>FR990056.1:0-1243413 GCA_905404095.1 Glaucopsyche alexis | reverse complement strand
TCGGCCAGAACTCTTCCACCTCAAAGGTCGGTAAAAGATGCGTCGGTACTCTCACCACAAAGGAACTGAAATTGACCTTGTGGCGTGACTCCAGACGCTCGACCCTTAAGGTGAAAGACGTCTTCTTTCGGATGTAGTCCACGACGTCCTCGACCTTCCTAGACCAGTGCAGGCGGAACACGTACAGCGGTGTGGCGTGCACTTCGCACCGCAGACGCTGCTCGGGTTCGCTGGGTGCGGTCCCGCGGTGGTTGCGGACGGCGGGCTTCCTCTTCTTTCTTCTCTCTACCAGTATGAAGCCCTCCTCATCGCACCTCCTGCTCTCGTCCTTGACAGCTAGAGGAGGCTCAGCCTTACGGCTCTCCTTTACCCCCCTTTGTCTTAGCCCGCGGGGGTACGGTTGGACCAGCGGTGACACTGGAATAATTTTTCGGAGTCGCTGGTATACTCAGTTTCGGCTCGACCGCAAGCGGCGAGCGGGCGGCGGCGGTTGTTGACCCGTCGGATTTTGCTGATGAGCAAAACGTGTCAGCTTGCGCGCCGCGTCGTTGCGTGTTTACGAAGTCAATCGAATGATCGGGTGACCTACATAATGAATTATTAAAATTTATTTTCAATAATTCATTACGCAAATCACAGATCGTCGACTCCGATCTATCCAATCGACCACGCATTTCGTCCAGCTCTGCCTTCATGATGTTGAATTTGTTCAGCAGGCTGGAGACGTTGACGCTGTCCGCAGATACCGCCGGCAACCTGTGCAGCTCTTTAGCCACAAATACCGGCACGTCTGCTGGATTCGTCCGCTTGAGCAGGCAGATGATATCCTGCAAGTTTCCATCACTCCCATATCTCCATAGAGACGTCATCTGCGCGGTCTTAGCGAGCATCAGCTTGACCGTGCAGATCTCCACGCTGGTGTAGGTCGACTTGCAGAGCTGCACGATGCTGTCCTCGTCCATGGCGTTGATGACGTGTTGTACGAACGCCAGCAGCTCGTTGGGTACGAGCGCCATGGTGACGTGCAACGGCTGTGAGCCGTGCGACTCGCGAAATATTAAATGTTAATTAATATTTACTACATGTGTCGTAAAGCGGCACACGACCGTTCGCTGGCTCGCTCAACGCACACTGTGCATGGTTTAGAGATTTTTCGTCATACAATAAAATTACACACTTTTTAAGCCCTTTCATTTGATATATATCTTGTAGTGCTACAGTAGTGGGGACGGGCTCCATACAAAAATGCCCCTTCTTCTTTCATGTTTTTTTTTTTTTTTTGTAAGATAAAAAACTAAAAACTTGTTTTTTGAATTTCTCACATAAATTTTGAGGTTATGTGAAAAAAGTGTAACCACAAAAGTTGTAGATCTTTTTATTACCTACAAAGGCGGCTCGTCCTAAAGAGCACTGGTGCAATGCACTCCCACTCCCACTCCTAAGTACATAATAAAAATGTATTTTTTTATCTGCTACCCACTTATATATTTTTAACCATACACATGCACACATAATAGTATTTATTAATTACTAGAATTAATTAACTACCTACGTAAGAAGTTAAAATGTTTTCAAGCATATTTCAAGATTTGCTAAGTCGTTACTCACGGGAGCGCTCGCGATTGCGCTCCTATGAGAAAAATTTCAGTACAACGGCTAGTACTGAAATCAATGAGTGCGAAAGAGAAACATCGACATGGCCCGGTACGTGAGACAAAAGATTTCGTATGAGAAATTAGCCTAAATTGGAGCGCCGCTCCTACGACGCGACGTTGCCAGATCGCGGCGAGATGACAATTATTGGTGTGCCGTGTGGCTAATTATGCGCTGTTGCCTATCTTATGTAAACAAACATTGCGTCTCACCGTCACCGGTCACTACACTAGGTACTCGCGCGAATACGGCAGTTTTGTGATATTCCGCTATTAAAAAAATAGTTTATGTGCGTTATTTGTAAAAATGCAACAATACAATGTATATTTTATTAAATACTGTGAAAAGACTACAGAAAAGCGTCTCGAACTAAAAGCAAAAGGTCCAAAATGTGCTAAAAACTAAAACTTTTACGCGTGTGTTTAAACCCGAACAGTATTTATAAACACCTTGGATGTGTGGTTGTGAAGAAACCAATAAATTGTTTGCATGCATTGTGTATGATAAATTGATAAGCATAGAAAAACGCTAGATAAATTCCATATCCGATTTTTACGAGAAAGTGATAGAGGTCTCAGGTCTTCGCTCACGAAAAAGACCGGCGAATGGATTTTTTATACAAATAAATGGTAAGCAACTCTTTTTGTTTATGAACACCCAAAAAAAAAAGGTCACGAGCCGCCTCTGATTACCTACAACTTTGCCATTTGACTTTTTCCATAGGACTTGTAGTTTTGCCGGGAATCTCAGATAAACCGTTTTTTACCCTTAAAAACTCACCCGCTTATACTTCCCGACCTCAAATCGCCCGTAAATTATTTTTCCTTTTTTATTTTTGTTATATTCTCTTCCGTTTCATCCTACTATTATTTTTTTTAGGTTTCAAAATTATCTAGTAGGAAGTATTCAAATTAAGAAATACATATTGTAGAAAAAAATATTAGCGATATTAAAATTTTAAATACTAAAAATTGCAGAAGGAAGCAGCACCTAAGGAGGCAAAAGAAAAGGAGGAAACAAAAGAGACAGAGAAGAAAGTGAATGACAAGCAGTTTCCGATATTCACGATATTCCAAGCCATCAGCACACAATTTCCTGATAAAGGCACGGCGCAAGAGCTGAGAGAGAAGTATGGACAGTCTAACTAATAATAATAACCGGTCAAGTACGAGACGAGACTCGCGGTATGGTTCCGTACCATTATATCAATATTTTACGTTTACTTATTATCAGTGACGTAGCGTAGTATTGGGGGGGAAGTATTTGATGAAATGTCATCTAAATGCAATGACCAAAGAATTCAATGGACAGGCCCTAGCTATGACAAAAACGTGTCCAATTTATCAGCTGATTATGAGCAAAAAATGGCTGCCGAACTAGAGTTGCAATTATGGGTATCGACAGTATCGATATTTTAAATTTTAGTAAGTTTTACAATAACTTACATGTATACGTTAATAAAAAACTTATTTTACTAATGACATTGTACATTTAACTACTTTTATTAATCAATACTATATTTTAACCGACATCCTGAGTATTCGATGCTGATTGCTGAGGATAGTTTTATTCTATTTGTTCTAACTGGACTATTTAAAAAAAAATTGTAATACCTTTATTAATCAAGTAAGACTTAACTTTATTTACCATGGGAAAGAAGTGCCATTTCTTTATTGAAGTCAACACGCATAACTTTTATTAGTTAAAAATACTTTAACTCCTAGGTCCTTAGAGGTTATAATATGGTTAAATATTTATTTTTATACGAGCTGAGCCAACTGTATTTATAAATTTGTATTATATGAAATGAAATGGTGCTTTTTTTTTATTCTTTATTCAGGGACTTTTGATGTACAGCCACAGAATAAATAATAGTACCTAGAGGTACAGAAGAACCACTCCGACAAATGGTTAGAAGAAATAGGGACTCTTTCTGCGATGCGATAAGGTTCAATTCAGCTAACACAACGCTTGATTACCTACGATTATATTTACCTAGAAGTTGCGTCTCTTTCTATCGCGTAATTCTTATCCTTTCTAATGACATTAGGGTTGTCTCATTTTAGAAAATTATTAACCGACTTCCAAAAAAGGAGGCGGTTATACGTATTATATATATTTTTTCTTAATATTTAATTACAACTTTTTTTACCTACTTTCTAGTACCTACCTACTGTACTTTACTGAACAAATTGCTTTCCAAATAAACCTAAGGTAGGTGTTAATAGTACTGTAATAATTTGACGACCTCTGTGGCTCAGTTGGTTGAGCGTGTTGGTGCTCAAGCCGGGGGTCGCGGGTTCAAATCCCGCCGAAGGAACAAAGAGTTTTTTTGTGTTCCTGGGTCATGGGTGTGTATTAAATATATGTATAATATAATAAAAATCTTAAATAAGTGTTAAATATATTTCCGTTGTCTGGTACCCGTAACACAAGTTCTTCCAGAACTTACCACGGGATCAGATTGAGGTGGTGTGAAGCGTCCATAGATATTATTATTATTATAATAAATTTGCGCATACCTATAAGTATATACATACTTATGCGTAAACGTAAGCATTTTTTATACCTTCACGGCCTGATATTACTCGAAGAAGTTGAATCACGCCGCCTTATTTTTATTTATATTTACTACTAGGTACTACTAGGTACTTTTGTCAATAAATGATTCTTCAAATCGTATCACATCGGAATAACATAAGACGCGAACAGATAGTTCAAGTGGACTGTGGAGCCAACACCTAAACACTAAATATTGGTTATCAACTAATTGCAGTAGCAGTAGTAGCTCAAACTATATTTTTAAATATTGTTATACATTATGTTATATGGTATTATAGTTATAGCTGGCCGGGTGATTTTTACCTAACTTACACAGTACCTATCGTAATATTATATGCAAAGATTGTAAGGTATTAAATCCAATCCATAAAACATTGCGACGAACAAATCTCACGCATAGGTACGTCGCTCACTGCTCGCGCGCGAGTCCCTCGTAATTGGCCCGTTTAAGGAGGCCGCCGCACGTACTTACATTTTTAATACCTACACGGGGAGTGGGACAGGCCTGGTACAGCGTAAGTCAGTCCCATCGTAACCTAATCTTATACATAATGACAATATGCTTTATTTGGTGAAAATATGGTTACATTTTTACAGCTAGGCAAATAATTAGTCCTTGTGGCATCGACAGATGGAACTAAAAACTTTTTGAACTATCTAAGGTGGAATAGAAATAAAAGACAAAATATATCCATTTATAGGAATATATCCACTTATATTAAAATGAATAAGTCTATCCATTTCTAAATAAAATTAAGTTTGTTCAAAAACTGGCTATGCTATTCTCTTGACTGGGTCCGGGGATTAATATTTTCTTCTCCAGCTTTCAACCATAATTTGCTTATTGTATCACTTTTCGGAAACCTATAAAAAACAAGTATTATTAGTTTTATCATTTGTCAAATAATTTTGGTCACAACAATATTATTAAAAGCTATTTGCATTCAGATTGCTTTTTGAGACATAACGCAAATGTAATTATTATGTTTTTATCGATGTAATTATTATTTGTACCTTTATCGATAACTATTACAAACGGTAGGTACAACACTTTTCAGTTACGTAAATAAATCTAATGACTTAAAATACAATTTAAAGGACTGTTCTAATGAAATATATGTGGATATGAATATAATAAATGAAAAAATCAAATTGCAACGCAATTATTTCATAAAATGTTTATAGTATTGCATAAAACCGGCTACTAACCTGCGTAAATACAATTGAGGTTGATTTATACTCTTTATTGCATTGCACCTTGCAATATAACGTTTAGGCATGTTAATTATCACTTTTACAACATTCAAGTAAAATTTTAAAGAATAAGTCCATATAATCTCTTGGAAATTCATAAATAAACAAAACATAAACAACCTTTTGACAGACCTACCACAGGTAATGAGCAAATAATGGCGGATCGTTCCACATTTCGTTAATTTTCAAAGTTTTGAAGTCTAATGTTTCTAAAATGAGCAAAAACAAAAATATTGCTGTTTCTTTTATCATGAAAATTATTGCATTAGATAGAAAGAGACCAAATGATATTTCACCGTCTGTCTCATATTTCCATCATATTTGTATAAGCGCTAGTATGTATAGAACTGTAAGGGCCCCTCCATGTATACCTATACCTCAATGTCTAAATGGTTGAAGTAAAATAATTAAAAACTTAGATATTTTTTTATATTTAAAATCTAACCTGTATAATGCAAAATAACGATGACTGTACTTGCCGAAAAGTTCTCTGGAATTAATGTACCTATGTAGGTAATGTAGTGTAAAAATTGTATACAAAAAACCTAAATAAGGAGGCAGCAAAACCTAAGTAAGGGGGCGGCAAAATTGCCATCCGCCCCGGGCGGCAGACACCCACGCTACGCCACTGCTTATTATCAAGGTGGTAAACAATTGTCTACATAAATACTTGTGTGTTTAGACTGTATTGTTAATCGCACACACCTGCGCCGTGTATTGCAGATACGTTGAGCTGACGTCAGTACGAGACCCGGACGCACTTCCCCCGGAGTGCACGCCCAACATCGACGGTCCCCTGGCCGAGTCCGTGGGTCGGGAGCAGACGATGCACTCTTTCCACACGCTGTTCTGTCGCCGGTGTTTCAAGTACGACTGTTTCCTGCATCGTGAGTATACTATAACAACGTTAGTACTAAGTGATAAGATCATAACTCATAACTATACAACGTGTGACATAAAAAACCTGAAATTAGTTTGTTCAGCATCAAGAGTAGAATCGATTCCACTAATTTGTCCTACTAATAATATTATAAATGTGAAGGTTTGTGAGGATGTATGGATCGATGTTTGTTCCTCTTTCACTCAAAAATTACTGAACGGATTTTGATGAAAATTGGTATGGTAGTAGTTTGGGCTCTGGATTAAAACATAGGCTACTTTTTATCCTAAAAAAGTACAGTGTTCCCGAGGGATACTGTATTTACGCGGGCGGAGCCGCGGGCAATAGCTAGTAAAAAATAGGGGTCAAATGTTAACAAAAAAAAAAAAAAATTAATTATGTCGTGTTAAATATTACTTTACTCGGTCTGAGTTTGAGTCAATGCATATTGCAGCGGCATGCGAAGTGGCAACGCGAACGTCCCACTATATCCTCGTAATTACCATAGACTTTAATTTGCAACAAACACAATATGAAAACAAAAAATCCGCGAAAATTAAATTAAATAATTTACATAATTCTTTTATAACAAAAATAAGTTGGTGTGTCTGAGGTTTTGCGCTTTTTAAATAACACGTTGTGTACGCGTTTTAATCATATAAATCGTAAAAATAAATAGATATAAGATGGGGCAGTGGGTAAACTTTCATTAATTAAATAGGGAACATGCATTTGTTTTGAATCACCAAAATTCTTATATTTTCCCAAAGGCAACATAAATATATGGACCGAAAAATGTAAAAAGTACAATATGCAGTTGCAATATAAAAAAGTTACAGGACTAAAAACGACGATATATTTTGCTATGTCTGAAAAACGAAAATTACGAGTCTAATCCTTGTGTTACTTGTGACATTTTGAAGTGAAAACTGCTTTAAGCGGCGTTGTGCACTTTTTTGGGATGGGTAAAATCTTAAACTCGCGTCAGGACACGTGACCTGATCGAAAATTCGTAAGACGAAAGGAAATTTTGTTTTAGCGGCGCAGGGCGCTTGTTTAATGTAAAATAACTGTAATATTGTATTTAGCCACATAAATGATAGTAGGTACTTTTATACTAATAAATAAAGCAATTTGTGCGAAATTATTCCCAAACCATTCCAAAATATTCAAAAATGCACAACGTTAATGTTAAGTTTTCACTTCTGTCGGCACTTCCGGAGTGCGACCCGTTGTTTTTTTTTTTTTGTTTCAACAATAATTATACACATAAACGAGGTACGGTCATTCAGGGTAACTTTGAATCACGAGGGTAACTTTGACAGTTTGTTCACAAAATTCTTTTCTATTGTTTTATGTGGGAAACAATTGGCGCTTAAAATTTAATAACAATTCGTGTACGTAACATACTTCGTAAACGAAATCTAAAAAAAAGCAGCTGTCAAGAGAAGATAATACCAAAAACTTTTGTTTTTAACCGCGCGCAACATAATGGGTAAAAATCAGTGCAAAACTTTGTTTAAAAATCTCGTTAACTTTGCTGCTATCAAGGTATATAAAAACATATTTAAATGTAATAACTTTATGGTTTTTTTGACTTGTCTATGACCCCACTGCATCAATATTTAATAAAAACATAAATTATTGTCACTCTGAAGCTGTGAATTAATTAAAAGTTAGTTTGTGTCAAAGTTACCCAAGTTAGGTGGTAACTTTGACACACGATAAAATAGGGAATATGCATAAAAATTTAATTTGCCTGAAATATTTTTTTCCCTGTTCTTTATTGTCGTCACATTATAACTAAAAGGAATTTTTTAAATTTAGTTCCTATTTAAGCCGAAAAAAAATATATAAAAAATGCAAAATCAGCCCGGGATATTTAAAATTGCGAAACGCGTCACCATTGGTCGGGAGTCGCGACCAATGGTGACGCGCGTGTGACGTCACGCTACACGACGCTGTCTTTCATGACAATGACATGACTGACGTTAAATTGAATTTTATGCTCTGACTCGTCTATGATTTTATCTGTCAACTGTCTTTTTCGTGTACGATGACGTCACAACCCAAGCCCGCGAAAATGGCGTGTTTAAACCGCGAAAAAATTATAGTGATTTTTAAACATTTTTTCCAGCTTAATGGATAATGTTTTTGATGTGTTATATATATTTTTGGTAATGTTATAACCAGTAGAAACGTTTAAAAAAATAAAAAAAATACATGCATATTCCCTATTGCCAGTTTTTAATATAATTAGTCATTTTTAAAGACGTTTTATAACTTTATAGCATGAAAACCAACCTGAGAGCACAGATTAACTAAACTCTTTTGACTCATTCTTAACATAGTAAAAGTTTGTTTAAAAAATATGTCGATGATGATTCAAAGTTACCCTGATTGACTGTATTAAGTCAATAAAATCAATTTTACATTTATCTTCATAGATTTTTAACTGTTGTGATGTAACACGACTCACACGTGCCAAATTTTTGTATAGAGCGCTTTATACTGCTCTCCAATGATCTCACTTTTGTGGACTGTATTTCATCAACGGTTGCTCGTAGATATGCCATTGCAAAAACAATATTTCCTGGCTTAACTAGTTTTCGAAAATAATACTTTTCGAAAAGCTAATAAAAAAAACTATGCATGTTCCCCATTTAACAATACTTATATTATGTCAGATAAACTATCACTAAAAATTATAGTTATTTTATATATAAAAATATATCATGATAGGTGTAAGATGCTCCTCGCATTGAAACTTCAAGAACACTGAGGTCTTGGTCAGTCTCAAACTGTCTGGTTCCCCCTTAAACTTAATATTTGGTATTTACATGTCACATTATATGTTTTTGTATAGTATTTGTAGTTTATTTATAATATTATGTTGTATTAATAAGTAACGTTGTGTCTTATTTTTAATATAATTAAAATACTTTTTGTATGGCCTTACATGAGTGATGTTATTCTGTTTGGCTGATAGGATGTCAAGCCACAGGTAAGGCCCTAAACGATATAAATCATCATTTTACTTATTTTGGCTATTTACCTATGAAAGGGCAAAAAAACTCGAATGTGTATATTTTTACCGATGCAGAAAATATTATTGTAATTTGTATTACTTTGCGATGTCTCTATTTTAATTTTATTTATTTAAACCCAACTCATTAAACTATTATATTAATTTACTTACGATTATCTCATTGTTCATTTTCTCATATTATTTTATGTCTGTACCATCATTGAAGTGTTGCCAATTTTTGAGTTTCACGTTTAAAAAATGGCAACTCAATTTTCATCAAGTATTTTCATATTATAGATTAGTTTTATATATTTTTAATAATATTATGTTGTATAATTTTAACATATTTAAATAATATGTTAAAATCTTTCCTCCCTGGTAAGAGTGTATTCATACCTTTCACGTCCTTTTCTCGTGTTACACGAGAAAGGTACGACGCGCACATTATGTCGGGCCACAGCCGAACGCATCTCATCCCAAAATGCGCACTCAATACCAGAAGTGCCTTGGCCCCGTATAAAAATATGTTTGGAAGATTTCTCACAAAAGAAAAAAAATGCATTAAATTAAAAGAAATATTTATTAATCATTATTATCTATCTAACCGATGTAGGGTGTAGCCAACCTTTGAACGCACGCTATACGCGGGAAAAAAGAATTGCCTTTTTTTACTCTTGTCATTTGTGAAAAAAAAAAGGGAAGTTTTTACTAATTTTTGCTTACGCATGTTGGCGTATAATTGATACGGCAGATACGGCGTTAGCTGCGCCCCTGCTCAACACATTAGAACGGGGCGGACCGCATCATATTGACGGATTTTATACCAGGAGTCCGTGTAATTGTATGCAGCCTGGACCGTTCTAATGTGCTAAGTACGATTCGACCCGACACAATTTGCGCGTACCTTAACACCACAGATCTCAAGCATGTCACCGATCACTTATGATTTATGATGAGTTATATGAAAAGTTAAAACTACTAGCTACTAACAAAACTTTTTGCATTAACTTCCCCAAAACTCTTCCAAAGATGTTTGTCCATTGCCTTCCTACTCCATGCTGTTACTATAAATGTGCACATTATACCCATCCTCTAAGCTAAGAGATATCATGTATGTTCACCCTAAGTCCCTATACAGGGTGTGATCTAAACCAACATTGATATTCAATGAGCGTGATGAGTAGGTATTCAATTCTCGTTAAAAAAAAAACTATAAAACATCACACATGTGACCTTAAATTTTGATCAGATAATCCTATAAAGTAATTAACGTCGATTCATAACCGCGATGTCGATACTGAACAGCGGTCGCGTGACCTCCAAAGCCGGCGCGACGGTAGTGCAAGGGTGTCCAAGCGTAGTGAAAGTCGTTAGGAAATGTTAATCATGTTATTTTCTATAATAAGAAAAAATTTAGTTATGTCTGTCTAGTTATACTGTCACTACTTAGTACTTACGTAATATTGTGGAATAATGTGTGTAAAATATTTCATTTGGATAAAAATACACCCTGTATAGATATTACATGTAAAATAATAATATCCAAGAAGGCGCTCTGCACACCGATCCCTTGGTATTAGATATATGTCATAATATTATATCTGTAGGTATTTATACCCATCCTCTTAACATATAATTATATGTCAACCGTGTGCTGTAGGTCTACAGGCGTGTCACCCGCGGCCCAACCTGTCCAAGCGCAAGGGCCCGGACCTCAAACCCTTCACCGAGCCCTGCGGACCCAACTGCTATATGTTGCTGGTGAGTATTACACCTCGTCCCGACTACTCGCGAAGTAGGCCGAGGTTGGCTGAATAAGACAATGTGGGCACGCACGTCGTTTCGCCTTTTCGTACTTCAGCCTACTTCTCGAGCAGTCTGGACGGGGCTTTATATTGATTAATAACGTTTACGCGAATATTACTCATTGCAAATAAAATTATTGTTACTGGTTTTATTGCGGTATATTCCTCATTTTGGAGTCGGTGCGTTGAGCGAGCTAGCGAACGGTCGTGCTCCGCTTTACGACAAATATCTTAGAAAATATTAATTAATAATTAATATTTCGCGAGTCGCACGGCTCTCAGCCGTTGCACGTCATCATGGCGCTCGTAGCCAACGAGCTGCTGGCGTTCGTACAACACGTCATCAACGCCATGGACGAGGACAGCATCGTGCAGCTCTGCAAGTCGACCTACACCAGCGAGGAGATCTGCAAGGGCAAGCTGATGCTGTACGAAGCGCTCGGTAAGACCGCGCAGATGACGTCTCGAAGGAGAGACGAGAGCGACGGAAGCTTGCAGGTTATCATCTCCCTGCTCAAGCGGACGAATCCAGCGGTCGTGCCGGTATTTGTGGCTTAGGAGCTACACAGGCTGCCGGCAGTATCTGCGGACAACGTCAACGTCTCCAGCCTGCTGAACAAAATCAACATCATGAAGGCAGAACTGGACGAGATGCGAGGAATATTGGATGCCTCGGAATCTACCATCAGTGAGTTGCGTAGTGAATTATTACTTAAAATTAATAAATAATTATGTAGATCAGCCGAGCATCCGATAGACTCGGTAAACATGCGTCACGGAGCGCAGTTTGACTCATCGTTCAGCAAGTCAGCGAAATCGTACGGGTCAGTAACCGCCGCCGCGCACCGTCAGCTCGCTGCGGTCGAGTCGAAACTGAGTCCACTGACTCAGCCGAAAAAATATGCAAGCGTCGCTGCTAGCCCCGCGCCGCCTCCGCGGGTGAAGACGAGGGGGGTGAAGGAGCCTTGAACGGAGGAGGAACAAGGCTGAACCTCTTCGACTCGACAAGGACGAGTGCAGGAAGTGCGATGCAAGGAGGAGGGCTTCACACTGGTGGAGAGAAGAAAGAAGAGAAAGCCCGCCGTCCGCAACCATCGCGTCACCCCAACCAGCGGACCCGAGGAGCGTTTGCGGTGTGAGGTACCCGCAACGCCGCTATACGTGTCCCGCCTGCACTGGTCCACGACAGTAGAGGACGTAGTGGACTACATCCGGAAGAAGACGTTTTTCACCTTAAGGGTCAAGCGTCTGGAGTCTCGCCACAAGGTTAACTTTAGTTCCATTGTGGTGAGAGTACCGACGCATCTTCTACCGACCTTTGAGGTGGAGGAATTCTGGCCGACGGACGTGGTCTACCGAAGGTTTAGGGGGAGGCTCCCTAATGAAGCGCGAATCACGTCGCCGACTTTACATGATAAACGTGTGTTAGTGAGTGTGAGTGTAGATTATAGTTTTATATATCTAGTACTCGTAACACAAGTTAAACTTAGCACGGGACTAGATAGTCGTGGTGTGAATTAATATTATTTTGTACCTATATTGTTATTAGTATAAATTAATTATGCGTGTATTGTCTATGTATTATTGTTGTCTGATACCTAACACAAGTTCTACTTAGCACGGGATTAGATCGACGTGATAATATTATACAGGGTTACAGGACAAGTCGACGTAGATCCGTTAAGGGCGTGTAGTTAGCATCGTTTCTAACTGATTTGGCTATGAAACACCCTATCCTAAACCTAACCGTTTTCGAGATATTCGACTTTAATTTTTTTTCATAAATTTGCCAAATTTTTTGATATTTGATTGTATAATATGAAATTTAGTAGTCAAAATCGTATCATTTTTTGCTTTTTACAACAAGGACGAGATGCCTTATGACTTCAATAACCAAAATTGTAAGTAAATTAACTTTACAGCTCGTACTAAGACATTGAAAGTTAAAAAAAGTAAAATTGATTTATTAAGTTTATTTTTCTTTAAAGGATATCCAAAAAAAATATTATGAAAGATGTTCTGCAGATCTACTTCAAAATATCTACGTTTCATCAGCTATCCAACAAAGTATAACAATCAAAGATTTTATTGGAATTGGTGCAAAAAACTTAGCTTCAACGGCAACTAAGGAGGTAAAAATTACATAAGTTAATTACGTTTAATCCTTGACCCCAGAAAACAAAATAAAACAATAAATAAGTACACAATAACGTTTATTACTTAATAACACATGTTTAAATTTCATGTTCAATATGACCACCCCTGTTTTGCACACATTTTCGCAGTCTTTTTCTCAGTCCACTTTTCACTATGCCAGTTGTTAAATTGCCTCTTATTTCATTCGCCGCGTTAATTATTCTAGTTCTCAATTCTTGTACAGATGATATCGGGTTGGGCTCACTGTACACCAGACTCTTCATGTGCCCCCATACATAAAAATCCATGGGGGTTAGGTCCGGACTTCTCGGTGGCCAGGGTATAGGCCCACCTCGCCCAATCCATTTGTTCTGGTAATTTCTATCTAACCATTCTCTGACACCTCTCCTGTAATTAAGGGCTCACAACGCCGATTCAGCTTGAACGTGTGGATGGGTATCATTTCCAATCATTTGATTGGCCCATATTTTCTCCCTGATAATTTAAATGGGGAATTTTATGAAAATTTCCTGAGAGGAGAACTCAATGATTTACTAGAAGATTTGCCACTCACTCTGCGCCGAGACATGTGGTTCCAACATGATGGCTGCCCTGCGCATTACAGGAGAGGTGTCAGAGAATGGTTGGATAGAAATTACCAGAACAAATGGATTGGGCGAGGTGGGCCTATACCCTGGCCACCGAGAAGTCCGGACCTAACCCCCATGGATTTTTATGTATGGGGGCACATGAAGAGTCTGGTGTACAGTGAGCCCAACCCGATATCATCTGTACAAGAATTGAGAACTAGAATAATTAACGCGGCGAATGAAATAAGAGGCAATTTAACAACTGGCATAGTGAAAAGTGGACTGAGAAAAAGACTGCGAAAATGTGTGCAAAACAGGGGTGGTCATATTGAACATGAAATTTAAACATGTGTTATTAAGTAATAAACGTTATTGTGTACTTATTTATTGTTTTATTTTGTTTTCTGGGGTCAAGGATTAAACGTAATTAACTTATGTAATTTTTACCTCCTTAGTTGCCGTTGAAGCTAAGTTTTTTGCACCAATTCCAATAAAATCTTTGATTGTTATACCTTGTTGGATAGCTGATGAAACGTAGATATTTTGAAGTAGATCTGCAGAACATCTTTCATAATATTTTTTTTGGATATCCTTTAAAGAAAAATAAACTTAATAAATCAATTTTACTTTTTTTAACTTTCAATGTCTTAGTACGAGCTGTAAAGTTAATTTACTTACAATTTTGGTTATTGAAGTCATAAGGCATCTCGTCCTTGTTGTAAAAAGCAAAAAATGATACGATTTTGACTACTAAATTTCATATTATACAATCAAATATCAAAAAATTTGGCAAATTTATGAAAAAAAATTAAAGTCGAATATCTCGAAAACGGTTAGGTTTAGGATAGGGTGTTTCATAGCCAAATCAGTTAGAAACGATGCTAACTACACGCCCTTAACGGATCTACGTCGACTTTTCCTGTAACCCTGTATATTGTTTAATGATGTATAATTATATGTATTAATAATGTCTTTGTATATATTTTCTGTGTATGTGTGAATAAATAATTTCAATTTAAATGTCTCGCTAAAACTCTAGAACGGCTGGACCGATTTAGCTCATTTTGGTCTTGAAATAATTATGGAAGTTCAGGGGAAGGTTCCAACGGTAAACAGAATAACGTGGTCTCAAACGATAACAATTAATATTCCAGGACGGTATGCGCGAGAAGCTGGCCCGCGAGCAGGCGGACGGCGGCGACAAGGGCAAGGCGGTGGACTCGCCCAACGACGCCTCTTCCGAGGACAGTAACGACAGCAACAGGTTCCAGAAAGGTTGTATTAACCCCCAACGAAAACGGGGGTGTTATAAGGACTGTATGTCTGTATGTGTGTATCCGTGGCAGTGGCGAAGGCTGGCTCTCCTTCATAGGGATCAGCTCGCTGTTTGACAGTTCGGGGGTTACTTCAAAAATATATTTTGTTTTTGTAATGTTACTTGCTCTGATATTGATATTTTAAATTATAGTAGGTTCAAATGTTTGCATATTTATGTAAGAGTAAGGTATGATGTATCACATTCATATACGAGGGGCGTTCAAAGTATTCTCGGTATAGGGGTGATTTGATATTATTGTGGGTAATTAAAATATATCATTAGCTAACAACATTATCTGAGGATATTCATATGAAATTTCATATTGATAACTTCATTATTTTGTTTACGGCCTCTAGTCAAAGACGACGAAAATGACTGACGCGACAATGTTTAAGAAAATCGAGCATCGTGCGGTGAATAAATTCCTCACTAAACAAGGAAAATCTCAAAAAACTATCCATGAAGAAATGGTAGCCGTTTATTAGACTCTGTTCCTTCATTATCGACCGTACAGAAGTGGTCAAGTGAATTTAAAAGAGGCAGGGAAAGTATCGAAAATGACCCCCGCCCAGGTGGACTAATCACGGCGGCTACCGAAGAAAATGTGACAATTATCGAAAAACTTGTATTAAAAGATGCACGTGTAAAAATCAAGATGTTGGCAGAAATTACTAAGCTATCCGTTGGTACTATTCACACTATACTACATGATTCTTTCATCCTTACAAAAGTCAGTGCAAGGTGGGTGCCCCGCATGCTCACTGCGCTTCAAAAACAGGCGCGGGTTGACTCTTGTAAGGAGTTTTTAGAGCTGTGTGGCGACGATCCAGGCGGTGTTTTCGAAAGGATAGTTGCAGGTGATGAAAGGTGAGTTCATCACTATGACCCTGAGAGTAAACAGGAGTCTATGCAGTGGCATAAAATGGGATCAGACCTTCCGAAAAAGTTCAGTCACTCCATCGGCTGGCAAAATCATGGCCACAATTTTCTGGGATTTTAAAGAAATACTATTGATTGAGTACACAAAAAAAGGTGAAAATATCAACGCAGAAAAATAATCAACCACTTTACGCCATTTGAAAGAAGCAATAAAAGAAAAAAGAAGAGGAAAGCTGGCAAAGAAAGTGCTGCTTCTTCACGACAACGCACCGGTTCACACTGCGCGGCTCTTCAAGGCTGCTGTCCGAGAGTGCGGGTTCGAGGAAATTAACCACCCACCCTACAGCCCAGATCTGGCCCCCAGTGACTACTTTTTATTCCCAAATTTAAAAAAGACCTCCGGGGAAAACGATTTACTGACGACAATGAGCTCAAGTCCGCTGTAAATGAGTATTTTTGGGGCCAAGAAGAAAATTTTTTTAAGGGATTAGAAAAACTTATTTCGCGATCAAACAAATGTTTTGATATCATGGGAGACTATGTTGAAAAATAAATTATTTTCAACATATTATCTTTTTTCTAACATACCCATACCGAGAATACATTGAACGCCCCTCGTAGATTATGTTCATATTTTCAAAGGAATATGAAAGTCAAAGGAACAAGAAAGACAAAAACGAAGTGTTTGTTTGAAATGTAACTAATAAGTAATAACACTTTGGGCTGAATACTGAAACGATAGTTAAATTAAGTATCGCTCAAGTCGCATGCAGCATGCTGTCCTTGTCATTTCGGCTGGTAGAGACAGCGACAGCATGTGAATAGGAGGACTCTTAATTTTGATTAGCGTTCCAGTATTCGGCTGATAGTGTCTTGTACATATGACTGATGTTAGTTTCCGTAACTGAACTTACTACTTGGTGATTTTTTATTCCGTTTCAGGAAAAAACAGGGCATGTTTTTGTGTAAATTGTAAAAGCTCAAGTATTTAAAAGTTGATTTTTTTTTAGGTTACTCTATTTGTGTATTGACAAAGGGGTCAATATGCCTAAAAATTACAAATAAAAAATTCAATATTTTATTATATTATTTCTATAAAACTTTTTCAATAAGGTAAATCATGAGTAAATAATGATTTTAAATTAGTAGTGCGATGTTGTAAATCAAATTTTCACGAAGTTAGTAAAAAGAAAATGAAGTATGCCATTTACATAGTAATCTATTTCATGTGATACATGTTTTTTCCTGAAACGAAATAAAAATTATCCAGTATATTGAAACATTAATAAGTTGTTATATTACAGGCAGCAGCGGCAGCGGCTCGGGCGCGTGGGGCGGCGCGGCCGGCGGGGCCAAGCCCGAGACCACCGCGGAGCCCGCCTACAACGCACTCGGTGAGACATCGTCCAGAAACAATTCGCCCTTTCGGCTGGGAACTATACTATCCGGAATCTGGAAGACCAAGAGCAAGAGCGGACCATGGAGACACGCTTGGCTACGTTTAATGTAAGAGGAAGAATGGATGGTAAGAATGAAAGTGGACGAAGCGAAAGAAGTATTTAAGGATCGTAGCAAGTGGAAAGAAGTGGTCTCTGCCTACCCCTACGGGAAAGAGGCGTGATTATATGTATGTATGTATGTAAGAACATAAAAAACACAAAAAAAAAACTTAGGCCTTTTCATCCGTTAATGGATGATTTATACAGTACTCTCCGAGCGAAGTAACCACTCTTGAAATACTGTAGTGGCTGAGACAGTCGGTTTTTAAATGTCGTATGGTTGCCCAAGCACATACAGCATTCTCACAACATAGTCAGCCTAGTCCAGACGAGTGACTGGTCAATACGTCTGGGGCCAACCATGTGCGGGTTTACTCACGATGTTTTCCTTCACCGTTAATGCGTCCATATAATATACTTGAGATCTGAAAAAGTCTCATTGGTACACGCCACAACCTGGGATTCGAACCTGTGCTCTCTCGAGTGCAAACCAAACGGTCTACCACTAGGCCGCGGAGCTCATAAAAACTACAACAGAGTTAAAATCGAACACATGAGTGTTGAGTTGTCAGAGTTGTCATTGACATTTGATGTGACACTCGTGTGTTTGATTTTCAGCTGTGTTGTATAAGCACAGAGTTGTGTTTTCAGCACTCAGAATTTTCTCCGGCCTACAGTGTTCTGGATTAAATAGTCCCAGCCTAAACTGGGTCTAATCATATTTTATACATTGAAGGCAACACATTAAATTACCTATTGGATTGCGCTGAAACGCGCGCTAATTATTAATTTTATGGTATATCCCCCTTACTAATAAACGCTGTCATAAGCTTGGATTAGTTATACAGTGTTTTGTCTTCTTCAATCGAATTAAAAATGTCACTTGTGTGACGGGAACAAAACATAGTATAACTATTCAAAGCTTATGACAGCGTTTATTAGTAAGGGGGTATGTGTTTAAAGGAACAAAATACGATTTATAATCACAATTAGTAAAATGACACCAAATAAACATGTCATTTTCACTTATATATTTGTCTGTTAGTAGAGACATAGTTATGTTTCGGTTGTCATTTCACTGTCCTAGATTATAACGGTGAAATGAAAGCTTAAAAAAAATCAAACGAATTTTACCTAAGGTAAATCATTTTTATATTCCTCAGGTCTGACGCTATCGGACCTGGAGTCAGAATGGACGGGGTCCGACCAGTCGCTGTTTCGCGCGCTGCACAAGCTGTTCCCGGCGAACTACTGTGCGCTTGCGCAGCTCATGCTGTCCAAGACTTGCCAGCAGGTACAACCCGTTTACCTATATATATAGACAGGGTAGCGAGTTAGCGACGAGTTAAGTCTATGTGTGAGTTGACTTGTCGTATTTAAACACAACACGCACAGCTCGTGTTCTAATATAATTACGTTAAATATGTTTAAAGTAATACGCCATAAACATATTATTTAGCTTGGAAATTGTTGAAAAAAGTTTGGAATGTGTGTACGTAAATATAAAACTACACGTGCGCACGCACACTCACGCATATTCCCTATTTTCCTCCTTTTAAATGTTGTTAAATATGTTCCTTGCCTTTTTACAGTATTGCTATTATCAAAATGTTACATTTGCAATTTATTCCACTTAATACCCATGCCATACATACCTACGCTTCGCCTATTCTCATAAAATATTTAACTTTATACTAGATTTATATTTTTTTACGTGGTAGAGCCATGCTTCGGCACGAATGGGCCGGCTCGACCGGAGAAATACCACGGGCTCACAGAAAACCGGCGTGAAACAGCGTTTGCGCTGTGTTTCGCCGAGTGAGTGAGTTTACCGGAGGCCCAATCCCCTACCCTATTCCCTTCCCTACCCTCCCCTATTACCCTATTCCCTCTTAAAAGGCCGGCAACGCACTTGCAGCTCTTCTGATGCTGCGAGTGTCCATGGGCGACGGAAGTTGCTTTCCATCAGGTGACCCGTTTGCTCGTTTGCCCCCATATTTCATAAAAAAAAAAAAAAAAGATACTGCCCGCGATTTCGTGCGCGCAAAAAGGATCCCGCGGAAACCGTACATTTTGCTGCAATAAAAAGTAGGTTAGGTTTTAATCCAGTGTCTAAACTACTACCGTGCCAAATTTCATCAAAATCTCTTCAGTAGCTATTGCGTGAAAGAGTAACAAACAATCATATAAACTTTCGCGTTATAACATTGGGAAAGGATTCGTGTACATTCCTACTACATACAATATTTTCCAGGTATACACCTACTGGATCAAGACCGGTCAGGAGCAGTGCCGTGTGGAGGCTGAGCTCACCCCGCCGCGCAAGAAGAAGAAGAAGCACCGCCTGTGGTCCGTGCACTGCCGCAAGATACAGCTCAAGAAGGACTGCGCCTCGCACCATGTGTACGTGATGTGTCTATCTATACTACTCAGATCAAATAAAAACCAAGATAAAAAAGTACGCTACTTTTCGACAGTATCGAATGAGTCGTCGCGATGACTACTCTATACTGACAAAAAGTAAAGTACTTTTTTGCTTGTGTGTGCGTGAGCGCGTGTGTAAAATTGAAGTAGCGTAGTTTTTTAGGCTTCACTTCAAACAAACGCCATGCGCTATCTTGGTTTTTTATTTGATCTGAGCTATACTAATATAGGATGAGCATCATCTGCGGTCCATGCACCATATTGTGTATTACTGTCACGATTTAGTTCACGTAAAAATTCTTTCTTTCCCATGGCAATCATACTTATTGCCAACATAAAAATAAAGATACAGTGCACTGGCAATTATTAATCTTCCTCTTTTGCACTTACCGGCATACTAAAAAAAACTTAGGCCTTTGCATCTGTTAATGGATGATTTATACAGTATTCTCCGAGCGAAGTAACCACTCTTGAAATACAGTGCCTGGGACAAATCCCTCCACCAACCCATGGCCCTATCAACCGATCTTGGTTATACGGGCCGAAGCATGGGAATGCGCACCCTACTGTCCTGGGCTTTTCCCTTCGGGTGCGCAATTCTTGATTCCCTACAAGTTCTTTAATCTCTTTCTATTTGTCCCTAAGTCCTTCTCCCCTTTCTGGGGCGGACAACACAGATACGACTTCGGTGTCTTCCGACAGTGCGTACTGGTTCTACCATCTAGGTTTCGTCCTTAGTTGCCTCCATTTGCTCTCTCTTGGCGTTCTAGTCCACTTCTTATCCTGTGCCATAGTCGCGCGAATTCCCGTAGCCGTCCGAAGTTCGCCGCCGAGGAAACGAGGTCGCAGTAGTAGACCGGACCCTCCTCGAAGACTTCGATCCCATCCAAAAGCTCCCTACGCGCCTCCCCGTACAGAGGGCACTCCCAGATAGCGTGGTGTACGTCTTCTACCGCAGCTTCGCCGCAGTAGCATGACCCCACGTCGGAAAGATTCAATCTGTGAAGCCTCCCTCTGAAACAGCCGTGACCGGTAAGCAGCTGCGACGTTTCATAGTCGGGATCCACCCAAACGGCCTTGCAACGGGTTCACATCCGGGAAGAAGCGATATAACTCCCTCCCCGTTGTCGATGCGTCCCAACGCTCCTGCCATAGGGCATAAACGGACTCAAGTTCACTGAGTTTCGCGCTCCGAAGCTCCTCCTTGGTAATCGCGGACTCGCGCATCACACCTAGTCTGCCAGCACGTATTACCTCGATGTCGGCCGGTAGCACCCCTGCCAGAACTGCCAGGGCGTCAGTGCTCGTCGTCCGATACGCCTTGGTCAGAAGGATCAAAGCGGGTCTCTGGGTGCGCAGAAGCAGTGCCTGGGACAGTTGGTTTTTAAATGTATTATGGTTGCCCAAGCACATACTATAGTCAGCCTAGTCCAGAGGATGACTGGTCATTACGGCTGACTGGCCAACCGTGTGCGGGTTTCCTCACGATGTTTTCCTCCACCGTTAGAGCGTCCATATAACGTACTTGCGACCTGAAAATGTCTCATTGGTACACGCCACAACCTGGGATTGGAACCTGCACTCTCTCGAGTGCGAACTAAACGGACTACCCACTAGGCCACGGAGCTCCTCGGCTACTAACTTATCATATAGCATACTAACTTATCGGCATAATAAGGCGAATATGTTAAAATTCACTGTACGATTTCCTTTCTATAAAGTGTCCCTGCGGTGACTATCTGACAACCTAGTGAGTGAACCTACATAAGATATGGCAAATGATCAAATATACTTCTAGTATTGCAAATATCCGTCACGTTTCCACGTGTCCTTGCAGGTACAACTACACGCCGTGCGACCACCCCAACCAGCCGTGCGACAGCATGTGCCCGTGCCTCCAGTCTCAGAACTTCTGCGAGAAGTTCTGCCAGTGCAGCAGCGACTGTGAGTATTTATTCATTTAGCTACTGCAATGATTCGTAGAATACAAAGAAAATAATAAGGGGATTTAAAAAAGGGTATAATGTAAGAACTAAACATTAAAGCACGTGATTTATACAATATAAATGGAATGGAAGTTTGTTGTGTAATATTAACATTGCTGTTTTTACTTTGGTCATAGTTCACCCCGAATTCTTTCCTCGCCATAGCTAGAACTGATACTCCACAGAAAAGAACAATAGGCTATTCTACACTTTTTTCAAATATATTTAAGAAATACTAAACACTAATTGAGTATCGAATCTAAAATTTAAAGGATAAATGTTTGCGCCAAAACGACAGACACCAAAAGAACAGAATGTGACGTCAAAAGAACAAATAAATGTCATATGTGCGTGTGTTTATTTGCGAACTATGAACTTAGATTTAACTTTCGCTGTTCTTTATTCAATTTATGATATAAATTATGTTTTTATGACGTCACTCACAAGAAAAATATGGCGGCTGGCGTTTTCGGTCACGTGACATGCAGTTAATAAAACTACAGTTTTATTTTCGAAATTATAAATAAATTGCATATTTAAATAACAAAATAGTGTTGTATTCGTATTTCTTATGATAGAAACTATATAAAATATAACAAATTTATATCGTTTGATTTTGATAGATGAAACTAGCCTATTCAATCACTATACTGAATATTATATTGTGTTAATGCGTTTTGTTACATAACAATTTCAGGCCAGAACCGCTTCCCCGGCTGCCGCTGCAAAGCGCAGTGCAACACGAAGCAGTGCCCGTGCTACCTCGGCGTGCGCGAGTGCGATCCGGACCTGTGCACCGCGTGCGGCGCCGACGCGCCTGCGCCGCACCCCGTCTACTGCCGCAACGTGTCCGTGCAGCGGTGAGTATACTCCGTATTGAGTTGAGCAGCTGGTGTTGGCCAATGAGCGGTGAGTGTTGGCATATGAGCTGCGAACGTTGGCATATGAGCGGCGAGTGTTGGCCAATGAGCGGCGAAAAACTAAACTTACCTAACCTAACTATTAAATGTGAATGTGAATTTGGTTGTTACGTTTTCACTTAAAAACTACTTCACCGATCATCATAAAATTTGGCGCAGATAAAGAGTAGACTATAATGAAGAATATATGCCACTTTTTAATCGCGGGAAAATTTACGGTTCCCATAGGATATTGTATTTACGCGGGCGAAGCCGCGGGTAAATGCTAGTATATGTGTTGAATATACTAGTAAATTTTTAGGATAAATTAATATTTTAGGATATTAAATAAGGTCTTTTGAAAGTGTTATTGTGTTCCTAGCATGTTGGTTTGGGTGCTTTTCGGTGCGTTTGGCGTAAGATTTAAGCCTTTCTGTAGTTTTCGGCTAGACCATTGACATCATATTCATATAATTAAAAACTAATATGTGTATGTTACAGGGGCCTGCACAAGCACCTCCTACTGGCGCCGAGCGACGTGGCCGGCTGGGGCATATTCCTGAAGGAGGCGGCGCACAAGAACGAGTTCATATCGGAGTACTGCGGCGAGATTATATCGCAGGACGAGGCGGACCGCCGCGGCAAGGTGTACGACAAGTACATGTGCTCGTTCCTGTTCAACCTCAACAACGGTGAGTGTGATGCCGAGTCGACGTGTTCAACCACGAAGTATAGATACCAGGAGTCCGAACGGTTACATAGGCTTTTCCATAGTAATTATGTACACAATAATAGGACCAGATCTTAGTTCTCTTTTCTGCCGCTAGCTGTGCAAGAACTTGTTACGTAACGAGTGTTGCCAATACTATTATTTATTACAATTATTTTTAAATTACCGTTAGGCAATTACCGTTTTCTACGGTATCTATTTTTCGAGAACAGTTTCTAAGAATTTCCTAAAACTTTTATTTAATTAGATTTAAATCCACGTTTCTCTTAATATTTTCTTCCAGAGCTGTCAATAGCAACATTTAAACTTCCCGCGTAATTTCAAACGAGTGCTTGTCGAACTGTCGCGCGCTCTACCGGCAAAAATCTGTCCCCGTAATTGAGACCATTATTTTAACATTACGTTCGGACTCCTGGTATCTATGCTTCATGTGTTAAAAGCTACTCTATATCACTCTCTCCCTTATTAATAAAAATATTTACACCACGGATTAGCTAATCCAACATGGCTGTCTCTGTCAGATAGTTTGGAACAGTCACTTGATAGACAAAGAGAACGATTTGGATTTGCTAATCCATGGTGTAAATATTTTTATTAATAAGGAGGTCTGTGCTTAGATGAATAACGCCTAGACCCCTTACTAATAAACGCTGTATAAGCTTGGTATAACTAATACAGTGTTTTGTTCACGTCACACAAGTGACATTTTTAATTCGTTAGAAGGAGACAAAACACTGTATTAGTTATACCAAGCTTATGCAGCGATTATTAGTAAGGGGGTAGATGGATAGTCTTCGTTCAAACGCGTCGTCTAAAGTGAGGCAATAACAGATTAGTGTGGGTGTGAGCTTTACACGCTTACGTTTCGACGACACGCACACAAACAAAGCATTTATATCATGGAGTGTGTACAGCGAAGGAGCGATTTCCCGAAAGTGGGGAAATTTTCCACTGACCTGGAGTTCATGTTTACGATAATTTTTTTAAGTTATCATAACTGTGCTAAAGTGTTAAATTTTGACGGCAATTTATAATATTATGAGTAATGTACTTCATTATTTACCTACTGTTACGCTAAAACAATTGAGAAGTATTATTTTACAACTGGCAATACTGCAAGTTTTGGTTTTAAAAAATATTTTCAAAATCAATTTATACTAATAAAATATCGGAAACGGGGAAATAAATTTCGTATTACTGGTAACACTTACCTGTTATCGGGTATTAATTTACTTTGCAAAACTAGTTCCTAATTTGCAAAATACAATGTAAATCATAGTTCTTACGTATGAAATGATACTTTCGAAGCCTTTTTATTATTTTCTGGTGCCTGCACATATCGTTATTATAACTTTAAGTGTCGGAGATGTTTGCACTGACACATGACCTTGCCAACTGACTGCGCGTACTAGCAAACTACTCCATTTTGGAGTAGTTTCAAGTGCTTCACTTATGTGGCGCGCACACAGGTTCTAGGCGATATAAGAATTATAATGACTCATGTTTACTGTCGAGCAGATGTTAATCGCTACTGTATTACGATATACATCTCGATGACCTCATTTTTGGACGCCGAGCTCTATTAAGGCAGAACAACATCTATAGAGACAGCTAGTATGTAATGGGTTGTAACTTGTCAATCAATAAAAATACGAATATTGGGAGCTTGCGTTCTTATTTGTGGTAAACTTATATCAATGCAGTTCAGAGAAAAATCACAGACAACACAACTGACGATTATACTTTTTAAATATTATTATCTATAGTAGGCTACCTTCGAACATTCTTTACAATAATATTTAAAACTATTAGCAACGTGATGTCACGCGTTAGCTTGAGTCAATCCAGTCTAAGAAGGTGAGAAGTATAAGAAATGGCGTAGGCTGACGGAACCTAGTCCAAATAGCTCCGATATTTTTTGTTTGTATGTTAAAACGGCTCCCGTTCAGAAAGTGTTAGCAGAAATATTGCACCGTTTAAAAACTTTACAATTAAAATGTCCGATCCTCTTCATATTTCAGATTTCGTGGTGGACGCAACGCGCAAGGGCAACAAGATCCGGTTCGCCAACCACTCCATCAACCCGAACTGCTACGCGAAGGTGATGATGGTGAACGGAGACCACCGCATCGGGATATTCGCCAAGCGCGCCATACAGCCGGGCGAGGAGCTGTTCTTTGACTACAGGTGTGTAGTGTATAGTGCGATTCAAATGAGAATAGGATCGAGTCGGCGCCATATTGTTTCGAATTTAGATTGTTATGATGGTTAGATTTATGTTTAGATAGTTGATAACTATTTAACGTTTTTATTTAAATTCGATGCAAGACTATTAATATTTATATGCACATAAGTTTTTCAGAAAATCGCACTTTTCAAGTGACATTTGACAGAAAAAGGTCATTACCGTTCCTATTCTCATTTGAAACGCGTTATACACATTATTATTAGCGGCGTTATACACTATCATTCATCCTGCCAGAGTCTTTGGACGACCTCTGTGGCTCAGTGGTTGAGCGTGTTGGTGCTCAATCCGGGGATCGTGGGTTCGAATCCCGCCGAAGGAATAATAAGTTTTTCCGTGATCTTGGGTCGTCTATTAAATATGTGTAATAATAATAATAATAAACTTTAGGCCTTTACATCCGTTAATGGATGATTTATACAGTATTCTCCGAGCTAAGGAACCACTTTTGAAATACTGTAGTGCCTGGGACAGTTGGTTTTTAAATGTCTTGCCCAAGCACATACGGCATTCTCACAACATAGTCAGCCTAGTCCAGAGGAATGAACTGGTTAATACGTCTGGGGCCAACAATGTGCGGGTTTCCTCACGATGTTTTCCTTCACCATTAGAGCGTCCGTATGATGTACTTGAGATCTGAAAAAGTCTCATTGGTACACGCCACAACCTGGGATTCGAACCTGCACTCTCTGGAGTGCGAACCAAACGGTCTACCCACTAGGCCACGGAGCTCTAATAATAATAAAAGCCTTTATTGGGAACTGCTTACACACTATACATTTTTTGCAATTACAGTTATGCTTACTAACAAGATATTAAAAACTTATAAAACTTAATTAAATAATAAAAAATAATAATACCTATTAACTATCTAGTATTTGAATTTTGCTTGATCGCTGCAGATCAGTTTGCCAGTCGGCAAAGGCCTCCTCCAACCTTTTCATTCTTGTCTGTTTTGTGCCACTCTATGCCATGTCACTCCAGCCACTTGGCGTATGTCGTCATGCCATCGCTTTTGTGGTCTCCCTCTTTTCCTGTGTCCATTTCTCGGGTACCATCGTGTTACTAAGTTACTCCATCTATCCTTCTGTCTGCTCATGTGTCCTGTCCACTTCCATTTTAACCTTCTGATTTTATTTGTTATATCTCAAACTTTTGTTTTCTTTCTGATAGCATAACTGTTCAGTTTTTCTGATTTTTTTACTCCTAAAAGACTTCTCTCCATTGCACGTTGGCATGTTGTTAGTTTGGAAATTGTCTTTTGTGTTAAAGGCCAAGTTGACAACCGTATGTGAGCACAGGTAGGATAAATATGTGTATAATATAATAAAAAAACCTGAATATGTGTATAGTATAAATGTATTAAATATATTTCCGTTGTCTGGTACCCGTAACACAAGTTCTTCGAGAACTTACCATGGGACCAGATTGACATGGTGTGAAGCTTCTATAGATTATTATTATTATTCTATAGAAATAAACGGCAGTGGACTAGAAACGGCGAGATAGTCGGTATTTAGCTCACATTAGTCGCATTTCGATACAGGTATCAAATGTCTATAAGCTAATCAATTTTCTTTCATTATTGCTTATTTACTGTACATAATCAAAAAAAATATTGGAAGGTATTATGGGTAAATGGAAAACTCATCTGATTAGATATTTAGTTAATAAGTATATAATATACATGTTCTTTATTTCAGATATGGACCAACAGAACAACTGAAGTTTGTGGGCATTGAAAGAGAAATGGAGTTCTTATGAGAACAACCTTAGATTTATTCTATTATTTGAATATGGACTGTAACGATTTAATAAAATGAAATAAATTGTTTTTTTCTATGATTTCAACTAAAAATTACACACATTTAAAGACACTACTACGTGGTAGAGCCATGCTTCGGCACGAATGGGCCGGCTCGACCGGAGAAATACCACGGGCTCACAGAAAACCGGCGTGAAACAGCGTTTGCGCTGTGTTTCGCCGAGTGAGTGAGTTTACCGGAGGCCCAATCCCCTACCCTATTCCCTTCCCTACCCTCCCCTATTACCCTATTCCCTCTTAAAAGGCCGGCAACGCACTTGCAGCTCTTCTGATGCTGCGAGTGTCCATGGGCGACGGAAGTTGCTTTCAATCAGGTGACCCGTTTGCTCGTCTGCCCCCTTATTTCATAAAAAAAAAAAATATTCTCCTAAAATCACAGTTACCTGTACAAAATGTATTGACTGATAAGAAATTTTAAAGAATTTTATTAAAAACTAGCTTTTGCCCGCGACTTCGTCCGCGTGGAACAATACTTTGGGATATCGCTGAAATTTACCCGCGACTTTATTTATGACTAACGAAAGCGGAATCCTATTTTTTTAAACGGAACCCTAAAATAAAAGTAGCCTATGTTAGACCCTATAACATCAGCTATCTGCTAGTGAAAGTCCCGTGAAAATCCGTCCAGCCGTTTCAGAGATTAGTCGGAACAAACAGACAGACAGACCGACTGACAGACAGACAGACGGACAGAAAAAAATTAAAAAAAATGTATTTTATTGTAAGTACCGAATATACTTTCAGATTCATTAAGTAAAAAGCTGTTAATTTGAAGTTACAAACAGACACTTAAATTGTATTTAACTGTATAGATGTATAGATATTATAATGTAGGTATTATATTTTAAGATATTAACAATTTGATGTTTATAAAATAACTAAACTATTTAACTAAACTAAACTAAACATTAACCCGCACGCGCACCCCGCCTTGGTGACGCCCACTTCGCAACGGGCCGTGCAGCAGAAATCGTAATATTTTAATTTCGCCATAACTTCAAAACCAAACGTCCAATTTTAATCATTCAAAGACCAAATATTATCTACATAAACTGTACTTAGTGATGAAATAATTTATTTTGATAAGGATTAATAACATGAGTAAAATAAACGCGTTTAAATGTAGTCCAAAAAAAATTCAAGATTTCTAAATAAAAAAATGGTTGTTGTGCCTCACTCGACATAGATAGGTATAGTGTGTCGCGGACTTTTTTGTAGATATTTATAAGATCTACAATTAATTAGAACATTTTATGGTTCTATCTTTTATAGTTTAGGCAGCGTACGCAAAATAAGAAACTTTTCTGGTTGATTTTTTACACCTTGTGTCCGAAAAACCCAAATATCTTACGGAACCCTATTTTTTTCCAAAATAAAATTTAGCCTATGTTACTCGTGGATAATGTAGCTTTCGAATGGTGAAAGAATTTTTGAAATCCAGTACTTTTTGAGCCTATTCATTACAAACAAACAAACAAACATACAAACAAAGTTTTCCTCTTTATAATATTAGTGTAGATACACAGCCTCCGAAAAGTGTGTTATGTGTAATGTGTATACCTAATATGAAATCTTTATGTATCTTGATAAAATCAACTACGGATATTTTGGCTATATTATGATCATTGCTCAATACAGATGTTTAGGCAAAAAAATCATCTCATGTATAGGAGAATCTCCGCTCAACGCAAACTCGGCCCATATAAATGAAGTTTTTTTTTTTCTATGACAATTATTTTTCTGCCATAACGTCTATACATAAGCAGTAGATCATATACCCAAAATATCCGTAGTTGATTTTACCGAACCTCATATTTATTAACACCGTAGATAAAAGAACCTTGGATAAAAAGGTGCATTCATATAAAAAACAATAATTTTTAACAAACTTTATTATTCATAAACAATTACAACAGATAAAGGGATAATAGTTCTTCTAAATCTTTATTAAAATACTACTGATCATGTAAATTTTATGTACAGGGTATATTGTTTCTATAGTGAAATTATCACACTACCAACATGTTTCAAAGTGTTATGATAACAGTTTATCTTACAGTATTAGTCTTATTTGGTCTATCTCCAAAAAATATTTTGTAATGGATAATGTTAGGAAGTCATTTGTGCACTACATGGAATTTTATAGACCGGCAGCCAATTAATTACTCTTAATACCCTATTTATATAGTAATAAGCATTGCCATAAGTAAAAATTGAAAGACTATAAAATTCCATGTAGTTAAAAAAACCTTATCAACCTTTTAAAATTTTCTTTGGAGATTGACCACTTTTCCACAGTCATATCTTCTAGATTGTTCTAGCAAATCAGAACTACAATGACTTGCACATTTATTGGTGGCATTTTTGTAAACATTGTGCAAGTCGTACACAGAAGTCTAGGCTAGTTCTTAATTGTGTGTGTGTGGAACCTTTACCAGATTTGTTCTATATTTATGTTTAGACTTCTACTAAGAGATGCTATTTTATTTTGTGGAAATTCACTGACCCCTTGTTCCACAAACTCGTACAGTTCTTTGGACACAGGTTCTAGGACACATAATCTACTTTGTATTTATAAATAGGAAGCTTGTTTCTGTACCGTCAATCACATGAGCCATCCGGCCAGCCATCTCTCCATCTCTCGTGCACCTTACTACAATCGAACAGGGGTTTTCCCAGTTTTTTGTTGACAGTATTGTGCCTGTCGCACAACCATTTTGCCAACGCATCTCTTGTACAAGCTTGTGGAGGGTTTTCTTTTATGCTGAAATAAAATTTAAATAAGTCCTATATTTAAATTCAGCCAAATGATATTTGTTTTATTTGAAACTTTGGTTTTCATCACATTTTTAAGGTTTAGTCTTAATATATATCCTACAGTACTATTATAAATGTGAAAGTTTGTGAGGTTGGATGGATGGATGGTGGTTCGGTACTCTTTTACACATAAACTACTGAACAGATCTAGACCTGAGACGCATAAGGTCGAATGTCGAGATGTACCCCAAGCAAGAATGTGAACGTAAACGAGAATTTTGAGGAATTTTATATGAAAATTTTGTTACTTTTACATCCGCTAGTGGCGCTATCATGGTTTTCATACAATATTTCTCACTTACGTACACGTAATGATACCGCAAAATGTTTCTGCTTGGGATACTGATCTCGACATTCGACCTTATGCCTCTCAGGTCGAGATTAATACATTTGGTATGGTAGTAATTTGAGCTTTGGACTAACACGTATAGGCTATTTTTATCTCGAAATAGTACAGTGTTCTCGTGGGGTACTGTGTTTATGTGGGCTGAGCTGCGGTTTTAATTTTTCAAACACTCATAAGTTACTTACTCTTCCTGAAAGTCTAAAGCGCACGGCTCACATGGATAGAATTGAGCAAAGATATTGAAGAATTTAACAACATCCTCGGTCTGACAATTGTTGGGCTTCTCCGGAAAGTATGATGCCATAGTGTGCAATAGGCCCCATGTTGATCGTCCGAGTTCGTCCTTGTCTAGAGGACAATCTTTGTGCCTTTCCACGATCTTAAATATATGTAATTACAGGTAAGACGGAGGAAAAAAGCAATATCTATTGAGAAAATAATGACAAGTTAACCTTACCGGCTTTGTTGGTGTTTTGGCCTGTTTCGATTTGTTGCCTTGCAGTTTTGACCAAGTTTTAAAATCAGAACAGGCCCTGCAGGGCTTATCTTCTTCTCCGGGATGCTGAGGCATCTTTATTAATAAATTAGATTAGCAACAAGTACGAAATAGTTATCATTGTTGTGAAGTTGTTCTTTATTAATTAAATGACCAATGGCTACGAAAATTTGCAGTATTTCCGTGAATAAGAGTTAGCTTAATTTTTCCAGAATTATGATTTATGAATAAAACTTCAGAAAATATATTCTAATCCAGAATTTTTCGAGAAAAGGTTAGAAAAATTGGAAAAATTTGTCAAAACTCTAATGTCAGTGTCAATTTGACGTCAGTGACAAATTCCTTTTTTTTTTCTTCGCTATTTTATGTCCGGCAAGAACTGTACGGCCATACAGCTTGTTATACGGATTATTGTTGCTGACGTCGTTCCAGCAATCTTTACTTTCAAGGTGGTTGGTGGTGGTGGCGGTGAAAATCATGAGCATGCGAAAATTCAAACTCAAACTCAAAATTTTTATTTCCATAATGCATATAGGTTATTAAATAACACTTAAAGAATTGTCACATGAATTACCACTGGTTCGGAAAGTAGCCCGTCGAGAAGAACCGGCGTAAGAAACTCGCACGAGGCCACCTTTTAGCACAAAGATGGAAAAATTGTTCTTTTCAAAAAAATATTTTTACAATGTATTATTATTATTATAATAGGTTGGGGAAAAAGTCTTTTCGCATTAAAGTATGTACGAACTTGTCATAAAATATCTTGGGCTATACCAATTGTATCTGGCTGATTTTGGTATCATTAAAAAGTTTTAATTTTACAGAAGACAATTCCAAATTCAAATTAGGTAAATTTGAGATTTTCATTTGTTTTTCTTATTGTTAAAATCAAAGAGAATGTAAAGCTATACTACTTATTAAGAGGTGGCACTCCGAATAAAAAATAATAATTTCGAAATTCAAAACTATACCGTAACTTTTTTACGTATTTATATCTTCTAAAGTGCAAAAGATTCAAGCCTACAGTGAAAAAAAATAAAACAAAATTATACGTAGGTAATTGTTTTCAATTTTGTTTTAGGACCCAATTACTAGGTTAAAAAGGTAAATAAAACAATAAACAATAAAACAATTACTATAATTCGATCGTTTTTATTGCATTAAAAAAATACAAAAGTAAGGCTACATTCCCACGAGCGTTTTTATGTGATCACGAGATTCACGACTAATAAACTACACTATAAATAGAACTTTGCACTAATACGACACAGCTGAAAATCGTGTACACTTGACACTTCAATTTTCAGCTCTATCGTAGATTAAGTGCAGAGTTCTATTTACAGCGCAGTTATTCCTGTCGCGTCACGACTCGCGACCACAAAAAAACTCTCGTGGATACGAGGGCTAAAAGTTGGTAACCAAAATATTTCAGAATACCACATAATTATACGACATAACCTGATTAACTTCAGCGGTTATCCTTTGGTACAAAATAGATAGGTACATATTATACGAATGAGAATCTTGAAATATTTTCATGTTGTCTTATTTATTATTGCGTGCCCTTGAAATTGGAATCCAATACCTGCAAATTATGAATTTATATCACATTTTACTTATTCCTTCTTATTCGCAATACTAACAAAGGTTAAACTAAATGTTAAAATTAGATTAATAAGTATGCGGTAAAACTGTAAATAGTATTAAACATAAAGTACCTACATAATTATTATTAGGTATGCACCTATTTAAAGTTTTAACTGACTGGCAGACATAACAAAATATATTAGGTAAGCAATGTGACTTTGTTTTAAACAATATTGCGTGCCTTAATATCCGTAAACATTCGAATCTTATATTATTAATAGAGAAACTTTACAATCTTAAATCTTAGCATGCATATTAAAATCACTACACAATAAAATTCATTTATTGAAACAAATAATAATAATAATATGTATGGACGCTTCACATCACGTCAATCTGGCGCCGTGCTAAGTATCCGAAGAACTTGTGTTACAGGTAGGTACCAGAAAACAGGAAGTATAATAATTATTAATACCATGTTAATACTATACTAATTAAGTATATTTAAGATTTTTGTTATATCTATTATACATATCTATAGGTACACATCCATGACACAGGAACACAGAAAAACTTTTTGTTCCTTCGACAGGATTCGAACCTGCGACCCCCGGCTTGAGCACCAAAGCGCTGAACTGCTGAGCCACAGAGGTCGTCAAACAAATATAATCTTTAAATATCTCTTCAATAAAACGAGAATCTCTTCAATAAAACGAGAAGTTAAAATATGGTAAAATTTTATACAAATACTCACCGATATTCTTTGACTTAAAGCATGTTTATATAGTGGTTATATACATGAACCTATTTTATAAAATCACTGTTTCATCATTATAAATATGATTTTCGAGGTCACTTCACTAAAAATTACAGTTTTTTGCAAATAACAAAACATGAGTTAACAAATTTGTAAAAGTTGAAAATAATTTTTCAAAATAATAGAATAGAATTTCGTAGTTTGAAATTTAAAATTAATCCTCTATTTCTGTTAAACCAATCACAGGCGATGTGTGAAAGAGTACACACGATAAAAGAGCGAGCAAGGTATGTGGTTTGCACAGACGATAGACAGGTATAGTTTTGGATTACAAACGCCAATACTTACGATAGGAAGTTGCGACACCCTGGTTAAAATGAGTGATTCTTATGAAGAATTTCGATACATTTTAAAATTTTATTACAAAAAATGTAAAAATGCAACACAAGCCGCGAAAAAAATGTGATGTTTATGGACCTAATGCAGTATCTGTGACTTCTGTGAGAGTAGCGCAAATTTGGTTTAAGCGTTTTCAATCCGGAAATTTTGATATCAAAGATGCACGTCGCTCTGGTCGCCCTGTTACGGACAAAACTGTTGCCATTTTTGAAAAAGTGGAGCAAGATCGGCATATTAGTAGTTACCTACGATGTAGCTGAAGAACTGGGGATTGACCACAAAACGGTTTTGGCGCATTTGAAAATAGCTGGGTACACAAAAAAGCTCGATATTTGGGTGCCTTATGAGCTCACTGAAAGAAACCTAATGAACCGTGTACTCATTTGTGATTCTTTATTACGACGTAATGAAACCGAACCATTTTTGAAGAAGCTGATAACTGGTGATGAAAAGTGGATCACGTACGTACGATGTAGCTGAAGAACTGGGGATTGACCACAAAACGGTTTTGGCGCATTTGAAAAAAGCTGGGTACACAAAAAAGCTCGATATTTGGGTGCCTCTCAGATCAAATAAAAAGTATAGATGGACTTCTACGAACAACACAGTGAAGCCGGTTTTTTATGCATTGTGTGCGTGAGCCGGTGTTGCCATACTAAATTTTTATTACCATATGTTGGCTAAACTTTCGAAAAACATCCCACATTTGTACTATTTATTGGTTTATGGTAATTTTACCGCTTAAAGTTCTTTTACTGTCGCAGTAATTTCGCAAATTTTCAAAATTATAAGATCCGTAGTTTTCGAGATAACAATATAATAAATTTTCGAAAATTGTATAGGAATTCGGTCATGTTAACGTTTCTGTGACATTTATGTTTCGTTTTCCATAGCTAAAGCTGTCAAAAAACTTTGCAGAGCTCTATTTTACGTAAAAGTTGTAACACGGCCTCACAAAAACCTGGCGCGAAATAACGTTGTCACAACTCTCCCCAACTATGGAATTCTAAAAATGGGTTAGATTAGAACATTTTTATTGCGTTCAAAACGTCTTTAACCATGAAAAAAAAAACAGAAAGTGATAATTCTGTTTATTATTTATTTATAGATAAATTTAGATAAAGGATAGGTAAAGATGAAAAGTTTCGATTTAGGTGTACCAATAATATTATGGTAAGTAATAGGGTAGTTAATATACGGTCACCAACAAGTCAGTGTACCACTTGCCTATTTTTTTTTGGTAGCATAATATGCTTGTGTTATTTCAGGAAAAATCTAAATCATTATATGTGTCCATATAAATTTCAAGGAGTTCCCTCGATTCCTCATGGATCCCCCATCATCAAGTTTCCACTTTAGTGACTAAAAGACCAATTTCGAATTTATACCCTTTACAGCAATAAAATAATTTTGCTAATAGGTCCATAAACGACAGAGTAATATTCAAAGATCTCCGTGTTGGTGTAAAATACTATAAGAAGTACCTTTTATATCATCAAAATGTGATGATGTATGGTGTGATTGTGGTGGTGATGATGATGATTAATTGACATGGTGGCATATGCTTGCAGTTCTTTAAATAACGCCGAAATCCCCAAACATGTATCTATAAGGAGACAGGAGTTCTGTTCTGCACTTTTGGATCCAGAGTATAACTTGGAGCAAAATCTTACTTTTTGGTAGCATATGCTTGGACTACTTCAGAAAAAGTCAAAATCACCATAAATTTCTATAATAATTCCTCATGGATCCCATCATCAGGTCACCACTTTTTTGAAAACCGGACCAACTTGGGATTATACCCTTTATATCAAAAAAAGAATTTTGAAAATCAGTCCACAGACGGCGGAATTATCGTTCCCGATATTTTCCGTATACCGAATATAGGGGCATTTACCTTAAATTGCTTCAAACTTCAAAACTTCCTAATTAAAAAATTAAAAACACAGTCTGACTCTACTTCATAATTTTGTTAAGAATTTGCCTACAAATTACTTACCTTATTCTAGGCTATTGAGAATATGAAATTCTGGCAACACTCTCTCGATCCGCCATTATGAAATTGTCATTATTTGTTTCGAGTAACCTCTAAATTCTGATAAATTATCTTAAACAAACTACAGTTTTGTGTGTACTTACTTATGAAATGTTATTCCCTGACACTTTTTGTTCGCCTTCGTACAGTTTTTACACCACTTAATAGCGCAGGACGGCATTTTTGTGGCAAAATCACTGCACGACGACTCGTTCGATACTGACGAAAAGTAGCGTACTTTTTTTGCATGAGTGTGCGTGACCGCGTGTGTTTACACAAAGTAGCGTAGTTTTTGAGGCTTCAGTTGAAACAAGCGCCATGCGCAATCTAGTTTTTTATTTGATCTGAGGGGTGCCTCATGAGCTCACTGAAAGAAACCTAATGAACCGTGTACTCATTTGTGATTCTTTATTACGACGCAATGAAACCGAACCATTTTTGAAGAAGCTGATAACTGGTGATGAAAAGTGAATCACGTACGACAAGAACGTGCGAAAAAGATCGTGGTCAAAGGCCGGTCAGTCTTCACAGACTGTGGCGAAACCCGGGTTAACTCGCAACAAGGTGATGCTGTGTGTGTGGTGGGATTGGAAGGGCATTATTCATTATGAGCTGTTACCGCCAGGCAGGACCATCAATTCTGAACTGTACTGCGAACAACTGATGAGATTAAAGCAAGAAGTTGAGAGAAAGCGGCCGGAATTAATCAACAGAAGGGGTGTGGTTTTTCACCATGATAACGCTAGACCTCACACATCTTTAGCCACTCAGAAAAAATTACGGGAGTTTGGCTGGGAGGTGTTAATGCATCCGCCGTATAGTCCTGACCTTGCACCTTCAGATTTCCACCTGTTTCGGTCGCTGCAGAATTCCTTAGGCAGTGTTAGGTTGACATCACAAGAGGACTGCCAAAACCACTTGTCACAGTTTTTTCATCAGAAGCCCCAAAAATTTTATAGCAATGGGATCATGTACCTACCAACAAGATGGCAAAAAGTTATCGAACAAAATGGCACCTATATACTTTAGTCACTTGTAAATAAACTTTATAAAAAAACCTTTTGAATTTTTATATAAAATGCGAAGAAACTTTTCCCCCAACCTAATATGTAAACCACACTAGCAGCTATTGAGCTGATGCATGTGTATCAAATAGTTTGAAGATAATATTATCTATTTTGTCCAATCGATTTTTAAAACAATTCAATGATGGTGCCACTTTTTTCAATATTATATTATATATATGTGGTGCTTTGAGTATCCAACCATATTATGTGGTGCCATGACAACATTTTCAGGAAGTTTGTTCCAGGCCGTCTCCACTCAGATAAAAAGTATTTCTTTGGCATTCTCTTGCATGGATTTTGGTATAATTTTAAAAGGTGTCCTCGTATGTGCTTATTAGTATTGAGGGTGTATAGTTCTTGGAGGCAGGGCGCATCATAGAACTTATTCAGTATCTTGTAAGTCTCAATGAGACTTTCAATGTAGTAACTTAATCTATAAAACAAAAGTCAAGATACATAATTACATGGAAGCAGCCTTGCAGGGGTCCATCTTATTCCCAAGGTGTGCAATCGTTTATGAAATCATCGCCCTTATAATAAGCTTAAGATTTTGAACGTTTTCTGGGATTCTATTGTAAAGGCGTATACAATAAATGATCCTTTAATGTTTTTGAATCTTTCTACATATAAAACTAATATTTTTACAAAAATTAAAAATTATCCTTTTTAAAAATATTTTATTACTCTTTTGTACAGTGACTAGGGTAGCATTAACATTATATTAGGTATATAAACATTACATAAGTAGCATGATTACATTTAAATAATAACAATTATTCCACACTCCAGTATCTGGAGTCCACTACAACATATAAAACTTTACTGTGAAGAGTTCTCACACGCAGCCACAATTTCTGCAACAAAATTAAACATGTCATTTATTTTAAACAATTATAAGATGCTTTATCATAATAATATTGTAAGTCAAGGCTAACGTGTTTTACGTTATTATCGTTAATAGTTATATATGGAATTTTATCGGAATATGAGCAGGGATCTGAGCCTGACAGTAAGCCCTTACATCCGCAACACTAGCGGAGCTCCAAATGAATTTGAAGGTCTTTAAAGCTTCTCTTAAACCTCTGGTATTTCCTTAACTCCACGAAGAGTAACACAAGCGTTGTTTAACGCCGATTTTCTGTACATGGTATCTCTCCGATTTAGCCGCCCGATCGTGCCGAAGCTAGTACATATACTGACCGCTAGCGATGTGCGCGAGCGCGGCGGTCGCGGGTGCGGTCGGCAGCTCGGCGAGGTAGTCGCGGCCGGAGTCGCAGCAGCGCGCGAGCCGCGGGTCCAGCGGCAGGCGGCCGAGCAGCCGCAGCCCCGCGTCGCCGCCCGATCGTGCCGCAGCTAGTATACTGACCGCTAGCGATGTGCGCGAGCGCGGCGGTCGCGGGTGCGGTCGGCAGCTCGGCGAGGTAGTCGCGGCCGGAGTCGCAGCAGCGCGCGAGCCGCGGGTCCAGCGGCAGGCGGCCGAGCAGCCGCAGCCCCGCGTCGCCGCACAGCGCCGCCGCGCCGCCCGTCGTCGCCGGGAACAGCTCGCTCTGTACCTGAGTTTATGAATTGTCACTTAGAAATGTGTCTTGAATGTGTCGTTGCATTTATCTGTGTTCGGCGGAAAAACGCGATCGGATACGCTCGTGAGCAAAATGGCGATCGTTACCGCTTAACTATTAATAGAACTTAAACTTATTAATATAAAAATACGCTATTTTAAGACGACGCAAAATTAGAGTTAACTGGGGAACCTAACCTAACATTAATTTATTTATTTGTTATATACAATTAGGTATATTTACTATTTTTGGGGCTGACGATAAATTAATAAATTTAGGCGATAAATCTATGACAAACTATGTAAAGTTAATTTTAGGAACTCACGTTGCACGCCGGACACACGAACACGCTCATGTTCTCCACCACGCCCAGCACCGGTATGTTCACCTTGCGGCAGAAGTCCAGCTCCTTCCGCACGTCCAGCAGCGCGACCTCCTGCGGCGTCGTCACCAGCACCGCGCTGGCGCCACCCGCATCGCCACCGCATAGGTATTGTACCGTGGATAGGTGCTCGTCCGATGTACCTGTCATAGAGAACAGATGAGTCATAGACTATAGATTATAACAGATGAGTCATAGACAATAATCGAACACCCATAGATGATAATTGTAGTTATGATTTGCCGTCAGAATAGTGGCGTAGTCTCTAAATACGCGTACGAAATTCAAATGTATTGTACCGTGAATCGTCCGATGTGTCTGCCAGAGACAAGAGACAATCAGATTATGATGGAAGAGATCATATACAATAGATAAGTCATAGATGATATAAAAAAGAGAGTGGGTTGCGTCTTGATCAATAAAATGTAAATTATCGTATTTAAGAGTTAAAAAGTAAAACATTATTTCTTTGTCAGTTAAACAGTGAGAACGGTCTCTATTAACTGACGAAAAATAGAACTGACGTGCAAAGAAATGACATATTACATACTGAGAATAAAAATCGTATATATCAATATTTAATTCTATACCTGGAGGCGTGTCGATGAGCAAATAGTCCAGATCTCCCCAATCCACCTCGCTGAGAAACTGTTTGATCATTCCTGCAACCAAACAACACAAGTCACAAGCCTTACAGCGTATTCACATTACATGATACGATAGCCGATATAGGACCGGAAAACGGTAGATAAGTCGTCGGTATAAGGCTGGGACTATATGCACCGGAATCCGGAAGGTCGTAGAAAATTCTGAGCATTGAAAATAGAACTCTGTGGTAACACAACAGAGTTGAAAATGTAAGTTTCGAGTGTAGAGCTGTCATTTATGAGATTTGACTCCACACTCAAGTGTTCGATTTCCAACTCTATTGTATTAGCGCCGAGTTCTATTTTCGATGCTCAGAATTTTCTACGGTCTTCCGGATTCCGGTGCATATAGTCCCAGTCTTAGACTTTGACTATATAATCCGGAATTTGGCGGTCCCGGGAAAATGGAAGTGTCGACTGTCGAGTGCGAGCTGTGTGTTTCTTTCTCTTTCTATTTTATTAACGCAGGTTTCTATTTTTAATGCTCTGAATTTTCACTGGTGTTCTGGATTCCTCCGGATCGTATATTCCCAGCCTTATACCCTGTGTTTTACTGAAATAAGATACTAAAGTTATGACGTTATATCACAGACAGCAGCGGTAGCAGCCCAAGGCTGGGACTATATGCTCCGAAGGAATCTAGAACACCGGTGAAAATTCAGAGCATTAAAAATAGAACTCTGCGCTAATACAACAGAGTTGAAAATCGAACACACAAGTGTCGAGTTAAATGTGACAGCTCGAATCTCGACACTACGATTTTAAACTCTATTGTATTAGCGCATATATGTTCTATTTACAGTGCTCTGAATTTTCCCCGGTCTACCGGATTCCGGACAATATATCCGGGACTATATTGTCCGGAATCCGGTAGACCGTTTCCTAAGAGCGTTTCCACATTGACTAAATCCGATATCGCGCCAATATGTCATGTAATAACAAAAGCAGGTATATTGCATTATAAAACATATATCTACCTATCTATTAGCTGCCCTCTTATTGCGCACTGTATTGGATATCGTTATCGCGTAATGTGAAAATACTCTAAAACTCTGGAATGAACTGTCGCTAGCAGTATTTCCGGACCATTACGACCTGCAAACCTTCAAGAAGGGAGCGTATTCCCTCCTAAAAGGCAGGCAACGCACTTGCAACACCTCTATTGCGGGTGTCCATGGGCGACGGTAATCGCTTTCCATCGGGTGATCCGTTTGCTCGTTTTCCCCCTAGTTTTATAAAAAAAACAACAGCTTAAAACGCTCAAATGTCAATGATTTACAGTGAAATATTATGACACAATAATTTGGTCGATTGTAATCTTTTTGTTACGTTTAAATTGGACCTGAACAAGATTGAATAAATGTTCCTGTTGACCTACCATTCTTTTTCGGTCCTCGCCATATGACAGCATCGTCTGGGCTGCCAAGCAGAAAGCCGATGGACATCAGACTGAGATTGTCCGTCACGTACTGCAAACATACATATATAAAGTTAACAAACTTTAAAAAGTATAAAATATAGCTATTATATAATATCAATTAATCATAATAAAGCGCCTTAAGGCATAGGTTTGCAACCTAATTGAAGCGGACTTTGGGGAAAAATTATAAATTATTGACACTATTGACGTCTGCAGACGGACAGACGGTGGGAAGAATGTGGCAGGCAGCGTATGTATGAGGGCTGCCCGAGATCGGGACGGTTGGCGCTCATTGGGGGAGGCCTACGTTCAGCAGTGGATGGCGATTGGCTGACGATACGTATGTATGTATGTATGACACTACTGACACTAATGACGGCCATTAGTACGGTGCTCGATTTGCAGACTGGACCGTGAGTAAAGCCCATTAATCATGGTCGGAGGGTCGCGTCGCTTCTCAATACTACACTTTAAACACTGCGATGTATGCTCAGAAAGAATCTCAATACATAGTTTTACTTAGACTTCCTTATTATTTTGACCATATGCCAGCTAATTTCAATCTGTAGTCGTGAGTCGTGACCACGGGCGACCACTACTGGCTCACCACGGGCGACCACCCCGCAGACCACGCGCCTGCTACTGACCACGGCGGTCTACTGCTCGGCCCTGTACTCACCACGGGCGACCATCCCGAGCCGGAGCTGTGCACCTGCTCCCCGCGCACGCCCAGCACGCGCGGCTGGCTCGGCCCGCAGATGTCCGCGTCCAGGATGCCCACCTGCAACGCCCACCACGGGTTACATGAGACACTGTTACCACAGCCTATGGAACTTACCTACAGTCGTCCAACGGACACGTCTAGACAGAGCAATCGTGCGGGGCGTGCGGGGTGAGAGAGGGGCGGTAGCGAGCCCAAGCTGCCATACACTCGCTTGGGACACGTCAGCCGGGGTTGACGCTTTTTAATTTGATTGTTTTAAGTGGTTTGCGACAGTGTTTCGTTTGAGTTGTATGTAGGTACTTATTTACAATGGTCAATTATATGAACAGCTATAGAAGATTAATTTTAATACAAAACCATGCGCCTGTTTCCCGTCAGAATTTTTAATAAAATTGTATCTACGTATGAGAATTTACTAACTACATCGTCAAATTCAACAATCGCAATCTAAAAACTAGTAAATCCAAATGTCGAAAATAGTTTCAGTTTCGCATTTGTAGCTTTTGCAGGGTTCGTCAATATCCGATATTTATAATAAATATCAAAATATCAGATATCTTTGATATATATCCGATATTTTTGATTTTTTGATATTTTTGATATTTTCAAAATTACATACAAATTTCATACTCTGATATGTTTTTTCGTAATAGTTGTATCGAAATGATTTGTATCTCTGATAATTTGAAGATAGGGAAGTAAAATTAAACTCATTTATTTATTATTGATATTCAAAGTTTTCAAATAAATTAAAAATCAACGATAGATACTTTTGAGTATCAATTTAAGTCTTAAATCCATAAAATGACTTTTATTTATAACCAGAAGAAAAAAAAAGTGTATTAATTTTATCAGTCGAATTAATTTGACACATGGTATAAGTGGTATAACAATAGTATAATGACAAACAAAAACAGGGGGTCACGTGGGTGTCATATGATTAGTTAATGTCGTGTCAAATAGAAAGTTTTTGATGACCTAGGCTTGTGAAACTCTCGGAAAATAAGACCTGTGTATTTAGACTATGACTTGATGTAAGATTTTTTACATTTAAAACATTATTTTACATTTTTAAACATAAATATCAATTTTGATTTATATCAAGCATAAATATCAATTGATATAATATATCATGATATATATCAATTTGTGGCGGACCAATCAGCGCACAGTCCTGAATTGCGCTATCGAAGTTTCTGAGCTCGGAAAGTATATATACGACAGCTGAAATGATTACAAGTGGGCTTCGGCCTGACCGGGCATACCATCTCGCTCGGTCGGAGATCTCCCTTTGGGGCTTGCCACCACATTCCCACAAATTGATATATATCATGCGAACCCTGAGCTTTTGTGTACGCATTTGTATTTTTTATAATAAAACTCTTCATTAATACTTCTATATATATTTTTTTGTTTTATTCCTAGTACTCTACATACACATACTACGAATACACAAAATGTAGAACAGATTATAATAACACACATTATCGTGACCACATCGTGACAACCCTGCAGCAATGACGAATACCTACACAAAAGCGGCATTTCGCGCGACTTCAAACGCGTTGGACCACTGTATCTCTTTATTACACTGTGCTGTTACGTTATATCTGACATCGTTGTCCACGCCGTAATGCACATTTATTGATATTTAGTTAATTACTTGCCGTATTTACTTTAAATAAAAGATTGCTAACCTTGTGAACGTAGTTGGTAATATAATAATAATGGCCGTCTGCCGGCAGCCGGCAGACTTCTCCTTCTTCGCCTGTCATAGATAAGACAGGCGTAGACATCCTGGGGGGCCGTTGGAGACTGGGCTCCAACACTTCTGCTGCTGACGCAGGAATGACGCACATCCAGTGTAAGGGATGTATATTTTCTTCAACAGCACCAGATCTTCCACTTGAGCGGACGATCAATCCTTTGCCCATTTGGTTCTCGAGGCCGTGGTAGGCGGTGTCGGTACAGACATCAACGGGCGGCCAATTAAAAATTCCCAGGAGTCAAAGGATTAAGGTCAGTAGGATTTGATGATAAAGCAGATATAGGTCGGTAGTTGAGGATTATCTCTATCTGTGCAAAAAGTGGTTAACTTCTCAAAGTTAAAGAAGCTTTCCTGTTATACGTTTAAGTGATATTTGGCGCAACGCCTGACTCCCAAATCCCACCAAAGTGAGGCATAAGGGGATGAAAACATAAATTGTATGCCTTCGTTGGTTGCATAAGTATGAATCGAATGTCGACTGGATCGCATAACTTTCCCTAACTCGTATTTCGCGCCTACGAAGCTTTTCCCATTGTCGCAGTATATTACTGCCGGTTTTCCGCGTCTCGATATGAACCTGCGTAGGCATGAAAGGAAGGCATCAGTACTAAGGTCGCTAACGACTTCTAAATGAATAGCCTTGGTTACAAGGCATACAAACACGCATAAATATGCCTTGGTTATATGGTTACGATGTCCCCTTTCAGAAGAAATCATAAGGGGCCCAGCAAATGGACACTACATTGATTAAAAGGGAAATCTGGACAAGTTCTTACTAAAGGTAAATCTCCCATTTTAGGTTGTAAGGTCTGGCCACGCAAATGACAACAGACCACGTTTTTTCTTAAATTAGAACAAGCTAAAACTCTGCCACCGATGTGCAGAAACAAGTCAGAGTGACACAATGATGTCCTGATGAAACATAAATATGTGCTTCAACAACCATATTATGCGAATACGTTGGTGCCTATAATGTTACACCAACTGATATAGAAAATATTCCAAAAAATATATATCAACTAATAAGGGAAATTATAACGTGTTAAATATAATTATAAATAAAGATTTGTGAATTTGAGAATGTGCGAGCAATATTAATGATCATGATTGCAATTCAATTGGTAGAGGTTGTCATAATGATAAGGGACCAAATTTAATTAAAACAGAGAAGAACTATCAACTTGAAATTAATTGGAAAAGAGCTCGAGAGTATCTTGAGAAAATACCCGAGAACAAACACCCATATCTTCAAGTGATATGGAAGAAGACCCGGAAGTATCTTGGCGTGATATCTTAGATCCAAGATTAAAAAAGGGTTAGACCCAGAAGTATCTTGAAGTGATACTTCAGAGTAACGTTTTAAAGGAATAGACCCAGAAGTATCTTGAAGTGATACTTCAAAGTAGAAATTTAAAAGAGTGTACCCAGAAGTATCTAAAAGTGATACTTCGGAATAAGGTTTGACATCTCTAAGTGACATCAATAAGGACTCGGAGGTATCTTGAAGTGATACCCGAGAACACGCAACTATATCTTTACGTGATATGGAAGGAGACCCGGAAGTATCTTGAAATGACACCTCAGAGTCAGGACTGATATCACTCAAAACCTGTCCGAGTGATATCAAAGGGTTAGACCCGGAATTATCTTGTAGTGATAATTCAGGGGAAAGTTTAAAATGGGGGAATCTAGAATTGTCTTCATGTGACATTTCAGGGAAAAGTGTAAAATTGGGGAACCTAAAAGTATCTTCACGGGACACTTCAGGCAAAAGTGTGAAACTGGGGGACCTAGAAGCATCTTCACATGACACTTCAGGGGAAAGCGTGGACCTAGAAGCATCTTCACATGACACTTTAGGACAAAGTGTAAAATTGGGGGACCTAGAAGCATCTTCATATGACACTTCAGGACAAAGTGTGAAATTGGGGAACCTAGAAGCGTCTTCACATGACACTTCAGGACAAAGTGGGAAATTGGGGGACCTAGAAGCGTCTTCATATGACACTTCAGGATAAAGTGTGAAATTGGGGGACTTAGAAGCGTCTTCACATGACACTTCAGGACAAAGTGAGAAATTGGGGAACCTAGAAGCGTCTTCACATGACACTTCAGGACAAAGTGGAACATTGGGGAACCTAGAAGCATCTTCACGTGACACTTCAGGACAAAGGGAATTAGACCCAGCAGTATCTAAAAGTGATACCTCATGGGATTGGTTGATGTCTTGAAGTGACATCAAAGAATTGGAGCCAGAAGTATCTTGAAGTGATACTTCATGGGGTAGGTTGACGTCTTGAAATGACGTCAAAGAATTGGACTTAGAAGTATCTTGAAGTGATACTTCATGGGATAGGTTGACGTCTTGAAGTGACATCAAAGAATTGGAGTCAGAAGTATCTTGAAGTGATACTTCATGGGGTAGGTTGACGTCTTGAAATGACATCAAAGAATTGGACTTAGAAGTATCTTGAAGTGATACTTCATGGGGTAGGTTGACGTCTTGAAGTGACATCAAAGAATTAGACCCAGAAGTATCTTGAAGTGGGACTTCATGGGATAGGTTGATGTCTTGAAGTGACATCAAAGAATTGGAGTCAGAAGTATCTTGAAGTGATACAAATAATTGGACTTAGAAGTATCTTGAAGTGATACTTCAAGGGGTAGATTGATGTCTTGAAGTGACACCAAAGAAGTAGACTTAGAAGTATCTTGAAGTGATACTTCATGGGATAGGTTGACGTCTTGAAGTGACATCAAAGAATTGGAGGCAGAAGTATCTTGAAGTGATACTTCATGGGGTAGGTTGACGTCTTGAAGTGACATCAAAGAATTAGACTTAGAAGTATCTTGAAGTGATACTTCATTGGATAGACTGATATCTTGAAGTGACATCAAAGAAGTAGACCTAGAAGTATCTTGAAGTGATACTTCATGGGATAGGTTGATGTCTTGAAGTGACATCAAAGAATAGGCATCCGTATCTTGAAGCGATAGCGGAGAACAAACCGTACCGTTTGCCTTTGGCTGGTTAGCAGAGCCAGTTGTTAAAAGGATGGATGGGACAGAATTATTATTATCTTGAACAGTTGGGCCAGCTACTATCCATCCTAATTTAGTTTCTTGAAGAATAGGTTTATTTGGACCTAATTTAATTTTATTGGGACAAAGAATGTCAAAGAATATGTCTGCACCTAACAAAATGTCTATTTCGGAGGGTTCATGAAATGAAGGGTCAGCAAGTTCTAGATTACCAGGTAGATTTAAATTTTGAATGTCGACTTTGGTTTTTGGAATAGTACCCGTTATCTTAGGTATAACCAAACAATTAATGTTTACACTGAAAGGTCTTACACATGACTTTACTAAAATACTACATCTTTCAGACGCTGGACATGTAATATTACTTATACCAGAAATATCGAAACTGCCAATTTTCTTTGAAGCTACTCCTAATTTTCGTTTTAGGTCACCAGTGATAAAAGACACCTGGCTTCCCGTGTCTAACAGCGCGCGAGCAAGATAAGTGCGATTGGTTTCTTTGTTAATAATTTTGACTCGAGCTGTACACAGTATGACTTGGCCTGGTGATGTCGCTGGTAGACTTACTGGATTAATACAAGTTAATGTGGTGTTCTCAACAACCCTATTGTTAACTGTATTTTTGTTTTTATGTAAATATGTATTATGTTTTTCTTGACAGATGCGGCATCGACCTTTCAAGGGGCATTCTGCTACCGCGTGACCAAAACGTAAGCAGTTGATACATAAATGAAGTTTTGAAACTACAGAAATTCTATCGTCTACACTCATTGTTTTGAACTTGTGACATTGATGGACAAAATGGTTTAATTTATTACAAACAAGACAAGAACCCTTTTTGGAAACCTCCGAAACGAGAAATGATTTTATGTTTTTATTAAAATTGCCATTGCCTTTATTGTTATTATTAGGTTTAATATTATTAATTTTATTGTCATAATAATTATTGGTTGTACCTCTACTTTCTAATGTATTCGCTCTATTTTGAATAAATGTTTTAAAATCTTTAAGTGTGGCCATTTGTGAAATATGTCCTTTATAGTCTTCCCACTTGACACTGCTTACGGGATCTAATTTGGCTGAGACTAAGAATAAAACTAAAGGGTCCCACCCCGTCGTGGAAATATCAAGACTATTAAGCGCACTTAAATTTTTAAAAACTTGATCACCTAAATACCTAAGGGCACTAAATGATTCCTTCTGAATTGGGTTTAAATTTACAATCGCCTTCAAATGATTATTTACTAAAATGTTTTTATTGTTGTATCTTTCACATAAATGCAGCCACGCAAGTTCATAATTATTAGCGGAAAAATCTATAGATTTAATAGTTACAGAGGCGCTTCCTTGTAACGAATGCCTTAAATAATGAAATTTGTTAATCGGTGAAATCGCATCATTCTCATGTATTAATGACTTGAACGAGTCACGGAACTCTAACCACTTTGTATAATTACCATCAAAGGTAGGTAGATTAATAGTCGGTAGCCGTACTGGCATACTTCCACCACTCACATGACAACAATTAGACTGATGCGACTTCTCAGACCCATTTTCAGAATTTTTATCGTTTGCTGAAAATGTGTCAATTATTAACTGTGCATAAGCTATTTGAGTAACAAATTCCTTCTCAGTAATTTCACGCTGAATTATTTGCTCCTCAAAATTATCTGAAAGCTCCTCTATTTCGGTTTGTATTATATCGAAGTTTGAAAATAATTCCTGAACTTGAGCTAATCTCAAACTCAATTCCTTTATTTGTAAATTTGAATAAGTAGTTGAGGTGTTAAAAACTTGTACGTAATTTTTAAAATTAGTTAACCTAGCTCGAACAATTCCACGTTTCTTAGTTAAGATTTTTACTTGTTCACCACTAGAATCCGAATGTTGTACGTTTAAAGCCATCATAGGACTTTTAGATCTTGTTTTCGATTCACTTTCAGACATTGCAAATTCACGACAAACTTTTTATAAAATGAAAGGTCTGACCGTTTTCGATCCAGCCGCAATCGACTCACACCACTGCGTGCCGGCGCGAAGCACACTCGCCCGTCGCGATTATTGCTAGCGGAGGCCGAGGGCGCCCGCGCCGCTCCAACGCACGCCGGCCGGCGGCGAAACGATTTGTGATCGGCGACCCCACCGGGCGCTGAAATATTCGGCACAAAGGCTATGAAATAACAATAAAGCAATAGCTTAAAGAATTGGGGTATAATGCGATTAAATTATACGTAAAGAAATTTCACAAGTAATGATAACCTATAATTTCAATATGGCGATGTCCGCCTCGTAAAGTTGAAATTTCTTTTTAAGAGTACGAATTATGTTAAAGTCGACTTTGGAAAAGGGAAATTTTATGATATAACAACACAAAATACAGAATAATGTTACAATTCCAATGTGTATGTTAAAATAATATGTTAGGTGCGACTAAATTAGATACCTTTGGGAAAAAAATATGGCGCCGACAGTACAAGGCGTCGACTTTGTATTTGAAATTCACAAATTATATGTTATGCACCACGGAATGAACAATACAGATAGGATTGGAATGGGAAATAGGTACGGCAATTACTTGGGAAAAGGCAAAATATGCATACCTTTGTTTTAAGACCGGCCCGCGTCTATGTACTTACGACACATTTTCAACGCACGCCAATTCACGAAGGATTCGATTATCTGTCTCGGTCGCCACTTATTGTCCACGCCGTAATGCACATTTATTGATATTTAGTTAATTACTTGCCGTATTTACTTTAAATAAAAGATTGCTAACCTTGTGAACGTAGTTGGTAATATAATAATAATGGCCGTCTGCCGGCAGCCGGCAGACTTCTCCTTCTTCGCCTGTCATAGATAAGACAGGCGTAGACATCGTAAAATTGTAAAAACCGTTAGATTGTAATAAAACTAGTGAAATTGTAAAATGTGGATAGACTTCCGACGCGAATATGCTGCCTATAATTTCACATATTATTTTTCGTTAAATTATAAATATATAGTTTTTAATGTTTCGACATATTTTTACAATTTCGTTAGTTATTTTACAATCTAACGGTTTTTACAATTTTACGGTAACATAACCAGCGGCAATCACAATAGCTAACCCAGCCACCCTGGCACATTCGTCGAGGTCGCGACCCAAGTTATATACCTATGTCGCGCCGCAGCTATGCTTTCTCGCGTTGACAGGTTTGTTTGGCGCGAGACAGCTATGTGGTAGGACCTAGGGGACTCGACTAGCAGAGAATACCTGGTCATTAGCTCACTGCATACAAAAACTTTTTGTCCAATAATAATAATATTTATGGTTAGATACTTAAGAATCTGGCTAATAAATATGCATTAGTGTTAAGTATTTACATTGGAGTTTGGACACTCCCCTAAAACATTTCCATGTGTATAAAGGCCCCCACAGACGAGAGGCCGATCGTTTCAGCTGGAACTGACGTCAGTTCGGCCTGAACGGATTCGAGCACACACACGGAAAAAATCGCATCCAATCCAATTTACGTCAGTTCGGCCTGATCTGATTCGTGCCCACACACGGAACAGTCGCATCAGTCCATTCTGGTTTGCCGCGCGCTACGGTCGTGTTTATCTATTTTGTATTTAAACACCGCGAAAACTCATACAACGCTTGTACAAGATACACGCCCGCACAGCAGCGGGTCGGGCAAGAACTGAAGCGATTTGTCCACACACGGTCAGGACAGGCCGCGCGTTCAGGCCGATCGGTCAGGCCAGAATTAATGTTGCCAACTTAGTTATTTTACAAAATTTTACTAAATTGAGTATTTTATTCCCTCCTTGGTAGAAATTTAGTTATTAGTAGTGTTTAAGTAGGAAAGAGCCAGACAGTAATGCTATGCAAAATAGCTACTAAATACGTAATATTTCCTAGTATATTTTAATTTAATGGTAAAATTTATAATCAAATTCAATTAATGAAAAAAATTTAATATAATAAAACCTAAAATGCAGTGGTTTTTGGGGGGCTTCAGGAATTCCTAAGTTAAGTAGCCTCTTTAGTAGTTTTTTAGTAGTTTTAGTAGAAATCGATACGAGTTTAGTAGTTTCACAAAAAAAGAGCTGGCAACACTGGAACGAATCGCTTCAGTCCGTACGGCCGCCTGATGCGATCTCGAAATTGCACACACACGATACGATTTTGCATCCGTTCAGGCCGAACTGAAGGTAGACCGGACCATGTATGGGGCCCCTAAGAGAGGTGGGTACCATTAGGGAATGTTATTATTCGACAAATTTTACTATTCGAATAATGGCTAAACACTATTCGAATAAATTCGAATAATTCGAATAATTCGAATAATACGAATATTGGTAATAAACTTTAAATACAAGTAATGTAATGCGTTTATATATACCTGCATATTTAATAATATTAAAATGTGAAGTGTTTCACAAATTACTCTAAAAAAATCAACGTCTTTTTTATTAGGTTGGGGAAAAAGTTTCTTCGCATTTTATATAAAAATTCAAAAGGTTTTTTTATAAAGTTTATTTACAAGTGACTAAAGTATATAGGTGCCATTTTGTTCGATAACTTTTTGCCATCTTGTTGGTAGGTACATGATCCCATTGCTATAAAATTTTTGGGGCTTCTGATAAAAAAACTGCGACAAGTGGTTTTGGCAGTCCTCTTGTGATGTCAACCTGACACTGCCTAAGGAATTCTGCAGCGACCGAAACAGGTGGAAATCTGAAGGTGCAAGGTCAGGACTATACGGCGGATGCATTAACACCTCCCAGCCAAACTCCCGTAATTTTTTCTGAGTGGCTAAAGATGTGTGAGGTCTAGCGTTATCATGGTGAAAAACCACACCCCTTCTGTTGATTAATTCCGGCCGCTTTCTCTCAACTTCTTGCTTTAATCTCATCAGTTGTTCGCAGTACAGTTCAGAATTGATGGTCCTGCCTGGCGGTAACAGCTTATAATGAATAATGCCCTTCCAATCCCACCACACACACAGCATCACCTTGTTGCGAGTTAACCCGGGTTTCGCCACAGTCTGTGAAGCCTGACCGGCCTTTGACCACGATCTTTTTCGCACGTTCTTGTCGTACGTGATCCACTTTTCATCACCAGTTATCAGCTTCTTCAAAAATGGTTCGGTTTCATTACGTCGTAATAAAGAATCACAAATGAGTACACGGTTCATTAGGTTTCTTTCAGTGAGCTCATGAGGCACCCAAATATCGAGCTTTTTTGTGTACCCAGCTTTTTTCAAATGCGCCAAAACCGTTTTGTGGTCAATCCCCAGTTCTTCAGCTACATCGTAACTACTAATATGCCGATCTTGCTCCACTTTTTCAAAAATGGCAACAGTTTTGTCCGTAACAGGGCGACCAGAGCGACGTGCATCTTTGATATCAAAATTTCCGGATTGAAAACGCTTAAACCAAATTTGCGCTACTCTCACTGATACTGCATTAGGTCCATAAATATCACAAATTTTTTTCGCGGCTTGTGTTGCATTTTTACCTTTTTTGTAATAAAATTTTAAAATGTATCGAAATTCTTCATAAGAATCACTCATTTTAACAATAAGAAAAACAAATGAAAATCTCAGTTACCTAATTTGAATTTGGAATTGTCTTCTGTAAAATTAAAACTTTTTAATGATACCAAAATCAGCCAGATACAATTGGTATAGCCCAAGATATTTTATGACAAGTTCATACATACTATAATGCGAAAAGACTTTTTCCCCAACCTATTATAAAAAAAAATCTTTTAAGTTTCAAACTTAAAATACTAAATTGCAATAATTTTTTACGACTATTAAGTATTAACACATGAATGGTTTAGGTCTGGAGCAGACCATGGATTTGGTTGCCAACTTAGTGGTTTCTCCCAAAAATTAAGGAAAAGATCCTCTAGGGGAGAGAATTTTTGGGGTTTGTTTTAGAGGTTCGTATTTTCTGGTTTTTAATTGAGTTAAGCTATTGATCGATTCAACATAGACAATCGATTTAAAAACTCAGACCTACAGTCTGACTGTTTTAAATTAAGCTTTTGGTAGTATAATTTAATGTACCTATAAAGAACACTAATATTACAGAACATATTTTTTTTATTATCAGTTTGTTTAAGATTGGATAGAAATATATTTGTAGAGTTGGACCACTGCACAGAAATCGGAATGCACTGTAAATAGTGCTCTGTTCTACTATAATGCAGTTGAAAACTCTAAACACGAGTATCGTGCTGTCATAATGGTCTGCTCCAGACCTAATCGGTACATGTGTATATAAACCGTAGTAAGAATAAGTAAACAAGATAAACCGTCAAAATAAAAAGCACTCAAAAAAGATTTTAATATTATGTTATCATTAAAAAAAACTTCATAGTTAGTAAAAAGTGGGTGGAAGATCTTTAAAACATAAATAACCTTTTTACATTTTCAAGTTAACCATGTTTTTGGTCTCTTTATGTTTTCAATTTCTTCTTGAACGACGAGTCTTATTACAAAAATGAACAGACAACAGTAGATTTAAAAATTGTATCATAGCCTGAAGAATGTGTTGATGATTTTTCTGAAACTAGGCATCAGTGCAGAAGTAGGCATCAGGCGTTGTACTGCAAGAACGGAGCATCATGTTACGAACCGTTCAGAAGATGAAGCGACGGTACAAATAGACTGAAAAACATTTGATAAGTCCGTGTAAGACTTTAATGACAGACTTAGCGCTCGGTAAGACCGTTAAATTTCCACTTGTTGAAAATTAACACGAAAATGCAGTTAAGTTCAGAAACAGCTTCTTCGGACCCGAAGGGACTATGTTACTGACAGCACAATGAAGAAGACTTGCTTAAGTAAATCTGAAACCCTAAATACCGAGGCGAAGGGCGAGTTGTATCACCTCGAGACCAAGCTTGAGAGCCCTAGTATCGAGTAACAATACTGTGATACGTCCGTGAACACATACAAAAGGATGAACGAGAATGGTCCAGAATTTTGGTCCCAGGTGAGTGGATTTACTCACTTTAACTTCACAAGTTAAAGTGAACTTCTGAAGGAAGACTAAGTAAACGTGACCTGGTAGAGGATATCTTCAAGCCTACTTTTCAAATAGAGTCCAGTATGCTCAGGCTGAGTACATAAACAATGGGCTGGTATACCTTCAGGAATCCGCACTGAGTATGTGGCTATGACAATTGGATCTCTACCTGGAGAAAGATATGGTCAAGAGATTCTTAAAGATTCTCTTTAATGTCCTCACCTCACCCCGATTAAGTATACTCTGAGAAGACCTCAGAAGGCTAGTCAGAAGCCGCAAATTGTCACTTACAGTTAGTACCCTCACAGCACTTAAACACGCCCTGATATAAGAATGGCAGAGAATATTGCATAATTCGGCTCCAAAACCTCGTTTTCAGTATGACAAACCTCCTCCAAGCTGTTGTCAGGCCTCGAGGAGTTATACAAAATGGCAATTTAACAATATAACATGTAAATTTATACCCATTTGCACTAAACGTAAGTTAGGCCTGTCCTAGTTAAGATACACTTAAACATAAGAACAGCCTAGCTAAACATTTTGTTTGCACTAATAGATATAACTTAATTATGTCGTAGCTTAGGCATTGCCTAGATAAGTGAATGATTAAACGAATGTAAAGATTGGTTGTTTATGGTTTTATAAACCGGCTAAGGCCCACTTGCGCCAATCCGGGTTAAAGTTAACCTTGGGTTAAAATATCATGCTTTCCCTTTCACAAATACGAAGAACGAGAGAGATAACATGATTTTTAGCCCAGGGTTAACTTAAACCCGGATTGGCGCAAGTGGGCCTAAGTAATGTAGTCCATAGAAAATATTTTGGCCTTCTCTTTAGATTGATTCCGTCGTGTGTTAAAAAATGACAAAAGATAAGACCTTGGTTTATTTTGTTTGGTAACGTAAATTCACCAAAAGGCTGTCAATTGTCTTGTCATTACAAGACGTCAAACAGATATATAATATATACGTGTTTACTGTTGACTAAAATTATACATTACGATTGATTTGGAATCGTTATTGATATACCTATTATGGAAAATAAATTAAAATAAAAAGTAAAAACAGAAAACTTTACGGCGGAGGAAAAAATAAATTTTGTGCGATTGTTGTGCGACGAAGGCCCGTCACCCGTGCATCCTATCGAAAGTCTTCTCACGAAGGCACGACGAATAAAGATAATTGATATAGTTACAAATAATCTACAGACAACTTGATAAAAAACCCGACTTGTGTGTTGCCTACGCTTACGCACTTCCTAATCGGGCTCATAAAGTTAAGAATATCCTAAGTGGACTTAGGAATGGCCTAAGGTTAGTGCAATAGTATTTTTTGCTAGGAGCAGCCTAAACAAGTTAGGAAAGAACTTAGGCGATCCTTAAGTTTAGTGAAAATGGGCATCAGTCTTTTAGACTAACATTAAAATGGTTAATTTTTGTTTAAAGATAAAAATAATATACTGATATATAATTTATTACTTTTAAAGAAAGCTGATAAATCTTGTTATATTATTTTGAAAATTATGAAATTTTAAACGACTTGTACTAGTTTTGCAGGCGTTCGTTTCGCTCTGTTCGTCCGCCTGTCTCTCTTTCTATCTGCTCTTCTGGCTATATTGCGTCTAGGTACACTTCACATGTAAGCCACCCTAGCTTTCCATCCATGTGAAGTGTGTATTGAATATTATGTCTTTTAAAATAAAGGAAAAGTTTTATACATGAGTTTTAAAAAGTCAACCATTTCCAAGTAATCGGCATCCAAATTGGTTTCACCCTCCTCTGTCATTTCTGAACTATGAAGATTAGGCACTTACAATTTTCTATGCTGATAGATCATGTAAATTCTCTTTAGGAAAGTTATTTTGAACGAAATCGAACAGTAAGATTAAGAAACTAAAAATAGTATTACGCTTTATAGTAACAGAACTCTCCTTAGAAACGTCCTAACATGCTCTCGGTTAGGTAATTTAGAAAAGCGAAAGAAATCCATACTGAATTTCTTTCGCTGAGGCCTTTAGGAAGTATTCACCTTAAATATGTTTTTATTTAAAGACAGTTATGTATTCTTTCACAAACAGTGTAGTAAAATCTGTTTTAGGATATTATTGACGACAATATTAATAAATAATAATAATAATGTATTAAATAACGAAACTTTTGCGGTTTATGTACAAGTTTATTACTATTATTAACATATTTTTGAAAAATAAATAAAATATTTTCATTATTCGTTTTATTCGAAATATTCGAATATTGAACCCAGTCATATTCGAATAATAAAGTCGTCGAATATTCGAATAAAACGAATATTCGAATAATATTCCCTAGGTACCATGGAACAAGTTGCCGCTCGAACAGGCGTAAGATGAAAATCGCTTAGCAGCGCGTGAAATAGTTCAACCACGTCTGCAGACGTTGCGGTAACTTCCTTTGTGTTTAAAAATTTCAAGGTGTCCTAGTGCAAAGGAATATGTTTCGAGCAGGAACTTTGTCGATATTATAATAAAATACCTAGTCTATGTTACCCGGGCACAGATGAATAAAAAGTTACTACGTAAACCTGCGGGCCTATTCGCTATCGTACATTTTGTGAGTTAATCACTGAGTTAATAACGAAACGGAGGAGTGAGTAACGGAAAGTGTCACTTTTGTATTCACTATGCACAAGTTATCAACTGAGTTGGTACGGTTTTTAACCAAATCTTAGTTGATAACTTTTAGGGAAGAGGCATGCATTTTGCCATACATTTTTTATCGAAAGTTCTTAACTATCAATAAATATGTATTCACTAAAGCAAAATGACAGTTCATAATTACGAACTCAATGAAGTGACTAACCCATTTTAACAACTGCTAAAGAGTAGTTGTTTTCGTGCGTTGATAATAAAATTTGAAGATTTTAATTGAAATTACAGCTTGGCAAATAAATCGTGAAATGAATAGGGGCGCCAGCATCGTTCGGATGGTCACCTCACCTCATTTCCTATATATTATATAACTATAAAATATACTTTGATTAAATTCAGTTTTGAAAAATAATTTATCCATTAATTAATTTAATGAGTTTGCATATAGGTACATTTTTTATTATGTCCAAATTTAACTAGCCATAAACATAATAACAAATAGTAGCATTATAGCTCGCATTTGTATCTTTGTTTACATTGCTTAGGTCAAATTGCATCTAAGCGGATTTCATAAAATAGTTTTTTTAGGAATAAATAAAAGCAGTATATTTATTTTGTTTATTTAATCAGAGTCAAAAACACCCTCATCCAAATATTCTATATCAGAAAACCAAGTTATAGCTTGGCTCGAGCCCTCCCCAAAAGTCTAGCTCGAACCCTCCTCAATAGCCTGGATCGAGCCCTCCCCAAAAGTCTGGCTGTTATTAGCATCACTGTCACTAATGCTGCAGCTGTCGTCTCGGAGGTTTACGACTATTCTGTCTATGTCATGTAATATAATGATTAATGTGTGTCCTCTATTAACATATCCGTCTTCTATTTTTATCACATGCTGGCATGCTTTTCTCCAGTCCTCAGCAGATACATCTTCTTCAAACACACACCTTGAAAAATAAAACACATATTGAAAACAAATATTTTTTTAATATACTAATCCATAAGTAAAGTACATAATTCACAAATAAAGTTAGTACTTTGTAGTACCTACCATGATATCAACTGATCCCACATTGCGTGAGGCGATTTTTTGTTTTGCTATGCCCCAGATCAACTCAATAGGGTTAAGGTCACAGTGGTAAGGTGGGAACCACCTAACAGTTTATCAATCTCGTAGATAGTTTCGGGCTTGTGTTAACAAGCATTACCAGATTTGGCTTTTTCGCTGTTTTGATTTTCACCAACCACTGCTGTAGGAGCTTTATTTAGTAAAACAGAATGGTAAGGAGCATTATCCATTACAATCATCAATATGGCTCTGACAAATTGGGAATTAATCTTTCCCTAACCCACTTTGTAAAATTATTTTTATTCATTTCTGAATGATAATCCTCATTTTTATTTTTTCCACAAAAAAATTAGCAATGAATTTGGTACAAAACCTTTATCAGAGCCTGCATGTATAATTATTATGTATCTGAAAAAAAATTGAAATAGGTAATCAAAGATCAAAATAAATATAAAATAAAAATAGAAAAATCAAAATAAATCCATGGGGTCCTAGCGCTGTAAGGCTTTTTAAGGAAATAGGAAAAAGGTTAGTCGACATCACAGGAGACCGAAGAGCTGGCAGCTCGGTTCACCTCGGACAAAGAATTAGTCTAGCTATTCAAAGGGGGAACGCTGCCAGTATCTTGGGAACCTTGCCTAAAGGGACTCCTTTTAATAATATATTTTAGCCATTACATTATATTTTTAAGGTTTTTAGTTTTAGGTTCTTTGTTCTAGTTTAAATATATTTTTTATTCTATTGTATATTATTATGTATGTTGAATAAATAAAGAGAATATATTATATTAAACAATAATTAGGTTTAATGCTTGAACATTAAATAAATACATTAAGAAAGTGGAAGTTTATTAAAAATAATTAAGTAAATTAATTCAGTTAGGACTACATACCTTTTGCCTTATATGATGTATGAACATAACTCTCATCAAAATAAAATATAAATAGGTAATATTCTTCTTCAGCTCCTCTGGCAAGTTTCTGTTTTTAATATCTTTTTCCAGGTAGACTTCAATGGTTTTTCTATGAAAGCCGTTCTATCGTTTTGGCATTTTTTGTATCTAAAACCTAGGGATATTAAAACCTTCTGTAAATGTTCACGGCAGTAGTAAATCGCTGTAAGTGCGATTTAGGTACTACAGAAATTGTAAGTACCTCATAACATCGATGTAATTAACTTAACAAAAACATTTACATTGTTGACTTTACCGCTGAATAATTTTCCTCTAACCTATTTTTGGTTTCACGTAGGTAAAGGTTAAGATGGCTCACACTCTAATAATGGTATATGCTGCAGAAAGTTAGGAAATATTAATTTATTTTGAAAAAGTTGAGAGGAAAAACTTATAATTCGAAATATTTATGTAGGTACTCGTCTCATTGACTTGACAAACAATAGTTGATAACTTAGTCCACAGACAACAAAATAAATAGTTATCCGAATAAATTAAAAGGTTCTCACATTTTATAATGTACTCCTCCACAGACGGCACTATTCAATTTAGCCGAATTACAGTCGAGAACTTTGCGTAAATTGAGTTATTCACTTTGCCATCAAAAGGTACTGAATACAAAATTATGGAACTGGTCGGTTACAAACAAAAGCTGGTTAATAACCATTTTCAAAGTGATTAACTAAACTTGTATTTTAGCGAATAGGCCCGCTGGGCCATTATTACAAATCATTCATTAAAATTAGATCAGTAGGTAGTTAATATGGCGCTACGGCTAACACACACACATACAAACATATTACCTACATAGACTGCCAGAATTACCCTTCCTTTAACTTCGTCGCAGTCGGGATAAAAACAACGTGCTTTATCATGTTATTCTACATTGTTTTGCCTTACGACACAACATGATATATTATGTTTATTCAAGAGGGCAACTTTCTTGCTCAAGGTTTATGTATTTAAATAAATAATGTGAACCGTGACATAGACGTATTATAAATATAACGAGCTAATAATACTTGATCCAAATATGTAGATGGAGAACCAAGGTGTACCACTCCGTACCGGGCTACCGACAGTCGCGAGTCGGTGTAGCATAACGACTAGATAAACAAACTTTTATTGGAAAATTAATAATTAACATTATAGGTACCAGCTTATTGCGTCAATTGAAAAGGAGTTTATATACCGAGTTAGTATTTATTGTGTTTTATTAGGTATGTTAAAATGTTTTAAATTTTAACGGATATAAATGTTCGATAGATAGAAAAAGATTTGATTTTTGATTCGATATAGGTAGCTCATCATACTTCTATCATCTAAGCTTTTCAAGACGTTAAATGCGTTCGTATCGCTCAATAAAAAATTAAATATCATTAACGTGAATACCTTAAAATCTTAATTACATTTTATATCTTTTTTATAATATACCTACAGTCTACACTGTATATTTTAACCCCCTAATTAATAAAAATCTTTGCTTAAGACAAAACATTGTATAGCCTACCCACTGTGTAAATATTTTTATAATTTACTAAATGTTGCCCGCGGTTAATTTCATAGAAACCGTACATTTTCCGCGATAAAAAGTAGACTATGTCCTTCCCCGTCGTCCACTACATCTGTGCCAAATTTCATAAAAATCGGTCCAGTAGTTTCGGAGCCTATTCAATGCAAACAAGCAAACAAAAAACAAACTTTTCCTCTTTATTATATTAAGTATAGAAGTATAGATTAGTAAAGGCAAAAAAATTAAATATCGTAACGAACATTTTAATAACAGCAAAAACATTGGTTTACTTCAATGTTAATAACTACATTTTTTATTAAAAAAACTATACTTAACCCGAGTACTTAAATTATATAGCCTACGTTACGAACCTATTGACACCTCATTCAGACAAGCATCATTTTCTAAGTACCTACCGAAATACTCTTAAGTAGGTAGGTACCTATACATATAAAGGCATTTTTACGGATTTTACTCGTATCGCGGTTTATTTTATTTTATCTTGACGCACGTTTTGGCTACACCAACTGTGGTGAAATCCGTAAAACTAGTAGTACATAATGCATAATATTTGCAATGATCAGTATTTGCGTTAACATGGAAAACAACGCGTTTTATCGCATCTATTTTACATCGCTGGCGCTATGGCCTATTGCGAAACTCCCGAATCGATATTCGAGTGCAGTGCAGTGATGGAATTCGGCAACCCCGAGGAGCGACGGTCCAGATACAACCGGGTAAGTTTACAGCTGGGCCACACTAGAGACAAACGACGTAGATAATCGTGACATTGGACGTTAAGACTATGGTCACTACTCAGAAACTCACGAACTATCGTTGATAGATAAGTATAATGTGCCAAATGACAGATTGGAATCCCAACTGTCTGATAATGCCATAACGCCGTTTAGACTTTAGGGTAGGGAACGTTCAAGTATTACGTAACGCAATTTTTAGACCCCCCCCCCCCCCCCAAGCTGCGTTACGTAATACTTGAACGCTCCCATAACCCCAGAGTGAGCACTCTTATGAAACATCTCGTAGTGACTGTAGGTAAAGTTATCTGCGTGACGTAGCTATATCAAAAAACTATGGATTTATTTGTATATGTAGATAGGGATACTATTTAAAGATGTTGTAGGGTGTCTCATATCTAATTGTGCTTTTGTAAGATTTCATAGTGATTTATTTTATAAATTAGCTTTCGTTATCGAAAATTCTAATATAACTTGCCGCGAAGGGCGCGAAAGAGTCGAGAATAAGTTGTCCAAAGCAATCCAAAGATTGTGTCGCACTAGAGGGGCAGTTATACAAATATAATCATATAGCTCATAACACATAATGTAGGTACTTTTCATTTATTTGCTTACAAAACATAAGCACATTAATAAGTAGTTTTATGGGATAGGATTATCTACATAAGTAATGTTTACTAAAGGATACTTTTATCTATGCATTAGCTTTTATTAAAGCTTAAATTACTATTTAGTATTTACTAGCTATCATAACACAGGGCTTATAAGTATAAATTTTGATAAAGATGAGTCCTCATACTACACACCATACATACAAGTTATTTACTTTGAATAAAAACAACACCATTGTGCAGCACAAATTATTTAATAAGTAACAGTAACTTAAAATAAGTTACTTAATAATAACAATATCTATGGACGCTTCACATCACGTTAATCTGGTCCTGTGGTAAGTTCTCGAAGAATTTGTGTTACGGGTACCAAACAACAGAAATATATTTAATGCTTTTTATACTTATATTTAAGATTTTTATTATATAAAATACACATATTTAATACACATCCATGACCCAGGAGCACAGAAAACTTTTTTGTCGGAATTCGAACCCGCGACCTCCGGCTTGAGCGCCAATGCTCTAACCACTGAGCCACAGAGGACGTCAAATTTTTCAAAAATTAGTCAGAAAAAGATAATTACTTACATTGATATTGGGATCCCTTTTAGAGAGACCATGACCAAGTAGAGAGGTCACAGTACTCTTGCCCACACCACCTTTGCCGGAGAGGATCAGTATTTTGTGCTTCACATTTGCCAGGCGGTTCCTGATTACTTCTATAGCGGGGTCAGGGCCTACCGGACCTGCAATTAGTCCAACATTTTAAATAATTCAACTACTATTATAAATGTGAAAGTTTGTGAGGATATATAAGTGGATGATTGGATGTTTGTTACTGTTTTACACAAAAAGTACTGAACGGATTTTTATGAAATTTGGTATGGTTGTTGTTCAAGCTACTTTTTAACCCAAAAAAGTACAATATTCCCATGGAATACTCTATTTAAGAAAGTAAGATAGGCTAGTTATAGAAAATGTTCATAATTAAGTAGCAAATATTATTTTACTAGCGACCCGCCCCGGCTTCGCACGGGTACAATACTGATACTAATACGACAGAATGTCGCCCACTTCGCAACGGGCCGTGCAGCAGAAATCGTAATATTTTAATTTCGCCATAACTTCAAAACCAAACGTCCAATTTTAATCATTCAAAGACCAAATATTATCTACATAAACTATACTTAGTGATGAAATAATTTATTTTGATAAGGATTAATAGCATGAGTAAAATAAACGCGTTTAAATGTAGTCAAAAAAAAATTCAAGATTTCTAAATAAAAAAATGGTTGTTGTGCCTCACTCGACATAGATAGGTATAGTGTGTCGCGGACTTTTTTGTAGATATTTATAAGATCTACAATTAATTAGAACATTATATGGTTCTATCTTTTATAGTTTAGGCAGCGTACGCAAAATAAGTAACTTTTCTAGTTGTTTTTTTACACCTTGTGTCCGAAAAACCCAAATATCTTACGGAACCCTATTTTTACCCAAAATAAAATTTAGCCTATGTTACTCGTGGATAATGTAGCTTTCGAATGGTGAAAGAATTTTTGAAATCGGTCCAGTACTTTTTGAGCCTATTCGTTACAAACAAACAAACAAACATACAAACAAAGTTTTCCTCTTTATAATATTAGTATAGATATGCAAAGTCGGTGGACTCAATGTTTATCAGAAATTGACATTTTTCGTACATTCTCTGTTATTACCAAACAAAAATAAAGATTATTAGCAACACCGAGGGCCATTAGCAACACAGTTTCACTGTATGCAGTTGTGTAATTGAGATTATATACGTTTATGTGTCGTACATACATACATACATATAATCACGCCTTTTTCCCGTAAAGGGGTAGGCAGAGACCACTTTTTGCCACTTGCTACGATCCTTACATACTCGTTTCGCTTCGTTCACTTTCATTCTTACCATCCATTCCTCCTCTTACATTCAACGTAGCGAAGCGGCTCTCCATGGTCCGCTTTTCACCTCCGCAAGAAACAAGACGTGATGGGTGGTGAACCACATGTGTCGTAATTTATTAAAATATTTAAATTACTTAGACTGGTACTGATTGTGAATGCAAATTATTATCTATCTTAACTATTAATTAATAAGATTTATACCTTATTTAAATTGTATGTTTGTACTTATCCTACTACTATTATAAATGTGAAAGTTAGTGAGGATGGATGGATGGATGGATGGATAGATGGATGTATGGATGCTTGTTACTCATTCACACAAAAAGTACCAAATGGATTTCAATTAAATTTAGGCTCTCGATTAAAACAAGCTACTTTTTATCCCGAAAAATACAGTGTTCCCGTGTGTTTTTACACGTGCGCAGCCGTGGGCAACAGCTAGTCTCTTATATGAAAGCAGAATACACATAAAGTATTTAAAATGTTGTAATGCTAAAGCGTAGCATCCATATTTTTAAGAAGAAATAGAAATATCCTCAGATACTTATGAAGATAAATGTTTAAGATACAGTATATTCAATCCTTATACAGGTAAGCAGTAAAATAATTTCAACTGATTACTAATAAGATTTTCAAATGTAAGAAAATTTTGATTAACTTACCTGAAGCGCACAGATTTTGGTTAGGGCAGCCAGCACAGGCCGATGCTTTTCCCGCTTCTGCACTACCACTGCCAGGGCAATCTTAAAATAGTAAATACTTGAGAAATACATCACAAAATATTTGAACATAAATTTTTCTCGAAAAGTAACCTACGTTGCGGCGCATTTTCTGGAATGTCACTCATTTTATAAGCATATAAGTTGCTGCAATATTTTTATTAATTAATTAGTATATTTTTTATAATAAATTCTAAATTGTTGTGAAACATTTGAAACAACTTTACATGGGGAAAAATGAAAATGATATTATTTTTGAGTGAACGTCACATACAGCTGTCAATGACAATTGACATTGACATATTATACTTTTCATGAAATATTTGTTTTACAGCAATGAAATTAGTTTTATTTCAACTTTGATTATTAAAAAATGTTAATGGTTAATTTTCTTTTCAAAAATGACATTTTAGTACAATAATTTTATTTGTATTCGACTTTTTTCATATTAATTGTTATTTAAATTATCATTTTTATAAAATAAAATATAGAAATGGCTCAAGAAACTACTATGTGTACGGTAGGTTAAAGAATTTTAACAAGTAAGAGAAACATGTCTCTTTTCTACTGAACGGTTAAATTATAATTTATTACATACCCACAGCAATTACAACAATGGAGCCCGGTGAAGAAAACTGCAGGCACCCCTCCAATGCCACCGCAAGTCGGTTATTGCTTTCACACACCGAAGAAGCACCCATGGAGGCCCATCATGGGCTACGAGGAAATTGAAGTTACGCCTATGTAAGCATTAAAACACTATCTTAATACACAAAAAGCTTAGTGACGCCAAAACTTGTAATCCGGAAGATGTAAATATTAGTAAAAACTAGAGTATTTTACCTTCTAAATTACCCGTGAAAACCCCCGCTAAATTAGATGTTTTACCAATTACCTACAAGTCTACCCTGCATGAGGTATGAGGGTAAATCTTTATAGGGTAGGCTTCATATTTATTGCGATAAATAATAATATAAATGGAGTATAATAGACACCTAAATCCGAAGAAAAAAAAATATATGCGCCAGCGTGACTGACTGAAGTGAAGAGTGAGTGAAGTGAATGAATGGTCCGAAATGGGCGTGGACTGAAAAAGGTTAAGAAACGTTGCTCTAGATTCTAGAACATGTCTCCATGTAACTCTACCGCTAACAATGATTTCAGGCCTTCTCAACCGATTACCAACACGATGGTGGATCCCTGCTACACTCCAGCCGGAATGGCGACGGAACCGCTTCGGTTTCCCAACCTGGTGACAGGCTTCGACCGCAGCCCTGAGCACGCGGCTCGTGCGGCGCTGTACACCCGCTACACCCAGCACGAATGGAACCAGAACAGCATCAAGAACTATAATGAGTCAGACGCTAAAAGAAATTTTTCGGAACGCGTCAGGAATGATATTATGCGAATGCTCAGGTAAAGACTAAGGCTACATTCCCACGAGACCAGGAATAACAGCTGAAAATCGTGAAGAGTTGTCAAAACCACTGACCTCCATTATACAAGTACGCGTACCTACTTGTATAATGGAGGTCAGTGGTCAAAACTGATATTTGTTCTTCGATTTTCAGCTCTATTGTATTAGCATTTAGCGCAGAGTTCTATTTACAGTGAAAGATGTCTATTTGATGTGGTGTTATAGTTTTTCATAGGTTTTGAGAAACTAATTGCAACATGCATATTTACTTTTAGGGAAACAGATGAAATTAGTACTCAAGGACAGCGGGACTCCGGCAGACGGATTGGAGAGAGAATTACCGATACGACATTCTGGCGAAATGAGGTAAGGAAGGTTACAATTTATATGCCATCGAAATTATACGGATCATCAAGGGCCATCCAGACTATACTTAGGCGCTTTACTCACTGTCCACCCAGCAAATCCAGCACAGATACTAATAATGGCCTTCAATAGTGTATTGTCATTCATAATTTTTGAGTTACGAGAGTAAAAGAAGCGAGTCGAGTGCTCTTGTGTACTGCGCACACACTTGGACACTATAAAAATTACTCCTGCGTAACTAGCCTGGTTTCAATGAAGCCGGCCACCGTCAACGAAATCGATGTGTGGAGCTATTATTATTATATTGTTGCATGTCGAAAGAAAAAACATTTAATATAAAATGCGCAGTTGGAAGCAGATAGCTTACTTACTACTTATGGTAATATTTGCAGTCGTATCCGAAATTCCGAAAAGTATTGAAATATGTTATAATCGCTCTTTGTTAAGGTATCCATTGAAATGGAACGTCTTGTGTCCACTTGTGAGAAACTGAACGATACACGCCGGCAACTGGAACGGGCCATAGCGGGGATCGAGGGCCCTCTGCATATTGTTCAGGAGTGTTTGTATCACCGAGAAAAGAGGCAGGGTACGTAATTATTTTGCCAATCCCCTGTTTTTTCATAACTTATTTTTAAAGGAAACACATTAAGGGCGGCCCTAGTGCGATCTGACCTTTCGCGACACGTCCTTACTAATAAACGTCTCGTTGCTGCTGCCGCGTAGTGCGGTAGATCTCGTACAATTTCGTACAAATAATATTCTGCCGTGTCGTGTCGCGTAGTTCCGCTGCCGCGTAGATACGCCTAGTGCGGTCCCACTTAACTATAAAGCCTCGTCCAGACTTCTCGCGAAGTAGGCCGAGGTTGGCCGAATAGGTAAGACACACTTCGCTTCGCCTTTTCGCACTTCGGGTTACTTCGCGGAGCACTTCATCGGCCTACTTCGCGAGCAGCCTGGACGAGGCTTTATGGTTAGCTAACTAGAGTAATGTGTTTTCAGGTCTGGAACAAGTGCACGACGCTGTGGAGCAGTCTCTTCTCAAAGAAGTGGCCGTACTCCGCGAGTCCCAGGATAAATTCCGTAACATGCTTGAACAGGTAATCGAAATCACTCATATTATCTTACAATTTAATTAATTTTATAGATAGCAATATCCCGCGAAAAAATACACACAACCTGCAAGCAAATGTGTGAGCCGTAGTACTCGTAGTAGCACAGAACTGCTGTATAAGATGACAACAACACTTTTGTACTACTTGGGAGTACACGCATTAAAGGTCGCGTAAAGCACCTCCCTCCTCCCACCCTGCTTAGGTATGCGTACACTCAGACACAAGATCGCATCGTGCAAACACCACCACCACACAAGCAACAATGTCGCATGCTTATGTGTGCACTCACACATTGCTTGCAGGTTGTGGGTATTTTTTCGCGGGATATTTCTAGATATTATATTAATTTAATTGTATGCTATGGATGGATTCCTGCAAAGTAACGCATTATTCTCTTAACTAGCATAATATTATCTTATTACGCGACAAAAAAATAAAAATAACTTTAAAAATACTCAGTTTTCCAGGGATAAGACCTAGTTATTTAGATCGATTTTTCTCTCCCAAACCCCTATGTGTACAAAATTCCATGGAAATACTTGCAGCCGTCTCTGAGATTCCGATTTTATATATATTACAAGAATTACTCGTTGAAAGTATATAAGAACAAATTTCTATCAAATATTGAGTAAGCTAAATCCTATTTATAAAATACCAACGTGACTGCAGCTAACATTGGGCTATTTCTCAGTGGCAGATCTACGACTTTTTCGAACAGGGGCAAAAACTTGATATGGCGCCTTGATATTTGTTCGATATTTCGAATTATTGTCTCAAGAATTTGGCCGATTTGGGGCTCCCATGATATTGCCGCCCGGGACAAGTGCCCCCATAGTAGATATGAGCGCCGATGGGTGGTAGGTCGGCGGCGGCGCGCCGGCTTTTTTGGGTCGGCGGCGGCGGCGTCGGCGGCGTGACCTTGAAAGGGTTGAAGTTTGTACTTGGTAGTAAAGAATTGACGTCGAAGCCATTTATATAACTGACTGCGTAGGCTCTCTATTGAACAACCAATAATAGAGGAAAACTCAGTGTGAAACACGGTGCAAAATCTCCCAAACAAGCATATCTGCCTGTAGGTGGCAGTTGGCATTGGTGTTTTGTCGTACTGGTCACTGATTTCAAATATATCTTCTTTGGTAAAGAATTCTAATTTCAAATTTATACCACTAGTTACTCATGCATTTGTGTTTCGAAAACCGTTATTCATTTGTTTTTCCTCTTTTTGTTTTTTCTTTGCGTCACTCTGTTTACAAAATGGAAAATTTGAAATATCGTATTATTTTCGAGTACGAGTTCTACTGTGGCACCAGTGCTGCAAAAACGGGTCGAAAGATAATAATGTGTATGGCGGCGGTGTCGTAAAAGAAAACAAAGTGCGTTTTTGGTTCCAACGTTTTCGTTCTGGAATTTCGCCCTCAGAACAAGCCCCATGGACGGCCGGAGACCAAAGTTGATAATGAATAACTGAAGGCTATTGTGGAAGCGGATCCATCACAAACTACGTCCGAGTTAGCTGCAGGCTGCGGTGTCAATGATAATACTGTTTTAATCCACTTAAAGCAAAATGGGAAGGTGAAAAAGCTTGGAAGGAGGGTACTTCATGAATTGAGTGCAGCAAACCGACAAACGCGCGTCGACTGCTGCGTTACATTACTCAAGCGGCACAATAATGAAGAGATTTTAAATCGAATCATTACCTGTGATGAAAAGTGGATCCGATACGATAATCCGAAATGCTTATCGCAATGGCTGAACCCTGGCGAACCAAAGCCTGCCCCAAGCGAAAATTGACTCAAAAAAAGTTACTTGTGAGCGTTTGGTGGACTAGTGCCGGTGTCTTTCACTACAGCTTTCTTAAATCTGGCCAGACGATAACGGCAAATGTCTATTGCTAGCAACTGCAAATAATGATAGAAAAGCTAGCTGCTAAACATCCGAGGTTGGTCATTCGCTCTAGGCCACTGCCACTTCAGGACAACGCTAGATCACACACTGCACAACAAACTGCTACCAAATTAGAGGAGCTTCAATTGGAATGTCTAAGACATCCACCTTACTCCCCGTACCTTGCTCCAGCGGATTACCATTTTTTTATAAATTTGGATAACTTTTTTCAAGGGAAAAAATTCAACTCCGATGGGGCTGTCCAAAGCGCCTTCAAATATTTTATTGATTCCTGTCCGAATCAATAAACTACCTACGAGATGGCAAAAGTGCATAGATAGCAATGGTATATATACTTTGATTAAATAAATATATTACGTTAATAAAAAAGACTTTATGTTCCTCCTTTACAAAAATAAATTTTATATGTAATGACCTAATATTTGACCTCGCTTGCAAACGTGGTAGTTTTCCCAAAGAGTGTCGGGGGTTTTAGTCGCTTCAACTTCCTCTTATTGGTGTTAGGTATCAAGACTGTCTTATTGGCGTTAACTGTTAGCTTGACCCTTTTGCACCAATTTTGCACCTGATTGCATTAGCTCAGCGACTACTGATGCGCATTAGCTCACCACTAGTATCGCTAGGTCGGATTAGAGCTTGGCTCACGGAGGTCGTGGGTTCGATTCCCGCATTGGAACAACAAAAAAAAAGGTTGTTTTTAACTTTGGTCAGGCCATTGCCGGCTGATCACCTGATTGTCTGACAAGAAAGGTGATCCATGCGTCGGATGGGCATGCAAAAAGTCGGACCAGCGCCTAATCTCTCGCCAGTCGTGTCGGTTATCCACCCCACTGGATTACGAGAGTAAAGGAAGAGAGAGTGCTCTTGTGTACAGCGCACATACTAGGGCACTATAATAATAACTGTTGGCCTGGTTTCAAAGAAGCTGACCACCGTCACCGAAATCGGTATGGGGAGCTATTATTAGGTCGTCAACGTATCCTTGAGCATAGAACCTTCTATTGTTCAGTTCTTTTAGCAGCCCATTCACTTCTGGGGTATACCCCAGCGGTGACAGCACCTCACCCCTCCTTGTAGGCATCCTTGGGTCAATCTGCTTCTGAGTGTCAAGCCCATAATAGTTGATGACGCTCTGTTGTTTAGTATAGCTTTTATCCACTCTATAGTAATTCTTGAAGCCAGGCTATCAGGGTAATAGATAATTTTGAGATCTGCCTTTCTAGTAAGCATGTTGTCTTTTATGCAGAAACCTTTCGATGAGATAGGTGTGACTTATGTATCCACATAAGTCACACCTACCTCATCGAAAGATTCTCCTCGATTAAAGCATGAAAGAAATAAGGCTTATATGGGTATATATGACTTGGGTAATATAAATGCTCATAGTCACTGACTGAAAGTAAATATTATGACTATCCCTCTCGCTCACTCGGCGCGCCGATGTATTTTCGCGGCGGCGGCGGCGTGGCAAAATCAGCGGCGGCGGCGGCGCGCCGGCGCGGCGCTCATATCTACCCCATAGGCTCCGGGGCTGCTATTTTAATGCTTCATACAGGTACGCCAGCAGTCGAAGAACTGTCGCGCGGCGCAGCACGAGCTAGAGACCGACATGCGCAACAAGGAGTATGCTCTCGGCATCGACTCCATGTGCCATCAGCTCAACAACTACTCCAAGGTACATAATACAATCAGACTTTTAAGGATCTGAGAGTTGACATTTTGCTTCAAGGGGGTGCAATGGGAGTGGGGAGTGATGATATTGATGTCCAGAAGGAGGCGTATCACGTCGGGGTTTCCGATGTGGGAATACTGGATACCTCTTGGGGAGATCTCCGACCGAGCGAGGTGGTATGCTCGGTCAGGTCGAAGCCCACTTAACAGCATTTCAGATGTTGTATATATAGCACCGAACTGTGAAAACTTCGATAGCGCGATTCAGGATCGTGGCGCGAATCGGTCCACCACAGTAAATAGTAGATAATGTGCGTGCGTGTGTGTGCAATAAAAGAAAGATATATGCCAGGGTATACAATTCGACGTCTATGTCCTTGTGTAGTATGTTTGATCATGTCACGGTAAATAGAGAACAGTAGGACACCTAAGGCTGTCTGGCGAACTATTTTCCTAATCTCGCGTTGGCGCAAGGGCTGTCAAATATATGCTAAAATATTGCGGGCAAACGCGAGCTGTCGTATTTTTATGCGCATGATCACGACGTACGCGATCGTTCACGGCACAGCCCGCACTGAGAGCGCCTTATCATTCCTTATACGAGCATACATTCAAAAGGATCGCGGCACATTTGTATGAAGATGTTCTACTGTTCTTGTACTGTGACCGTGTGGTTAAGCTTACAAGGATCAAACGCTATACAAGATGTGTGACACAGGGTCTGCAATTCTACGCGGGTATCGAGCGCTACGACCCAACGGTGTGCGACACGGCGCGCTGGGCCGCCGCCTCCGCCGCCACGCTGCGCCGCTCGCAGGCTGAGCGAGCCAAATCCGTACAGATGCTGTCCGGTAAATAGGATCCATTTGTTGTTACAAAAGTTGACAGTGTCCAACCCAATTGATTAGAGACACGAAGAATAAGTAGATTCAGTTTTAAAAATGTCGAGTATAGGTATATTAAGTATCCGTAACATAAACAAAACCGAAACCGTAATATCATACGCTTGGGATCCCACAAAGCAGCATTTATATTTTAATCAACTGTGGTATCGTTTGTTTTTGGCTTAGCATCTGGGGGCCCAAACTAGTATTGAGAGTGATTAGTCCCCTTGTTCTTTTTACAACATATTTAATTAGACGCTGAGAACCTGATAAACGTCGCGGCTACGGAGATCTGGGACCAGTGGAGCAACAGCAACAACGCGTTCACTCGCCGCATCGCCGAGACGGTGGAGATCAAGAACAAGCTGCAGCTGCATCTGCACAAGGTTAGCGCGGCCATTTTGAGGTCATTTTATTTTTTAAATATCGGCAAACTCATTGGACATTTGCAATGGGTATGACATTACAAATAGAAGAACGCGAGAGGAAAACGCAAATTTTAACTTCATAAAGGCAAGGAATCGTCAATTTCCTATAATATGAATAGATTGAATACAATAATATATTAATTTAGTTTACTTCTCATAGCTTATTATGACTTTCGTATTTTTATCCTCTACATAATATCGTCTATCTTGCTCTAACACTTCTACCTATCTAGGTCCAACAGGAGATATTCGACCAGGAGAAAACTCTGGAACTCCTGAACAAGGCGATAGAGGACAAGCTGCAGCCGCTGCGCGTGGCGCACACGCGGCTGCAGGCGCGCACCAACCGCCCGCACCTCGAGAAGTGCCGGGACCAGGCGCAGGAGAGGTAAACAAAATGGCGGCGCGTACAAAATGGCCGCCGAATCAATTGCGTTTAAACCATACGAAATGATACTGATAACTGAACGTCCTGGGCAAACAGGACGGTTGGCAACCTTACCCTAATGGTACTGAGACTGATGGAATATGGATGGTGGATGTTTGATTTATATAAATACATAATCATACATTCACTATCCATATTTCATCTGTCGTAATCTGTCTCAGTCCGTCTTTATTCCAATTACTTAGTTGAAATATATGATGACTCCTAATACAACTCATATTTAATTCATTCATTTTTAATTGCAGATTAGTAAAAGAAGTGTGCGATTTACAAGAGACGATGGAGACGCTCCGCTCTAAGATAGCCACAGCGGAGGGCACGCATCAGACTCTACTCGGCGTGCGGGCCTCACTAGAGGCTGATCTCCGTAACAAGACCAACACTCTGTTCATTGACCGCGACCAGTGTATGGGCCTGCGACGCGGGTATCCCGTCACTGCGGCTATCAAGTCTTAATAAAGCTGTTGATTGTTACTGGGTATTTCAATTCTTACTTCAACCCTTAAGCACCCCACTCACTAACTGTTTGCCGGACGATATAAATCTGTCAGTTAATCGCAATAGCCCACACACTAACAGTTCCGTTTAAGGTTTGGAGGGCGAATGAACACACACTAGCGGGTAGTCGTCGAGAACTGCCGACTCCCGACTGCTAGTGTGTGGCCTCAAAAGTGGTAGCAGGGCATTGCCGGCAGACAAAAATCGCTAAAATGTGTTGGCGCTATTGACCTAGGACGGCAGGCCGCCGGATAGGACCAGAGACTGCAGGCGGACTGTTAGTGAGTGGGGCCCTTTAGTAGGGTAATCATACCCTATATGCTTCTAAACTATTTAGGCTGGGACTATATGCAACGGAATCCGGTAGGCCGTAGAGAATTATGAGCACTGAAAATAGAACTCTGTGCTAATACAATACAGTTGAAAATGGAAGTTTCGAGTGTCGAGCTGTCATATATGACATTGACATTTGACTCGACACTCGGATGTTCGATTTTCAACTCTATTGTATTTGTGCAGAGATCTGTTTTCAGTGCTCATAATTCTCTACGGCCTACCGGATTCCGTTGCATATAGTCCCAGCCTTAGATATTCTAAGCTGATATAAGTTAGTACGAATTTTCGACATTACTGATTTTATGTTGCACTAGCTATTGCCTGCGGCTTCGCCCGTGTAAATACAGCATCTCAAGGGAAAACTGTACTATTTGGGGAATAAAAAGTAGCCTGTTTTATTCCAGATCTTAACTACTATAATTCCAAATTTCGTTTGAAAGATTAACATCCAATCATGCATCCTCACTAACTTTTATATTTATAATAGTAATAGGATGTTCAAATCTATAAACAATATTATTATATTCAAAAATACAAAATAGATGTAAATAGCTAATCTATTGAGTGACGTTAGCACTTGTAAACAAAAGGGCGATTGCTAATCGGTAAGAGCTGTCAATGCTAAATGCTATTTTCCTCTAGGACATGTTATCCTCTAATAAAACACTACTGATTTCAAAATAAATTAGCAAAATGGCGGATTATGTCAGCGCTACTAAAGTTATGCTATCTACAGACACACGAATTTGGTACGGAGCGTACAGCGTACAACCATATCCGAAGACTGAATCCGGTGTCGCTACACACGCACGGATTTGGTACGGTGCAGTGGAGCGTAAAGCTCGACACTCGTGTGTTCGATTTTATGCTCTATTACATTAGCACAGAGTTCTATTTACAGTGTTGTTTTTAAACGACGACGATGATTCCCGCAATTCATTAATAACGGGCAGTGATACCAACTCTCAAAAATATTTCTCCCCAAATTTTACCCCTGATTACTTATACCATTGACAGGTCTAAGGGCCGATTTTTCAATCGTCAGATAACTTTTACCTGAGGAATAAATATGTTACTTTGACAGATTCTTCATACAAAATCTGTCAAAGTCATATATTTATTCCTCAGGTAAGAGTTATCAGACGATTGAAAAATCGGCCCTAAGAGATAATAAGCTAGAAAGAAGGTTATGTGTTTAACATAAAGACTTACGCGTGAATTACATAAAACTAACTTGTCTTACTCTGATTTCAATCCCAATACATTTTCATATCTTTGGCTATATACACACATTAAAATAATTTTTATTATTACATACAAGTTGATTCATAAGGAGTAAACTCTAAACATCCTGTCCCCTAGTAAACCCCCGTAGATATTTTCCCTAATTTTGGGGGGTACATCCCTAAGTTGGCAACGCTGACACCATTGTACGGCCTAACCGCCGGACTGCTCTACACACGCACGGATCTGGTACAGAGCGGACCAAATCCGATGCGGACAGCGGCGAACTCTTCGCCTTCTTCTTATGTTCGCCGGACTGCCCTACACACGCTCGGATCTGGTACGGAGCGTACCAGATCCGCTGTACGCTCCGTACCAAATTCGTGTGTCTGTAGACACCATAAGCACTAACAAGCATCATTTACACAGCACGGAACACAGCCATTGTTAAAGATTGGTTTTTCATCTCAACATTTTATTGAAACATTTATTTACAAATATAAGCATTACCTTCTACCTTGACTAGTGCCAATTCATAATAAATTAAATTTGATGTTGTGCTATATGATGTTGTATATAATCTTCACATATTAATGTCCATTTTCACTTTGCATATGACGGCACTGGTAACTTAAGTCCTTCTTTGGCTTCAAAGAATGTGTACGATAACACTATTTCTTCAACATACTCTAGTTTTGGATCATTCGCAAGTTCGGGATCAATGTAGAAGAAGACGGGCATGTCCACCTAAAATTATTTAAATAACGAATATAGTTTAACCAAAGAAATATAAAAAACTAGCTTTTGCCTGTAGCTTTGACTACATAATACAGTATTCCACTGAGGGAAAACTGTAATTGTTCGTTTATCTAGAGCTTAAACATTAATTTGGTAAAATTTCGTCAAAATCCATTCAGTCATTTTTGTGTGAAAGAGTAACATACATCCGTTAAGGAGCTTGCACTATGCGCCTTCTTAGATATTGAAGGCGCGTTCGATAACACCTCAACCTGCTCTATTACGGACAGCCTTAAGGAATATAGATTCAACTACTATAGAATGGATCAAGGCCACGCTCAACAACACAGTAGCGTCATCTGCTATCATGGGCTCGACGATCAGGAGGAGGCTGACCCAAGGATGCCCTCAGGGGGGAGTATTGTCGCCACTGGAGTGGTCCCTGGTAGTGGATGAGCTCCTGGAAGAACTGAATGACAAAAGGTTCTATGCTCAAGGATACGCTGACGACCTAGCGATACTAGTGGTGGGCAAATGCGCATCGGTGGTCGCTGGGCTAATGCAATCAGCACTGAGAGTCGTCGAAAATTGGTGTATGAGGGTCAAGCTAACAGTTAACGCTGATAAGACGGTCTTGATACCTTTCACCAAAAAGAGGAAGTTGGAGGGACTAAAACCCCCAAATCTCTTCGGGAAAACTATCACGTTTGCAAGTGAGGTCAAATACCTAGGAGTTATCCTGGACAAGGGACTCACTTGGAATAAGCACATCGAACACATCACGAAAAAGGCTAGATGTGCTCTGGGATCCTGTTGAAGACTTGTCAGTTCTAAATGGGGCCTTCGGCCGAAGGCAATGCTGTGGCTATATACAGCAGTAGTGAGGCCGATGGCCACATACGGCTGCGTGGTGTGGTACAATAAGGCTCAACAGGTGAACTGCATTAAAACATTAAATAGTCTTCAGAGGCTAGCCTGTCTGATAATCACGGGTGCGCTTTCGTCCGCACCGACCGCTTCACTTGAGGCGCTGATCGATCTGACTCCTCTTCCTCTGCTTGTTCAGATGGAGGCTAGGAAGGCAGCCCTCAGAGTCATGGCGACGGGCAGGACGAAATGGACTTCCACCCTATTGGGACGGCTGCAACAGTCTCTTCTTGAGTCACCGGTCATGGCCATGCCATCGGACGCCATGACTAAGGTGCACAGCTTCTCGAAGCTATACCAGGTTATCATACCTTCTAGGGAGGACTGGGATGGGAATGTCCCAATTACTGTCCACTCCAATGACATAGTTTGGTTCACGGACGTATCCAGAAAGGGCAACCGGGCGGGAGCCGGATTCTACGGAGGCATGCCAACAACGAGCAAATACGCTTGCTTGGGAGAATTTGCTACCGTGTTTCAGGCTGAAATCTTCGCCATAATTGGTTGTTCACTAGAGAGCCTAGAGATGGCCCTAGTCAATAAAAACATCCTTATCTTCTCTGACAGTCAAGCGGCGCTGAAAGCACTGACTGCAGCGGAAATTTCATCAAAATTAGTTCTGGACTGTGTTGAGAAACTGAACATGCTAGGACGCAACAACAATATTCGTCTAGTATGGGTTCCGGGCCACAGCAGTATCCCCGGTAACGAAACCGCGGATGAGCTGGCTAGGCTGGGGGCCGAAAGTCTCATTTACGGGCCAGAACCAGTCTGTGGAATATCTCCCAGTACTACCAACAGAGCACTTAAGGAATGGAGCCGCAGCCTAAGCATTAAGCAATGGGCTGCAATCCCGGGCCTTGTGCATTCCAAAGCGTTAATCCCAGCCTTTGACAAAAGGCGTGCGGAATTAGCGCTTTCAATGAGTAGGGACCAATTAAAAATTCTTACCAGAACCCTAACTAGGCACTGCAAGCTCCACAAACACCTCAATAAAATAGGTGTCGGTGACAGAACGACTTGCAGATTCTGCGAGGAAAAGGACGAGACACCGCTCCACCTCCTCCTCGACTGTCCAGCACTTCAACAGAACAGAAACAGGTACCTTGGGCAGCACGAATACTCCACCACGGAGGAAATTCGTAGCACCAACCCCAACCATATTGTTCAGTTCATGAGCAGCATAGGCCTGGGGGAAGTACTATAACGCGAAGGAGTCACAATAGATCCACTTGGGTCGCAGTGACGTTAGGGCAAGATTTTGACCTATCTTCGATTAAAAAAAAAAAAAAAACATACATCCGTTCATCCTTCCAAACTTTCACATTTATATTATTTGTAGGAAAAATATTACCAACTAGCTGTTGCCCGCGGCTCCGCCCGCGTAAATAAAGTATCTCAAAGGATCACTGTACTTTTCGGAATAAAAAGTAGCCTTTGTTTTAATTGAGAGCCTAACTACTACCATACCTAATCGAAATCCGTTCAGGAGTTTTTGCGTGAAAGAGTAACAAACTTATTCATACATCCTCACAAACTTTCACATTTATAATATAAGTAGGATAAATTTAGCATTTTCAGCAACTAAAACTGCCCTGGCAGTCAAATAGCTATGAAAATAGTCGAACGAAACCAATGATTTACGAAGCACTGTATTTCCATCTTCTTATTATATTTGACAATGTTATGGCACTGATTATGACATTGACATTCAACTATCAATCTTAGAAACAACATTTTTTGTTGTTCCAATGCGGGAATCGAACCCACAACCTCCGAGTGGAGAGTCAATGCTCTAACCCAGTGGTCCCCAACCTTTTTTTTACGCGGGCCACAAACCCGTTGTACTCCTGGTGTCGCGGGCCGCAACCAAAATTTTTTAGTGGCAAAAAATATGTTGTTTAAAAGAGATGTTTGATTTTGGGCCAGCTCTATGTACACCACATAGGTAAATAGGAAAAATATAAGGGAATTTCATAAAAATACAAAAGAAGTAATTTGAAGAAGGGTGAAACGTGCGTACAAAAATGATTATTTGAAGACGGCGGCGGCAGGGCGGCATTGACAGTTGTTTTGACTTGACTTTTGACGTAGTTGATAGTTCTAGGAAGAGACATCTTCTTGAGTGTCATACGTCTTTCTTTGGGAAAAGTCATGTCATTGTCAAAATGATACAGTCTGACAAGGATCTTTTGGCACGTGGACAAAATCAGAACTAACATCGCCGTCTTGTAAAATGTCACTTTTAATATTATGTATTGTTTTGTAGTTGCGACACTTACCTTTTGGCACGTGGATAAAATCAGTACTAACATCGCCGTCTTGTAAAATTTCACTTTTAGTAATAAGTATTGTTCTTATTTGCGACACTCACGCCCCCATCCAAGTGCCAAAAGATCCTTGTACGACTGTATTCTTTGGTTAATTCTGATCTAATCCGCCATGTTTTATTTTACGTTGTGTTGCTCTCCTTGACGAATTTATTTTGAAACGAAGTGAAATAAAATAAAATAAAGGATAGGAAACAGTTACTATATTATGTAGCTATATTTACATATAGTGTACATAGGGCTGGCCCACGCCTCATACATTTCTAGAACATCTCTTTTAACGATTTAATAATAGAATAACACAAGGTAGTTAAAAGAGTGAAACTAAACATTTAAGATGAGCTAACGACACAAACTAAAATAAAATAACAAATATGTATTATAATAATTATGTTCACTCAGTGAGATTTTTGGAATTGTGAACGCTTTTTCACAACTTTATCTAACGGTTACAGATTTCACGCGGGCCGCAGATAAAGGCCTGGCGGGCCGCGGGTTGGGGATAGCGGCTCTAACCACTACACCATGGAGGCTGTACTCCGTAACTGTATCTGTAGTCTGTACACATTCGGCTGCCCTGACCTGTCACCTGGGACAGTTTTAGATGCCGAAAACAAGCTAACAATGACTGATGATGATAATATGTAAAAAATTCCATCACTTACAAAAAAGCAGATATCTAATGAATTACTAAAATACCTGTTCATGTGGATTTAGCTGTTGCTCTTCGAAGCAGAAACATTGTATTTTGTTGAAGTACGCTCCAGCCTCAAAGGGAATCACATTGTAAGTACTGATGCCAATGACTGGCTTGTCAGTCGGGTTCTTGGCTGTGTAAAATGCAAGGGCTGTTTCGCCTGGCAATACCTGAAATTTCAGGTCACAATATTATTAATAAAATACAATATGTTGATAATAATCTGTGTTTTTTTTTTAATGTAATGAACCAGGAAACAAGCAGAGGAGTTACACTTGTAACTCCTCTGGTGTTGCGACTTGCATTCCTGGTCCTTAAAATCCCCAATCATGGGCCTCCTGCCTCACTCACTCGGTGAAGCAGGCGTTATTTCACGTCGGTTTTCTGTGAGGTTGTGGTATTTACCTGTGGGAGAGCTACGGTTCGGCATAAATGGCTGGCCGAAGCGTGGCTCTCCCACAGACAAACACACTTATTATTGTGTTAAAAATATTGTGTACACATTTTACTGTGTTATTAAAAGCAGGTAAATTGTTTATATACCTACTGTTGTAAAAGCAGAATTAGATTTTTAAAAATTAGGAATATAACAGAATATAATGTACCAGTAGATGATTAAATAAGCTCCATTTCAATGACTTACAGAAACCAACTTACTGTTATGTCAACTTGCTGTGGTTTGAAGTTCCACTGCATTGATGAGGCAACATCTGCATTAAATCTCACTTTGATTGGTCTGTCTTTTCTTGTAGGCAGATCGCTGACCGTAACATTAGGCTCAGCATGTCCTGTTGTCCCTCCATAACTGTAAGCCTAAAAATAATATATTCTAGCAAGACTACTAAAGCAACATACTATCTGTTACAGGTATTCTTTATAACATTATGAATAGAATCTTATAGGTAATGAGATTCTCACGGATAGAAACTTACCTGACAGAATATCCTATATAAAGGTACTGCTGCATAACTTAAGCCTACAGTCAACACTCCGAGAGCAACAACATAGTTTAGAGTAGACCCAATCTTCTTCTGTTCATGTGCGGACCGTATAAATAAAATATTTGGAGTATTATTTTTTAGCGTTAAAACTGTAGGCGCATGTTTAGTAAATTTGACATTGTGCTTAACTGTATTGAGAAAATATTTATTCAAACATGTTATTCTATTCATTTTTATGAGAATATCTTTTAAAACAAAATAGATTACCTACATTTCATCTCAAAACTAAAAACCTCTTCTTCTTTAAATAGTCAGGGGTCTCTTCTTCTTCTTCTTCTTTAATTTAAAGGCAATCACGGTTGCAAAGGTTTTGCACCATTCTGCCAGTGTCGAGTATATTATAATATTTTTCGATTTCATTTAAAATTTTACATTATACGAATTATTTGATTTATAACAATATTCTGTAAGCAACAACAAATTAAATAGATAGGTACATATAAAGGATCTCAACTGTTAGGTTATTAATACGAAATTTGAACTTTGGCTTTTTTTTTGTATGGCGGAACATATAGCTATTGTAACTTTAGGAGTTACTACTAGTTAGAATTAGAAGCGATTGGGTGACCGAGTATTTGTAGGTATTTAAAAAAATAACATCCTAGAGTAAGATGTTTCCCAATAGTTTCACATACCGTAGCTTAGGTATGTCGAGGCAAAAGTATTACTAACTAGCTTTTGCACGCGACTTCGTCCGCGTGGAATATTTACTTTGGGATATCGCTAAAATTTACCCGCGACTTCATTTACGTAGAAGGAGGAGCGCTTGCCCGCGACTCACGACTGCCCGCAGCGCGCCGCACATCATTATTGCGCGCTGATTATTTTATTACTACGATATCTTCTAAAATACTTATTGAAATCAAATGATGTAAATGGCAAATTTCTTCTAAATTAAATGCTTGTAATGAATAACGTATTTACTTGGATAAGGATTAATATCATCTTTATGAAAACAACCTCACAAATAATGCTTAATTTTAGAACAAATTTGGTTAGCATAAAAAGGTTATTGTGAGTCAACCTTAAAAGATAGACATATACTGTCGCGGACTTTTTTCTAGAACTTTTAAAGGGGAACAATTCTGTCATACATAATTTTAGCGAAACTTTAACCGTTTCCGCAGCGTACGCAGCGAAAGCTCTCAAAAGGGAAAAAACACCCCGATTTTGAAACATTATTGATTGGAGCTCCGCTCGTATTGAGCTTAGCATGATGTTATATACCCTAAAGCCTTCCTCGATAAATGGACTATCCAACACAAAAAGAATTTTTCAATTCGAACCAGTAGTTCCTGAGATTAGCGCGTTCAAACAAACAAACAAACAAACAAACAAACAAACAAACTCTTCAGCTTTATAATATTAGTATAGATTAGTAGGTACTAGCAAAGAGTAATTAATATCACAAGTGAAGAGGAGTCACTCGTATAAAACATTCTAGGCAATAAAAACTCTATTTACCAGTAATAAGGTGCAATTTCACTCGTCGCGGAAATCAATGCGAACCGGTTTAGATGCCTACAGAGTTGTTCAACGTGCGAATTTCAACCTTAACGCTGTAAACTACGATTCATATTTTGTTAACGGATGCGCGAGGTGTTTCTAAGTAGACGTGTAGTACAGCGTGTAGGGCTAGCATCATTATATTTTTATTTAATTACCATTAGTCAGAAACATATTCTTTTATGGGCTAACGTCACTAACGTGTAAAAAGTTTGTATCATAAATTCAGCTTCATATGAATATTTATTATACCCAACCAACTAACGAATATTTTACAAGCTAGTGGTCACAGTAAAACTGAACCGCTTTTCCTAAGAACATAGATCGGAATGCATTTGCAATAAGTATATTATTAACAATATTTTAAGTAAATACCTACCTATTTGAATTTTTCCTCATTCGTTAGCACGGAACTGTACTTTGTAAGTAAAATTAATGTTCAAAATGTATTGGTCATCTGAATACCAGCGCCGTATTAGTCTTTATGGCTAACACAGCTTTTGCTGAGCTGGTAACCTTTGCAGAAATATTTTTATAACTATTTTAGCATTAACTAAGAATAACTGTGTTACCATTGTGTTGTTATTTATGAGTAAACTATTTCTATTCAATTGTAAAAAAAAACTCAAATTTGGATCGTTATCCTTGTTTAAACAGTTAAATACTGCACAGTATCTTTTTATTAGTAGTAGTATCTTTTTGCCGTTTTTTTATCCATTTTTAAAATAATACGATAAAATATAAATAATACGAACAAATTAGCTGGAGAGCTACTAAGAAATTTTGAGTAGGTATTTGAGGCACGTTGAAACCTTGTCCTGTACTTCTCCTATTGTACCTCAACACGAGAATGCAGGCCTGGCTGGTCAGAAGCGGAACTTAGCCAAAATACAAATTATTGAAAAGTAGATTTTTTATGCCCGAAAAACATGTTTGAGGCATTATGAAATTTTGATATACTGTTAGTATAATGTATAAGGAGTTGGGGAAAAAAAAAGCCCCGTAATTTAGTCGGAACTTTAACCTAGCCATGTCAGTTTAAAAGTAAATAGTTTAAAGGTTAAAAATAGGTGTGTGAGGCACTTCGAAATTTGAGTAGGGTATTATTTATTATTTTAAAAAAATACTGTAAAAAATACAGATAATTTTATGGGAACTTTCCACCTGCCATGTGACTTAGAAAATCGAGAAAATCTGGCTTTTAATTCATGATTTTGTGACATCTATCGGTCATTTTATGAACTGCAATATACGTTTGAAAGGAGATGCGACATCTAGGAAGCTCTCAAAGAACTACGTGGTCAAAAAATAAAATTGCGTATTGTGCAATAAACTAACTCACTACGTCAAAATGTATTTATAAAACAAATAGGTATTAATTAAATAGAAATGGCATATGAACCAGCCTAATCTACCATTTATATTAAGTACATAAACGTAAAGGCGACATCTAGGAAGGCATCAAGGAACTACGTGGTCTTGATAATTTTCGCAAAGTCGATATGAGTCGTTTTTAATTGATTTTCCTATAAAAATCGAAGACATCCATTCGTTGTTTATACAATATTGTGTGCAATAAAATTACATATTGTGCAATAGTCTAATTTACTCGACAAATTGATCACACTGATCGTTTTAATTGCAACTATAAAGTTTTTAGCGCCTGCGCGTATGTATCTATATAATCTATGGCATGCGTTGTAAAATACCAATTACAAAACTTTATTTTTGCTTTAAATAATTAACCTTATTACCGTGCCATAGAGATGAAAACGGACTGTAACGAGAACATCGAAACTCATGTTTTTACCCTGATAGGCGGTGATTTCTTTGATGCCTTCCTAGATGTCGCTTTTACTTTGGTAGGTAATGTAGGCCGTAGCCTGTTATTCGTATGCTATTTCTATTTAATTAATACCTATTCGTTTTACGAATACAATTTGTCGAGTAAATTAGACTCTATTGCACAAAACGTATTTAATTTTATTGCACACAACATCGTATAAACAACGAATGGAAATTTTCAATTTTTATAAGAAAATCAATTAAACTACTCATAATATCGACTTTACCAAGATTATTTGATGCCTCGTTCGAGCATTGGCTCTCGACTCGGAGGTCGTGGGTTCGATTCCCACAAGGGAACAACAAAAAATGTTGTTTCCAAGTTTGGTTAGGACAATGCAGGCTGATCACTGATTGTCTGACAAGAAAGATGATCCATGCGTCGGATGGGCATGTAAAAAGTCGGTCCTGCGCCTGATCTCTCGCCAGTCGTGTCGGTCATCCGTCCCACTGGGTTACGAGAGTAAAAAGGAAGAGAGTGTGCTCTTATGTACTGCGCACACACTTGGGCACTATACAATTACTCCTGCGTAACTAGCCTGGTTTCAATGAAACCGGCCACCATCACCGAGATCGGTGTGGGAGTTATTATTATTTATGCCTTCCTAGATATCGCTTTTACGTAGATAGGTAATGTAAATCAGCGTAGGTCAAGCTGGTTCGTATGCCGTTAATAAATACCTATTTATTTTATACATTTGTCGAGTAAATTAGACTATTGCACAATATGTAATTTTATTGCATACAATATTGTATAAACAACGAATGGATGTCTTCGATTTTTATAGGAAAATCAATTAAAAACGACTCATATCGACTTTGCGAAAATTATCAAGACCACGTAGTTCCTTGATGCCTTCCTAGATGTCGCTTTTACGTTTATGTACTTAATGTAAATGGTAGATTAGGCTGGTTCGTATGCCATTTCTATTTAATTAATACCTATTTGTTTTATAAATACATTTTGGCGTAGTAAGTGAGTTAGTTTATTGCACAATACGCAATTTTATTTTTTGACCACGTAGTTCTTTGAGAGCTTCCTAGATGTCGCATCACCTTTCAAACGTATATTGCAGTTCATAAAATGACCGATAGATGTCACAAAATCATGAATTAAAAGCCAGATTTTCTCGATTTTCTAAGTCACATGGCAGGTGGAAAGTTCCCATAAAATTATCTGTATTTTTTACAGTATTTTTTAAAAATAATAAATAATACCCTACTCAAATTTCGAAGTGCCTCACACACCTATTTTTAACCTTTAAACTATTTACTTTTAAACTGACATGGCTAGGTTAAAGTTCCGACTAAATTACGGGGCTTTTTTTTTCCCCAACTCCTTATACATTATACTAACAGTATATCAAAATTTCATAATGCCTCAAACATGTTTTTCGGACATAAAAAAATCTACTTTTCAAAAATTTGTATTTTGGCTAAGTTCCGCTTCTGACCAGCCAGGCCTGCATTCTCGTGTTGAGGTACAATAGGAGAAGTACAGGACAAGGTTTCAACGTGCCTCAAATACCTACTCAAAATTTCTTAGTAGCTCTTGGGCTAAATCTCGCGCGTACGTCGCTCACTACTCGCGCGTGATTCCCTACTGATTCCCCGCTCTAGTGGGGCGCCGCACGTACTTGCATTTTCTATACCTACACGGGGAGTGAGACAGGCCTGGTACTAGTTAAGTTAGATTTTGTGTCTTAAGCCTGGCCACAGAGGTGCTGAATTCCTTCCCGAATTTAGGAATCTTAATCGATATAAATTTTTTGCCTACAAATCCGCGGCCTTGAACTTGCAGGCTGGATGGTCAGTATGACCCTTTATTTGCTTGCTAAACATAAAACAATACATTACCTACAATATTGGCAGTCCGTAGTATTACTGTTTACTACTTTTTTTCTATGGTTCAGTGTTCGACCTTTCGCGGTCCGCCTATAATTATTGCTGACGGTTGCATTGTACTTTATGTAAGTACCTACCTACTCTGACTTCTGAGCATTGCGCAGTACCTACCTTTTAGGAGTTTCGTCGGGAATGTCAATCAGCAATGTTGTATAATTTTGTATTATTTTTCTAAATTCGTGTTATTTTGGTTTTTAATGTGTAATATTGGTGGAATAATAACCATTAATAATTATTCGTCGAGGTGCACTAGTGTGGAAAAATGCGTGCTAAATTGGGTTTCCCGCCAAAACTCCCTAGGAAGTTTCAGTAAAGCATCTACCGCTTTACTGAATCGACTGATTGTCTACCGTGACTATTTATTTGGACTTTGCCTAGACTTTGGACTTGACGATTTAGAAATACGTTGATGAAAATATACTTGACACTGGCAAATGGTTATAAGCCGACACCATACATAAATAAAAAAAAATGGTATTTTTTTCAGTTGACAGCGTCGTTTGGCGGGAATTCAAAAAATTATAATGGTGTCACAGAATCACTTGTATTTTCCATAGTGTTTCCATATTATCATTACTTGTAAAGTTGTAAGAAAGTGAGTTAATGGGTAAGTTTAATTAACAAATTAGCTGTATATGTATATACCTTGATCTGAATAGAAGAAATTCCTAAAATGGTAACGCTTTTTGTTAATATTATATTTAATATCACATTACAAACTGTTCAAACATCATCCCTTGTATTCGACAGTCAATAGCCTATGTTTAGTTTTCACGTGTGCGTCCGTGTGCGTTTTTTGGTAAGCTTTGTACGAACAGTCTATAAATGGGCAACGAAACATGGGCTCTTTACCGCACTCATACGTTACGTGCCTCCTGTAGGTACTTTTATGTCTGTACTTCCTCTTGCATTTCTCACATTCATAATTTGTGTCGTATTGTGACCAAAAGTTTTTCGTCTTCATTGGTACGACGGGCAAGAGATTTTGCATCATTGATTTTAAAAAATCCACTTCACCTGCAACAATGAAATCATTCTCTAATATTCAAAAAATAATTCATTGTCGCTAATCTATTTACATTTTGTTTCAATACTTAGTTACCAAATAGTTCTCAGAATAGGATTGTGATTTGTGGGTATAATTTTTATATATTAAAAGAGTTTTGTATGTTTTTCTGTATGAACATTTATTTATAAACATAATTGTAAACCAATATAAATAAATCAAACATGCTGTTTTCTCCAAAAATTGTAAAATTGTTGTTAGAATACAAGTAATACGTAGTTTATTATCACTGGATTTTGTAAAATTTATTCACACTTTAGTTGCAGAAATGAAACTTTCCAAAATTAAAAGTAAAGACAATACTCTCGACAAGTTTTCACACATTGTTTTTTTTTAGAATTAATACAGGTCGCGCAACGAATTAAGATCTTTCGACAAAAGTAGAGGGGGTATGCGCAGAAGTCAGTTTTTGGGTGTGTTTGGCGGTAGCGGGCTCGGGTGTGGATGCGCCGAACGCATGCCGAACGTGGCTGACGACACGCTATTGGTTCGTTAGTAATATAATATATTCTTTGCTATTGGTCACATGCGAGAACGATCCCTTCCACTTTCACTGAGCGCTCATAAACCGTTGCGCGACCTATACTTATGTAGGTACATTATAATAGACTGTATCATATCAAATAATATTCCAACAACAGTTGTATTAAAACAACATAAATCTTTATTTTAATGCATTTGTAAGAGTAATAACTACATAGTAACAAAAATTAACAGTATTATAAAAATTTTATATATATAAAATTTTTCTCTCTTGACCATTCATGCTTTTTAAACATATTTTACTTTACAAAATGGATTAAAAATCTAGTATCATTGTGCCATAGTATGAAAACTTCTTAGGTATCATGTTATTAATAAATTACATTTGTAATAAAAATTCCAAGGAAATAATAAAAATGTTAATAGGGTTTTTTGGTGGGAGTTTTTTAAAAATAATTAATATTAAAAATTAAAAAAACCAAAAGCATGTCCAAAAGCTGAGATCTTGATGAAAGTGAATTCTGAGTTTCTGAACATTTGAACTCAAACAAATAAGACTAACTACATTTTAAATTTTACCTTCGTAGACAATAGATGGTGCTACTTGTCATCAATAATTTTTTTTAAAGATTTCATAAAAAAATGATTTGTGCGACTTTGTAGGTCCTAATTATATTTGTTACGTAGTCTTCTATAATGATAGTAAATAATGTTTCCCCTATCTCTAATAATGAACACAAATGCTCCCAAATGTATACTGTCTAAAAATACTGAAATTAATTCAAATTCATATTGTTTACTTATCTGATTGGTTACTCCCTACTTGGGAGTAGCATTATCCGTACGCCTTTAGCTTATGGACAAACTTTATAAAATTTTGTAAGCACACAACTAGACCACACATCCTTACAATAAATGATTGAAAAAAAATCCTTAAAAACTATATTATATTATTTTAAATCTTAACAAACCGAAATAATTTAGGTACTTATTACTATGTGAAGGCACTATAACATTGGCTAGAATCGTGAGGATTCTTTGGTTTATAATATTATAAAATATAACGTTTTGCAAAATCAATTATAGAAATTTTGGGCACAAGTTTTACTTGTGCATATTAGTTATTACATAAGGCTGATTTCACAGGGGGGGGGGGGGGGGGGGGGATTACAGTGATGCGGATTGGTTCGGGCGCGGCCCTCTCCGGGTTGCTGTGAAACTATGTTCTAGCGCCTCTCGTACCTATTGTGTCTACGTTCCGTGAGCCCGTACGGGCCTCCCGGACAGCTGTGAAATCAGCCTTAGTCGTAAATCATGTGCCCCAATATCTGTTCAACGATTTTGCAAAACGTTATTGGATAACTCCATTTGAACTGCATGGTAACTTATCAACAGTAACAAATGCAAGAATATTAAACAGAAATACTGATAACATAATACGATCAGTTATTCCATCAATACACATTATAAAATTCTTTGGTAACAAGGAACACACATTATATATTAATAACAAGAACAATAAAAGTTAACAAGTACAATATAAAATTACTGAAAAATTTGCCTAATTTAGCGATAAAATTACTCGTATTGAAAAGCGTATAAAATTAATATTGATTCGTAATACCTATCTATTCATTAGCTGCCTAAAGTTTTCGATTGGAAGACATTTTAATTTATTTAAAACATATTTTATGGAGTTAATGAGATAGCTTTTTTAAAGAGCCGTTTTAATTATAATAGGTACCCCCTTAATGACTTACAAGTCTCGTTAAATAAATAAATATTATAGGCTCTTTTGTATGTAGCTGCTTCAAAAAATATTTCAAATTCTAATGCTAAGGGCTGTAGCTGCACAATGGTATTTAATAAATTAAGGTACCTACAGCTTCGCAAAACGAGGATGACGCGGTGATAGCACGAACTAAATACATTTTCGACTGTATCATATCTTTTATATTTAATAGATTGGAATGACAAATTTTATTTAAATATTTAAGATATTATAATACATAAATATAATATATATATCATTCTAATTTAGTTAATAAGGTCATGAACACGATACAGTCGAAAATATGTTTGGTTCACTGCGTCATCCTTGTCTTGCAAAGCTGAATAGATAATACTAAAATATACCTTTTGTCAGGTTACAAAATGTCTAGTTTTGTAGTTTGGTTACACTATATGTTTGCATTGTAGGTACAGTCACGATCACTAGAATGTAGAATCTATAGGTACGTAAAAAGTAGTACCTGCAGTATTCATTTTACATATAAATACTTACGTTCTAGCATCGTCTCTGTGTTCATTGATAAACACTTAACTAAGAAATATTAGTGTTATTACAAATATATGCCCTGAAACTACATAATTGGCAACACACGCTGGAAGAGTCAAAGTGCTGCAGCGTAGCTCAGGTAGTAAGCAAAGCAGCACGAGACATTTATAGTAATACATAGTTCTTAAAGATATTTGCCAGCGAAACTAATAACGGTAGCTCGTTTAAAGCCTCTTCCAGACTACTCGCGAAGGTTGGCCGAATAAACAGTGTGGGCACGCACTTCGCTTCGCCTTTTCGTACTTTCGGTTGCTTCGCGGAGCACTTCTTCGGCCTACTTAGCGAGCATTCTGGACGGGGCATAAGATTGCTATAGTGAGTCATTCCGGAAAAAAGCTTGCCAGTTATACTCGTATGTATTGTAAATTTTTAAAAACATTACAAACTTGTGTTGTAGGTAAAACATACTTTTTAGTTGATTTTGACTCTTCGCCAGTGTGTACGCTATGTTTGTAGTAAATTAATATCTATATACGGTATCCAGACTCTCGACAAGTGTCGCGAGAGGGCGCCTCTCTCTCTCTCTCTCTCTTGAGAAGTCTCGAGCGACATCTAGCGGCGAGACACTGTCGGCTCTTCTTGGTGAGAGTCTGGATTGGCATATGAACAAAACAAAACAATTAACATTTGCACATTGTTCTTGTTAGAGTCGCTCCACTATCGCCGCCATTTTGCTGTAGGCGCCCGCTAACACGATGCTGCGAACATGAGGTAAAAAGATAAATATTTTGTAAATAATATTAAGTAGTATGGTGTATATAACTGAGAATATATTTTAGATTAGTATAAGTATAATAATGTACAAAACCATGCGAAATAATATGTAAAACGAGTGTCATGCGGTGAATGTTAATTCTAAGGATCATGTTGATATTATTGGCGTGTACCTAAGTTAGATTGACGATTATGTTATAATATTTGTTAGGGGTTTGGTTATAATGTTCAAAGAATAATGTGTTATTGTTTGTGGTTAATTAATAAATACTATTTATTAACAATATATATATATATATATATATATATATATATATATATATATATATATATATATGTACCTACATATTATAATATATAAAAGAAAGTCGTGTTAGTTACACTATTTATAACTCAAGAACGGCTAAACGGATTTGGCTGAAAATTGGTGGGGAGGTAGCTTAGAACCAGGAGATGGACATATACTTTTTACCCGTTCCCGAGGGACTCAAAACTCGAGAACGGCTGGACCGATTTGGCTAATTTTCGTCTTGAAATAATAATTGTTAAAAACTTGAAGGTTTTAACGGTGAGAAATATTGGAAAAGGTTATATAGGTATTCATTCCAGTTCATATTAATTAAGAAAGAACGTGTGTCGGGACTAGTTTACAATAAACCTGTTTATTGAAACTATAAATTTTTGATAGAGATCTAGTTGTTTTCTATCACTCATAAAATATGTCTTTTTCTCAAGGTTTAAGATACGGAGATTATAATCATTAAAACAACTAATGTTTGTCAAGTCATTGCTTGACAGACATTAGTTGTTATAATGACCCTTTATCATTTTAAAGGGGTCCTAACCTTGAGCTTTATTTACTTCCTAACTTTTGAATTCGTATTCTTATGAGTGCGCTAGTCAACGACGCGCGGGCAAAATTCTTGTTATTTCACCTATCGGGGAAAAAAGTATATAGGTACGTTATCTTAATTGCTGAACAATCAAACTGTGTCGGTATGTGCTTGCTTTTTTTTATTTTCATTCTTCGTTTGTTTTTTTATTTACGGTCAAATTTGTGCTAAAATCCGGTGTTTGGAGGCTATTATCTTTTAAACTTATTTAATTTTTTTAAATATAAGCACATACCAACTTAGATAAGCGTAATAAAAATCGATATAATGCCAACATATAGGTCTACAATGTTTGACTTCAAAAGTAAATCATCAACAGCGTTTGTATGGAGAAAAAACAGACTAGCGCAGCCTAAATTACTTCATTTTGTCTTTAGTTTCGTCCGATTTTACTTAAATAAAACTGACAATCATAAGGGATAAAAACATTGATGAAACTCATTAATAACCAATTAATATGTTTGTACATTACTTGCGGCAAATTCCTACTAGAGGGAGTTAGTTTCGGTTCACTAGATGGCGTTAGTTAATACGCGGGTTAGTCGAATTAGCCATGAGACCGATTAGTGATGTAAAACTTGTACTGACTGAGTACGGGCGGCGGTCATTCGGACACGAAGTCCACCTTCTCCGGCAAGTCTTTGTGCAGATGGCGTTCGTGTAGCAGCAAGTTGTGCTTCTGGTAAGCGCGGTACACGCAGTACGGACACTTGAAACTCGGCTGTTTTCTACACTCGTACTTTATGTGCCGCTGCAGGGAGCCCTTGTGCTTGTACTTGTTGCCACAGTCCACGCACTCGTACAGGGTCCAGCCCGCCTTGCTGCTCAAACCGGGGGTACCGTAACCCAATATGTAAGGTGTGTACAACTGTGCAACTGAAATTGAAACGCAAACAAAAATAAATACGTGCAAATCATACGAAGCTACCACCGTGTAAGCGAAGCCACCGTGTGCAACCATTTAAAGCGTAGGATAATGCACCATGTCTCCCATTATTTGCTTATTGACCTATGTCTACGGCTTTCTTAATTATAGAATACATGCAACTAATGTTCAGTTCGATTGTCCACGTAAATTGGAAGTATGTGTAGCAAATATATCTCCAATTTAAGTGTCAGTTCCCAAGTCAAACTAGAAACGAGGAATAAATTTAACATGCATCGTTATTAGGTCTGTATTAGTAACTGCCTTGTTATTTCCTTTAGTGTGGGGTAAAACTTACCATTTATGTGTGGATGATAGTAAAAAAAATGTACTTACGAAGAATAGAAACTTTATTTAAAATACAAAAAGGTTATAAAAAATACAATCAAATGCGTTTGATCACTAACATCTTATTGTCAAATCATGTATGTACAATACACTCTTAGAGTAGCTTCAACAATGACAAATTATCACTTTTTATGAGTAAGGCAGCACAGGGAAGTTCAACATTGCGTTCGCAACTTATATCAATAGAAAATTACTTGTTCATACATTTATCGTATTCTACTACATAGAACGCACCAAACATTTTAACGACTTCTTAATTAGGTAGTGGTGAAGTTATCCACTTTGTTTGAATATATGTGGAGTAGTACATAGTTGTCTACCAATATGGACTACTAAGTTTCTATTAGGTTGAATAATAAAAAATCAAAAATTTCGCTACTGTATGATAAGCTGATAAATGTTCAAGTTTTTCATTTAAAATATTTGTCGCGTCCTACATAAAGGTTCACTATATAGCTGAGATCTCACAGGGCAAAGGAATTCACACGAAACTACTATAATATATGTTTTGACTAACAATAAATACTAATAATTCCAGTTTTCACAGCGTTTATAATTGTAAATTATGGATTACTCCATCGAGCATGTATATATCACTTTAAATCCTAATGACTAACTTTTGAAGGCACTTAGTGTATTGAAATGACTTATCGTTGTACTAATAGAGTTCTTCATATTGATTGTACGTTGGTAACTCCTATGTAATCTAATATATAATCCAGCGTAAATGGTAATACAACTGTACATTGGTACGAATAGCATTTTAATTCAAAAATATTTAATGTGGTGTATATTATGTTACATTAATAAAATAATCCTTTGCTGGTATGGGAGAGGTTAAAGTGATTTTACTCCAAAAATTGAGTAATATGCATTATAAAATGTATATTATAATTAAAAATCTAATAAATATATAAAAAAACTATTTCGCCATTTTGTTAATGGACAGCCGTATTATTGTTAAAACAAAAATCATATTCAATCATAGTTTTGGACAAAAAGATCGAGATAAAACAAGATTAAAATAATATCATGTAATTTAAAATCTTAGGTGAATCAATATTAGATTGCTTTAAAAAATTAAATAACATATTGTGTCGTATACAACTGAAACCGACATAGCTGAGAAAAACTTGATAATCTTTTATTTTGTAAATAGGAGTAATGTTTGTTTAGAATTAAAACGCTACCCAATAAATGTACAGTCACGACTTCTATATCGGGCTAATATCACGACGGTAAAGAACCCAAAGCGCCTAAAACAAAAACTTCTTAAAAACCTACTCAAATCGCCAACTTACTATTTCTAAATGGTAATGTTTAAACTCTTACATCTAGTTGGAAGATTCTTTAAACGTATAATATTACATTCAATAATATAACATGATTTGTGGGCGTCCGGGACGCGATACCCTCAATGGCAGTATCCTAACAGTTCTACGGGTCAATTATGATTTCATAAGGCACTAAATTTCAGTGGTCAGTCATAAAACTTACAAACGATTGGCCCCACACGTAACGAGTTGCGAGATATAGCTCAGGAACTTACGATTAATACGTCTTACATAATATTTGATTTCGGCCGTCGCGCGACGGTCGTCTCGTTTCTTAAAATAAAATAAATGCATTTAAACATAAAGAGATCTTAAAAAATCGAAAAAAGGATTAACTTACATATGAGTATTACAAAAATAATGGAACATGCATTATGGCAAAGATCTAGAGCTTGCTATCTAAGCGACGAATAGCTTCATTTTTACTAAACTAGGTTATACACAGTAGTTAAATACGCGATCTCACGTCACACGCCGCGTGCAATCTCACTCGGGCCAAGCGGTCGGCCCATCGCCTCCGTTCAATTTCAGGTTTATTTACTGAAAATGGTAACCAAAATATAACGCCCGTGACTAACAAAACTACTCAACGAAAACCGACAACTATAAACCGTACCGCGAAACGGAGCGATATCTACCGAACTGGATAAAACGCGAGGGGCGCGACCGCGGCGGCGCGGCCGGCCGGACCGGGCGGGGCTACTCATATAGGACACGCCTACGTGCACGCGTCCACGTTGTCGGGCTTGACGTAGTGGTCGGGCTTGTGCGCGTGGTGCTCGCGGTGCATGCGCTCCATGTGGCGCGCGATGTGCATCTTCTGTTTGGCGCGGTACACGCAGTACGGGCACTGGAACTGCGGCTCCTTGCCGCACTCCCACTTCTGGTGGTTGCGCAGCGACGACTTGAGCTTGTACACGCGGCCGCAGTCGGGGCACGTGAAGCTGGGCTCGCCGGGCGCCGGCGCTCGCAGTCCGCCCACCAGCGGCAGCGCCAGCCGCGCCGACCACTGCTCCCACGACAGCGCACCCATCCGCGCCAGCGCGCCCTCCTCGCACGCCCCTGCAACAGCCCGCTCGTCAGCGCCGCCCGCACGCCCGCAGCGCGCGCGTCCGCCCGCCGGTGCGCTGTTGCGACACTGACGCAGTAGCGGCACCGGCGGACAGACTCGCGCCACACGACACCGCGCACACACATACAACATTCCCATTGGGTTAACATGGTCAAGCAATAGATACAGGTTACGTACATAGATAGTATGATATACGGATACATATACTACATAATATATGAATATTCTACTGTGAGTTTACACCGAGTGCTGTGATGAAAGCTTGCAAAAGGAAAGTAAAAAAAAAGAACAAAAAGGAAGAAAAAACTTTTATTTGTCTACGTCCAGGCCCGCCGCCGACGCGATAGTTCGGATCCGCGTTCGACTAATATAGTTTTTGTTAATAAAATGTAGCTTCCCGACCCAGGGGCTTTCTCGTCTACCTGAAATGTTTAATTATATTAGTACGAACACGTAGGGAAGAGGGAAACTGAGCACATCTCGATGAAAGCGGTGAGGTTCGTAGTGTCCATGCACATGCGGAGTTACGGAACAAAACAACATAAAACACAAAATAGACTCACCCTTACCACGCGGGGAGGGGACTAAAGGAAATAAAAACTAAAAAAGTAATATAATATAATAAATTTTATTAAACTCTTCTACCAAGTAAACCCCAATATATTCATATAAAATCACACTATTGATTAACTAACTCTCCAATAATAATATTAACAAACAATGAAAACATTCGTCTAATATGCTTACAGCTAAATTTACATTAACAACGGGAAACAATTTCTCAATGATCTGAGCTCGGCGGCCGAGCCGGTTATAAACTAATACTGACTTTGGTCAAATAGCTTTGTTATACTAGTTAACAACAAAATATCAACAATATGCTAACGATTCGTGACAATATTGCGAATTAAATATCATTTAATATCAAATCTTTAAAATTTCTTGAACACATCTTTCCGAATCCCGTTCACCGAGAACGTACCAAATATAATAATTATAATAATTTAATATAATTATATAAAATATCTACAGGTAACATCGTAGGCACGTATCGATGAGCACAACAGGTCACACGTTGCACCGTAAGCGGGCAGCATCGAGTTGCGTTGTATAACAGAATGCGTCGCGGCATTTGAAGTTACTTGGACGAGGTATCAAACATCATAATATACATAAAATACTTAAAAAACATTGATGTCGGCGCACTTACGGTACAATCAACGACACATTACCCCCCGTAGGCCCAAACGGGGCTTATTGTATAATTATCCTAATAAATATTAATCTTTATAAAATAATAGCTTTGGGTCGTCTAAAGGGAAGACTTGTGGTCCCTGGTCGGTCGGGGCGAGGAGTCTATACGACACTCGCACGAGACACGAGCAACATTCACCTTATTGTATAAATAATTTGACTTCCATAATATCAAACTACATTTTGGAATAATTCCACCAGAGGAATGTAATATCCTACTTACTCTAAAATAATTCGAAACGAAAGAGATAATTATCAAACGGGTTTCGGCCGAACGGTGGACCCGGTCAGTCTCAACTGAACAGACGATAAACTCTAAAAGTTAAAACGAAAACAACAAAACGACCTAGCGTCGTCGGGGAATGTGCACGATACTACTAATTCTAGTGTAAATAGAAAACGTCTTTAACAATAAAAAATAAAACTTAACATAAATATTATTGCAGTACCGATTTGGTCGGGTGTCTACTTTGGTCTAGGGTGCGTCTATACGCGGGTACGGTGCGGCGATCAGACGGAGGTCTTCTTGTTGCGGCGTACCTTGTTGCTGGCGTAGATGTACCACTCGGTGTTGTGGTGCTTGCGGATGTGCACGCCGAGGTTGCCGCGCTGCTTGGCGCGGTACGAGCAGTAGGGGCACTGGTGCGCGGGCGCCTTGCCGCCGCACTCGACGTTCTCGTGCCGCCGCAGCGTCGACTTCCAGCGGTAGCGCTTGCCGCAGTGCCGGCATTCAAACTGGCGGCTGGCGTCGTCCGCGCGCCTCTCCTTGGCGTCGAAGCCGTCCGGCAGCGGGCCGCGGTAGAAGGCGTCGTCGGGCAGCACGATGTCGTCCGTGTCGTCGGGCTCGCCGTCGCCGCCGTCGGAGTCGTCGTCCTTGCGCTCCGGTGCGAACTCCATCTTGCCGCTGAAGAGCGCGCGCTGCAGCAGCTGCGCGTCCAGCTCGGGCGCCAGCGGGGCGGCCAGCGCGCGCCGCGCCTGCAGCAGCGACAGCAGCGCCGACGGCAGCCCCGCCTCCTTCCCCACCTCCACCTCTGCAATACAACACCGACTCGCTAGTCAACGCTCTGCCAACTCATACGCCGTGTTAATTCTACTAGGCTAAAATTAAATTAAGGAACCAAAGAAATGCGTTACGATAATTAAATAAAAAAAAATTATAATCTCTGTTAGAAATCAAAGGAGGCGAAGCGTCTAATACATGCGACACATGCACAAACCGAGCGGCCCGGCGGGCTCGCATCTTCCCATAAGATCGGGGGGTGGGGTTTGAAAAAAAAAAGACGGATTTTACACGTTTAATGTTTAATAGTAGAAAATATTTATTTACTCATTCGTCGATATAATAATAGGGTCGGCCCCTATAAGGGTCGCGATAACGCTTATTGTATACTAAAGGAAGATCGTTATGTTCCATAAGGCACTAAGCGGGCGGCGCGGACGGCGCGGGCGGCGGACGCGGCTAGCCGGAGAGCGCGGGCGAGGCGGGCGAGGCCGGCGAGGCGGCGTGCGCGCGCGCGGCGGCGATGCGCTCGCGGTACAGCTCGGGGTGCTTCTTCTCCAGGTGCTTCTTGAGCTCGTTGCGGCGGTGCTTGCTGTAGGAGCAGTGCGGGCACTTGTATTGCGGGTCGCGCCCGCACTCCAGCGTCACGTGACGTACGAGGTTCTTGCGCGCGTTGTAGCAGCGCTGGCAGTTGGGGCATTTGTAGCCCTTCTCGGTCTTGTACTGCTCGCAGGGCAGCTGCAGCGGGCCGCGCGGCACGATGTGGTAGGGTGACACGGCCTTGGGTTCGGGCGGCGTCTGCTTGGGCGGCGTGCTGCGAATCTTCACATTCTCTTTGCTCTCGTCGACGGCCGGGTACGCCGGCGCGTTCTTTAGTATCGTGTACGTCGTGTGCGTGGACTCCTCGATCGCCTTTTTACTACGCGTCATAATACTGTTTCGGGTGGCGGGCTTACCATCTGAAAGAAAAAACGAATTCCCGATTTACATTCTCATTTTGAGTATGTCGATGAGATGCGAACGAAAGAGATGAGACCAAAAATAAACTAAATATACTATGAAAAATAAAATATATTGATCTTAAAGATACAACACGTAAATAATAACAAAAAAAAAGTCTTTATCTCTTAAACAAAAAAAAAAATAGCCTCTGAATAAACCTAGTAACAATTAGTAATATAAACTAGCTTATTGAGCGATATTTGACTCTGTTTCCACATGAACATGATTGGCAGAAAAGTTATTAACAATTCATGTTTTGACATTTAACGATTAAACTAATTCAAAACTTTATGGCACTAATGAGATCGTATCGATAAGTATGGCCAAAGATTAAGTAACAATAATACTTTTTATGTATATAACAAAATAACCATAGTAAAAGCATTAAAGATCTAAAAAACAGTAACATGGAAAATAAAGCAAAAAAACGTTATTGATTGTTAGTGGGAATTTCTTCTTTCACATGTTTTTGTGATACGTGCATTATGAGAGTTTTCTTCTGTGAGTATCTCTTTCCACATATTTCACATCCAAAATGTTTATTTGTTATGCACTCGTACTTCTCATGTCTCAACTTATTTCTCAAATACTTATACTGTTTCTTGTGACAAATTGAACATTTATACTTCTTTTCTATGTTCCCCGACACATCTTTCTCTAATTTAAGTTCGAGGCTCGTTATAATTTTAGACTTCTTTGAACCTTTCTTGTTTTTAGTGTGGGTTCTTTTTTTGTAAGCCCTTCTTACTTTTTTTTTCTCAATTTTTATTTCTGTTTCGAACTCGGCGCTAACAATGCTTTTAAGACATCCACGTGTTATTGGAAAAGGGGTTTTTGCGTATGCGGTTGTTAGAATTTTGGATGATTCTGGAAGGGGAAAACAGTAAAGCCAGAAAAGGTAAACAAAAGCAGATTTATTAACAGCACATATACGTGTATGAGAGAGTTTAAAGCATAATGGCATCATAAGTCGGTTAAGTGACAATGAAGAATAGTTAATAACTGTTTAGTTCGATGCGCCCAGGGGCAGTAAAAAATAAAATAAACCTACATTTCTTCGAAATATGCCTAAATCTTTAACACATTTACATTAATATGTCGATAAATGAAATGCGCTGTTCTCATGCCAAATCGTAGTAAAACCTAATGGAGATGCAAAAAAAAAATTAAACAAAATGTTTCCAAAACATGAATTGCTAAGAAAAGACATCTGCAGTGAAATCACATGTGAATGCAAATAAAAAGAGTAATAATAAATAAATAAAGCCATATAAAGTATAAACCAACAAACTACAGTCAACGGATAATGAATAAAATGATTTCAATTTACCTTGTGAGGGTGATCCTCCGTCCATCCTGGAGCACACGGCTGGCAAACACACGAATTCGTAGCGATAATTGTCAAATATAATTGCTCAAAACATTGCGTGTTGTGCGTATACGACTTCTACATGGTAATATATAAACATTATGTATACATAAAGACTATAGTCCAACTCACCTTCCAGTTCGTATGACAACGATACGATCGTGATTATTGTTAATACAGTTAGCACAAACTACTTCATACCTAGGTGCTCTAAATTATAAAGCATGCTATACTATGTCCCATAACAAAACAATAAGCATCTACATCCCATTAAGAACGGTAAAATATATACTTACCTTGGTAACGGTTACCTCGCCTTAAACAAAGGCTACGTAAAAAGAAAACAATACCTTTTTAACCGAAACCTTTTTACCTGAAAGAACCTCACTGTAGTAACCTTTAAATTATATATAGGTATTGATATAACGTATTAGTAGTTTATATTATTAATATTAGATAGTAATTATAATTAATATAGGGTTGGAGTTTCACATGTGAAAACACTAGCACTCTTGTAACCGCTGCTGTGATATATATTATATAACTAAGATAATTATATAGATTATTTTAAGCAATGAATAATCTTTGTCTCAAATTATGGGAAGACATTGCGCATTTCATCCGTTCCTTGTGTCTGGAGCAATCAACTTTTTTAATACTTGAACAGTTAAATATCTAAACAACAAAAGTTCATTGTCCCAGAGTATCAGAGTGGAGTCCCAGCAACGTCTCGTGTTGTTGTAGTGAAGCGAACACACAACAAGACGAGGCATTCTTGTAGGGAGCAACGGAGTGAACAAACATTGCTTACCTTGACTGTCTCGGACACTATCGTTTGAGTTCATAATTTCGTCTTGAGATCGTTCCATGTGCCATTGAAAATCTGAAAATAAATAATTTCTGAATAAGGTATTTGATACTTTATATTGATAGAACGTAAAGTTTAAAATATATATGTGACCGTAAAATTGTAAAAAGCGTTAGATTGTAAAATACCTAACGAGATTGTAAAAATATGTGAAAAGATTCATAAATATACATATATTTATAATTTGACAAAAATAATGTGTTAAATTATAGGCAGCATATTCGCGTCGGTAGTCTATCAACATTTTACAATTTCACTAGTTTTATTACATTAAAATAACTGCTAAGTATATCATTTTAGTAATAATTGCTAAACCAAATAATTTTAAGAAAGCTCAAATAGAGAACATGCATTTGTTTTAAATCAGCACAATTCTTATATTTTCCGAAAGGCAACATAAAATATATGGACCGAAAAATGCAAAAAGTATGAATGTAGGTAATCATTTGCTAAATTAAAAAGTTACAGGACTATAAAAACGACGATTTTTTTGCTATGAGTAAAAAACGAAAATTATTGTTCAAATCCTAATGTTATTAGTGACATTTTTAAATACTACTAATAATGATATACATATCTAAACGCAGTTATTTAAGTTATAAAATATTTTTTTTAATTTATCTTCATACATTATCAACTACTGTGACGTCACATGTGCTTAATTTTTTGTATAGAATGTTTCTAACATCCTCCAACGATCCCACTTTTGCGATGACTGTCTTTCGTCAATAGTTGCCATTTGCAAAGCCAATATTTCCTGGCTTATTATTATGTACTTTTCGAAAAGTCAATAAAAAAACCTCCTCATTGTAATAATTATTTCACAAGTTGGAACAAATTCATTGCTAACAACAGCTCCGTGAATGCAGCTATTTATTATTGTAGTATGGGTTTATAATATCACTAGCTTTGGCCTGCGACTTCGTCCGCGTGGAGTTCGGTTTCCATACAAAATTTTAACCCCTTTTTCACCCCCTTAGGGGCGAATTTTCCAAAATCCTTTCTTAGCGGATGCCTACGTCATTACAACATTTTTTTTTAAACTATTAAGCAAATTTCAGCGAAATCCGTTCAGTAGTTTCGGCTGTGCCTTGATAGATGATAGACTGGCATGTCATGTCTCCAAAACGGAGTGCGCTCATTGTCTCTACTCGACAAACTGACACGGACATAATCATTGTGACATGAGTGCCACTTGATCTATGTAGGTAGCATTACAGTATTCAGCCGTAAGTCATTAAAATTACGTCATAATTTTCTTTATTCGTCAGTGAGTCATTTTACCGAGATAAAAAATCAGAGGGTAGTTTCAAATACAAAATTTGATGAAATACGTACTGCGTACGACGTCGTTGTGCGCGGGCGCATCGGGGTCCTCGTCCAGCGTGAGGTCCTCGACGCCGTCGCGCGAGAGCTCCTCCTTGCAAGCGACGTCATCGCCGCCATTACTGTCCGCCACCGGCCCACTGCCCTCGATGGACGCGCGCCGCGCTTTCTTGCGGCGACGGGTCGGGCTTAGGGACGCGGAGCGGCTATCGACGCTGCCATCTTTTACCTGATAAAAAGAGATGAATGCATTATTAAACATACTTAATAGTCTGTTAGTAATGTAGAAAACCTCGAAATCAAACACCCATTTGTTCATTTTTACTAGAATTAGATTAAAGGAAACAGAATTTCTCTAAATACATACATTCATAAATATTTGTATTTTGATGATCACAGTGTAAGTTTCTGTAATGAAGGTCACAACTCACACTTCACGTAATATTTTTATATTTGTGGCAGCTAAGTTAATTGTATGCAAATTTTTACTTAATATGCATGTTTTCATGTTCACTTTTTGAATATTAAACAATTCGTGAAACTTTTATAATTTAAAAGTTATAATAAAATGTAGTCATAGTCATATTGCAGGTTTATAGTACATAATTATTTAATTGTATGTTTTGTACATTGAGTAGTGTAGTTAAGCTGTTAAATGATAATAACATATCAATACTAATATTATAAAGAGGAAAGATTTGCTTGTTTGTTTAAGCTCCGAAGCTACAGGACTGAATTTCGATATCATGGGGAAGGACATAAAAGAAAACTTCTCACCTTTTTTTACGAAAATTAATTACATCACATACTAAAACATTCATTATAGTAATGTATTGTTCCACCACTGAAGTTTATAGTTCGTCCTACAGGAATCACGACTTTGTTTTGTACTATGTATTTTCTGTCCCTAATCCCTATGTATGCCTTAATCTTTAACTACGCAACGGATTTTGATGCGGGTTCTTTAAATATATAGAGTGATTCAAGAGGCAGGTTTATAAGTTATAACATACATAATATAGTAGAGATCCACTGATAATTTTAGAGGTTTCTAATGTCCTAAATAAATATATTACACATATTTTGCGCTTACATTGCAAACGCTGGCTAAACCTTACGAGATAGATCAAAATAATGTACTACAATATTGTACACCTTAAAAAGTTCTATTAAAGAACTCTGCGATGGTATGTCTATCTCTGGGATAACCCACAATAACCATTTTTATTCTTTACTTTTTACGAAAAATAATGGCTTATTTACGAAGCGATTTAATCCCGGCGTGAGTGAGGTCGGGTATTTCATACCTAAATAAATTAAAAAAAAACATTTTTTTCAATTATTATTAGTTTATTGTAATGATATTATAACTAGAATACATTTGTTAAATATTTATTCATTTATTGATATACTTTTTTAAATTTTTGACCAAAATGGATATTTTCAATATTATACTAGTATGATAGAGTAGGTAGTAACTGATTTATTTAGTGAATCCAGTTCAAAACAAGTAACTGATCACTGTAGTGTTCGTATATTAGTGTAATTTTTTACCCATATGTTTGGAGCGTGCAAAATATTTTTGCGAAAATTGTGCATTTCTGGACAGTAGTGATTAGTTATATTTTCAATTAAAAATAATAATATATAATTTCCTAATGAGGAGGATCTCAACATATTTTAGTTTTCAGTTGAGTTACATTCCAAAGAATGATTTTTTCGTTCTAAATAATTTGTTAACCTTTAAGTTTTTGGAGCTATAATTACATAGTCAAAGAAAACCTTAAATAAAGAATATTAATGTTATAATTGAGAACTTGTTTTCATTTATTTCTATTAATTTATTAAGGATTGTACAAAACTAAATCAAATTTTCCCTGATATTTTTCCTATGACATACACAAAATTCAATCACTTTGAATTTTGGGCATGTCATACCCAACCTCATAGTTGTTGCAACTTTTTTTAACCTCATTCATGTCGGGTTAAGCAATACAGCATTAATCTTTATCCAATTAAGTACGTACCTTAAATACATTGTGCATTTAATATAGATCAATACGGCCCTATACTGTAAAGCATGTAATTTAAATGAATATTCTCGAAGATATTACAGATTTAAAATGCACGGACATAGCTGCTGTTTACTTAATTAAATTAGGTGCCCGTACCCAGTTCTACTTACATACATATTGTTATGTATGGTAACAGCCTCCGTGGTCTAGTGGTTAGAGCATTGGTTCTCGACTCGGAGGTCGTGGGTTCGATTCCCGCATTGGAACAACACAAAATGTTAGTTCTTACCAAGTTTGGTTAGGACAATGCAGTATGATCACCTGATTGTCTGACAAGAAAGATGATCCATGCGTCGGATGGGCATGTAAAATGTCGGACCTGCGCCTGATCTCTCATCAGGCGTGTCGGTAATACTTTCCAATGGATTACGAGAGTAAAGGAAGAGAGAGTGCTCTTGTGTACTGCGCACACACTTGGGCACTATAAAATTACTCCTGCGTAACTGGCCTGGCTTCAATGAAACCGACCACCGTCACCGATATCGGTGTGGAGAGTTATTATTATGTATGGTATTTTCAGAAGCTATGTATTTAGACAGATACAGTATGGTCCTACTCACTTTAAGCATTTAATAAACAGTATAGCCCTATAAACCATACAGTTTAAATTAATATCTTATATTTAGTAGATATATCGTTGCCCGCGGCTCCGCCCGCGCATATACAGTATCCCACGGGAACACTGTACTTTTTCGGGATAAAATGTAGCCCATATTTTAATCCAGAGCACAAACTACTACCATACCAAATTTCATCAAAATCCGTTTAGTAGTTTTTGCGTGAAAGAGTAACAAACATCCATCCATCCACCCTCACAAACTTTCACATTTATAACATTAGTAGGATAGGATTTGTATTCAAGCGGAAAAAATATAAGTTATATCAAGCGGTCTCTCAAGTCGCGTCGAGGAGATAGGGTTTTTACCCATTAAGTAGGAAAGCCTAAAACATTTTAATAGTGTATACAGAAGTGTATTGCAGCGAGTAGAGTTATTTGCTGAAGAAGTTTTTCCAAGAACACTATTCCACCTCATATGAAAGGATAAATAAATAGTTAATGACCTACAGTCAAATAGGCTACTTGACCTTGTTTTTATTTATGTTCTAAACGCTTCTTATCTGTTTCATTACACAAAAAAATATTAATATAAAATGATTTTGAAACCTAAAAACCTACAAAAAAATAATAAATAAATCAACTTTATTAATCAATCTTATGTTTTTAAGTTATGATATCGCTAGATACAGTGAAGGAAAACATTGTGAGGAAACCCGCACATAGTTGGCCCCAGACGTATTGACCAGTTCATTTCTCTGGACTAGGCTGACTATGTTGTGAGAATGCCGTATGTGCTTGAGCAACCATACGACATTTAAAAACCAACTGTCCCAGGCGCTACAGTATTTCAAGAGTGGTTACTTCGCTTGGAGAATACTGTATAAATCATCCATTAACGGATGTAAAGGCCTAAATTTTTTATTGCTAGAATATGTATTCCTAAGCCAAGTACTACAGGAAATACTCCTTCAATATATGAAATTAAATGAGTTAAGTAGCTGCAAAGCAATTTTGTAGAACTTATTTTTATTTATGTAAAGTTTTTTTTATGTTACAAAATATTAAAGAAAAAAACTATCACAGATCAAATATTATAATAATACCTTTAAACAGGTACACATTTTTATAACACATATTTGCATATTAAAATATATTTCTAAACCAAAATTCCAGTCCTGTAACCAATAGGGAATATGCATAAAATATAAAAATAGCTTAAAACATAATAATATGATTCTAGACTGAAAAATAAAAGGAAATGGTGAGAAAAATTTCAATATCTGTTCATAAATGAGCAAGATATGAGCGGTCAAACTTTGTAATCTAATACATACATGTGTAATACATTTATTTGATCTATGGATTAATTTTTCTAAACCATCGAAAAAATATTTTTTGTCTTTGGCCTCAATATGCGCCGAAATTGCCTCCTTCACTTCGTTATCGTCGGAAAATAGGCTACACGACTACATCTAAAATATTAAGTTTTATTAATGTACTCAGAAATTTTGAGGTATTACTACTTCGTAAATGTAAAAAAATTTAATGTTTTATGTATAGTTTAGTAATTAGATACATCTAAAAAGTATGAACTTAAACGCATAAATATCGGAGATATTTACAAATATGTTCCTGTGGCCGTATATTTCATACACTTTAACATGGACGTGACGTCATAGCTACGTATGACTTTAGCATGGAGCGTTTTCACGAGACTTGCGAAATTTTGTAAACAAATCGCTGTACCTTTGAAAATATTGACTTTTGATATACGGTTTCTTCTGAGAAGTTACTCATATTTAAGAGTACTATTCATTTATGCAATAAAAAAAATTCAGTCGTGTAGCCTATTTCCTTCCCCTTAGCTCTTTTTTTAAATTTGGAAACAAATAAAAATCGCTAGGGGCCAGGTCTGGACTATAGGGTGGGTGAACAAGTGGTTCGAATCCATGCGTGTGAAGAGCAGCCATGGCAACTCGGCTCTTGTGAACTGGCGCGTTGTCTTGCAAAAGCAACACATCCTTGGCCAATTTTCCACGACGTTTTTTAGGGTTCCGTAATACTTAAGGAACCCTTATAGTTTCGCTCTGTCCGTCTGTCTGTCTGTCCGCGCCTCTAGCTCCTGTAATTATGAATATAAGTTGATGAGATTTGGTGTAGTTATAGATTGTGTATAGATCACGGTTTCGGGATCATAAAAAAATAATAATTTTATATTTTAGGGGTGGCTCTCCATACATGTGAAGCGGGGATGAAAAATATTTTTTCACTCTACCCCATCGTGTGGGGTATTGTAGAATAGGTCTTTTAAAATAAAGGCAAGGTTTCATACGTTACTTTTTTATAAAGTTGACCATTTTCGAGTAATCGGCCTCCAAAGTAGTTTGTAAGTTGGTCCCCCCCCTAGCATTTTTAAACTATAAGAGATAGAAACTTGCAAATTTCCATGCTGATAGATCATGCTAAAAACTCTTTAGGAAAACTATTTTGAACAAAATCGCATCATAATTTCTATTTCTAGAGCAATTATAGAAAAACAAATTAACATAGAGCAAAATAAGAATAATAGGCTACACGACTGATTTTTTTTATTGCATAAATGAATAGTACTCTTAAATATGAGTAACTTCTCAGAAGAAACCGTATATCAAAAGTCAATATTTTTAAAGGTACAGCGATTTGTTTACAAAATTTCGCAAGTCCCGTGAAAACGCTCCATACTAAAGTCGTACGTAGATATGACGTCACGTCCATGTTAAAGTGTATGAAGTATATGGCCGCGGGAACATATTTGTAAATATCTCCGATATTTGTGCGTTTAAGTTCATACATGTCATAATAAAAGTTTTTGTATATGATGTAAGTAAACTAATGATGTAGGTTTTGTTTACTAATTTAGCAAAAAAATAATTAATTTTTTTGTACTTTTTAGATGTCTCTAATTACTAAACTATAAATAAAATATTATAATTTTTTACATTTACGAAGTAGTAATGCCTCAAATTTTCTGAGTACATTAATGAAACTAAATATTTTAGATGTAGTCGTGTAGTGAAATGATTATTTAAAATAATGTTTCAAAATTGGTTGCATAATTTAAAAAAAAACTGAAATTAATAATTAATAAAAAAAAAGGAATCAATAGTAATTAAAATACGCTGTCGGGTTTGAACCTACATTCAAGGACAAACACTGTGATTAACTGAGCTGCAGTAATTATATAGATTGTTACGAATTTATGTTTCTTTACCAGAATCAGAGCTAAGTTTTGAAACACACGTAAAATTTTAATTAATAATTAATTTTACGAATATGTGCCTTTTTTACCAATTATTACAGTAATTTAATAACACTGAAAACACATTAATATGTATTATTAATTACCATAGTATTATTGTTTTTTATTATAATTTAATACCTACCTTTAATATTAAAAGCATCAATTTGCTAGTAACTTTACGAAAACAATATGGCGCTACTCGCTAGTCTGTTTAAATCGTCGATTGTTTTTGAAAAATAATACTAGATGTCGCTGTGTTATTGGATTTAAATTCTGTATCACGCTATCGAAAACCTCACTGATATATTGTATAAGTAATAAGTATCTGGTTGTATTTTTTATACACTGAGATAGGTGATATCGTCTTAGACTTAAATATGCTCAAATATTAACACTTTCGCTGCCACTACGATTTTCATGATGTCTTCTCGGATGCCGCCTACATTGTACGGCGGACTCAGCAGGTGAGTCGCCGGCACTGCAATATGAATTGAATCGACTCACCATATGAGTTCGCTGGCACTGCGTAAGGGTAAATTAAATTTTTTGTTATTTCTGTGGTCGTTACAGTGTAACTAAGGTGTTTAACGCAATTAAAAAGTGTTAGGTGTTGTTGTAGGACTATTCAGCTTGTAAAAATGACAAAAAACTCTTTGGATAAAATAAAAGGTAAGTTTGTTTCGTAATTTAAGCAGTGGTTGTCAATCTTTTAAACTTTGGGTATTGATAAGGTTATATTTTGAATTTCTAATACTTGTGAATAGTCAATTTTACCCTGAAATATTTTAATACGGGCTTTAGATTAAAATGTATTATTTTTATTGTGGAAACGACGAATTTAATTGATAATAATTAAAAAATAAACCTTTTTTTAAAAAGTTTAAAATCTGCTGAATTAAAATTAAATGATAACTTATTAATATGCAACAATAATAATGTCTATACGTGAAACAACATTTTACTGATAATAATAATTATTAATTTTTCTTCGTTTTTATTATCCTATTCCCGACGAAGACAAATCCGAAAACACAAAAATCATAAAAATCTGTTAAGCCGTTCTTCAGTTATAATTAGTGTAACTAACACGACTTATAATATATATACCTACCGTATAGATTCTAATGAAACTAGTTTGTTGTATATTAGTTCCATATCACAAGTATGTAGGTCGTCCATGCTATTATGTTGACGTCGTTTTCTAACATGTACATACAGTCATACATATTTCCAGTTTGAGGATCTATGTCCGGGAACTCACCTGTGTAGTTCATGGCATTGCATAATCGTTTTTTTCCTTTGAAAAATAAACGGGATCTCCACGCCCGGCCCACCGCATAAATCTTTAGTTTAGCATATATTTAGTCTAAACTATAATTTTGAGCAGAAAATACGGATGCATTTTGGAAATATTAGTGAAAAACACTGAACTATACAGGTGAGTCGTCGGCACTGGAATCAAATTTACGTGAACTATACAGGTGAGTCGGTGGCACTGAACGTGTTAAGTGAATTAGCTCTAATATTAAAATTAATAAAAAATCTTTAAAATATTTAATATCATCGAAATCGAATAAAAATTAATCTTAAAGAACATTAGTACAACACGTCGGAAATATCTTCGAACCTGGCTTAGTGACGTCATGCAAATTGATATGAAATTATGAATATTTCACCAAATAGAGAAACAATAATGCGATTACTAAAGCAGGAATAGGTAGGTAATACATGTACGTCGGTAATTATTGCGTTGGCAACGTTACTGGATAGGCGCGAAAACGGGGCGAAGTCCGGTAAAGTGCGAGGGAAGCGCATTCCAGCGAGGTTCGCAGATGTTTCCGACGGGTTGTATATATTTTGATTATTAATGAACATTCAAAATAATAAAGAAATAATACAATATTACATAATAATATTATTATTAATTTATCATACGTTTAAAATTTTATAGTGTACTATAGTGTATAGTAAACTTAGGGCCGATTTTTCAATCCTCAGATAAAACTTATCAGTCCGATACAGTATTATACAATAAAATAAAAATGTCACCTGTCAAATAACAAAAGAAAGAATTGGAAGTCATTTTTGAAATGGTCGTCTAATACAATATTCGACGGATAAATTTTATCTGAGGATTGAAAAATCAGCCCTTAATAGTTTACGGAACCCTCCTTAGACATGTCCTGACATGCTCTTGGTTAGGTTATCTTTAATTGCCTCCTTTAACTTTTCCAATATTGTGGCGTAGTATTCTCCGGTTATAGTGGTACCTTTTTCTTTATAATCAATCAGTAATATTCCCTCACAATCCCAAAAAATAGTGGCCATCAACTTTCCAGCCGATTCTGACACTTTGAATTTCTTGGGAGGTGGTGTACCCTTTTTGTGCCATTGCATGGACTCCTGTTTTGATTCAGGTTCAAAGTGATGAACCCATGTTTCATCTCCAGTAACAATCCGCTCCAAAATCTGCACAGGGTTGTCTCCACACACCTCTGTACGGGATCCCCCGTTCCTTCGATAGTGTGGAGATTAAAAGCGACATTTTGTAGTTGGACTGTATATTGAAGAAATAGATTTTAAGTACAATAGATTTCTAGGCCCGACAATATAGCGTGTCGACTCTTGTAGGATTAGCGTAAAAGTGATTAGTCACGGCGCGAGCACCGCGACCCGACGAATACCCGATGGAGGCCGATGGCACCCGAAGCAGCTGTCTCCTCCTTCTCCGGGTGGCGCGCGTCACGCGGGTTATTGCCATTAACACCTCCAAAAAGTACTTACGACGCGTCGATGCGCTGCTGTTTTTGAAGCGGCGTGAGCATTCTCGGCACCCATCTTGCACTGACTTTTGTCATGCCCAAGTGGTCGTGCAGGATCCGCAAAATGGTTGTACCTGATACTCCAACAAATGCAGATAATTGTTTTTTCTTTAAACGTGTGTCTTCCAGTACAAGTTTTTCGACTTTTTCGACGATGTCTGATGTGGTGGCCTCAACTGGCCGCCCAGAGCGAGGGTCGTCTTCAATTGAATCTCGACCATGTTTGAAAAGTCCATGCCACTTATAAACCATTGTTTTACCAGGGCACTGATCTCCATAAACGGCTTCCATTTCATTTAAAACGGTTTGAACGTTTTTTCCTTGCTTGGTAAGGAATTTTATCACAGCGCGATGTTCAATTTTCTCCAGAGTTGCAGTTTGCTTCCGGATTGACTTGTTTAGCAGGCGAGTACTCGTAAACGAATGGCGCTATAGGGTTGAGATTTTATATATATACTAATTATGAGTGCTCAATTAGTATGACACTAAGCGAGCTACCCTATCCCCACTCCATCCCCTCCATTTCGCGAACTTTTGGACCTCCTCTCGTATATATATAAAAGAATAAAAAAAAATACATGCATATTCCCTATTGATAGAAAGTAATTACTACTGATAACTCTTGTGTGCTATTACATGGTTGCAACAAACAATATAACTACGAGGAGACATAATAGTCAATCATGTACTCAAAACTATTTATAGCTTTAAATATGTTCAATCTTTAAATGAAGCTTATGCATGTTCTAACCTCATGTCTGAAGGTTAGAAATATTAAGCATAACAAAAGAGTAGCACTTTCTATAAATAGTCTACATCATAAGTTTAACATGCATGGGACCATTATGAATTTTTCCATGTTCAAATCCTGTCCTTAAAACGCAATTATGTAGGACAGGCGTAGCAAATCTAGGAGTTTATTGTGTGTTCAACACAGAATAAACCACCAAAACCTATATTCATAAAACTTTACAATCTACCATAACATAAGAACACCATACCAGTTGAGTTGTTTTGAATAATAATTTCTAGTATTCTAGTAATTAGTAAACAATATTTCTTTTAATGTCTTTAAAGCACTTTGATTTTAATTATAATATAAAATCAATTGTTCTTGAAAGTACTTAGACTAACAATTTAGCTAAAATACTACTACTATTATAAATATGAAAGTTTGTGAGGATGGATAGATGGATGTTTGTTACTCTTTCATATAAAACTACTGAATGGATTTTGATAAAATTTGGTAGTAGTTTAAGCTCTGGAATAACACAGGCTACTTTTTATCCCGAAATAGTACAGTATTCCCATGGGATATTTTATTTACACAGGCAGAGCTGCAAGTAAAAGCTAGTTCTCCAATAAAAGTTAAAAATACATCATAACATATCTACGTTGTGCCTCAATCATTCACCATTTTTATCATCTTTGTCTTCTCATCTATTCTAGATTGAAGATTATGTGCATGGTCTGGCAAATACTATTTTGTTACAGTTAAAACTAGGTAGGTTTAACATACTACAAAAAAGGTACTAACATGATAATATATGGTACCAAAGCTGAAGTTAATTGTTGATTTAAATTAAATAATTGTCTTGTTTTATTCTTTTGTGGTAATGTGTGGGTTTTGTTGGATTTTATAGCCAAGCATATCTTAAAGCTATATTATATTTCAAATATTGGAAAGGTCAAGGCTAGGGAAATCACACTTGTATAACATAAATAAATATTAGCTTATTTAATTTAACAATTTAAATTTTAAAGTATTAAAATTGAATTCATCAATTGAAATATTACCTGTGGTGGTGGCGATGGTGCTCTGGGCGGGTGTGCAGCTACTGCTTGTGCCGGGCGCGACGGTGGCCGAGATGGCTTGTTGTCAGACAGTCCTTTTATCTGAAGAGACTCAGCTGCCTTGAGCAGGGCAGCCAGTTGGTCCTGAGATATATTCACTTCACCACGATACATATAATCCATCATAGCTCTGAGTTCTGCGTACTTCACATCTTTAAGAATTATTATTGGATGTTTATCATACTGTTGGGACAGCACACTCTGCAACAGAATATACAAACTTTATATGGTGTTTCGTCATTTTTCTCCCATGTTATTGTTTATAATTTTAGAAACACAAACAAAGTGGTAATGTATATTCGTTTGGTAGAAAGTTATTGTAACATTAACATGATTCATATTTACGTTTAAATGATTTTACATTAAACTACATGACATACAATCGTGCAATTCGTGTATTTAGTTAGCGCCAAAAACGTGTATTTTGTAAAAGTAGCACCAACAACTTTCTGTTGCCAACTCATCTATACATTAATCTTCACTAATTGCTAATATATGAAAGCTAAAACGAAACAACTAGAATGTTTATTAGAGCAAAACTGAGCTGCCTTGCGGGTAGCTTGAGCACGCAATTGACCTACATAGCAAATTAATGTGATACCCACCTCGAAATAGGGACTGCACGCGGATAGTACGACTTTGTGTGCTTTTAACGTCTGCCCCTCGGCAGCCAAAGTACAGTCCACGTGAATGCCTTTCTCTAATAGAGTATCGAAAACCGACACCAACGTAGATTGGTGATTGTTCCATCTCAAGCAAAACTGTTGATCGTCATCCATGATGCCGTCTTGCCACTCGTCGCGCCCGATTTCCTGAGGCAATACATGCTCATTAGCACATCAAAATATTTAATTAAAAACACCATGCATTAGTATCATACTGAAAAGAACAATCTTCAATGTCTTAAATAGCATAATATCTAGGATTTCGTAATTCAGCACTCGTAACTAACCAATTCACTTCATAAGATGAGATCACGTCTTAACTTAAATGAATTAACTTTATGGACTACATGCAAGTCGTAAACGACGCGGCACAAAGAAAATGGCCGCTTTTCCAGCGCGACAAAAAATAAAATGGCGACGAAAATTCTAAGTTTACTATTTTCTGATACAAAGTTTCATTCTCCTGTTGCTATGTTCAATATATCACTATATATAAAGTCAATCCTGAGTGAAAGTTTATAATGTTAGAAGCTTTATTTCGAAAGTTCGCGAGTGGAAATTTTTGAAGATGAAAAGTCGTAGTTAAATCACAAGTAAGCACACACCACATTTAATTATTTCTGTCTACGATTCTACAAAAACTCTTACCTCTAGTGAATCATTAACAATTGTAACAACTTTTTCACAAGCTACTGATTGATTAAAACTATAAAAATTAACACTTTTCCGCACAATCGCTTTGCACACCCGCCAGCTTTCTTGTAATGAAAATACTAAACGTGAAACGCTATGTTGCAAGTTTAGTGAAGCGAAAGGCACCTATAAAAATCCTAAACGAAGTACAAGTTGGAAGCGAGCAACAAGCGAGTGACCCAAAATAAGCTCTATAATGTTGCCATTGTAGTATTTAAAACATGAAAAAGCTTGCATTGTTCCATAAAACAAAATGTTCTCTATGTTGATTTATTGAATTAATTATTTTATTAATCAATTGAATATTTTCTATTATGTAAATATTGGTTTAAAAATGAATTCGATTTGTTTAAATCCAATAACCTTGACCTAGTTCGTTAGCATTTGTCTCGTGATAGATCCGAGATGTCACTGTCAGTAGAGTCATAAGCGCGGCAAATTCAAAAATTATAGAGCTCTTTTCTTTGTTTACAGCTTATTTGATTCTTCGATTTTATAGCAAGTTCTTAATTATTAATGTAATAAAAAAACAATAGCTTTGTTGCCTTTTTATTGCATAAAAATGAACAGAATGTAACTTCTCAGAAGAAACAGTATTTTAAAAATCAATATATTCAAAAGTACATCAATTTGTAATACAGAATTTCGCAAGTCGCGCTACTTATAAAGGTCTGACGTCACGCGTTCCTGCAATAGGCTACTTGAACCTTCTTATTTTTGTCCTAAACGATTAATAATTGTTCCGTTACCCCAAATATTAATAGAATAATAATTTAAGACTACAAGTTCTTAATGTAAAATACGCTTTATAAAAACAGCAAAAACGCATCCCGTGTGTCCCGCCATGTTTGTCGATACATAATCTGTGCTCTGACGTCATAATAATAGTAAACAATTACTTGACAGCTCAGTGAACCTTTGAAATTTACATACCTAATTACCAAACTACACAATTAAAAGTTTTAAATATTTTTACATTTATCAATAATCAAGTAAATCTCAATACTTTAGAATAGGGCAATGTAGTCAATTACCCCCCTATTATTTAATTTTTTTCAGTAAGTTTCTTATATAACACCTAATTAAATATTGAAACAAGACGTAGGTATAGACTATAGAGTAGTAGGTTGAAATATTTTCGTGAGTTTGAATTTAAGTATACCTGTATGCTCCGTACCCAATCAGTCGAGATAATCTTGTTTAAAACCGGCTTCTCTAAAACGGCTGCTCTAAATTACCTACCATGACATTTAAGGCGAAAATATACCTAGATGACGTCACAGATTCGGGCGTGGCCTAACACTTCCCGCCGCGCCACCCGCATACACCCCGCAGCGCTAGCGATCTCCGCGCCGCGCCGCGACTCAAATTATATACTGAGGAATGGCCCTTTTATACGACTTTAGGATTGATTTAAATGCAACTTGAAAATATTAATTTATTTCTGGTCTATGAGCAAAGAAAAAACGTAGAATGTATTAGCCGCTTCTCCTTCTTCTGTAGAAGCCGGTCGAGGTTATTCCCGAAATCTAGAAATTATTTGGTAGGCAATGCGGCTTCCAACCTATCACTTTTGATTTCATTTTCCACCTCTACGCCCACCAAAATGCAATACTTAGTGCTATTGACAGAATCACTAAAATATCCGATAGGTGATTTTTCGCTTTCCTAAAAAAGAAGTTTCATATCGACGCTTGAAAGGTAAAAATGCCTAAGCGACAAAAATACCGAAAATGAGTTTAAATATCAATGAGTTTGTGTTTTTTTTCTGCGTCGATTGGTCTAATCGTCGTCTTCCTACGACGATTTTTTTGTCGCTTAGATATAGTGAAATTTATACAAAAATCATGAATGTTATATTCACTAAGCGACAAAAAGAAGCGATTTATAAAAAAAATCACTTGGATATTTTGAAGAATTTTAAAAATCTACTTAGTCTATTTTTCATGTTTTTACTTTTTTTTTGTTTGCACAAAAATATTTTTACTTGTTTAAAAAATTCTTTTCGTGAACACTTTGTAAATTTTCTCCATACAAATTATTTGTGAATTTTCCTTACAGTGCATTTAATTTGATACCATTATTTTACGAAAGTGCAACTTGTAGAATTTTACCCATAGTGAAATAAAACAATATTCGCGTAAAGATAGTTTTACATATTTGACACAATAACTATTCGTGCTATGTAGATATTTTTACTTGAAAACTTTTGTTTTTAATTATGTCGGTTAGATATTTTTTTTTGGTTCCCTATTTTTTGGCATAAAATCATATGTCATAATTTTACTTGGCATAATTTCATTTGACCTAATAGTAGTTTCGCATAGTATTCATTTGGCATAACTTTCGTGGCACTTAGCATAATTTTTTTTCGCATAATTACTAATAGCATAATAATTGTTAGACATACTTAATAAAAGGCATCATTTTTATACGCATGATATTAATTAAGAATAATATTTTATGCATAATATTAAAAGGCATAAATATATTTACGCATACTTCTTTTTTTTTTCACATACTAATGAATGGTAAATTCTACTGGGTGTGTGAGTTAAGACGAAATAACAATTATAATTGTAATTTTCAACTGATTACGAAATTAAACTCGGACAAACGACACGAACTGCTATCTAAGAACATGCCGAGCCATAACCACGTGCCCAATACAATTAAAGATAAGGTATAGTTTTTGCATTAAATAACCTTTTGTATTAATTATTTTAAACATGTTAGCGGCTTATGGAAATGTTTAAGAATGACGAAAAAGAAAATAGTCGCTAAGGACAATACGAAATCAAAAATGTCGCTTGAGTATCAATAAATTCCAATACATATCTGGGGGAACGGCAGTGCCCCCGCCAAGTCGAGCGCGAAGCAAACACTGCCGTACCATCCTTTACTGGAACTATTTCGCCGCATTTTCAGGCCCCTATTTGAGAACCTCTGGATAAGACCAGAACGCAGAAATTTTCGTCATCCAATAAGTTATAATCACGTACTTAAAATCCAAAATTTCAAGTCTGTAGGTCATTTAGTTCCGAAGTTAAGCGAAAGCAAAGTTTCGCATTTTCGACACTCACTCACTCACTCACTCATGATCATCAAAATAGAACTAGTACTTCCCATAAACTTAGAGAGCTGAAATTTGGTACAGAGTTGGGGTTTAATGGCCACATAAAGGGAAAACTATAAAAACTAGGATAATCGATCTGGGTGCACGGCAGTGCCCCTGCCAAGTCGAGCGCGAAGCAAACACTACCGTACCATTCTTTACTGGAACCATTTCGCCGCATTTTCAGGCCCCTATTTGAGAACCTCTAGATAAGACCAGAACGTCGATCTGGGGGCACGGCAGTGCCCCCGCCAAGTCGAGCGCGAAGCAAACACTGCCGTACCATTTTTTACTGGAACCATTTCGCCGCATTTTCAGACCCCTATTTGAGAACCTCTAGAAAAGACCAGAACGTCGATCTGGGGGCACGGCAGTGCCCCCGCCAAGTCGATCGCGAAGCAAACACTGCCGTACCATTATTTACTAGAACCATTTTGCCGCATTTTCAGGCCCCTTTATTCTTCTCGAACATTACACAAATTAAATAAACAAATTACACTAAAATCTAGGAAAATAAATCAATATGCCCACGTTTCTACAAAAATAAGTGAAATCCCACCAAAAAATTATCTTCATTTATTTTAGCATTGTGTTGACGTGATAAATAAATTTACCCATTCAAAGTTTTATATTTCAAGCACCACCGTTTGGATGGACAGACGGACGGGCGGACGGTCGGTCGAACGGAAGGACATGACGAAACTATAAGGATTCCGAGACATGAACTACGGAACCTTAAAAAAGGAATAATAATGAAACCACGCCGATTTCAGTGACTGTTGCCAGTTTAATTGAAAATAGACCAGCTATAGGAGCTATTTTATTATGTCCAAGTATGTGCGCAAAGTTTACTCCCATAACCTAGTATATTGATATTTGCTACTACCGACAGGACTAACTAGCGAAACATTAGGCGCATAAATATAGAAATATATTTAGCAATGTTTGCGTTCATTTATGTTCCCACACACTAAATTTAATACTTTTAGTTACATTTTGTCAGTTTTATAAACACTCAGATCATTTAGCTGTTTATTCTTGTCTATAAATTCATCCCACCAAAACATTCTGTAAAAAACTAGCCAAGTCTCAATGGAGCTGCTTGTTTATCTCTAAAAAGTAATGAAATCTAGACAAAATCGTGCCAAGTCTAAGGTTCCTTACTGCGGTTTCTTTATTATTATAGTTAATGTTGTGTGACTTGGCCGTTGAAGGGCACACAAGGGTACAAAAGGGGCTCCATGACACCATTGCTCCAATGCGTGTGTTGTATTTATAGCGTCCAATTACCAATACCAGTATGGGCTATTATCTCGCTTAACAAACATAGGTAGTTACAAATGTAAACAAAATTGACTTGTACCCACTAAAGTATAAAGAAAGTTCAACGGCCAAGTCACTCAACATTAACTATAATAATAAAGAAATCGCAGTAAGGAACCTTAGACTTGGCACGATTTTGTCTAGATTTCATTACTTTTTAGAGATAAACAAGCAGCTCCATTGAGACTTGGCTAGTTTTTTACAGAATGTTTTGGTGGGATGAATTTATAGACAAGAATAAACAGCTAAATGATCTGAGTGTTTATAAAACTGACAAAATGTAACTAAAAGTATTAAATTTAGTGTGTGGGAACATAAATGAACGCAAACATTGCTAAATATATTTCTATATTTATGCGCCTAATGTTTCGCTAGTTAGTCCTGTCGGTAGTAGCAAATATCAATATACTAGGTTATGGGAGTAAACTTTGCGCACATACTTGGACATAATAAAATAGCTCCTATAGCTGGTCTATTTTCAATTAAACTGGCAACAGTCACTGAAATCGGCGTGGTTTCATTATTATTCCTTTTTTAAGGTTCCGTAGTTCATGTCTCGGAATCCTTATAGTTTCGTCATGTCCTTCCGTTCGACCGACCGTCCGCCCGTCCGTCTGTCCATCCAAACGGTGGTGCTTGAAATATAAAACTTTGAATGGGTAAGTTTATTTATCACGTCAACACAATGCTAAAATAAATGAAGATAATTTTTGGGTACACCTACACGAAAAGGGGAGATATAATTAGGTACATAGACATTTTAAGAACATTAAGAGGTTTCTGAGAGTATATTTTGATATACGTACATTCCGTTTGCGTGATATTCCACTTTTAAGCGCATTTCTTGTTAAAATACGGCGTCCCCCCTCTAAAAGCCAAACGGCTGGCTCTAAAAATGTGGAAAATTCATGATGGTAATCCATGTAATAAACTTTGAACGAAAACTATAACGGTCCAAAAAACTTCATAACTTCAGGAGTTATAGAGACTTAAATTGAATCAGTTTAGATCAGTGTTTTTCAACCTTTTTCATGATACGACCCCCCTTGTATGAAAAAATATTTCGCGGCCCCCCAACCCTTCGCTTATTTATCACGTATGTATGTTATAGTGCAAATATTCGTTTTTATGCGTCTCCATAATAATTATTATTCGGATATAAGTACCTATATAATATAGTAAGTACGTCAAACACATTATTTTTTTCAAACACATTTAGAATTACATACATCGATGATATCAATGATCGATTTATGAGTCCTATCGTAAACGTATATCCCTTTGTTAAAATTCTCTTACTTAATAAATCAATAAATAATATTAAATAAAAAATCTTCATAATTTTTTTACTAAAGTTCTCTCTCTTGACCTCCGGCGACCCCCCTATAGAAGCTTCGCGACCCCCCAGGGGGTCGCGACCCACAGGTTGAAAAACACTGGTTTAGATGAAGATATCTGATACAGAGCCTACAGATTGTCCTTGTCCATAAAACATCCTAATCTTATAGAGAAGATTAGGATAATTTAGATGATATTTCTGCTACTGTCAATGCTTTCAGCGCAGTCTATCAAAACAATCACACTGCGCTGAAGGCACTGACAGCAGCAGAAAGAAGAAGGGGTATTTTTGTATGGATCCCGTCCCCACTACTGTAGCACTACAAGACATAATATATCAAATGAAAGGACTTAAATAGCGTGTAATTTTTTTGTATGATGAAAAATCTCTAAACCATGGGAGAAAAAAGTTTTAACCCAAAGGTGAAAAAAAGTTAAAAAATCATTCTGTATTATTACACCATTTCATAGTGTTGCTAATGGCTTGCTATAAGGAACAATTTTTGGGAAGTAATGGTATACAGCAAGCTTCAGAAAAGTGTTATATTTTGATAAATTGCCTCTGTTTAGAATATTTTGATAATTTTTGATAAATGTATGGAATGATAATAAAATGATAAAAATAAGCTCTTTCCTCAATTTTGTCGCACATAATTACATTATGGAAATTGTTTCTTACTTGCGATACTATTGAAAGGATGTATTTTTTCCATAATTTATGGGTTGGAATCCTGTCTAGGAAAATTGAGTTATTAAAAATTTTCATGTTTCAAGAGTTTAAGTTTTCATCAAGTCGGACTCGATATTCCGTAGGGCTAAATTGCTTTTAGTGGTCCTCAGAACTCACGATTCAGCTCGGAGGCCACTTATATTCACTTTTCCACAGTCCACGATGTTGCAGTATCCAGCACGGCAGCCAAACACTGTCCGGGGGCCACTATCTGGCCTAATACAACGCACCCTCCGTTCCAGGTACGCCGTATATTACGTTCGTGGACCGCCTCGATAGCTCTGGGGAAATTTCGATTGAAACGACCATTACACGATTGAAACCCGTTCGTTTATTTTCCCCATACAATTTTCCCGTAGCACAGTATTCACTTATCACTACTGGCACTACTTATTCACTATTTCACTATTCACTATTTTTCCTGGGTTTCTTCGGGAGTCTTCTTCTTCCAGACTCGTGACTGCTTTTCCACACAGTGAAGAACCCGGAATCCGGCTCTATATTTATAGCCAGAATCAAAGAGGCCCCGCGGGGTTACGAGTTCGTGACCCCCCGCGCCGCGGATCATGCTATCCCTCACCGCGAGGTGCGTCTCTTTTCCGCGCACACATATTCGCTCGCGGTGATCGGATAGGCCCCTTTGATCCTTAACAGTACAAAGAAGTGACCTAGGACCTATCGACTCGATACAATGCAAATTATGTACAATATTTACAAAATGTATCGGACATATTCTGTCGATATTATGCAAAATAACTTACATACACGTATCCTAGCCTATTTTAATACATTTCAGTGATTCTTATCCTACTGAAACTATACTATTTACAAACAAATATACAAATTAAGCCTATTTACAATAAAACTTAATTCTATCCACAACATCCTCCCCCCGGCGCAGCTTGCGTAGCCTCCTTCTTTACCAGGGTCACGAGCTTGCTCACGGGCCTCTTGAAGGTTCCAGTTCGTGTCCGCACCTCCGCGATGCGAACTCCTCCGTCGGGACCGGCGAACGTCTTCTCGATGACTCCCAGCGGCCACACGTTGCGGGGTAGCGTGTTGTCGACGACCAGCACGACGTCTCCAGGGGATACTGCCGTCGTGTCCCGCCGCGGCTCTCCTCGAGGTACCAGCGTAGGTAGGTACTCGCGGAGCCAGCGTCGCCAGAAGTGGTCGGCGAGCGCTTGGCTGGCGCGCCATGTGCGCCTGTCGTCTTCACTGCATGGACCCGTTGAGGGCAGGCCCATCGATGAATCCAACAGGAAGTGGTTGGGTGTCAGCGCCTCGGGATCGCGAGGATCAACGCTCACGTGTGTAAGTGGGCGAGCGTTGACGCTGAATTCTGCTTCTTGCAGCAGAGTCTGAAGAACTTCTTCCGTGGTGACCTTCTCACGTAGCGTGGCGCTCAGTGCGGTTTTAATGGACCGCACGAGCCGCTCCCACGCTCCCCCCTGGTTTGGTGCTCCAGGAGGTATGAAGCGCCACTCCATGTTGTGGCGGAGACCCTCTTCTTGTAGGGCGGGTCCCCACTCCTTGTAGGCGTTGCGAAGCTCGTTGTCTGCTCCCCGGAAGTTGGTGGCGTTGTCCGAGTAGATTATCTTCGGCCATCCTCTTCTCGCCGCCATTCTTCTTAACGCCATTATAGCAGAGTCCGTTGATAGTGATGGCACCAGCTCGATGTGGACTGCTCTCGTCGTCAGGCACGTGAATAATGCACCCCATCTCTTCTCTCTTCGTCTTCCGATCTTGACGATCATGGGCCCAAAGTAGTCCACCCCACAGTTAGAGAAGGGGCGGTGGTAGGGCTCCAGGCGAGCTCGGGGCAGGTCCCCGATGATGGGTCGGCGTGGCTGGCCCCAGCGCGCGCGACAGAACGTGCACTCACGCTCCGTTGCACGCACCGTAGGCCTCAGGTGCAGGATCCAGTACCGCTGCCGTAGGTCGTTGGTGACACGCTCCCGGTTGGCGTGTCCAGCCCTCCTGTGCTCGCGTGCCACGAGCAGCCTCACGACGTGGTGTCGCCCGTCCAGGATGACAGGCCGTTTCGCCTCCTCCGGTGCTGCCGCCGCCCCGATGCGCCCCCGCAGTCGCAGGATGCCGTCGTCCAGCATCGGGTCCAGCCTCCGGAGACGACTCGTCCTCGACAGCGGCTGCCCTCGGCGCAGGCGCCCCAGCTCGTCGGCGAAGCTCTCCGCTTGAGAGCGCCGCACAAGCAGGGCCTCAGCGCGCTCGAGGTGTGCCACGGTCATGCCTGAAGACCGTCGTCGTAGGCGATCTGTGAACACTAGAACATAGGCAATAGTGCGCACGAGTTTGTCAAAGTTTGAAAACCTAGCCGGGTCGGGCAACCAGTCGAAGTCACTTTCCTCTTCTCTGGTAACTGCCACTGTTTCTTCATCTTCCCGGTCTTCAAGTGCCCTTTCTTGGGGCCACGCCTCTTCATCGCGGCGTAAGAAGTCTGGACCACAGAACCATCGGTGGTCTTCCTTCAGTGGTTCCTCTCTGAACCTTGTTGCGTCGTCTGCAACATTTTCCTCCGTTGGCAGCCATCTCCATTCTTTTCTGTCGGTGAGCTCATTTATCTCGCCGAGCCGATGTGCCACGAACGGTGTGTATCTTCGTGCGTCGTTCTTGATCCAGTGGACCACCGTTGTCGAGTCTGACCAGAAGCACGTTCTTCTCAGGTGTAGACGATGTTCTTTCTTGACACTATCGGCTAACCTAGCTCCTAGTACAGCTGCTTGCAACTCAAGCCTCGGTATGGTTTGAGTGCGACGTGGTGCCACCTTCGCCTTAGCCGCTACCAGGACCACGTCCGTTTTGTCCCCGTACATGATCCGCCAGTAAACCACTGCAGCGTAGGCCTGTTCACTCGCATCGCAGAAGACATGTTGTTCCACTTCGAAGTCCTTGTCGTCGAAGTAGCACCTTCTGATCTGTAAATTCTTTACATTTTTCAGTTGTCCAATCCAGTTGTTGAACACGTTTCCTTCCTCCTCGGGAATACATTCGTCCCAAGGAATCTGCAGCCTCCATAAACTCTGCAGAATTATTTTGGCCCTGATCGTATAGTACGACAGGAGCCCCAATGGGTCAAAGACTGACATGACTGCACTAAGTGCCTGTCTTTTCGTAGGTGCGCAGCTTCCTGTAGCCACGTCCCTTGGTACTCGGCTCATCCTGGTGTTGAAACCTAGTAGGTCCTTACCTGCATCCCAGTAGATTCCCAGGATCTTGTTTTCCGGCTGCTTGCCCCCTAAGCTCGAGCTTGCAGCTTCCCGTAGTTCCGCAGGCACGTCGCGTAGCACGTATTCCTTGTTCGAGCTCCATCCTCGTAGTGTGAAGCCTGCTACAGCATGTACCTTGCGAATTTCCTCTACGGCCATTCTGGCTTCTTGTTCGTCTTCGTAGCTCATCACCAGGTCATCCACGTAGTGCCCCTTGGTGATTGCCTCCAGAGTTCTAGGGTACTCCTCCGCATGCTTTTCCGCGTTGTAGTCCCTTACGAAGTGTGCCATGAATGGTGAACTGGCCGCCCCGAAGATCATGCTTTTCATCTTGAACTTCTGAGGTGGTCGGTCCCGTGCGGTTCCTCTCCACAGGAACTGCTGTGCTGCCTGATCCTCCTTGATAATTTTTATCCTGAGGAACATTTCCTGGATGTCCGCTGTTACTGCCACCTGTTTCTCTCGGAACCTGAAAAGAATACCGAGCAGCGATACTAACCTGTCGGGTCCCTCCAGCAGACCGTCGTTCAGGCAGGTGCCTCCCGCTCTGGCTGCGGCGTCGAACACCAAGCGAAGCTTCCCCGGCTTGTTGGGATTCTCCACTGCGAAGTGTGGCAGGAACCAGCTCCTCCTGTTATGTTCTTCTGAACCGTCACATGGAACAGCATAGCCTTTTTCAAACAGATTACTTACCTGTGCTGTGTAAGCCTCTGCAAATTTTGGATCTGCATCCATTTTTGCCTCCATCTTCCTGAGGCGTCTGCAAGCTGCCTCGTAGCTGCAGTAACCTGGAAACACAAGATTATCGTCTTTCCATGGTAGACCTACCTCGTATCCTCCATCGGTGGGTCTGATGGTAGCCGCCACGATGTCCACTGCACGTTGGTCCTCTGGCCTTACCCGTGCCTTGGCTGCTACTCCCAAAGACTCGATTGCGAAGTGCTCCTCCACCAGTTCGTGAAGTCCTTCGTCCGTCCTCGCGTGGAACACCTTTTCTGCATTCCCTCGTCGAGGCATCGTTCTGCGCGGTATTGTCCCATGGATGACCCATCCCAGTTGGGTCCTGGACGCTGCCGGCTCATTTCGTTTCCCAGTCCGTATTTCCTGACTGATGATGTACTGCCAGTGGTCGCTCCCCACCAGTAGCATCGGTTTTGCTGCTGCGTAGCAAATCTCTTCCTTACGAAGATCCCTTAAGTGTTGACACGATGCGACGTTCAACGGTACTGCTTGCTGGTGCAAGTCCAAGTTTTTGACTGTCCGCGCTCGGAGTGCGAGCGGTTTTCCTGCGAACAATCCACGAATATGTAAGTGAACCTCTCTGCTGGCATTGTCGCTCTTCTGCATGTTCACTCCACGTAACCTTAGCGGTTTTGCATCACCCTGTGCACCGACGGCTCGCGCCAACTCTTCATCGATGAGTGTGACGGTAGCTCCTTCGTCCAGGAATGCATGTGTGGTGTACTCCCCCCGTGGTCCGGACACGATCACAGGGCACATCTTCAGGAGTACCTTCTCAGCTGAAGCTGATTGTGTCGACATCGCAACCTCTTCCTGCGATTGTCGCTGCCACTGCTGCTGCGGTTGCTGCTGTGGCTCCGTTGGCTGCTGCTGTTGCTGCTCCCCCCGTTCCGCATGAAGCGACGGATGATGAGCCCTGTTGCAGCCGTTCACGTTGCAGCCCTTTGCCTTGCATTTATCTTTTCGGTGCTTCTCATCGATGCACTTGAAGCAAAGCTTTTCCTTTTTCACGAACTCCCACCTGGCACTTACACTCATGCCTTTGTACTTCTGGCAGGCGCTCAGTTTGTGTGGTCCCTTCTTACAGCACGGACAGGTACTTGCGGCCTCGGTAGTGCTGTAGACCATGTTCTTTTTCTTCGGTCCGGCTGCTCCCACTGGTTGCCTCACTTCCTTCTTGGCAGACGCTGCACTGCCTTGCGGTGCATATGAGTATCGGAGCGCTCGGTCCGCTTCCTTCATTAGAAATCGCGACAGGAGTACGATTTCGGGTTGCACACTTCCCTCTTGTTCGTGTGCGTAGTCGCACCACCTTGATTTGAGGTGTGGACTCAACTTCTCCAGGACCTCCCTGGTTAACATGGGGTTGTAGAGGTAACCTCGTCGATTGTCAACACTCTGCAACACACAAACAATATTTTGCACCTTTATGGCAAAATTATTTAACTCACCGGCCGCCGACGTGGGCCGTTGCAACCTCTTGAGGTCTTCCATTGCCTTATCGATAATCACTTCCGGTCGTCCGAAGCATTGTTCCAGTGTCTTCATGATCACCTCCGGATCCGTCGCAGTACTCAGAAGTGCCGATACGGCTTCCCTTGCGTCGCCTTTCAGGCAGGTTCGTAATCGTTGCAAGTTTTCTGCTGCTGGGACTTGGTACATACTTGTACTTTCATTGTAGGCCGCCTTAAATGGAAGCCACTCCGCAATTAGTCCCGAAAAGGTAGGTAGATCCATCCTATGAGTTCGCGGCCGTGCCATTTTCTCGATGGCCTCTGCCAGCCGTTGAATGTCTCCCTTTTCCGTTGGGCCTTGCTGCACTGGTTGGGGCTGCTCCACTTGAACAGCTTCCTCCCTTGGCTCTGCCTCGGTAGACTTCAACCATTCTGTCACCCTTGTGTGACTGTTGCGATCCTCATCGTGGATGCTAACCTCGTCCTGAATGGCAGATACTTCGGCCTCCAATCGCTTCTGCACCAATTGTTTTTCCAGCTCGAGTTCCTTCTTTTTAATCTCGGCTAGTTTTTCTGCAGCTTTCAATTCAGCCATCTTCACACGAGTGACGGCGCTCATTGTGGACACATGTGATCCCGTTGTAGAACGAACCCTTGGACGTTCTTGCATGAGCAGCTGCGATGTGCCTGCTTCCGTAGGCTCTGTAGTGTATGCCCTTGTGCGTACAGACGGGGATGCTGGCGGATCATGAAACCGTAGACGTTCCATTTCGGTACGATTCCTTTCAACTATCTCTGGTGCGTCAGCTTGGCTTCTGGTTACTACCATTGTCAAGACTTAACCTAATATTTACACAACAAAACAAAACAAAAAACAAGCAACAATATGTACAGATTAAATTTAAAATTAAAATTTAAAATGTAAAACAATTAAAGAATAATTCAAAAAATATTTACGAGAAATAATTCGAAATTCAAATTTAAATTCAATTTAAACTTAAATTTATGTTCCCCCAACAGTTGGGAACGCCTTCCCTATTGTGAAGGCAAAAATGCACAAATGAGAAATTGCTATTAAATTTCTACAGGCATTTAATAACCCCTGTCTTTGCTCGAAGGCAAAAACACAAATGAAATATTGCTATAAGATTTTTCGCAGGCACTTAATTGGCCTGACCTTATACTAATATATACAGGGGTTTACTTAAACTAAGTACTTAAAGAGTCTTTAAACACTTAATGTTCACAAAACACTTTACACTTTCACTGAGTATGAAAAAGTTCAGTGACTCACGGTACTGTCCGTACGTAGCGACGACGTGCGCGCGACGTACTTGTCCGACGTGAAGACACGACGACCCGATGATACGACCTTCCCCGGTGACTCGATGCACGCGGCGGAAGCTTGCAGACCCACTTGGCCCACCTGGAGACGATTCCACTCGACGTACCACGGCGAAGGTTCACGACGAACACGTAGACGTAGGCTCCTCCACTTCCCGAGTTCGTTGGACCCGATACCCCTTCTGGGCCGAGACTCCAACACGCACTGAACCGGGAGCCGATCGGGCAGGGCAGGAACACACAGCACTTTTTCACCCACACGGTACTCACGATCCGACCGTGGGGCCAACACGTTGGACCAGAATACTGTCACTGGCAAGACAGCGTATCCGGCTCGAAGGACCAGAAATGTAGTGGTCCTCAGAACTCACGATTCAGCTCGGAGGCCACTTATATTCACTTTTCCACAGTCCACGATGTTGCAGTATCCAGCACGGCAGCCAGACACTGTCCGGGGGCCACTATCTGGCCTAATACAACGCACCCTCCGTTCCAGGTACGCCGTATATTACGTTCGTGGACCGCCTCGATAGCTCTGGGGAAATTTCGATTGAAACGACCATTACACGATTGAAACCCGTTCGTTTATTTTCCCCATACAATTTTCCCGTAGCACAGTATTCACTTATCACTACTGGCACTACTTATTCACTATTTCACTATTCACTATTTTTCCTGGGTTTCTTCGGGAGTCTTCTTCTTCCAGACTCGTGACTGCTTTTCCACACAGTGAAGAACCCGGAATCCGGCTCTATATTTATAGCCAGAATCAAAGAGGCCCCGCGGGGTTACGAGTTCGTGACTCCCCGCGCCGCGGATCATGCTATCCCTCACCGCGAGGTGCGTCTCTTTTCCGCGCACACATATTCGCTCGCGGTGATCGGATAGGCCCCTTTGATCCTTAACAGTACAAAGAAGTGACCTAGGACCTATCGACTCGATACAATGCAAATTATGTACAATATTTACAAAATGTATCGGACATATCGTCCCCGTAGAACGAAAACTCACCAGATAGCTTTTTCATAATTTTGTAATACGAGCGTTTAAAGTTGTAAAATATTGAAAAAAAATCTAGCCAATTTTTTATAAGAGATAGAAACTTTTTATTTTTGCCATTGCATAGATACTGTACTAAAGTTACTTAAACATTAATTTGAATTAATTTAAATAATTTATTTTAATAAATATTCAATAAAAACCAGTTTAGTTAGTTTTCGCCCATAATATTTTTTTCATAAGTGTAATTTCATCGCTTGTTAAATGTATTTAGTGATTTTTCGCATAAAAAGTGATGTGACAAAAGGTTAATAAGTATGTTTAGTTAAATTTCAACTAAATAAAAACGGAACATGTTACATTTAGTGAAAAGTTACAATTTACCTTTATAAATGAAATAATATCATTTCAATTAGAAATCTTTAATTAATGTAATAAAAATTAAACAAAAATATTATTTTGTAACATACAATGTTATGATATTGACAATAATTACTTTAAAAGTTAAAGAGATATTGAATAACATTTATTTAATGATTATCGTATTAAAAGTTGAGACTATTCAATGTCTCTTTCATCTTCTTCTGTTACATCAGGTCCATCAGTTATTTATTTTCATCGGTAGGCAGCTCTTGGTTCCACAAATGTAGTTCACGTGGAATTATTCCTTTGGTGCAAAGGCTGAGGAGGTCTTTCTTTTTAGCCTCTGATATTTGAATAGGAGCGTTTTAAGTCTTTGGGATTTGGTAACAGACTCTGTGGTCTAGTGGTTAGAGCATTGGCTCTCGACTCGGAGATCGTGGGTTTCCCAAGTTTGATTAGGACAAAGCAGGCTGATCACCTGATTGTCTGACAAGAAAGATAATAATCCATGCGTCGGATGGGCATGTAAAAAGTCGGATCTGCACCTGATCTCTCGTCAGTCCTGTCAGTTATCCGTCGGATTGTGAGAGTAAAGGAAGAGAGAGTGCTCTTGTGTACTGCGCACACACTTGAGTACTATTATAATTAATTCCTGCGTAACTGGCCTGTTTTAATTGAAACCGGCCACCGTCACTGATTTTAGTTTAGTATATTAATATTTTAAGGTACTTTTAATGCATGATTTGCTTGTGTACGTAACAAACATATGACACCGATTTAGCTCTAAACTAAGAGAGTGTCCACACAGCTCGTCGTGCCTCCGTTGCGTCGCCGAAGTGCTGTACCACTGCGACGTTTTACATACTAAATAAATCCGACAAAATATGAGTTCCATGTAATATTTACCATCTTTTTGTACCATATTTTTGCAAATAAAATATTCTTATTCTTATACTACAATTACGTAGCAGTACCGTACCGCGGCGACGAGACGCAACAGAGAATAAACACGTCATGTGGACAGTCTCTAATACACTTTGGAGGTCTTGTTGGACCTCTAATTCCGTTTCGAGCCGTTACAGGGTACAAGCAACTTTTACTATGGAAGCAACTTTCTTACATGAAAAAAAATCAGCATTTTCATATAAATACGCGCACGCGCCTTGGCACTTTAGCATGAAACAGCAGATTTTTGTTTCAAGTAGGAAAGTTGCTTCCATATTTAAAGTTTCTTAGAGTACCTGCATTCACCTCGTAATGGCTCGAAACGGAATAAATATTCATCCTATAAGCATTGTTATTATATTATGTAGGTGCAGTATAATACATTCATAATATAAAATAACTTTTCAAAACCCATAAAATAGGTAATTGTAAAATAGTTACTTTTAAAAGTCCTCCTCTGGAAGATCACTGCAGTAATCTACAAAATTAATTCAAGTTGAACAAGACAAGTTATAATTTACCATTATTTGGAATTTATTTATTATACATACAGGTCTTAAACTTAAATAACATCAGCTGCAATTTCATAGAGATTTGTAAGGGTAAGCAGCTGCTGTACGAGACGCTCGGCCAGAGCGCGAACATGCCATCACGGAGGAGAGATGGCGGCGAACGAAGCGTGCAGGATATCATCTCCCTGCTGAAGCAGACGGATCCAGACGACGTGCCGGCCTTTGTGGCGAAAGATCTCCACAAGCTGCCGGTGGTTACGATGGACCACGTCGACGTCTCCAGCCTGCTGAAAAACTTCAACAGCATGAAGGCAGAGCTGGACGAGATGCGAGGTAGATTGGATGCATCGGAATCTACCATCCGTGATTTGCGTAATGAATTATTAAAATTAAATTTTAATAATTCATTAAGTAGGTCACCCGAGCATTCAACTGCCTTTGTAAACACACGTCGTGGTGGCGCGCGTGCTGACACATCGTTTTGCGTGTCAGCGGAATCCGTCGAGTCGGCGATCGCCGCCGCCCCCGCCGCATGCGTTCCCCTCCGGGTCACGCCGACGCCGAGTCAATCGAAAACTCAGCAGCGAAATTTTGCGAGTGTAGCCGCTTGCCCCGCACCTCCCCTGCGGGCTAAGACAAAGGGGGAGGAAGAGAGCCGCAAGGCCACAGAGAGCCGCAAGGCTACGGAAAGCCGCAAGGCTGAGCCTCCTCGATCTGGCAAGGACGAGAGCAGGAGGTGCGATGAGGAGGGCTTCACACTGGTGGAGAGAAAAAAGAAGAAGAAGCCCGCCGTCCGCAACCACCGCGGCACCGCACCCTACGTACCCGAGCTGCGCCTGCGGTGTGAAGTACCCGCGACGCCGCTGTACGTCTCCCGCCTGCACTGGTCGATGGAGGTCGAGGACGTCGTAGACTACATCCGTAAGAAGACGTCCCTCGCCTTAAGGGTCGATCGTCTGGAGTCTCGCCACAAGGTGAACTTCAGTTCCTTTGTGGTGAGAGTACCGACGCATCTACTGTCGACCTTCGAGGTGGAGGATTTCTGGCCGACGGGTGTGGTTTACCGGAGGTTCCGGGGGAGGCTCCGGAACGAAGCGCGCATCACGTCGCTGTCTATACGTGACAAAGTGTAGTTTTTAAGTATATAAATAATATGTATGTTAGTCTGTAAGGTATTTATAGTATGGGCCTATGCAGCCTGAAATAAAGGTTATTATTATTATTATTATAGAAAGGTAATGGCAAATTCATTCTTTATTACAAGCTTTTATTTAGTTTCACCTGTCCCGTTGTCTGTAATGGAATATTTCAAGTTAAATTTGACCCACTTTCCGGTTTCCGATTGAGCTGAAATTTTGCACGAATATGTAAATCGCGTGACAGTGCAAAATTATGATAACGTGGAGTTGATCTGATGATGTTGCTAGAAGTTGGCCATAGGAACTCCGTAATAAAACCACATAACCCCATCGAGTTTGGGCTCGTTTGATTCGCCTTTATGAGTACTTACTACTTCCCAGTAATAAAAGCTTGCTTTAAAAAATACTTTTTTAATAATACGAGTATAAATTTAAAATACAGATAGTAGGAAGGTACAAGTAGAAATAAATAATTTACTCAATTAACAATAGTAACTTACCTCGTCCTCTGTTTCTTTTTTTCTCAATATTTTCAAAATTAATTTAGAGCGATTCATTGTTTGCAAATTTGAATTACGATCGTAACAAAACACGTACCCAAAACTGTCTACTTGAGCACGACTGAAGTCTGAAGTTGACTAAACTAATAAATACGCACTCAAAGTATAATACAATAGTCACTAAGTCTTGTAAGAAGAGCACATAATTCGCATTAACCGCATTTTAAAGAAGTTAAAAACTCATCAAAACGGTTTAGATGTACACTTTTTTGAAATATTTTTAGGGAAAAATTAATTAAATAGATTTAGTGAGTTTACGCTTAACTAACACAAACGCTAAACGAGCAAACGTATAAATCGAAATATCACTACGTGGACTTAGTTAGTTTTCGTTTTACATTTTTCAGTGCAAACCTCTTTATAGTGGTAACTAAATCAATTTAGTGAATTTTCGATTTATTGAAATTTTATAAATATTACTTGTACAGAGGACGAAAACTACCTAAACCTATTTAGTTACGTAACCCTTTGCTTCCATTAGTCGTCAAAATTAATCAAGTCGATTAAGTGTTCTTTCGCTATTTTGGTTGGCCAATAAACACGAAGTTAATGACTTTTTATTTACTGTAATTCTGAAACTACGCATCATATCGATACACGGATAACACAGAAAGATGGAGAAAAAATCGAATATATCAATGGCATTCTTAACTCAATTTTGACCATTTTGCTATCTGGTGAGTTTTCGTTCTACGGGGACGATATACTGTCGATATTATGCAAAATAACTTACATACACGTATCCTAGCCTATTCTAATACATTTCAGTGATTCTTATCCTACTGAAACTGTACTATTTACAAACAAATATACAAATTAAGCCTATTTACAATAAAACTTAATTCTATCCACAACATTGCTATTGCTAATTTTTTTTGACTTCTTTTACAACGCCCAGAAGAATAATTTACCATGGACTATATCTTTTTTTTCTGTACCTAATCGTTTGAAAATTATTTTTGCTATTTAATTATATGTATTTTAATCTAATTGTTTTTTCTGAATTATTTGATTTTACATAAACCACTTTTCCAGGCCAGGATTCGAACCCGCAAATTAGGAAAAAATACATTTTGTATTATTGCGCCATTCGATAGCGTTGCAAGTAAGAAACAATTTCCAGAAGTAATCATGTGCGAAAAAATTGAGGAAAGAGCTTATTTTTAGTATTTTATTATCATTCCATACATTTCATCAAAATATTGAGGCAGTTTTTCAAAATATAACACTTTTCTAAAGTTTAGTGTATACCATTACTTTCCAAAAATTGTTCCATAGAAGCAACACTATGAAACGGTGCAATAATACAGAATGATTTTTTTAAACTTTTTTAACCTTTAACCCTCACTAACTTTTTTCTCCCATGGTTTAGAGGATTTTCGTCATACAATAAAATTACACTTTTTTTAAGCCCTTTCATTTGATATATTATGTCTTATAGTGCTACAAGGATGGGGACTTTTTGCCCCTTCTTCTTTCATCTAAATAAGTTATGGCTTGTGTTCAAACGCTAAACATGCTAGGACGAGACAACAGCATCAGTCTGGTATGCGTTCTAGGCAACGGCAACATCTCCGGCAACAAAACCGCGGATGAGCTGGGTAGGCTTTGGGAAAATTGTGTCACGGTGTCATGCCCAGAATCGGTATTTGGAATATCTCCCAGCACTACCAAGAGAGAACTCAAGGAATGGGGCCGCAGCTTAAGTATAAAGCAATGGGCTTCAATCCTAGGCCTTGAGTTTTTATATTTCTATACTTTTTATTATTTCAAGATCAAAATTAGCTCGTTTTAGTAACTGCAATTAATTTTTATAAACAAGAAGAAGGAAAATATTGTCAGTTAGGAGCAAAAATTTACAATGTCATTGAATAATAAATTTACTAAGATAACTTTAGCCGTAGAAAATTCTTAATGGAAGCAACATTTATGAAACTTATATTATCTTGTTTTATTTTGTTTTATTTTATAAACTCTTAGGCCATTTAGATGAATACTCCTATATTTTTTTTAAGTGTTTGGAATTAGTTATTTCTACCTGTTACTACAGAAAATGTATCTATAGCTTATCTATTTTTACATGTTGCTGAAAACCTTTAAAATAAAATTTAGGCAATTTAACTTGCTATTACATAACTTTCGTTGATAGCTTAGATAATTTTACCTATTTTTCGAACTAGGACTTTTTTACCTAAGCGACATAAACTGCCTGTAATTCGAAAGCTATATGACTCGTTTTAATATCAAACATTGCTATAAAAATAAGATACACGTTCTATTTTATTGATATATAGATGTATGTTAAAACCATCTAAATCCGACTATTTTGTGATTTTTAATGTTTTTTTTTTCTAAAAATTTTAACTTTAAATCACTCTTCTATAAAGTTTACTAAATTTATGCGTCATATGTGTCGTTCTTTAATTATTATTTCTTTAATTATTATTTTTTATCAATTATTATTATTTAAACTGGAAATATCATAATATGTATTATATTATAAAATATGAATTTGCTTTCCTACGCTATCGAATTGGATTTTGTCTGTAATGGTAGTTGTATGTGTGTTAAATAAATAAATGTCGCTTAGGCATTTTTACCTCATATACTATATACCTCAAAGCGTTGATATTCTAAATAGACAATTAAAACAGAAATAATATAATATATCTATGGACGCTTCACACCACGTCAATCTGATCCCATGGTAAGTTCTCGAAGAACTTGTGTTACGGGTACCAGATAACGGAAGTATATTTAATACTTTTATACTATAGGTACACATAATTAAAATTTCTATTATATTATACACATATTTAATACACATCCATGACCCAGGAACACAGAAAACTTTTTGTTCCGTCGGCGGGATTTGAACCCGCGACCCCCGGCTTGAGCAACGACACGCTCAACCAACTGAGCCACAGAGGTCGTCATAGAAATAGAACTATACACTTTCTGTGAATTTTACAAGTACGTATATAATAAAACTAGCTTTTCCCCGCGACTTCGTCCGCGTGGAATAGTTACTTTGGGATATCGCTAAAATTTACCCGCGACTTCATTTACGTAGAAGAAGCGCTTCCACCTCACGACTGCCCGCCCGCTCCGCGCGCCTTACTATAGCGCGCATGATTATTTTATTACTGCGATATCTTCTAAAATACTCATTGAAATCAAATGATGTAAACGGCAAATTTCTTCTAGATTAAATGCTTGTAATGAATAACGTATTTACTTGGATAAGGATTAATATAATCTTTATGAAAACACCTTCACAAATAATGCTTACTTTTAGAACAAATTTGGTAAGTATAAAAAGGTTATAGTGAGCCAACCTTAAAAGATAGACATATACTGTCGCGGACTTTTTTTTAGAACTTTTAAAGGGGAACAATTCTGCCATACATCATTTTAGCGAAACTTTAACCGTTTCCGCAGCGTACGTAGCGAAAGCTCTCAAAAGGAAAAAAAGACCCCCGATTTTGTAACATTCTTGATTGGTACTCCGCTCGTATTGAGTTTAGCATGATGCTATATAGTCTAAAGCCTTCCTCGATAAGTGGACTATCCAACACAAAAAGAATTTTTCAATTCGTACCAGTAGTTCCTGAGATTAGCGCGTTCAAACAAACAAACAAACAAACAAACAAACTCTTCAGCTTTATAATATTAGTATAGATATTATACTATAATATATACTATATAATATTATATTAATATATTATTATAATTTCAAGTAAGAAGTTGAAGGAATAAAAAAGTACATTCAACAATCGAACATTTTCATTCTATCACAGGCAGAGTGCTCGCTAAGGTTTTCATAATTTATTTTTTACGGCATGTTGTTCCCTATTATTTCAAGAGTAAAATAAACGATTGCGAAATAGCGGCACCGCGGAGAGTGACACAACCTCCTCGTACGAAAGTCAGCGGCTCACTGTCCCGCGCGCCCGCGCATGCACCGCTTACGAATATTTTCACAAAATAATAGTTATTTACGTATTTTTTGAAAACAAAACGGTATTTCGAAAAACCCAACGATGAAATGTTAGATAAATATATTCTTCACATTTTCGTAAAAGAACCATCTTTATAGCCGTAGTAGGTAGTAAGTAGATAGAAAAAGAAATCTGAAAACAGGGCTACTTAATTTTAATTTATTTAATATTAATCTTCGTCGTATTAAAAAAAATTAACGATGATATTGAAGATGAAGGATTGAAGTGTGAAATGTATATTTTTTTGAATTTTTTTATTCCGATTTTTCGGAGTAGTTAGGACTCAAACTGAGCGATTTAGGGGCTATTTGCGCCTTAATATGCAAGGAGTTTTGGGGGAGTAAAATTGATCTAGCTAGGACTTATCCCTGGAAACTGCGCATATTTAAGCTATGTTTTTCTATCGTCATGCAATAATATACGAGGGGCGGCTGAAAAGTTCGCGGCCTAGGGTACTTAACGATGAGTATTTAACTCGTTACTCATGTCACTAGTTGCGACACTCAGTAGTATTATAAAAGCAATCACTAATTAAGTTTGCACTCATAGCTCAATTATTTATTGACCAACAAACATAACCATGTTAGCCGAATCTGAAAATTTTCGGAATTTTGATCACCGCGCCGTGATAAAATTCCTTGTAAAGAATCCCTTCTTTACGAGGAATTTTATACCTACATCGAAATACATTTTAAAGGGATGTCATCGGTTCTTCAGGATTCTGCGCCTTCATATACGATGGTGAAAAAAATGGGCCCGCCTTTTTCAACAAGGACGAGAGAGCTGTGAAGATGACCTTAATTGCCTTAGCCCGGGCCGCCCTATCACGATACTGACCGAGGAAACGTCCGAAAAGTCAAAAAAATTGTTCTGGTCGATTGAAGAATTAAATTGTAGCAGATTCCTGAATAACTGCAGATTAGCAAATAATGAATTAGAGAAATTTTACATAAACATTTGTATATGAGAAAAATTAGCGCGCGTTGGGTACCGAAACTGCTCAGACCGCTCCACAAGCAACGTCGACTCACAAGTTGCAAAGATTTTTGGAGCTAGTCGGCGATAACAAGGAAGATATTTGGCAACGGATAATCACCATAGATGAAACGTAGATTCGCCAATATGATCCGCAGTCCAAACAAGAGTCCATGCAATGGATAAAAAAGGAGAAATGACGCCGAAGAAATTAAAGGGGGAAGAGTCGGCGTCCAAGCTAATGGTGACTGTTTTCTGGGATAGCGAGGGAATTTTGCTTATCGACTACCTACCAGGGGAACTACGAAGAACGGCCAATATTACGCCTATATAATAACTCAGGTTTACGAGGCTGTACAGAAACGACGTGGGAAAGTGACGCGCGGAGTGCCCTTTCTGCAAGACAACGCGCCCGTTCACACCGCACATGTTGGGAGGCAAGCCCAGAAAGACACGGTGTTCTCAGAGATTGACCACTCTCCATATAGCCCAGACCTAGCACCTAGCGATTTAATCCTTTTTTCCAATTTGAAAAAGGACTTACGTGGCCGGAGAATTTAAGATGACAACGAAATGAAAGCTGCGGTTGATCGTCATTTTGAAGAGAAACACACAGAATATTTTTTGGTGGGTTAAAGGCATTATATGAGAGAAATGAATTTCACTTGAGGGAGATTATATTGAAAAATAAAACATAGAAACCATATATTTTCATTCATTTTCATTATTAATATACATTTCAAGTACTACCTTAGGCCGCAGACTTATCAGCCGGCCTGGTACCTATCAATAATGTTGACTATATTAAAATAAATAGAGACCTATTCATGATCTATTATTTCAAATTTTACTTACAAAACAACAATTCAGCAACAACAAAGTAAATAAATTCTTCATTCAGTACCTACCTCATAAGTTTTAATCTTGTTTTTGAAATCAAGAAAGGTCCTATTATTTAGAAAAATAGCCGAATAAAACAGAGTTAAGTATTAATTAGTCAGTGTCAGACCTAATATTAGGTATATATTTTTTTGTATTTTGTCGGTGCCTGTTTGTTTTGCAGAACTAATTTAAAAAACTAACAGAAATACCTAGGTAAGTAGTAAGTACTTCTCTATACATAATCTTATTAATACCTATGTAAGCAACAAGACCAATAAACTTAAAAAACTTTCTAACGAATGTTATAAAACCAACTCGGATGTTGCAGACGGGAAATTAGTCCACTTGTAAAATCAATAACGTTATTAAGTACGTACAAAGGAATTATACAATTCCGTTTGTGTGCGCCCCGAGAGGCTTAGTGTGCGAGACAAAAAAAAATGAGTAAAATTCTTGTAATAAAAATCAATCGGAGCGGAGAGAAGGCGTCGCGGGGCGCCGACTGGTCGGGCGCCACCTCCCTTCCCCCTACTTCCCCCTACTGCATACCTATAGCTATAATGCACCCTCCTCTCAAGACTTACATCCGTATTCGTACTTACACATTTTGTTTTGATTACTCATAATAATGCTCAATGCTCATAATATTTTTTCATGCAATTTTAAAAATTATTTGTGCTGCGGATAGCGCATACTACAAAATGTTACATGGTTTTCGTTTCTCAGTTTGCGAGCGAGCATGGCGCGCCGGTTAGCCGACAAAAAAGAGCGTTTGTTTTTATTTCTTTGGTGCGGAAAAAAATCACGCGCCCGCCCTGCACCTCCTAAACATGCGCCACGCAGCGAGTAGCGACGCAGACTCGCCGGGCAGAATTCACTTTCATTTGCGACATCGTCTCCCGAAGGTCATCGTGCACCGCTGTCTTTTAAACTTCGAACACGGCTTTTAGACTCATTTCCGCCGACTTCCGCTCCAAAATAGACGGTAAGTTGACTCATTCTCGTCTCCTTTTCGTAGTCCGCGTGTTTATCGCGTTTGCTTTAACCCTTCGTTCGTTTTGCTCGGGATGTTTTTTTTTTTGTATTTGGCGGTATTGTGATTTGTACCAACTACCATGCGCAGCCGTGTGGTCTGTCATCAGCCATCACTATCACCAGCTATGTAGTAGCGAATAGCATCATGGGACGGATAATTTTATACTGCACAAGTTCTAATATCCGCGTACCTATAATTATAGAACTTGCAGATTGTAAAACTTGACTCGATTATGATTATCAGCGTTCCAATTTGTCGATATAATTATAAAATGATGAGTATAGGCAATAGAAATACTTAAATGAACATAATCTTAGAATTTAGATATATATTTTTTGCAATGGTAATCAACCTTATTAATATGTAGGTAGTTGCTAAATTTTTATTAATAAAGGTAAAATCACAGTAAAATAAATAAAATAGTCTGCAAAACAAGGAAAATAGAACGTCCCAAGCCAGTGCGAGACAACATCGACAGGAAAGTTGGTACTTTAGAAGGAAGCTCTATTATGGTACACTAAATATTTTATGAAAAAGAAAATTGTACTTTTTTATGATTAAAACTTTTCCTATTTCAGTTAATAATTTATTTTTATTGTTTGGTAGAATAAAGTCAATTGAAAATATTTTTATTTTGTAGGAGATGCCCGGTTACAACTTGAATTCGATTAAATGTGAGCTAACCACAGAAGATGACAATAGCCAGGTTTGTATTTGTTTATTAACAATCAATATAAATATAACGTCGCGTTTCGCAAAAGTAAAAAAAATAACGGAACTTCCGCGGGCACATGCAGAAAAATAAATTTGAAAAAAAATCGTCTAGGCTATCCTTCTAATATTATAAATGTAAAAGTTTGTGAGAATGGATGGATGGATGGATGTTTGTTACTCTTTCACGCAAAACTACTGAACGGATTTTGATGAAATTTTTTATCTTAGTAGTTTAGGCTCTGGATTAAAACATTGGCTACTTTATATCCCGAAAAAATACAGTGTTCCCGAGGGATATTATATTTACGCGGGCGGAGCTGCGGGCAACAGCTAGTTCAAAGATAGTGTTAATAATAACGAGATAGCTCTACGAAACTTTAAAGGTTATTGACCTCACATTGCTGATATCAAAACCATGTGCCCGAGGTTTCCGTCTTACTTTTGAGAAACGTTGGTTTTTTTTCTAATTTTACCTACAACATTTACTCTTTGTTACAGCCAACGACATTGGACATGTGGTACCACGCTGAGTCTAATCTGCCGACCGACAACAATCGATCATCACATTTGCTGCATCAGTTACACGTAAGAAACACAAAATATTACCACAGATTAACCATTGTGCTTTTTCCTCAATAATTCAAAGACAGTACCTATTTAGTTTAAATTGAGTTAGTGACTATCGTTTTACATACCTACTTACAGTTTGTAGACTTCGAAATAGTTTCGATGTTTTGCATTTACCCTTAGATGTGAAACATCAAGACTATTTTGTACATCAATGAATCGCCTATCGAAAACTTACTACCAACCGCGCCATCGCAAATTACTTATATACGATTACCTTTAACAATTTCTAGAGGTTTTGTTAGGGTTTGTGTACTTTTTCTATCATCGCTCCACTCTCCAGGCTATAACAGTTATGGTAATAATGGTAGGGTACCCTGGAGGAGCTAGCACCGGCACCAGCCGGGCCCGCCGCGACTCCGGTAGAGGAGCACCTGCCGTCGCCGACGGAGGCATCGTTGGCGACCCTCCAGCCTGCACCCGTTGGCAATACGATGGTATGTTCACGTTATTCGCGCAAACCAAAAACTTTATTATTCAGTTCGTAAGCGTCGCTATTCGGGCTTCTATTGGTTATAATTATTCTCATTCCATACTATAACCGTCGAATACTGGAACGATAGTTGAATTAAGTGACGCTCAAGTCACATGCTGTCCTTGTCATTTCGGCTAGTAGAGACTAGAGACAGTGACAGTCTATGAATAGGAGAGCTCTTAAACGTTTCAGTTTTCGACTGAAAGTCCTTCAAGTAAGCTAGCTTATTTGCCGAGTGCTTAAAATGATCAGGTCCTTCTCTCAACTTTCCCCTTTCACCATCTATAATGACTTTATTCCCTTCATCATGGGATGATAGTCCATCATCCCATGATGAAGGAAATAAAGTAAGGTTTTAATTAAAAGGGTACTTCAATAATCGACATGCACGTGAAAATGATGAATGTGAAGGAAGTAGCTGACTCCGCAGACTTTGTTCCACTGATGGCGGTCAAAGAGGAGCTGAATTCTGAAGGTGGTGAGTAATATATTCTCAATGGCATTGATTTACCCTCAAGACGAATCACTGTTTATTTGCTAATTAGATTTTACAACAATACATTTTCGATGCAGTCTCTATATTATGTCAATATAGCAAAACAGTATCATAAACGCCAAACCAACGATTACTTAACCAACCCAAAAAATAAGACGATTAATTTATAATTCATTGAAAGTAAATTGAAAGTCTAAGTTAAATACGAGAATTGGGATTGTGCTTAAGGACCAACAAAGTTGCGAAATAAGGATGAAATAAAGCCTTTAGAATAGGCTACTTGACTCATATATAAAAATTTGTGTTTTTATTTTTTAATTTCTACTGACGAAAACATCTCGAAATAACTCCGGAAAGGATGTGACGAGTGCTGACGACACAAACACATTAAACGCATATATGTAGTAGTGAAACGGAACGTATGTATAATGTACCAATTTCTGTAAATAGTTCATGACATCTTATAAAGTCATTATTTATGTATTTTGTTTCCTCTTATTCCATGCCTATTTGAATTAGCTCAAAATGGTTTTTCTGTATTCTTTTCCATGCTTGTTCTAAATCCTTAGCTATAAATTCACATGATTTTATGTCAAAACGTCAAACGGAACGTCACACCGCCATTTTACTACTACGGACTATAGCACAGATTACAAATAGTTACATAAAGCCTACATAAAGCGATAAGGCCGCCCATAGATAATACAGATATATATTAGAGGCCGCCCTTGTCCACATTTAGCTTATATGTTAAGCAATTTTAGTGATTTGATTGTACGTAGTTTAATGTGAGCAATAAAGTGTTTATCTATCTATCTAGTACATACCTATCTATCGTTGTCTATCGATCAACGTGACGACTTTTTATAAACCGCCGAAATGTGGGTTTATTAAAATGTGTATTTGTATAAAAACTCTACCCTAACACAATAGAGTTGAAAATCGAAGTATCGAGCTGTCATATATGACATTGACATTTTACTCGACACTTTTGTGTTTGATTTTCAACTTTATTGTATTAACACAGAGTTCAGTTTTCAATTTTCTGAATTTTCTACGGCCGGCATATTACCCGGAATCCGGAAGATTCCGGATCATATAGTCCCAACCTAGTACAGGATGGTCTCTGGTCCTCTGGTGTAATGTGGGCACCTCCTGTAAACACCCGCTTGTTGGTCAATACAGAGCAACAGCAGAGCAGCGACGACACGAGCGACTCCGCCCCGGAACAGTCGGCCGTCGGTCGCGGGAGTCCCAAGGCGTGGTCCCCGCAGGACATGGACAGTGCGCTCGATGCGCTGCGGACGCACAACATGACTCTGACAAAGGTGAGGGTGATCTTGTTTGCACATTACACCTAGGCTTGCTGGACAGGGAATAGAGCACAGTGGGCAGCGCGAACATGTTAATAGGTCACCCAGGCTCAAATGTGAATGTTTCTGAGGATGGACATGGAGGGATGGATAGATATGGATGGATACTTGTTACTCTTTCACGTATAAACTACTCAACGGATTTTGATGTATGGTATGGTAGTAGTTTAGACTGTGGAATACTCTGGATTAACATAGTACATCTACTTTTTATCGCAGCATACACATGCTTCAGCATACACATGCTTCTGCTTCATACACGCGCAAAAGAAATCTTGCAAGAACCCAGCAGTTCTTGCAAGATTTCTTTTGCGCGTATGAATTCGCGGGCAACATCTACTCGTAGTTTTTTATACTATAACATAGGATATTCATTATTCAGAGTGAACCAAACCAAAGCCTCTTGTGATTTTTTTGGTGCTACAGGTCATCTATTTAATATATTTTTTATTTATTTACTAAAAATCGAATATAACCTTAATTCCAGGCATCAGCTACGTTTGGTATTCCGTCCACCACACTCTGGCAGAGGGCGCACAGACTGGGCATAGACACGCCCAAGAAAGATGGCGCATCTAAATCCTGGAGCGAGGAAGATTTGAAAGGGGCTCTGCAAGCGCTGCGGGCGGGGACTATATCCGCTAATAAAGCTAGCAAAGCTTATGGTGAGGGAATAATTAGATATTATCGGTTTTTAAATTCGTGACATCTGACAGCTTTTTGACACGACAATGACCGTCGGGCTACCGAGCGCTGCCTGGTGACAGGAAAAGAATCGAAGATTTTATTGACCGTTTTTGATACCACTTACGCCACCAGATGACGCTTTGTGTGATTACGATACACGCTGCCAAATTTATATTTGCTTTATATCTGCTCTTTGTTTTTATCTTGTTTTTTTTGTAATTTGTAACTTTTGTAAGCAGTGTATTTTCACAAATAAACTTTTATTTATTTATTTGGGTTCACGGGCGTAGCCAAATTGTAGTTTGGGGATAGGGGTGGACAAGGTAGGGGGGGGGGGGGGGGGGGCGGTTCAAGAAAATAAAACTAAAAATACATTAAATACTAGTGTTTAACCTATTAGAAGCCATGGGCTCATTAGAATAATGGGCCCTCATTTTCCTTGGACCCCCCTAAACCCCTCCTGGCTATGCCCATGTTTGGGTTTGCCCCCTAACAGCAGAAAAAATATCAAACACCCTCTTCTGCCCAACATTCTTTGATTCATTTATTATAGTCGTTTTTTACCCGACTGCGCGACGCAAAGGAGTGGTAATGTGTTTAACAGCCTATGTATGTATGTATGTATGTATGTATGTTCCTTTGAAGCACTATACAGACCAAACGCCTGGGCCGATTTTTATGATTCATACGTCAATCGATTCCTCTTAGTCCGGCGAGTGTCACTAAAGACATGACGTTAGTGAAAATTCAATATGGCGACTACTGGACGCCATATTGTGAAAATGAAAAAAATGAAAGTCAACAAACTATATCAAGTGTGGTATCGTTGAATAGGTATTTAAAAATCATTGTTAGTTTTCTCTCAACATTTTTCGATTCGACTGACCGTTTAGGATCTATATCGATTTAAAGTTGCGTAACAACCATTCTCACATTCCAGTGCAATTGTGATGTAGTACTGATGCTGATAGGAAATCCAGTCTGGTAAATAGCTAGCTAGGCACTCATAACTAAAAAGTATAAAATAAAAAATAATAATTTAAAAAATTTAAAAACCCGACTGCGTAAAAAGTGAACCAAACTAAGTACATACTTAATTAAAACTGAAAAGAAAAAAAACAAGCACTTAGATATCCGGTGGTCTAGAATTCTATAATATATTATTGAATTAATACTATTGGAACATAACAACTGAACAGTCGGGATCCATTATTCGACAGCCAATCTAATTTTTCAATGGATCCTGACTGTTTAGTTGTTATGTTCCAATAGTATTAATTCAATAATATATTATAGAATTCTAGACCACCGGATATCTAAGTGCTTGTTTTTTTTTCTTTTCAGTTTTAATTAAGTATGTACTTAGTTTGGTTCACTTTTTACGCAGTCGGGTTTTTAAATTTTTTAAATTATTATTACATAGAATATCAAATATTTAATTGTGGCTTTTCACCGAATCTCCGAGCTTTATGGGCCTTATGCAAAATAGTTTGGTCTTATTTAGTAAACTACCAGTATTTGCTAGAAGGCGTGGTGGAGTCACCGTGATAATCTGGTCCATGAAGCATAGAGAACTGGAGAACGATCGCTGTAGAAAATAGTGTCCCAGAAATATGGAGTAAATAAGTGAGGTGGCGCTGCGATCGTTAGGTTGTCTCAATAAAAGCAGGCCAACAATGACAATTATTAATGGCGTGAAGAAAATTTGTACATTAATCAACTAACTTCATTTACTTGTAAACAGCTAACTTCGCAGATACCTACTACTTACCGATGGCAGCGCGGCTGGTGGCTGTAAAATGAACTAATAAATTCTACAAATTTTCAGGGACAATGCTTCAACATGAAGCGATCGGTCTCCCGTTCTCTATGCTTCATGATCTGGCCCTAAACACTTGTATTTTAATTTCTACAGGCATCCCCAGCAGCACTCTATACAAGATAGCGCGGCGCGAGGGCATCCGTCTCGCTGCGCCGTTCAACGCCGCACCCACGGCGTGGCGCCGCGCGGACCTGGCGCGCGCGCTCGCCGCCGTGCGCGCCGGCGCCGCCGTGCAGCGCGCCGCCTCGCACTACGGCATCCCCACCGGTAACTACGTACTGTAAAGGTACAATTCCGTGCATCGCGATCGATCGCGGCCGCTCGCGGCCTACGACTGTCGTCGGTCGCTCGCGACAATAGTCAGAGTATGGAAATGTATGGCACCGCTTCCGAGGCTCGCGACAGACGCGCGCGACCGACGATTATCGTGAGCCGCGCGCGGCCGTGTCTTGAAGTTAGTCGGTGTTGTTCGTCAGTTCCCCCTAGACGTGTGTCTACCTATCAAAGATAGATCAGCTATATTTTAATTTTCTTTGAACAGAAAAACAAAAAAATGTATTAAAAAAATATACACTTTTTTTGGTGATTTTTTTAAATTATTTGCTTTTTGTGAAAAATCTAGGCCATTAACCTGCTTCTTTTTTGTTCTAAAACGATAAAAGAAGATGTTTGCTAAAAATACAAACTCCTTTACTCTCAGTGCAATAGTTTAGAAGTTTTAACAATTTGTTGGTATCATCTCAGGAAGGGGGCCAGCCAGTCGTCTTTTTCAAATTGTAATATATATTCACCCATAAGTGCTGCGTCTATTAGCAAAGAAGAACTAGCTGATCTATCTTTGATAGGTAGACACACGTCTAGGGGGAACTGACGAACAACACCGACTAACTTCAAGACACGGCCGCGCGCGGCTCACGATATTCGTCGGTCGCGCGCGTCTGTCGCGAGCCTCGGAAGCGGTGCCATACATTTCCATACTCTGACTATTGTCGCGAGCGACCGACGACAGTCGTAGGCCGCGAGCGGCCGCGATCGATCGCGATGCACGGAATTGTACCTTAATATAATTTGTGTTACCACAATAAGCCTGACCGGGAAAATAGAATAGAATAGAAAATGTTTATTTTATCATCACATAACATACATCAAAATTAAATACAAAATAAATAAATAGAATTTTTTAGGCACATAACACGTTATTGTATAAACTATGTATGTTGTGTGATGCCAAAAAATCAATCTTGCTCAGCTATAGGTATTAGGTACGCAGCAAGCAAGCCTGCTGCACTGGTATTCTGTGAGGGCCAAATAAGAAAACCTGCACTAAGATCTTAATTTTTTATTTCAGTGACATTACGAAAAGCGGAATTTTCCGTAATATAGCAAGGTTTTCTATATTTCTGATGAGGCTTCACTTGAAGCTTAAAAAATGCGCCTTATAGTTATTTGGTACAAATCGTTACATACATAAGTCTCGCGAGCTGCAGATAGATGGCACTGATCGCCAGTTGAATCGAGCCACGAAGTCACGAAGAATAGATACCAGGAGTCCGAACGGTATAGGCTTTTCCATAGTAATTATGTACACAATAATAGGACCAGATCTTAGTTCTCTTTTCTGCCGCTAGCTGTGCAAGAACTTGTTACGTACCGAGTGTTGCCAATACTATTATTTATTACAATTATTTTTAAATTACCGTTAGGCAATTACCGTGTTCTACGGTATCTATTTTTCGAGAACAGTTTCTAAGAATTTCCTAAAACTTTTATTTAATTAGATTTAAATCCACGTTTCTCTTAATATTTTCTTCCAGAGCTGTCAATAGCAACATTTAAACTTCCCGCGTAATTTCAAACGAGTGCTTGTCGAACTGTCGCGCGCTCTACCGGCAAAAATCTGTCCCCGTAATTGAGACCATTATTTTAACATTACGTTCGGACTCCTGGTATCTATGCTTCATGCACGAAGTATAGATAGGAAATTCTTAGAAACTGTTTTCGAAAAATAGATACCGTAGAACACGGTAATTGCCTAACGGTAAATTAAAAATAATTGTAATAAATAATAGTATTGGCAACACTCGGTATAATAGTATTGGCAAAACTCGGTACTCGTCGGTCTCGCACAGCTAGCGGCAGAAAAGAGAACTAAGATCTGGTCCTATTATTGTGTACATAATTACTATGGAAAAGCCTATACCGTTCGGACTCCTGGTATCTATACTTCGTGAATCGAGCTATCGCTTTACATACTGGTATGCCTTAATATTATACTGTCGCGCGTTAGCGAAGTCTTTTAATAAATACACCATTTCGCTTTAGGCTTTACAACTCCTATTTTAATAATTTCAGGGACTTTATATGGAAGGTGCAAGCGAGAGGGAATAGAGCTGTCCCGCTCTAACCCCACACCATGGTCTGAAGGAGCTATGGAGGAGGCGCTGGAAGCGGTCAGGTACATAATCTATGTAATCGTCATCTGCTTTTAAATTTTAATAAAAGGCACCTACCTACAGATATAATATCTGTCAGACAATCACTACCCAGCCAAAATTGAACGTTTAGAACCTTGGAAGAGGAAAAATTACCTGGAATGACCAGTTATCTGTCTCACAAACATCGTATTATGCTGGGACTATATTGTCCAAAATCCGGAAAGTTTAGAGAGAGTAAATAGATCTTTGGATAAGAGTTAGAAATCGAACACCTGAGTGTCGAGTTGTGAAATTTGACATTGACACGTCTTGTGTGTTCGATTTTCAGCTCTATTTTCTGTGCTCTGAATTTTACCCGGCTTTATAGATTCCGTACAATATAGTTGCAGACTAAGTTTTATGATTTTACTGACACAAAATCATGTTTCCTATAAATATGGTCAATGGCACTTGCAGGGTGGGCCAGATGTCCATCAACCAGGCGGCGATCCACTTCAACCTGCCCTACTCGTCGCTGTACGGCCGCTTTAAGCGGTGCAAGTTCCAGCCGCCGCAGGTAAGTAAAGTATTTAGGGCAGTAGTACCATAGACTATAGAGACTTTTTATTTGTAGCTAAAGAAGCAAGTTTTACAGTCACAACGATCACATTTTTTTTGCATTGCAACCATGGAGTTATTATAGAGAGGACTGAGGAGGCGTGATTTTTGCGGGGTGAGGGGGGGTATCTGACTCCGCCCATTCATCTACCCGCGGTCAATAGCAAAACTACGCACTTCGTCCGTTATCGACCTTAGTAGTTTTGCTATCTCACACAAGATGGCGTTAAACGACAGATAACATCTTGGTCAACTGGGACGTAAAATTATGAAAAACTAAATAGTTATTGCTTTACGACTGCACTGATAAGTCTTTAGGAAGTACTGCAAAAAAAAATTGTACGCATGATGATTAAAAAAATATATTAATATTGCGTTAGTACCTAGGTATCTAGAATATTTATATTTTTAATTCTTGTGATCAAAGCTTAAAACTCTATCTATTGGCAAGTAGAATAATTTCTAATTTAACCGACATTGCGAGACTTATCTCGAACAATTGTATTCAATTTAAATACTTTTTTTAAATACTTACACATGAAATGTAATGCCCTCCATTGCATCAGAACGCCTATTTAAGTATTGTTTACATGATAACTGATAAGACAAAACATTTAATCATTTTCTTCTTAGAAACTCGAAAAGTACGTACAAAAAGTTATAGAAATCACAGAGGTGTGCACAGTACGAACGCTGACAGTACATAGATTTAGGCCACGCCCATTGTGATGACGTCAGGACCGAGTAGAAATCACAGTGCACAGTTGCGTATGCCGTCTCCTCTCTATAGTACCTCCATGATTGCAACAGAATACAGATTCATTTTTTATATGTTACACTTGTTTTAATATAATAGTTCTATTTTTTAATTAATAGAATTATTGTTTTATTTCAGGGTATCCAACCACCAAATCCCATGGACTTTTCTGAGCAAGTGCTGGATGGTCACCAGTTTTCTGCGGACATGAGTTCGTCGAGCGGTTTAGACGACCTACACCGGACGTACACACTGGCGGACGTACAGTCCCGAACAAACGATGTTCACTCGCGGTCGCTGGACGAAGTACACTCGCAAACACAAGCGCCTGCACACTCGCGGGTACAAGCGGACGCACACTCGTATCCGCTAGATGGCGTAAACTTCCACACGCAAACCCAGCTACAGTCGAGAACACAATCCCTACACCCTACCACGCAAGACGTACAGCAAGTGGACGAGGTACATTCGGGTACAGAAGTGCGAACTTTCAGCGGCGTGCGTCAAGCCCTATACGCGCTCGAGCCGTGCGGGCCGGCGTTCTGCGTCGCCAGCTGAGGCGCCGCCCCCGGGGACACGCCCCCGTGACGTCATCGTCTAAGGTTCCACAGTTAAGTGACTCAAACTCTACTAATGTGCATCCGAACCATCCGTTACACTGGTGTGGGCATTGACAATGAGGATATGAGGGTAGTAAAATCTTGTATTGTATAAATATAAAAAACTTACCTAACCATGTTGCGGAAAATTCACGAAAAAAATTCAATTCATATATTTTATGTACAAAAATAATTTCAAATTTTTAAAATTAAATTAACCAATCACATACCACATCATTAGTGGTACTGCTACAGAAAAATTAAGCGCCCTCAGTGCTTTAGTTAATACTTAACAACCTACCTAGGGTCACTAAGCTAAATAGCTTTTAGGCGAGAGGACTGTAGTAATATTTCACTCAATGATTGTGTAACTATTTGTAAGTCGATGAAATGGTTAGTGATAATCGAGTAAGATTTAGATTTAATAAGTCCAAGCGTAGCGTCCGTACTCCGTAGTGTAGTGTTAGTGTGCTAGTAGTAGTAGTAAGGGGTAAAAAGTGATCACGTAGTATGGGTAGGTTCAGTGGCGTAGCGTAGTGGGGGCGGGGGTTGCGCATTGCTTGAGTTTTCGATAGGTAATAGCCTAGCCTAAGCCTGTGTTAGCCAATAAAATAAAATCTATTGCGGCGGTAGTAATTTTGCGCTAAATCATAAACGATGACTGTTCTTGCCGAAAAGTTCTTTAGAATTACTGTAATTAATGTATTGTATACCTACAAAAAAAAAACCAAATAAAGGCGCGGTAAAACCTACATAAGGGGGCGACAAAATTGTCATCCGCCCCGGGCGGCAGATATCCACGCTACGCCACTGGGTAGGTTCCAGGCAATCAGACATCTAAGTGAAAAAGCTTGTTTCTAGTCACAAAAATATAATTTAGGTAACTATATTTGCTGTGGAATTTATTTTTTACTTATGTCGAAGTTTTAATTGCTTAATGCCTTTAATACTATACAAATACAAACAATACTTATGTCCTATTGTTTTATAATCAGAGGTTTGTGTTTATTAATTACTGTGTAACCATATTATTATTACCTTTAATAAATGTTGAATAAGTCTTCCAGTATAATAGACAATAGTATCTAAGTAGTTGTAATTCCATAATACCTCCTAAGCCCAGCCGTCAAAGTATATGTAATCTACTTCATCCAGTTTTCTTTTTTAATATAATTTTAATTAATTCATCAAAAAAATTCAAAGGATTGTAATAAATTGTAACTTTCATCCTCTATTTTACCCACCTAGGGTCACCTTCATACGAAATATCATGCAAAAGTTATGTTCAAGGAATAAAAATTTTCATACAAACTTTTATCTACTATTTTACCTCCCTTGGGGGTTGAATTTTAAAAATCCTTCCTTAATGATTGCCTACGTCATATGAGAAATACGTGTGCAAAATTTAAATATTCTAGCCTATTCTATGGTTGCTTACGTCATATGAGAAATACGTGTGCAAAATTTAAATGGGTTTGGCTGTTCGTTGATAATAATCAGTCAATTATTTGTTTTATTTAGGTTCATACAAAGTCATAAATACAAAAATAATTTAAGTTGCAATAATCTAGTTTAAATGATTTTGTTGGTAGACCGTAACATATAAGGTTCGGTAAAATCAATTACGGACATTTTGAGCATAATATGTTCTACTGCTAATATGTATAGACGTTTGAGCAGAAAAATAATACAAGAAAAAAATCTTTATATGGGCGAGTTTGCGTTTTGCGGAGAGTCACCCATACAGTAAATGATTTTTTACTTTGAGTACAGTCAATCAGGGTAACTTTGAATCATCATCGACATATTTTTTAAACAAACTTTTACTATGTTAAGAATTAGTCAAAAGAGTTTAGTTAATCTGTGCTCTCAGGTTGGTTTTCATGCTATAAAGTTATAAAACGTCTTTAAAAATGACTAATTATATTAAAAACTGGCAATTTTGTCGTGTGTCAAAGTTTCCACCTAACTTGGGTAACTTTGACACAGACTAACTTTTAATTATTTTACAGCTTCAGGATAACATTAGTTTATGTTTTTATCAAATATTGATGTAGTAGGGTCATAGACAAGTCAAAAAAACCATAAAGTTATTACATTGCATTATGTTTTTATATACATTGATAGCAGCAAAGTTAACGAGATTTTTTTTAAAAGTTTTGCACTGATTTTTACCCATTATGTTGCGCGCGGTTAAAAACAAAAGTTTTTGATATTATCTTCTTTTGACAGCTGCTTTTTTTTAGATTTCGTTTACGAAGTATGTTACGTACACGAATTGTTATTAAATTTTAAGCGCCAATTTGTATCCCACATAAAACAATAGAAAAGAATTTTGTGAACAAACTGTCAAAGTTACCCTCGTGATTCAAAGTTACCCTGAATGACCGTATGACAAATATTTTTTTGCTTAAACGTCTTTATTTAAGCAGTGGATCATATTGTGCCCGAAGTATCCGTAATTGATTTTCGAAGGCGTTATATCATTTACAAATTGTCGTCAAGCACTTTACTCTGTAACTGTACCTTACGATAGTAATATTTTTTTACGAAATATTTATAAATTAGGTACAGTAACTATTTATATTAAGTGGTTTATAAAAATAATGTTTTTAATAGAGACACGGGGCCGACCTTAAATTACGTTACACGAATTTTATATTTTTTTTAACCCGGCCCCGTCTTTGTCACATTCTTTTTTTCCACTTTGATGTGACTTGTTTTTTCTTTTTTGTAAGTGACACCAAAAATATTTTTTCCCCTACCCCTTGTAATACAATGTCACATTTGGGTGATACCACTCTATGATACCACGTGATACGCTCCCGGCTCCGCCCTTTTAACTTGTGACGTAATTTATGGATCGCCAAGGATACTTAATACTATCTGAATCTTAGTGATCTGAATGATCAATAATATGTCGGCAATAATAATTCCCGACTTTGTATTTGATTCTGTAGTTTATACAATAACTAAGATTATTTAGTAACATGTTTATAAGACGTGTGAACATGCATAAAGCAAAATTTTACAGTATAGTGCGATTCAAATGAGAATAGGATCGAGTCGGCGCCATATTGTGACGTCATAGCTGTCAATTTTACCCAATTGGGTAGGGTGAGCAAAAAAAGTTGTAGGGTAAATACGCTAAATGTCGGCCACTTACGGATTTTCTAACTTTAGATCGCTCCGGATCCATCAGTTTGAAACAAAAGCATAGCTTGTTATACGGTTTTAGACAGGTTGATAAATCTATTTTATATTTATAGGTATATGGTTGACTTTTCTACTAAAGGGAAAAAGTATTAAGGTTTAAATGCGTCGAAAACGAAAAAACCTTAAAGTCGGCCGTTCACGGCCCAATGGTCGGTCGCGTTTTTCCCAAATGTCGGCCGGGCATAGCGTGTAACCTCTTATAATATTATTAAATTATAATAATACATAATTCAATTTTGAGACAGCTAGTTTGATAAATAAATTAAAAAATGACTATCCAGTACCTACACAAACAATGAAAAATACAAAAATGATCAGCCTGTACAGTAGCATTCGATTCTTAGGCTGGCCGACATTACGATCTTTAATATTTCCAAAGTCGGCCCCTGTTTCGTATAGCTCATTTCTCAAGATTCAGCTTATACCACCCCGGCCGGTATTTAGCGATTGAACGTAAAATATATTTATTAACATAAAAGCATTACAAATTTTACTATTAAGACAATGGAATTCGTAGTATTGGACTTTATAAAACATACTGCATTTACCTTAAGTCGGCCCCGGCCGAGATTCCGATTTTCAGTCGAAACTGGTATTCTAATGGCGGCCCCCTATTTTTCCCTAAAACCAATTCGCAAAACATTGAAAAAACTATGTCAAAATATAGTAAAAATACCTTTTTAGTGATAGCAAAGCTAAAAACCAAAAAAAGAAATGTCTTACCGTTGTAATATCAATCCCCGAATCGTCGGTATTCACAGCAAGTAAGCTGCTTTGACTACGAACTTCAATGCTTCAACGGCTCTATCGCTACTGACGCTCAGTGTGCGAAGAGCAAGTGACGTAATCGGATAGTAACGGTTTGCACTTAAAGAGTATGAACTAAGCTTGCAATTTCAGTGGCAAAATTACCACTGAATTACCTTTTGAATGAATGCAAGCTGAAAATGTGCAGACGGCCGAGGATTGGAGGGGGGCCGACGTTTGGCGTATTTACCCTATTTCTTATATTATAATTTATTTACAACTTTGAGTGAAAAAACTGTAATCTGAATCTAGCTCTTTAATTTCGCTCATCTCTGTATTACTGTCCGAGTGGTCATCGTCGTCTATGTAACACAGCGCCTCGTTTACTCATTTTCGAGCAAAATGAGTATGACAATAACAAAAACAGTATAATTTTGGCAAGTTGCCTTGCACCAACAATGAAAAAGTAAAAACAAAATGTTAATTTATGATTTTAAAAACGAATTATGAATATGTATTATTATAATTAAATGTTTAGATAATTTAACGTTATTATTTAAATTCGACGTAAGACTATTATTCCTCTTCTTTTATCTATGGCAATCACAGTTGCAAAGGTTTTGCACCAATCTGCCAATGTCGAGTTTATAAATAATTATTTCGACTATTATTATTGGCAAATAAGTTTTTCTGCTGACCGTACTTTTCACGAGACATTTGACAGATAGAGGTCATTGACGTTCCTATTCTCATTTGAATCGCGTTATACAACTTGTGTGCTAATATTGAGAAAGGCACGCCATCTGTTGTCGAATCAATTCAAACAACAAATGTAAGATGGCGCTGAAAATTAGCTCTGACATCGCGGGCTTTTCTAGAAAATTTAAAAATTCCATATCTACGAACGAAAAACATTATTAAAGTTTTCATTAATTTTAGGTACTAATGTAATTATGTAATATTTTAAGTAACAACTTTGTAGCCATGTAAATTTTGGATAAAGAGGTTCGGGAAAAATTGTTTTTAGTTTACCAAAAATCATATTTTTGTATAATATTTTGAAACAATTTTTACTTAAAGAATAACATCTCTTGTGACAATTATTATCTTTGTAGGACTTATGTTTCAGTAGTAGTAAAATGTATCGAAAACTTTGTCGAAAGCAGCCAGTTTATGTCAAATTCGTAAATGCAACCAAGTTGTTGAAGAGAATGAACATGACTGATGACCGAGTCCTCTAACTCAACGCTGGTACCCGCGTAACTCGTGAGTGAGTTGGCTGTTACAAGCAACTCTAAAATTCTACCCCTTGATGATAGATACAGATCCAACTCTTTTTTAAAAAGCGACTCTAGCCTATCTATAGTCCTGGTCGTAGAAATACCTAAAAAGCAGGCTACCAATCATAACATTTTATGCTTCGTGATTATTCTCGTAAAATGGGGCGACTAGCGAGATTTCCCGAGATTGAGATTGCATTGCCAAGTAATATTGCTAGTTATAAAAGCAATAAATACTTATAAACCTTACAGTTATTAATTCTAATATTTTACTTTTACTATCTAATGACTAAGATTATATACGTAATAATTGTACTGTGATGATAAAACTATATTTTTTTCAATTTCAATAATTATATCTAATATAAAATGTTTCTCGTTTTATAGAGGTAATTCTGAGGAAGTTAATAAAATTTGTAGAATTTTTTAATAAATACTTGTTGGGCTAGGTACTTATTCTTTAATGTTTCACTGTGGTAATATTATTATTAATTCCAGCCTCCGCGGTATAGTGGTTAGCTCGACTCTCGACTCGGAGGTTGTGAGTTCGATTTCCGCATGGGAACAACAAAAAATGTTGTTTCCAAGTTTGGTTAGGACAAAGCAGGCTAATCTGTGATGATTATTTGACAAGAAAGATAGGCCATGCGTCGGATGGGCATATAAAAGTCGGACCTGCGCCTCATCTCTCGTCAGTCGTGTCGGTTATCCGTCCCACTGGGTCACGAGAGTAAAGGAAGAGAGAGTGCTATTGTGTATTGCGCCAAGTGTGTGCGCAGTATAAAATTACTCCTGTGTAACTAGCCCGGTTTTAATGAAACCGGCCACCGTCACAGAAATCGGTGTGGGGAGAGACAAATGAAACAAGATGTACATAAAAAGTCAGTTTATTATCTACAGTTAGGATATAAAATATATTACACAAAGATTCGGGCGTGGTGGATACATACACACTTGTTGTTTACAATATATTAAATAATATAGAAAGATTTTTATTATACATCAAATATTAATTAATTATTAGATTATAAAAGTAGGAGTATTTATACTGGAGAGAGGTGACACTACTTGTAAGAAAACTGAAAATATTCAATAATATAAACATTTGCAATAATTACAAAGAATTGCTAAAGGCAAATATGCACTCATATAAATTTCTGCAATGTTTTTATATCATTACAGTCACCTAGCAAATATTATAACAAAAGCTCTATACGAAAAAGAGCTTTTGTTACTATAATTGCTGCAACTGTAATCCAAGACTAATATTGCAGACTATTATCGTATATAAATATAAATTATAACATAAACTCTTTAATTCACGGACGCTATGATTAAAATCGATATGAAATTAAGAACATGACGATCTACTATACAACATATTTATAAGTACCCACCTATTCAGGTGCTTTATTAAATTAGTTCTATATTACAACAATAGATGGCAGTGTTACAGGTAAATGCTTATCGGTGCACTCTACTGAAACTCACTTCCTTTTACATTATATTTAACACAGATAGACCATCAGGGCGCGTCGACACTCGCCCCTACAGTTGTGTCTGGGACTATATAATCCGGAGAAAATTCAGAGCACGGAAAATAGAACGCAAATACATTAAGTTGAAAATTGAAATGTCGAGTTGTCATGTATAAGGTTCGGATAAATATATGATATGATTATATGATCTACTGCCTAAGCAGAAAAATAATTGTCAAACTCGAAAAAAAAAAATATTGAGTTTACATTGAGCGTATATTATCCCATACATGAGATGATTTTTTTGCTTTGAGTATCACAATATTTTTTACCTTAACGTCTTCATAATAAGGAGTAAATCATAATTCATATACCCATAATATCAGTAATTGATTTTACCAAACCATAAATAAGACATTGACGTTTGACTCGACACTTGAGTGTTCCATTTTCAGCTCTTTACTATTAGTGTAAAGTTCTTTTTGCAATTCTCTGAATTTCCCCAGACAACCGGGTTCCGAACAATATAGTCTCAGCCTTATACTGGATGCTATTAATCATCAATAGGCATACAATGCAGTTTTCCTTCATGATATTATTTACTGTAAGTGTGGACCTCTGTAGACTAATTTACCGACCATTCATGAAATTTAAACAGTACATATTTCCATCTCTAAATGGCACAGAAGACACACGATCGGTCGATAAAGCAGTCACAGAGTCAAGAAAATTTTGCATTTGAAATGCCAATATTGTCGTTGGAATGACAGGGAGGCAAGATAAAGCAGTACTATTTACAATCATTGTCGGCTTTCATCAAAAGATGCCGTCACTATTTGTTACTGTTTGTGGCACAACAGCGAATACGGTCAGTCTTACTATTAACAATATTATTTGTGTCGTTTCTTATTCTATTTAACAAGTTTGGAAAGTTATTTTACATAGGACTGTTCTCATGAACCACTCAGATTTGAACACAAAAAGTTACTATTACTGTCACTAGATGTCAGGGAAAAAGTTTATAAAATTAACTTAAGTAGGCCAGGAAAACAGTCCAAGTATCCTTTACATTTAATCGATGGAGTAACAAAACTTACATTTATTTCAGAGTCAGACACAGCCGTAAGGTCAGTTAAATAATAATATTAAAACTAATTTGTAACATGCAATGTGATTTGTCCCTGTCATAAAGAGCTTGTGCTTGCGGCTCACTCGTTCCGTATATGTCGTCGCGTCGAATGTGCATTACATACGGTGTCAATGTTCCAGTTCGCACCGGTTTTATTGAGTCAGTAGAACAGAGAACTACGAGACACGACCAGGTCCGGCGTCAGCGCCAATACTGAGGTCGGTCAGGTATGGGGAGATCACGGTCCTGCAACACGGTCCTTACCACTAGTTACGTATATACCGCCCGCGCCGGTTCCTACGACTAGACGGCGCGGGCACACTTCACATCACAACTCGTCCGCACTGGGTCACTGCGGTCAGTTCCTGCGCGACACTCGCGGGCCGCCGGCGCTCGACGCGGTCGGCCGCAGCCCCACACTCTCGGTCTTCGCGCACGAAGCGCCTCGGGTGGCGCACGGAAACGTCCGGACACCGGTCGTCGGGCGGCGCGGCGACTACACGGGGCCGTAGTCGGACAGCGGCTGCGCGGTCAGCGCCGAGCGGGCCGACGGCGCGGACGGCGGCGGTGGCGCCAGCGGGGCAGGTGGTGCGGGGGGCGGCGGCGCGGGGGGCGCCGCGGGACCGCGTCACACGGCCCCCTTGACGAGCGCGCGGTGAGCGGGAGCCGGCGCGCGCGGGCCGCGCCACACGCGCCGCCACGACTCCAGCGTCTTGCCCGACCAGATCCACACGCCCGACGTGATGCCCACCGCCAGCGCCATGAAGTACTTGAGCATGAGCGCCGAGTACAGCGGGCGCGGGCCGCACGTCGGGCCGCACGCCACGCGCCGCAGCCAGCGCTCGCGCCCGCCCGCTTCGTACGCCAGGCAGCCGATCACCACGCCGGCCGGCAGCGCGTACAGCACGCTGAACACGCCGATGCGGATCATGAGCTTCTCCAGCTTGTCGGCCTTGGAGCCGGCGCCGACGCCGCCCTGCCGCTTGATCACGGAGCGGATGCGGAACAGCGACACGAAGCCGGCCATCAGGAACGTGGCGCCGAGCGCGAAGTACACGATCAGCGGCGCGAGCACGAACTTGCGGAGGTTCTCGGGCGAGGAGTTGCCGACGTAGCAGATGCCGGCCACGGGGTCCCCGTCTACCGCGCCAGCCAGCAGCACGGCCACGGTCTTGGCCGCGGGCACGAGCCACGCCGCCAGGTGGTAGTACTGCGCGTGGCCGGCGATGGCCTCGTTGCCCCACTTGAGCCCGGCCGCCAGGAACCACGCGAACGACAGCACCACCCACCAGATGGACGACGCCATGCCGAAGAAGTAGACGAGCACGAAGACGAGTATGCACGCGCTCGGGCCGTCCGTCGACGTGCGCAGCAGCGCGCCGTCGCACGCCACCGCCTCGTGCCCCACGGCCAGGCGCGCGAGGTAGCCCAGCGCCACCATGAAGTAGCACGCCGACAGGTACACGATGGGCCGCTCGGGGTACTTAAACCGCTGCGAGTCGATCAGGAACGTGGTGAGCGTCATGAGCGTGCTGGCGGCGCACAGGCCGCCCCACAGCGCCACCCACACGGCCGCGAACTCCTTCTCCTCGGGTGTGAAGAACGGGCCGCGGCACGGCAGCGCGCAGTCGGCCAGGCCGGCCACGCTGGCGTTGGGCGCGCGCACGGGCAGTAGCGGCGCCCGGCACGCGCACGCGCACTCGTCCTCGGCGCCGGCAGCGAGGCCGGTGTCGCAGTTTTTTGGATCCTTGCAGGGGCGGGGCGGCGGGCGGCGGGGCGGCGGGCGCGGCGGCTCGGGCTCCGGCCGGTCGGTCTCCTCCATGCACAGCTGGTCGGGGTCGCCCACGCGCGGCAGGCGCTCGCACGCCATGCGCTCGGGCCACTGGAAGCCGTACTTCTGCATGAGCGGCGCGCAGCCGGCGCGCGCGCGCTCGCACACGCTGCGGCACGCGGGCAGCGGCTTGGCGTAGTCCTCGATGCAGATGGGCGTGTACACGGAGCACAGGAAGAACTTCAGGTCCGGCGAGCACTTGATCTCCACCAGCGGCCAGTACTGGTGCACCTGCAATCACCGCGAATACGTTGAGCATGAGGCGAGCGGCAGGAAGTACAGGTTGATAATATTATACGGGAACGTTCATAAGCTTTGGCAAAGCGAGCCAAATTAAAAAGGAATCGCGCGAGCTTATTAAAAACTAGCTGTTGCCGCAGCCCGTGGGCCGGCAGCGTAAATACAGTATCCCATAGGAACTCTATATTTTGCGGGATAAAAGGTAGCCTATGTAAAATATCCAAATTTCATAGAAATACGTACAGTAGTTTTCGCGTGAAATAGTAACAAACATCTATCCATCCTCACAAACATTAACATTTATAACACTAGTAGGATGGGGTGGTCGTACCTCCAGGCCAGCCTCCTCCTGCGTGTCGTGGTCGATGACGTTGGGGTAGGAGGTGAGGTTGTACCCGATCCCGCGGCACATGGGGATGGTGATCTCCTCGCAGCGCGGCTGCAGCGCGCGCGCGCCCGCCGCCAGCAGCACCAACAGCAGCCACATCGTGCTGTCGTCCGCCTTCACCGGCTTACCGCATCTGGAATTTGGAAGATAAAACATTACATAAAGTATACATACAAAAACACACTAGGCTTCTAATTTTCTTTAGGCACATAATCTTCCTCGACTATACAGTTGACGAGATTGTGCACTTTATACCTAAGTTGTGTTCAGATTAAGAAGATTAACAGAACAAAAAGACATGTATACTAAATTTTATGTCACTACCGGGCAATAAAGAAATACTTAAATTCGATCGAATATGTTTTTGTTTACAAAATGATTAAAATTGGATGAACAGTGAATATTCTAAATTAAAACTCAGTAAAGTAAGATTTTTAGGCGATTCACCTTCCTTTTACAATATTTAACTAAATTAATTTAATCTTTACTATAAATAATAATAAATTAGTCTATTACTTATTTTAATTTAATTTCATAACATTTTAACATAATTATTATATTCAACTATGTGCTCAGGAATTAGGATGCTACCTATCATGGTGTGAAAAATGAACATCCCGGAAAAACACATTGACAGAAATTACACAATTGTGGCGAATTGGTCTCGCGCGTGGTGTGAACTATGAAGGCCATTTAGCTGCATTAACCCATTACATAACTCAATTTACTCAAATATTTTGTTCGATGTCATGTCCGAAGTCCGATCGTTAGGTGTTCCTATGTGGACTACCTACGTTTGTCACAGACCCTCAGTTTATTTAAGCGAGTTATGAAGTAGTAGACAAGATAGTTTTGTGTTAAACCAGAGGCACAGTTCTGCTAAATAAAATCTGCAATAATACAATTATTACAATCAAGTCCCGATACGCTAAAACTAGCAAACGGTATTCTAGTAAACGTTAAACCAACGTGAAACGCGCTCTGATTGGCCGAAACGTGGTAGAGCCATGCTTCGGCACGAATGGGCCGGCTCGACCGGAGAAATACCACGGGCTCACAGAAAACCGGCGTGAAACAGCGTTTGCGCTGTGTTTCGCCGAGTGAGTGAGTTTACCGGAGGCCCAATCCCCTACCCTATTCCCTTCCCTACCCTCCCCTATTACCCTATTCCCTCTTAAAAGGCCGGCAACGCACTAGCAGCTCTTCTGATGCTGCGAGTGTCCATGGGCGACGGAAGTTGCTTTCCATCAGGTGACCCGTTTGCTCGTTTGCCCCCATATTTCATTAAAAAAAAAATCACAAAATCAGTTTATGATAAGTAATAACATTACAAGTAGCACGGGCGTAGCCAGGTGTTAGTTTCGGGGGGGGGGGGGGGGTTCAAGAAAATAAAACGACTAGGGGGGGGGGGTTAGTATCAAAGTTCTGATTTAGGCTGTTGATTATTTTTCTAAAATAACTTCAAAAATCAAATACGCCTCTGTAAATTAGTCAGATCTCTGTATTATATATACCAGCCGGCCCATTTCGGGGGGGGTTTGAACCCCCTAAACCACCCCCCTGGCTACGCCCATGACAAGTAGCTTCATCTATAATACAGTCAAAGTAAAATGAAAGTGTACTTTATTTAAATACGAGAATTGAGATTCTGATTTATCCGCTGCCAGATATTTCAAAGCAAATAAAACAACAATTAGTTATCGCCGATTGCCCAGTGAAATGAGGTACCAATAAAGTTTAAAAGCGCATAAATCTTAAAAAACAGACGCCGAGGAACGCGGCGACTGGGGAGTTCGTCGAACGCCGTATTGGTTCAAGCCGGTGTTATTTATTTTAGTCGAGCCATGCGCGTTAAATATAGTGACGATTACGCTGAAATGGCCGCGACGACTCGCGAGTCGGCACGCACGATTATGCCTAAACGCTAATTGACTCGGAGAGAACAGAAATCATTTTTAAATGAACTTAAATTCTAAACATATTGTTTTTAAAGTAGGTAGTTACATTACTAATTGAAGACCGTGTAGGTAATGTAACTCTATATTTATTATATTTTTTTATTTGATGAAAAAAAAAAACAAAATACGACAACACCAGTGCATTCTTTTGCATATTTGCTATTAACAACAGCAACATCTGCACATTTTGTTTTCCATTTATAAATCTAGGTTTCCTTAATTTTTTTTTTCATTTCCAAATGAAACTCAACAAGCTTTTTACGGAAAGTCAACAGAAAAAGCTACCACCTCAATCTTAACCTGGCGCTGGAAAATTGGGGCAAAAGGGCAAAAATCTTATTCCCAAGGCACATATTACTTAATAGTTACTACGTATAAGGTAACCCAAGGAGCAATCGTTAACTAAATCATTTACTAAATATTCAGTTCTAAGCACACAAACGTTCTTTGACTACATTTTCAAATTTATTAATAGAAAGTTTTCGAAAGTTTTCTGGGATTCTGTTTACTTTTATAGGCGTATACATTGGCCCTTAAAATAATTATTTACTTTGCTAAATGTCTTTATCGTATGTGGCACAAGAAAAAGCTCATCCCGTTTCCGCAATCCATCACGTACTTGTAACATTTATGTGTACTATCTGTACGTTAGTCTGTGTCCACTGTCCGGTAATGTTTAACGACGCCCGGTGACCCGCCACGTGGCTCCCGAGCGCGCTGAACAAACATCACAATCAGACTAGCTAGTAGCTTCATATTGGTTTTATACACCCGTGTCCCGTACCCGTAAGATGGAAATGTACTTTCAATATTGGTTTAAATATTGGTATCCCGAAAAAATACAGTGTTCCCGAGGGATACTGTATTTACGCGGGCGGAGCCGCGGGCAACAGCTAGTCACGTATAATTGCCGGCAACGCACCTGCAGCTATTCTGATGTTGCGAGTGTCCATGGGCGACGGTAGTTGCTTTCCATCAGGTGACCCGTTTGCTCGTTTGCCCCCTTATCTTATAAAAAAAAAAAAAAAAAATTCGTTTCGGTGTGATTTGACCCTTAGATTCATTATAAAGTTCAAACGTATGAAAAGGTGTCACATTTCACGAACGCAATCATCATAACTCGAAGTGAACAATGGAGTTTGAACAGCAATTAGCAATGGACCTAGTATAACAACAGGACAGACTACTGTGAGCAAAAAAACGAGCCGAGCGAGAGGTTGGAAGAGAGGCCGTGTGTCCCTTTCTAGTAGGGTGACAATAATATTTTCTGCTGTGGCAAACTGCAAAGCTGTGTGAGACAAATTGTGAAACACTGAATGACATACAGCTGAGGCTTTAAAAGTCGACTAGATTGAATAGTGTAAAATCAAGAAGGTTTGAAGTGACGGCTGCATTAATATGTAACAGATTTTTATGTAATTCTCTGCCTTACTTAAACACGATTGAGCCATTTTTGTCGCATTTCTTCATTGTTGGAAAATCTATAAAAACTGTATTATATTATCATTAAAGGCATTACTCGACTTCACACGTTTTTTCTCAGTAACTAGGTACTTACAGCTTACTACGATTCTAGGCGAGTCGCTATCGCTACTGACTAGTTTGTAACAAAACGTAGTACAATTATAACTCTTAATAACGTCAGTTGCTATAATGTTAACACTTTTATACTAGAATAACTAGATTAACATTAACAATTAACTTACTAATGTTACTAATAAACGAAATATTGCAACCAGCAGAACTTTCACTTCGACAAGAATATATACAACATTTTTTTCACCATTTTGACTGTTAAATCATCAAACAAATAATAAAAACATAGTTACGGAGATACATGAAGTAAGAAATAAAAACTATTTTCAAATTTAATATTATCCGGTGTTCAGCATAAAATATGTGTAATGGCGTATCTATTGTCTTGCGAATGATACCATCTAATAAAAAAAGAAGGAAAAGGATTTAATGTAAACTGCATTTTTATTTAGTATTATATGACTATTTCTAACTTTTTTAATTAGAATATGATATAGTTATAAACATTTGTTAAAATAATAATATAGTACACTCGTTTTATCTAAGATTTTTCAAGTTACTTTTTATAAATACCAACATTTTTCTGGTTGGCAACATGCAAGAACGAGACACACAGCCTCTCTCCTGGCTATCTCGCTCGGCTCGGATTTGCCTCTATGATACGTGCATTGTGAAATACACTCTATTACTAAGGTAATACAGTTCTTTTTAGCAATTACAAAATTCGGAGTCTTCTATCCATAGGTACTATATCCATGCAATTAGCACGGCCGTTCACCGGCGTCCGGACTCCGGTGTCCGACGTGGTCCGGCGTCCGGCAGTCGATACGGGCGATCGTAAAACTGGCAGCACGCCGCTGGGGTGGCGCGACAGTGCGAGCGGAAGCGGATAGCGGGTAGGTATAGATAAGGTGAAGTTAAAGGGCTCACCGAAGTGAAACGAAAGAATGCAGTTTTATATGAATTGGTGAAAAATCACAGATTACAATTTTTGCCATAAGTTTGAAATGACAGCGAAATGTCAAAATTGATCAATAACGCATCCGTACCTATAATGATGCAAAATGCTAGTAGTAAATAATTCAATCGTTTGAAGACAAATGTATTAAACAGATCGTAAAGCTGTTTATATTATACGCAGGTGTTTCTAAAACTAGTTAATATATGACACGTTTAAACACACGCTTAAAAAAAACTGCACTAAGCACTTAGTAGGTACTTTGTAATTTTTCTATGAGTCACTCACATGCTCACGCTGACGCCTAAACTTCTGCTACGAGTGACGGCACACGACAGTTTATTCCAGTTCAATGGAAATAGTAACAATGGCGAAGTTTTCTCAGCCTTATTGCCCAAACGTGCCTGGACTGAGGACGTCACACCGACGTTATAATGCCATTAATCCAAGACCGCAATTGTTAGGCGCTTTGCACTAGAATTTTCTTTGAAAAATGCTCGATTATTTGCAAACGCTGCAAGCGTAAATATTTATTATGCAACAGCGAAAAGGTTTCACGATCAGCAAAGTACAAAGTAACATAAATTAAATTATGGCACTTTTTGAATATTTCATTCTTATTTTAGATAGCTGGTGCCCGCAAATTCGTTTTCGTAGAACTAACGGAAACGTAACCCTTTTGTTTTAAACTGGAGGCTAAGATAAAATTAGCCTTAGTTACTCCTGAGTCCTAATAACATCAGTTATCTGCCAGTGAAAATCTCGTGAAAATCTTTCCAGCCATTTCAGAGAATATACGGTACAAACACACACACCGTCAGACAAAAAAAAACATTTACCTGTTAATTTAAAGTTACAAACAGACGCAAAATTTTATTTATTTGTAAAGATTACGTGATTATTTGATTTGGATAACAATATTTAAAGTATGTGTGAAGTGAGTCAGTGACTTGTGGGAATTCTGGAACATGTTCCGGAATGTTTGTACTTTGTGTACAGGAGTTACAGGTCCATTATTTAACCACGTGCGATGCTTACTCAGCTTGCTTTAATGTCTCAACCTGACACCATTAAGTACACCTTAATTTACCGTATAGAAATTAGACTGTCATTAATCATTATTGATATAAATGAAAGAATTTCAAAGTACCTACTATGTAATGTCCTATTTTCTATTATCAACTTTGGGTTCCACATTAAACACTTGTGTAATGAAATTAATATTGAGTATGTTAATATATCGCAGGAATATTTGGATGATTTTCAAGCTCGGACTGCAAATTGCAATTGTACCTACTTAGTCCTGCTACACACGTAACGATAAAACTGCAGTGGGTTTAGCAGGTACAAGGAAGGTTATCGCTTTCGAATTGTATGAAAATTATGATAGCGCCCATACAATTGACATTGGATAACATCACGTATGTCGTATACGTAGTTTTCAATTATTCCTACTTAGGCTACAGTTCGGTTACATTTAACGGTGTAAACTATGGGTCGGCGGCACTCGGCAATCTTTTGGCAGATAATCAGATATGACCGACATAGTTAAAATAAAAAAGGCGGGCCTAACTTGATAATTTTGTACCTACTTTTCTATTGTGGGCAGGAACTATTTAAGTGATATTTAAATACAGTAATATTAATTTTTATTAAATTAATACACATGACAAAGTACCTAGTAATGAAGGCGAAATGCGGGAAAAAAGTAATATAAAACAAACACTACAAAGTACTTACGTATCGAATACAAAAAATAAAGAAATAAAGGTGTTTAAAAAAAAGTAGAGTGACGTTGACCCGCGGGCCGCGCGTATTTGCCGACCACTGGTTTGCACTGTGCAGTTTTATCGTTATGTGTGTAGCGGGCATTATTAACTACTCGTTTATGCGATGAGTGATGAGTTGGTGACAAATAAATATGTAAAACGCTGTAATAAACAGGACGCACACGCACGACACGCCGCGTGCGTCAGTTATTTAAGTCCTGTTGAGGTCGTGTGTGCAAAACATACGGATAACAACAACGGATAACTGATTACTCAGTACGAGGCAGGATATCGTAAGTTTATCGAATTTATCAAGAATTTATACGAGTTATTTTTATACTGTTTTTAAAGATGTAGCGATTATAACTTACTAATATAATAAAGGTGAAAAGTTTGTTTGTTTGCATCAAATATGCTCCGAAACCGGTCCCGTTTCGGAGCATATTTGATGCAAATTTAATGAAATTCGGCACAGATGTAGAGTAGACGACGGGAAAGGACATATGCTAGTTTTTATTGCGGCAAAATGTACGGTTCCTGCGAAATTTCTTTTAGCGCGCACGAAGTCGCGCGCAACATCTAGTATAATTTATGAAGAACGTATGGACTATGGACTATGGAGTAATAATGGAGTTAACTTGTGTCCGGCGCGCATTCTCAATCTCTGTTTTCATAATATTATATTGTTTAGCGGACATGTCTTAATTTTTAAATAAGAGAAAGAATTAAAGAACTTACTTATTAAGTACTTCAATATTTTCACACATCTTTTAAAATGTATATGTATATTATGTCTACAATAATAATGTCTTTCGGGCATCGTCTGTCATTTTTATCGAAAAACGAAGATTGCCGAGAGCCATCCGCAAGGTGGTTGTACTGTATTAGATTGTGGACAAGTAATGTTCCATTATCCTGTTGAGTGTTGACATTCCGATAGTATTATGAAGAAGGAAGAGGCCTTGCTAAGTTGCTACGCTTAATAAATAACAGTATTATTTGCCAAAAACCAATTATTTCTTACACGTTATTTATTTTCTCTGAGTTTATCATACTACTACTTCTATAAATGTGAAAGTTAGTAAGGATGGATGCAAAGATGGATGTTTGTCACATTTTTTCGCAAAAACTACTGAACAGATTTTGACGAAGTTTGGTTTGTTAGTAGTTTAGGCTCTGGATGAACCCGTAGGCTACTTTTTATCGCGGCAAAATGTACGGATCCGGGAATATAAAATCAACTTTATAGTTAATAGTAGTTTAAAATAAATAATTTAAAATAATAAAGTAAATAATAATTAATAGGAAATATTTAGAAAAAAATTAAACCCATCCCTAATAATATTTTGTAGTTAGTAAATTTTAACTCATCCAACGTTTAAAATTTTATAAAGTTAATATTCCTTCAAGTTAGAGATGATGTACTGCGCGATGTACTGCAGCACCTTCTGCCAGTGCCGGTGGTGACGTAGTTCGGGCGCCGCCGGCTCGCCGCCTGCCACCGGCGCTGTAGTACCTCATTATAACAGTAGCTATTATTGAACTTTCCCAGAAGCGATAATAGTGAGAAATGTTATCTCATATACACGTCTACAAACTTACATATCTCATAAATATAGGGCACCACTCGGACGAGACTCTGAGGTGACGATAGGACCTATCTATCTAGTATAGGTATCTACCCGCTCTAAGGGGGCATCCATAGTTTTTTGATTTTTAAGATGTTTTTGTCAATTGACCACACGAAGAAATTACATTTTGTCCAAACTGACAATTACAATCAAGTCCCGATGCGCTAAAACTGTCGATTCTCGTAAACGTTAAACCAACGTGAAAGGCGTTCTGACTGAACCAAACTTTACAAAAGCAGTTTATGATAAACTAGCGACCCGCCCCAGCTTCGCACGGGTACAATACTGATACTAATACTACAGAATGTCTTTAAATCACTAACAAAACGGGCGAAATCTAGTCAAAACGAACCCTATTTTTTCCAAAATAAAATATAGCCTATGTTACTCGTGGGTAATGTAGCTTTCGAATGGTGAAAGAATTTTTGAAATCGGTCCAGTACTTTTTGAGCCTATTCATTACAAACAAACAAACAAACATACAAACAAAGTTTTCCTCTTTATAATATTAGTGTAGATGTCGCTCAACTTACAATACAATCAAAGTAACATGAAAGTCTACATTAAATACGAGAATTGAGGTTCTGATTTAATTTTGCACATAAACATGAAATGTAAAACTCCAGGGAAAGTGAACAACTCTTCCGGCAGTTGACTGTAGCACCCTTGGCCGGCAGCCAGGGGCCAGGGCGTTCGTCAGTGGACTGTGCTACTGTATTATACTGTGCAATATTGAAGGCGGGCTAAAATGTTTTGGCTGGTCTGACATCTGTAGCATAGCTCACAAGTTACATGTAGTATGTATGTTGTAGGTATTTACAAAATCTATACAAACAAATAAAATTGAAGTGTGGGTCTGTTTGTAATTTCAAATTAACAGCTTTATATGTACGCTAAAGGTAGGGTTGCCATCTCTTACATATGACTCCCCGGACAAGATGCGTGAAAACCCCGGATTTTGGAGTACGAAACCCGGACATAGAACAGTTTTTACCCGACTACAGCAATGTCAAAAAGAAAGGAAGATTTATTGTTGCTGCAAATCAAAAAAAAAAACTTAGGCCTTTCTAATTCTGCCTACAAAAACCCGGATAGCAAATAAAATCCGGGCCGGACGCTCCCCGGACGCCCTTTAAACTAGGACAAATCCGGGGAAACCCGGACGGATGGCAACCCTAGCTAAAGGGACCAAAAAATCAATTCTTAAATTTCTGTCTATCTGTCTGTTTCGTACATCGCGCGTCGTCGTAGGATTAATTTTGACTGGACTTTTATTTCTTTATCAAGACATTCATTTATTAATCTGAGATACAAAATTCTAATCATAATCAGATAATAGCGACTATCATTAATATGTAAAAACTATGTCACCCGGGCCATTATTACGAATCGATTGACACTAATTCATAAAGTCGGATCAGTAGTTTAGGCATTTCGATGAAACAAACATACATACATACATATACTGTCAAAAACACATATACATACATATACTGTCTTCTGACTTCGCCGTAGTCGGGTAAAAAAAAAGTAATTAGACTACACTAACTGGAATTTACGAAGCAAAGCATAGGTACATAATAATTCAATTCCACAAATTACTATGTCAAAAACTGTTGTTTATTTTGAATACACAATAAACATTAAAAAGTTAGTAATTTATAGCCTAGATATTATAATAATTATTAATTTTCGCGTGCCGTAGCCCGTAACCCTTTACCTGACATATCACACTTATAAAACCATTAAATTTTCACGACTTTTCAGCCATTTTTAAAATATTTTCCCTGCAAAATATAAGTCACTGGCTAATTGAGTCATTAAAGTTGCGTGACTTTTAATTTGTTGGTTTGTTAGTGCTAATGCTAACTAGCCATGATCTAAAACCCCGTTATGAATAAAAATATTAACATCACGGTGACGCTAATTTGCGTGTAAATATTATTTGTCCGTTAAGTGACTTTTCCAACGTATCATCCAAAGACAGCAACAAGGATGAGCGTATCCGTGGTGTTACAGCAACAAGGATTAGCGTATCCGTGGTGTTACAGCAACATGGATAAGCGTATCCGTGGTGTTACAGAAACAAAGAGTATCCGTGGTGTTACAGCAACATAGATAAGAGTATCCGTGGTGTTACATCAACATAGATAAGCGTATCCGTGGTGTTACAGCAATATGGATAAGCGTATCCGTGGTGTAACAGCAACATGGATAAGAGTATCCGTGGTGTTACAGCAACATGGATAAGCGTATCCGTGGTGTTACAGCAACATGGATAAGCGTATCCGGGGTGTTTCAGCAACATGGATAAGCGTAACCGTGGTGTTACAACAACATGGATAAGCGTATTCGTGGTAAACCTAATATATATGTCACCGTAAAAACTGTTAGATTGTCATAAAACTAGTGAAATTGTAAAATGTTGATAGACTTCCGACGCTAATATGCTGCCCATAATTTCAAACATTATTGTTCGTTAGATTATAAATGTATAGTTTTTAATCTTTCGACATATTTTTACAATCTCGTTAGTTATTTTACAATGTAACGGTTTTTACAATTTTACGGTGACATAAACATAAGGCTTACTTCTAAAACATCACCAATATACATAACTTCATAAAAAAGCGAGATGAAGTATAAGAAAGAACGTTAAGTTGCTCACTGATGTTAAAAACCATAGCATGTTAGTGTTTTTTTATTTCTCTGCGGAATCCTAAATTAGATGTACTACTACTTACACGATGGCGACGCGACGGCGACAAGGGTCGCACTATCGGATGTCGGCGTAACTTCTACACCTCGCTGTACTTTCCGTGGCGTGTGTAGACGCCATTATAACTGACGTTGATGGACATTGAGTTAACAGTGTAATAAAATTTAAGTCTTTATGAGTGATGTTTATAAATGTTTTGTATGTGTACACAGATAATAATAAAATATTATTTGTACGAAATTACTATACCGAAATTACTATGATGACCACTGTGGCTCAGTATTTACAATAAAAAATCGGCTGGACGGATTTACACGGGATTTCACTGGCACATAGCTGATTTAATAACGTGAAACATAGGCTGCTTTTATGCTTTATCTTAGGGATTCGTTTCCGGTACTTTACGCAAACAAAGTTGCGGGCACCAGCTGGTTTATGGCTAGCCGCACACACCATATTATTGGCAATAATGCTCATATTGACAATAATATTCCTTGTGTGCGGGCCATATTGCAGTTTTTTGTATGCGTTTACTAGTATTGACAAATTTATTCTGTCAATAATATTGCACGTGTGCGGCTAGCCTAACATATTTATGGCAAATTTATTTGTCAATCGAAACTTAAATAGCGATACGAGGTTAACGAGCTTAAATTAGATTACACAGTACACTTGACCAAAAAAGTGATATTCTCAAGCGAGTTTGCCGAGCCACGCCATAATAAGCCTTCCTCATCGCTGTAACCGCCTGGTTCCGACTGTACTTTGTACTCATTACATTACGAACGTTTACTCGTTTGCATAATTCCGAGGAAATATGCCATAATGTTAGCGACCAGTGGTTTTTTATGCGAAGTTGACGTTGCATGTAGGGTCGCCAGGTCGACAAACCTAATAGCCGGACAGACCTGCCAGTTTGGCCGGACATTTGGGTAAAAAGGCCGGACACTCTACATTCTTAAGTATATTTTCTTCTCTATATACATTCTTAAGTATATTAATTCTCAGTATTAATAAATACGACGATAAATTTTTTCAAGGTAAGGTTTCTAAAATCAGGCCTTTTTGATTTTCAAAAAAAAAAAATATATATATCTACACTAATATTATAAAGAGGAAAACTTTGTTTGTATGTTTGTTTGTTTGTTTGTTTGTTTGTTTGTTTGTTTGTTTGTAATGAATAGGCTCAAAAAGTACTGGACCGATTTCAAAAATTCTTTCACCATTCGAAAGCTACATTATCTACGAGTAACATAGGCTAAATTTTATTTTGGAAAAAAATAGGGTTCCGTAAGATATTTGGGTTTTTCGGACACAAGGTGTAAAAAATCAACCAGAAAAGTTACTTATTTTGCGTACGCTGCCTAAACTATAAAAGATAGAACCATAAAATGTTCTAATTAATTGTAGATCTTATAAATATCTACAAAAAAGTCCGCGACACACTATACCTATCTATGTCGAGTGAGGCACAACAACCATTTTTTTATTTAGAAATCTTGATTATTTTTTAAACGCGTTTATTTTACTCATGCTATTAATCCTTATCAAAATAAATTATTTCATCACTAAGTGCAGTTTATGTAGATAATATTTGGTCTGTGAATGATTAAAATTGGATGTTTGGTTTTGAAGTTATGGCGAAATTAAAATATTACGATTTCTGCTGCACAGCCCGTTGCGAAGTGGGTGTCACCAAGGTGCGCGTGCGGAGTTTAGATTATTGGGTATTTTTTTTGTTTTGTGTTCGTTGTAACTTTGATGGATAGTTACTTGAATACCTATTTATTTAGTGTTTGTTGTATTGTTAGTCCTGAAGAGTATAGGTATTTCGTACTATAAAAGTATACCTACCTACTTATTTCATTGAGTTTTAGTAGGTACCTATATTAATTTGTTTCTGTTTGTTTTGAACTTTTGACTGAATTTCGCCCGTTTTGTCAGAGGTTTAAAGACATTCTGTAGTATTAGTATCAGTATTGTACCCGTGCGAAGCCGGGGCGGGTCGCTAGTAAGTATATATATATATAATTAAATGAATCGAATGCCTGTTCATTGGCATCGTTTGCGAAATGTAAAAAGCCTACTTAAATTCGGACAAGCCGGACACTGATATATTTTGGCCGGACACGTAAACAAAACTCTAACTATGCCCGGCTTTATCCGGACGCCTGGCAACCCTAGCTGCAGGGGAAACTTAATAAAGCTCGAGAGTCGAGACGTTTTCTTCAAGCTTTAGCCAGTTAACTGTGGAAGAGCCACACTTCGGCACACTCGACTGGATAGATACCACGACCTCGCAGAAAACCGGCGTGAAATAACGCTTGCGTTGTGTTCCGCCGAGTGAGTGAGGTTACCGAAGGTCCAAGGTGGAGATAGTGGATTTTAAGGACCAGGAACGCAAGTCGCAGCACCAGAGGAGTCACAAGTGTAACTCATCTGGTGTTGCGAGTCTCCATGGGCGGCGGTATTCGCTTACAAAATACGAATTTTTAAAATTTTTGTCTGTCCGTCTGTCTGTCTGTTTGTTCCCGCTAATCGGCTGGACCAATTTTCACGAGACATTCACTGGCAGATAGCGAATGTTATAAGGTCTAACATAGGCTATTTTTATTTCAGGGTTCCGTTTAAAAAAAATAGGGTACCGCTTCCGTTAGTTCTGCGCAAACGAAGCTGCGGGCATTAGCTAGTCTTTAATATAGCCGCAGGCCGCAGTTCGTACGGTGCACTATGTGGAGTTTAGGCCGTTTCCGTGTCATAAATCTGTAACTTTTTTGTTTTTCAAGATATTTTCATGATTTTTTTTTATATTTTACTCTTGAATACATACACTTTCAAATGACGTACACTTTGATTTTATTATTATTATTTTAAATTCGTTAAATAATGCGCCAAAATAATAAAGTGAAAATTTGAATAATCTCATACTTATTTTTAAGCTTATTTTAGATAGTTTCACAAAAAAATTATAAAAATAAATGTTAAAAGGTACTTTATGTATGAAGTGATAAAAAAATTATACTATATTTTGAAAAAAAAAATCATGAAAACATGAAAAAAAGTAAAGTCTTTGTGGCTATGTTTTTCGAGTTTAATACAATAATTCCTAGTAAATATGAAATTATTTAAATTTTCTACGATATTCTAAGACATAAATATAACAAAATAGCTGCTCAAAATTTATCTAAGAGTTCTACAACTTCATCTAGAACTCTGAGTCTTCCTATAAATAGGATTCTTTAAACTCGATGTATAAATATCCAAAGTACAGTAAAGTATGTGTAAAACGATTTCGTTAGTGGCTTATTTTTTGCATTTTCTTGTGTGGTAAAGTTCAGACATTAGTTTCGACCTATTTTAATCTTTTTTTCGTAACTCCCTGGGCGCCTTAGGAGAGTTGCCCAAAGGGCAACACAGCAAAATTTAGTATTACACTTTCGTCGTTAATTAAGACTTTATGCATAGATGAAGCCTATTTACCATTTATATACATAATTAGCATACAATTGTGTTATTTCTAATGCGTAATGGCCAAAATTTGGTAGGACTGATATTTTTTTCATACATACATTCACATTTTAAAGTATAATATTATAGAAACTGAAAAAATATTGTATTCTGTAAATCTGCATTACATTTACTACAAAATAAGACTATTATCAGAATTTTAACAGATTTCATTAAATGTCAAGTCGAAAATTGAAGAGAAGACTAAACGATACAGTACCTACGTCTCTAGAGGTGTAATTAATTGAAGAAAAAGATATTGATCCTATCTACCGTAAATAACATATTTCAAGCATTCTAAAATGGTATACACTTATAAGTATGATTCTCTTAAATTAATTAGACGATAAACAAAAACTCATCATTTGCGCCCTATAAAGTAGAAGAACATACCTTCACATTTTTACATATTAACACATGTTGCGCACTGAAGCCGCAACAAAAAAAATTACCATGTAAATCTACATTAAATTTGCTATAAAATAAGTTTAATTACAGAACTTCGGCAAATTTCGATAACTGTCAAAATTCTAATCGATAATGAAACATAAGAATAAATGTCATACTACTGGACGTACGTCTCTAGTGGTGTCATAATATATGCAAAAACCCAATATTTAATTAATTTATAATAAAGAACGTATTTTAAGCTTTCTAAAATGGTATAACACTTATATATTCCATAGAGGAAAGTTAAATTTCTACATTTCACGAATAGTTTTCCACAAATTTCCATTCAGCAGTTTTAAGCATATTTTTTTCAAAAATAGGAATAAACAGAAGAGTTTATCGTTTGTATTTAGATAGATTGGTCCTTTGTCTACAATTTGAGGTATAATACATGTACCTCTGCCGACTTTTGGAAATAGCATTTATGGCACGCTTTCTTAGGAGTGTCCACATAGTGCGGTGTGACGTTACCGCGCGCGCGGTGAGTTACGATTATTGTCATTGTGCAGTCCCCTTACCTGCTGAATTGCTGATGGAACTGTTATGACTTATTGCGTCTGTCCGTCTGTCGACGTCGGCATTCATCATCATCAGCACCGGTAGCATAATAATTAATGATGGTGTTACCATGTTATGTATAGGTATAGGTAGTAGGTACTCTTATTTTCGCCCGCGTAAATACAGTAGGTATCACATGGGAACACTGTACTTTTTCGGAATCAAAAGTAGCCTAATCTTTAAGTAGGTAATTTAAATTAATCCAGAGCTCAAACTACTACCATACCAAATTTCATCATTATCCGTTCAGTAGATTTTCGCGTGAAAGAGTAACAAGCATCCACCCCATCCATTCTTATTTCTTACAAACCTCGTTTATAATATTAAGTTACGATATAATATGACGGAATAATATAATACTATCGAGAAATTGTGTTGGAGTGCAGCGTTTAGGGCGGGCGATTACTTTTAAATGTTAACCACAGCCCGTGGGTTAACAACGGCTTTTGGGTCAAACGGTGAGGCGCTTGACACAAATTATATTATTATATTTTATTGTGCCAACATACATTTAGTACCTAAGGCTGGGATGATCCGGAATCCGGCGGTCCCGGGAAAATTCAGAGCACTGAAAAATTCTGCGCTAATACAATACAGTTGAAAATCGAACACACAAGCGTCGAATCAAATTTTAATGTCATAAATGACAGCTTCGTCATTTTCTATTTTCAACGCTCTGAATTTTCTCCGGCTCTCCGTATTCCGGAACATATAGTCTCCCAGCCAGTCTAATTTTCACGTTTTAACATAATATGTATATAAGGTTCGGTAAACTCAATTACGGATATTTTGGGCATATGATCTGCTGCTTATGTAAAGACAAAGAATGTTATTTAAGCAGAAAAATAATTGTCATACTCGAAAAAAAATTTTTTTCTTTATATGGGCGAGCTTGCGTTTTGCGGCGAGTCACCCATACAAGAGATGATTTTTTACTTTGAGTATGACAATTATTTCTCTGCCTAAACGTCTTTACATAAGCAGTGGATCATGTGCCCGAAGTATCCGTAATTCATTTTCGGAGACCTTATATTGTTATGAGAAAGCATTCAGAGTGCTAAGTGTGAGTTTTTCTCTTTGAGTATATGGTTGGATACTCAAAGGTTTTTCTACTCGCATTCGATCGTGAGCGCGTTTGGCGTTTACTAGGAATTTGTATGTGATTGAACCTAGTTGTAAACTAAAATAGTAATTAGTATATTTACACATTCCAATCAGTTTGACGCATTATCGTGCACCAAATATTGACGCAGCTTTAAATACTACAATATATGCTGGCGATCACGTAATCACAGACAGAATTATTAATACTTGTATGTCACTGATAAGAATAAAGTCAAATATTGTCAATAACTTTGTTACTCTCTAATCAGGAATCTCTAGTCGGACGGACAGGCAGCGGAGTCAGTTATAGAACCTATTGCTAAGGGTACAGATATACGCACCGGAATCCGGAAGGCCGTAGAGAATTCTGATCATTGGAAATAGAAATCTATGCTAATACAATAGAGTTGAAAATCGAACACAAGAGTGTTGAGTTAAACGTCAATGTCATATATGACAGCTCGACACCTGACACTTCAATTTTCAACTCTATTCTATTAGCGCCGAGTTCCATTTTCAATGCTCAGAATTGTCTACGGCTTTCCGGATTCCGGTGCATATAGTCCCAGCCTAAGACTCCGCTATCTTTCCATCCGACTCCGTCTGTGCGTTTGTCTGTCACCACTCACCAGGCTGTATCTCATGAACCGTGATAGTTACACAATAGACAATTTAAATGTTCACAGATTAATATATTTCTGATGCCGCTCTAACAACAAATACTAAAAACAGAATTAAAAACTATAGGGGGCTCCAATAGAACAAACGTGAATTTTTAGCTGTTTTGTACGGAACCCTACGTGCGCGAGTCCAACACGCATTTCATACCTGGCCAGTTTATTACGGAACCCAACCACGTTCTAGTAAACGCTGAATACAATGGAAAAAGTTTTGTTTTATTTTCTATAAGACACCTCATTCAAACAATTGATGTGTTATAAAACAATTTAAGTTTTATGTACGGTCATCAGATTTATTCTACGAAAGTCGAAAGTACGAACATTTTTGTTAAGTTCACAATGAACTATGGAGTTGTCTTTTGTTTAATGTCTGTATTGTTGGAACAGTAACAAGAACAAGCAATAGAAGTGACACGACAAAAACACACAAAAATGCAATAAAATAAGGGACGACAGTAAAACATCTTCGCAGAATGTTCGATCCGGCAGTAAACGGATGTCGGATAGCAAAAACTGCTACCACCGCACAAGGAAAACAGTTATATTCCCTTAGTATATTAATTAACAGTATTTTAATGAAAATACCAGAGACAATAATACCTGAATGTGTGATCGCTGATAAGACTTAAGAGCACTCATCATTACAAACAAATCTTACGCGATACGGCTACATTACTACATTACAATGCACAATCAATATTTTTTAATTGTCTACGATAAGCTATAATTGAGTAGTGATAATATTATTCTTCTAGGCCCTAGGCCTAGGGTGTCCAGAGTTTTGCAATCGACCGGCCTGGACAAAACTACGCCTCGCCGTGTAATTCGTTATTACAATGTGACACGCACACACATACGAAACTACGCCTTAAGTTGTTAGTCGAGCTGTCGCTGTGTGTGGTTTTTTATGTGTATGACGAAGCTCTGTCTTCACTTTTTTATTTGATCTGAGGCTAGGGTTCCTAAATCTTATAGTCCACGTTCAATGTTCAGTGTTCGCCAAACAATTATTATCCTTCAGTTGTTGCTAAAATGTTATCGCTTATCTCTTAACCAAACAGTTATCATAGATAAACATTATGTTATAATGTAAATATTGTGAGGCTGGGCTCGGTTAAATCTCGTTTGGATTTTCTGGCTGTCCCGCTCGCGCGCACTATATGACGCACAATATGCGTAATGCGAATGAGACAGCGCGTTGACCGAATCGAGATTATATCGAAAATAGTTAAAGAATTTTACTTTTACTAGAACAAGGCGTAGTGGCCTGTGGCGTAGACAAACTTGAGAAGAGTCGCACCGCGCGAGGTAATTCATCTGCAACAGATTTGTTCGACGTGTATTAGCGAGAGACGCGAGAGAAACTTATGTCGCGTCGCGTCTACTTTTGTGCTAGGGCTGATACAATTAGCGTCCCGTGTCGCTGTACGAACTAATTGACTCTGCTCACATGTGCCGTGCCAAGTTCCTACTGGTGTACGTCGGTTACTAATTACCAAGTAATAATAGTCATTTCTGTTCTAAAATAGGGATAGAAATCATAACAAAATTACATTGAACTCTTGTGTTCTTTTTTTAAACAGTTAGGTAGTAGTACAAACGTTAGTCCATTATTTAGCTAATTCGCAGTTGGCCCTGGGTGTATTTGTACTTCTAAGTATTTGAAATAAATAAAAAGTATTAATTTGAAGCATAGCATATCACCTATAGTGAAAATTCAAATTGTAAACTTACAATTAAGAAAATTACCTAGTTTTACAAAAAAAATATTTTACTTTTTAGTTTTTACACATCTGTGAAAGTACGTTTCCTTACGAGCTGCCTGCTGGGTAAAATGTAGTTGTTTTTTACCCAACATTCTTACAACAGATGCAGACGATCGTTTAAAATTAAACAAATCAATAAACCTTTCCAAAAATCTCTTGTTTCGACAAAAAATATTTTTTCACTTCGTACCTACCGACCCAATAAATTATAAATGACAAACAAAAAGGAATATTATTAAAAAAAAGGTCACTTCCCTTTTGTTTCAAGTTGGAGACCTTTTCGTATCGTGGTATCGATCCCCGCAGGTATGCAATAGGGTTGCCAAGCCAATAAGGGCTAGAAGTTACAATGAGACTGTCCTTTTAACTATAATTTTAAACAATTTGGCACGATTGATGTAATGAGTGTAAAAATAAAATGTTAGCGAACTTTTGCATTTTAACTTTAAAAGAAGACATTAAAATATAGCTACATTAATAACCACTGCACATAATAACAGTAACTGATAATATACCTATTAATTTCTTAGTAACATAATTTTAACTTTGTATAAATAGGTATTTAATAATTTAAGCAATAATGCGCATAATATTTAGATTAGCATTACAAAAAACCAAAAAATATTTTATTCGATTCGTGTGACAACCCTACGTAAGACTAGATGATTTATTGCTTGTTTGTTCAAATAATCGATCCCGAATGTGTCGGCGTGGGAAAACGTGTCTTATGTCGTACAACATAAGCTGCATTGTACACTGCCGATGCTGGTGCCCCGCTGCTAATGGTATAACGCGAATACCTGCCTCGAGGCGGTCGCGGTGTTGCCAGTTTCTACACTTCACTGACCTTTAGATCGCGAAATTTGAAAATAGAAATAAGAGCGTTTTCATGTTAACTTTTTTTTGCGAACAGCGATGAGCTTGCTCCAAAAAGCTTTATGGAGCACTAGCTGTTGCCGGCGGCTCCGCCCACGTAAATATAGTATCCCTCGGGAACACTACTTTTTTCGGGATAAAAAGTAGCCTATGTTTTAATCCAGGGCCTTAACTACTACCATGCCAAATTTCATCTAAATCCGTTCAGTAGTTTTCGCGTGAAAGAGGAACAAACATCCATCCTCATTTATAATAGTAGGATAATAGGATGCATAATATTTTATTGATCCAGAACTCATCTGTGGTCACAAGTAGACTGATAAGTAAGTGCTTGAATATTCTTCCTCTTTAGCTATTTGTTCCGACGGCTTTCCAGAGACTACAACAGTAAGAATTTTGCCGTTAACTCAAATTGACTTCCGATTTATTATACTGTAGGTAACAGTTGTAAATGTAATTAAATAATATACCTACTAGCTTTTTATCGCGGCTTCGCCCGCGTGAATATAGTATCGAGTATCCCACTAGAATACTGTACTTTTTCGGGATAAAAAGTAGCCTATGTTTTAATCTAGAGCCTATACTTCAAATACTAAATTTCATCGAAATCTGTTCAGAAGTTTTTGGGAGAAAGAGTAACAAATATCCATCCATCCTCATAAACTTTGACATAAATATAATATTAGTAGGATTCTTTGCTACTGGTAAGTGGCAACACTGCGCGGCTCGCGGGGATATTGTGAACCCCGCGTCGGTCGTCAGACTAGCACGCTTTCACACCTCATTTTACTCACAATCCGCTTCGTACCTTCTATCCCATTGACTCGATATCGTTTGATGTGATTGCAAATTTATTTTTGTATCGCTCGAATATGTTTTGAGCGTGTTTGTATTACGCCATATGCGCGGCATTGACTAAACTGCTTTGACTCTCGTTCAATAAACATCAAAGTGTTTCATTTGATTCATACGCTTCTATCAGCCTAAAACTTTAAATACCTTCCAGTCAATTACTATTAGTGCAAAAATGAGCGCTTGAAAGGCAAAAGCTAAAATTACCTACTAATTTTAGCGAGCGAGCCCCAGTTGCCTGCCGGTATTACGATATTACGAACGGAAGGATTAAGAATTAACGGCGTCTTGGGGTTCAGAGTGAGCTGATTTTACATGCAAATGTAAATGACGCTTCTTAACAAATTATACGTCATCAGGTAGAGTCTCAAGATGGAGCCGGGGTCTTTTGTACAATGGATTAAAGGGTTAACAAATGTTTAATCCGATTAAATGTCAACCAAAATCATTTTTGGGCTTTTTAATCCGCTCACACGCATAATCATCACGTTATTCTATAGCGTGACAAAAATCTTTTGTGTAGTAGGAACTGTGGCAAATATCTCCGCACACCTGCGTAAAAAAAAAACATTACATCAAATTGAAACATTAATGTCAATGTCAATTTACTACACTACAAGGAGCAATAAAATTAAGCACTCGTTACATAAAACGAAGTCATAAAACGATATCAACACGAGCACAATCAAAGCGACATCAAATATAATTTGTACGGCGGATTGAAAGGCGAATGAAAAGAAAATGGCCGCCCCTCGCGATAGGGTCCCCCGTGCTGGGGTGAGACCCGGGGGTTAGCCGCGTTTTGATATGCCATTACTGTTAACTGTAAGTTTTGTTAGTTCCTATAGAACGGAACTGTCATTTGTGTTTACTTTTTAGGCGAGTTAATAAAGTCTCCCTGTTCGAAACTGGCCTAAGAATAATATGATTATTATTGGAGCTTTGTCATGTAGGCTGTAGCAACTCGACTTAATATATTATTATACAGTAAAATATATTAATAATAATATGATGTATATTTGTTGTGTAATAAAGGTTGTAATAAACATGTAATATACTTGTAGCGGTTGTAGCGCTCTACCAGATTGTGCGATAAGCTCCGATAACAGTCGTCCCACTGAAATGCGCCTTATCCGTATCAACCCAACTGCGACATAGGCCCGCTACACACGATACGATTTTCACGCGTTTTAAAGTTAAATAAAAGCAGAAATATCCATTTTTATTTCATTATCACGCGGCTCCGCTCGTTTAAATACAGTAATCCCACGGGAACACTGTACTTTTTCGGGATAAAAAGTATCTTGTGTTAATCGAGAGCTTAAACTACTACCATAGGGGTCGTTCATTAATCACGTGATGCCTAAAGGGGGAGGGGGGGGGGGTCCGAAAAAAAATCACCAATTATCACCAAGGGGAGGAGGGGGTATAAGGAGACATCACGTGTATTAATTTTCGAATCTAGTCTATGCATACCGAAATCTTATCGGTTGTAGATTCGTAGTGTTGTTTAAATACTTACAAGACAAATGAATCGTATAGTTTTTAATTGTTTAAATTATTAGATTAAATTGTTTTTAAATTAAAGTTTTTCTTCAAACATGACCTGCTCATTACGTTAAAAAAATACACGTGATCTTAGGTTGGGGAGGGAGGGTAGTATAAAACCTCAACACGTATCACCAGGGGGAGGGGAGGGGTCCAAAAAGTTATTAATAACATCACGTGATTAATGGACGGCCCCATACCAAAATTAATCAAAATCCGTTCAGTAGTTTTTGCGTGAGACAGGAACAAAATTCTATGCACCATCCATCCATCCTCACAAACTTTCACATTGATAATAGTAGGTACCTAGTAGGATTTTGCAACATAAAAAAGGCGTTTTTAAACTTATAGTTACTTATAGCGACCCGCCCCGGCTTCGCACGGGTACAATACTGATACTAATACTACAGAATGTCTTTAAACCTCTACCAAACGGGCGAAATTTAGTCTTACTTTTATCGTATGAAATACCTATACTCTTCAGGACTAACAATACAACAAACACTAAATAAATAGGTATTCAAGTAACTATCCATCATAGTTACAACGAACACAAAACAAAAAAAATATTCAATAATCTAAACCCCGCACGCGCACCCTTGGTGACACCCACTTCGCAACGGGCCGTGCAGCAGAAATCGTAATATTTTAATTTCGCCATAACTTCAAAACCAAACATCCAATTTTAATAATTCAAAGACCAAATATTATCTACATAAACTGTACTTAGTGATGAAATAATTTATTTTGATAAGGATTAATAGCATGAGTAAAATAAACGCGTTTAAATATAGTCCAAAAAAATTCAAGATTTCTAAATAAAAAAATGGTTGTTGTGCCTCACTCGACATAGATAGGTATAGTGTGTCGCGGACTTTAATTAGAACATATTTTTATGGTTCTATCTTTTATAGTTTAGGCAGCGTACGCAAAATAAGTAACTTTTCTGGTTGATTTTTTACACCTTGTGTCCGAAAAACCCAAATATCTTACGGAACCCTATTTTTTTCCAAAATAAAATTTAGCCTATGTTACTCCTGGATAATGTAGCTTTCGAATGGTGAAAGAATTTTTGAAATCGGTCCAGTACTTTTTGAGCCTATTCATTACAAACAAACAAACAAACAAACAAACATACAAACAAAGTTTTCCTCTTTATAATATTAGTGTAGATTAGTGTAGATATATTCTAGTATAACTAAGAATGGATAGTAACGACTAACAAGACAATTGAAGTATCCTATTTACGAGGACGTACCTAGAACTTTAGAGGTCTTTGTGTTGTACAAACAGAAAAAAAAAAAAAAAACCCCAGGTCATAAAGTTCTAAATTTAAAATAAACATTTGTTTTTTTTTTGTATTGAAAAGGGGCAGTAAAGTTGTACGACTTGTACCAGGATGCCGTTTGATTGATTTTAGTGCCGTTGTAATGTTATGGCGACTCGTGAGTTTATTGTCAAAGGCAGGGCAGGTCGGGAGATTTACTACACTTGACGGCTATTGGCACGAACAACCGATGAATATTCTGAAAGGTTTTCACTTTAGTTTCTTTTGGCATCGTAAAATTATGATTTAATAGTGATAAAACTTAGCCCTTGCCCTGAAAATGGTGAAACTAGAAAGTTTATTTTGCATTACAATATGTATTTAACATCGCCTAAGTCACATTTGTAGCACAAATATAAAGTCAACTATACGCACTGTTCCCTTGCAGTATTAAAATACTGATTTTAAGAGCATTAGTGTCTTGACTTTGTATTGCGTTGCGCGTTGTAATCGCACCGTGTGTATCGAGCCTAAGTTTCCTTACAATAGTAGTGATTTTCTTCAAGTTATCGTAACATATGTACGGGGCGAGCGATAGTGTTGCTATCTGTGATCGATGTTGTTTAATTACGGCGACGTTATCGACTCGATGATTTATTGATATTGCCCTTCCTATCTATCGATAGTTCGTATTTCGGTCGGCGAGGTCGTGGTTTTCAGTTTTGAGATTAAAAAATTACATTATTGATTGTTCCGTGTTATCATAGAATATTACAATATACTTAATACAATTTATTGTATGTAAAACACGAATCTCGCTTATCTTGAAAGTTGAAAAGCAATAGATAATACGCTATCAGATGCAAGAGTCTATACTTTATGGGTAATTATGTTTAACAGCCTCCTTATGGTCTAGACTCTAGTGGTTCGAGCATTGGCTCTCGACTCGGAGGTCGTGGCTTCTATTCCCACATTGGAACAACAAAAAATGTTGTTTCCAAGTTTGGTTAGGACAATGCAGGCTGATCACCTGATTGTCTGACAAAAAAGATGATCTATGCGTCGGATGGGCATGTAAAAAGTCGGACCTGCGCCTGATCTCTCGTCAGTCGTGTCGGTTATCTGTCCCACTGGATTACGAGAGTAAATGGAGAGAGAGTGCTCTAGTGTACTGCGCACACACATTGGCACTATAAAATTACACCTGCGTAACTGGCCTGGTTTCAATGAAACCGGCCACCGTCACCGAAATCGGTGTGGGAAGTTATTATGTTATTCTTAACTCAGAAAAAGAAATTCTATGATCTGTCGCGTACTTTGAGTATCCAACCATAGTCGCGTATCTAGAACTAGATAGTCTATCTAGGTATTAAACTAGACATGTTTCCGTGTTGAACCGTATAACGTAGTTATAAGAACGGGGATTAAAAATATATAGGGGTTGAACATGGAAATCGGAGTAAACCTCCCAGACGATGGAATACCAGTTGACGATAAGGGTCCAGTACTCCAGCTGTTCTGTAATTGATGTCACGTGCTTCATTGGACTCCAATTGACATCAATATAGGGTCCTATAAATACTGACAATTGATCACAACAGTCAACAGATACGTTGAGACATCGGCAATATTAACTAGGTATATATATGTATGTAGGGACGGGATCAAGTATCAAGACCACCTACATCTTGGCGAGAAGCCCATGCTAGCTAGAATTTCTGATATCGTATGCATCTTGCCTAGTGGTGCTGCAAAAGCAGAATTTCAATCGAAATCTAAAGCAATAATAATTCTGAACACGTTGTGAATACAAAACAAATAGAGTTATTATATTAATATTACCTATGTAAAGCAAAAACTTTCAGTAGTTTTACGAGAATTGTGCGAATGTAGGAGTTTGATATTTATACACCTGATAATGAGTTAATCGAAACCGGTCGTGTTTATATATAAATTATTATAAAAATCTGAATAAAGTGGAAAAGTGTGTATAAAAAAGTTGTGTGATATTATTATGAGTCTGATATTTGGCATAGTTAAAGTTTATGTAGATGAAGGCGTGCTTATTTTATATTCAATAATGCTTAGAAATACTAATATTAATAAAAATAACAACTGCACATTATGACATTACAATCACAGATTATTATTAACTTATATTAGGTATAACATATTTGAATACACTTGACACTACCGTGCGTTTGATAGATACAATTTTGTTACACGTTTAGGTACAACTTAATTTTCTTTTTTTTTCAATCTTAGAGTCAAAAGAACCCTTATAAAATTTAACTTTTATAAATTTCGACTTCAGAGTTCAGGGCGACCTCTGGTGTAGATAAAACTACAATTGGTAAATTATTATTTGTGTGATAACTTTTAATCATAAAATAAATTTTTTGATCATGGACTTTTTGCTCGACAGCCGAAGGGGGAGGGCGTGTAATATATTCCGGAAAAGTGACTCACAAGACTCACAAGTCAAAATGCGTCTTTATGGCGTCTTTCTAATATTATTCTGTAGATTTTTCTAGAGTTAGACATTTGTGATATGAGTAGGTTTTGTCTAGATTTTATACTATAAGCACTTAATGTTATAATGATTAAACAGTAAAGAATTTATAGTTTCTTTGTTTGCTTTAAATAGGCTCCAAGATTATTGGACGGATTTTAATGAAATTTGGCGCAGATATAGTAAATACCACGGGAAAGGGCATATGCTACTTTTTAGTTTTTATGGCGACGAAATCTATAGTGCCAATGGGGTGCTTTTTGCGCGACCGAAGTCGCGAGTAATATCTAGTTTGTGATGTCAGTTTAGTCTAGACTTTCGACTATACTTATTATAGTAAGTCTAGGTCACCCACTATGTGTACTGCAGCTAACCTCACACGCGGCTCGCGGGTGGTCCACGGATTAGCTTATCTATCTATCCACACTATCCACATATCTCGGGATTAGGACGGCGTTGGGCGATATTGTGTAACAGCTTTCTATAATAATTCTACTGGTGAAGTAAGCCTCAGCTCACGCGACGTGGCGCGCACTTTTAAGATAGCAATTCAAAATTTAACTTCATATATATGTCACCGTAAAATTGTAAAAAACAGTTAGATTGTAAAATAACTAACGAGATTGTAAAAAGATTAAAAACTATATGTATATTTATAATCTAGCGAAAAATAATGTGTTAAATTATAGGCAGCATATTAACGTCGGAAGTCTATCAACATTTTACAATTTCCCTAGTTTTATCACAATCTAACGGATTTTACAATTTTACGGTGACATATCTATTACATAATTACACAGTCATAAGATACATTTCATTGTAATATAAGATTTACACTCTCGCCTCGCAACTCACTTCGCACTTCGCCTCGTTTCTCACCTCGCGCGACGCGCCTACGAGTGGGTGCTTACACTCTCGTGGTGCGTTCAGTTGTCTGTATGCCATTGATAATGGAGGACGTCGAAGTTTTAGCGGCAACAAGTCTAACTTTGTTGAGTTTTATGGTTAATATAAATATGCTTTGGGTTCCATATATTATGCGACTTGACCTTGTCTTTATTTAAGTCCTAAACGTTTCATAATTGTTTTGTTACATAAAAAAAAATATATTACATTATTTTGAAACCTAAAATAATAATAATATATTATCTTAGACGCTTTAGACCACGTCAATCTGGTCCCGTGGTAAGTTCTCGAAGAACTTGTGCTACGGGTACTTTATTATATACATATTTAAGATTTTTATTATATTATACACATAATATGAATTAATATTAATTCACATCCATGACCCAGGAACACGGAAAAACTTTTTGTTCCTTCGGCGGAAATCGAACCCGCGATCCCGACTATAGCACAAACATGTTGAACCACTGATACACAGAGGTCATCAAAACCTACAATTTTTTTTAAATAAGTACACTTTTTAAAAACAGCCGAAAACACAATTCGACATATTGGTTGATAGATTATTATTATTTACAATCGATTTCTGTGTAGATCAGGTATTTGATATCAAGCATTAACAATTTTTTTTAAACTTGTCTAAAAACAATGAAAATTAAAAAATATATAAAGTAAATTTATATAAAAGAGAGTCACCGAGCGGGGTTCGAACCCGTAACACTCGTTTCTTGCCATCCGCCTCTTAACCCGCTGAACCAAACGGATAGTGGCCGGCAGGACGAAATTAGCGAACATATTCTGCGTGGAAAGAAAAACGCATGAAAACTCGAAAATACGCATTTTCCCAAACATAAGACTATACATACAAGAATTGCTCGTTTAAAGGTATAAGATAATATATGCTTAGTGTGTTTGTATCGTCACATCCTTTCCGGAAGTTACTTCGGTGTTTTTATCATAGAAATTAAAAAACAAAAATACTTAATTTATATATCAACTTTATTTATCAATCTTAAGTTTTTAATTTATGATATCGTTAGAATACGTTTTCCTAAGCCAAGTACCTACTAAATGAAATACTCCCTTAATGTATGAAATTAAATATTTGAGTCAAGTAGCCTATATATATTAGGTATTCTTTTTCTTTTTGAAAAAGTTCTAAGAAACGCATTATTTCGCGTGCGAGAGAAACAACAGTCGCGCATGAGAACTAGCAACAGACTGAAGCGAACGCGAGAATGTGAACACCCGCTCGTATTCGTCGCGAGGTCCTTTGACTCGTGCGCAAAAAACCGCTCCGGACGCGAGCGTCGTGAGTGGCGAGGTGAATGGCGAGGCGAGGAACGAATGCCCGTTTACACATTCGCCTCGCGACTCACTGAGGGCCTCGCCTCGCCACTCGCGCGAGAGTGTAAACCACTTATAAGAGTTAGAATGCGAGCGCAGCGCCGCACTTGCAACGAAACGTATATCTTTTTGTGTAGTAAATAAAGTTCAATTTTGAATATATCTATCTAATAATTGGCGCGCTGCGTCGCTTGTCGGTGTGACCTTAGTACTCACCCTAATCCTTTTAATACATTAATGATGGCAATATCATAGCCTTATATTAGCAGTGAGGATAGGTTTCCGTCCCTTCTTTGGCCTCATCTTCGATACTCACTAGTAGTAACAGCCTCCGTGGTCTAGTGGTTAGAGCATTGGTTCTCGACTCGGAGGTCGTGGGTTCGATTCCCGCATTAGAACAACAAAATATGTTGTTTCCAAGTTTGGTTAGGACAATGCAGGCCACCTGATTGTTTGTCAAGCTTTCTTGATCCATGCGTCGGATGGGCATGTAAAAAGTTGGACCTGCGCCTGATCTCTCGTCAGTCGTGTCGGTTATCCGTCCCACTGGATTATGAGAGTAAAGGAAGAGAGAGTGCTCTTGTGTACTGCGTACACACTTGGGCACTATAAAAATACTGCGTAACTCCGGCCACCGTCACCGAGAACAGTGGGGAGTTATTATTACTCAGTAGGCACAATATCGACAAAGTTCCAGCTCGATCAGTTTCAAAACATTTTCCTTTGCACTATGACGCCTCAAAACATTTAAAGGAAGTGACCGCAACGACTGCAGACATGGTTAAACTACGTCGCTATTTTCATCATTCGCCTGGTCGAGCGGCAACTTGTCCGTACTTTCGTCTGTACGTCGAGTGTTAATATAGGGGCAGAGTGTACACAAACGCTTTGTTTGAGGTATTTCTTACAAAGGCACGAGTAGCGTTCGATGATCATAATCTCCAAAGGGACGAATAAGATTTGAAGGCTTCAGAGCCGCCGAGATCAGAGCCGATGATTTCGAATGTTGCCGGGCGTCTGGCGAATGGAGCCTCTTTTTTATTGGAGTCCCCATAAAACACAACACAGCGGGGATCGAACCCACAGTTTGAGATTTGCTGAGTGTCTCGCCATAATAAAAAAGTTTTACATAACCTATCTGTTCTGTTTCTTTATTTATAACGCGAACTCATAGGTCTGTAATCGTTATTGACTAATATCTGGTGTATTAGCACAAGGCGCAAATCACTAAATGGATTGTGCAGACTTAATATATCAATTACGACGTAGGAATCAGGAAGAAAGATTTTCGTAAAATAACTCCATAATTTGGCTAAGAAAGGGACGTACAAGATAATTTTCAATCGCAGGTTTTAACCGACATAATGATAAAACAGACGTTTTCGTTAATTCTATGATATAAAGACACAACCCCAATATGGTCCTGAGTTCTTAAAAAGCACTTGCGTTACGGGTTACGGGTATCAGACAATGGAAATACCTTTATACTATACACATTACACATATTTAATACACATTCATGACCCAGGAACATAGAAAACTTTTTATTCCTCTGGCGGGATTCGAACCCGCGACCTGCGGCTTGAGCACTGACGCGCTCAACCACTGAGCCACAGAGGTTGTCAAACACAAGGTCAACACACAATCCACATACATGCGACGTTATGTAGAACAGTTTACATAATTCAGCTTATAATAATGATGTTATTGAACCGAATGATAATAACTTCTACTAGTCAGTACACACTACACAGTAGTCTCATGTTATGACTTATGAGTTATGTATGACTTATTATGACTAACAGGCACTGTAACCCGACGCGTTGCGGGTTATGTTTGATAATGACCCTATTCATAGTCTTGATGTTAAACAGTTAGGTTTAAGTACGACGGTTACGGCCACTTTAGATTATTCTGTCAATGTTATAGCTGGTTTATGGTTATATCTTCATTGGAGAGGTTAAGGCCTGGCGCCCACTAGGGCCTAGGCAGCGAGGTTGCGGGCAGCCTAACTTCCTTTTAAGGTTATATTAATAACAAATCTATTTTATAGTACATATTAGCTATTCTAGGCTTTACTTATATTGGGCCGGTGTACGTCAAACTTTTTTTAACTTGCATTGGCCCACCAATGCAACTCCTGTGTGGCCAGAATCGACAGCGGCAACCAACCACGAAAACCCTTTGATATGATCTAAGGATTCTAAGGGGTGCCCGAGGGAAGGGAGGGAGGGGGAAACGAAATTAATCCGAAGAAAAGTTGGAGGAGTAGGAAGAAATCCAAATTACTTCCCCAAGCAAAACGGAAGACAGCGCAAAGTTGCAATGACCAAAAAGGCAAAGAATTATAGGGAAGCAATATGAGTAAGATAGTAATGAAATAACAAATCTGGGGGCACGGTAGTGCCCCCGCCAAGATAAGCCAAGCGAAGCGCAAGGGCACTACCGAACCACCTTTTCTCGAAGCGTTTCGTCGATTTTTTGAACCCTCATAACTTGGGTTTGGATTGTACCAGATAAATGAAACTTTAAACAGGATTTATTCCCATCAGCGGTCTCATTAAACATGTAAAATTTCGATTACCTACGTCTCATACTTTAGATTTTATTGATATCTAAAAAACCCTGATTTCGTCACTGACTCACTGATGATCAACAAAATTATATCGTACTTCCAGATGTCCTAGAATTATGGAATTTGGTATGTAAGCTTGTATTAGTACACAACTATCATAATAATTTTCAAAATTGTAACTTTTATCCTCCAACCCTTTAAACTAGGAGAAGAAAATTAATTATCTGTAAAAACACCATCTATCGCGTATATTATGAACTATGTTAATTATGTCGTTCTTCGTCGCTTAGATTGAAAACAAATTGATGAAATACGAAATATTGAAATAATTATTTCCAGAGTAGGTATTCTGTAGTAATTTCAACGGAAAATTAAACTTATAGGTATCATTCTAATTATTTATTAAAGGGTCGTTCCTACACTACTATTTAAGATGAAGAAGATGAAAAATTAAAATATGTCGATAAGGATTAAAAATACTTATTTTCCATTTAAATAACTAAAGAAGTAAAGAATACTCAGAAAATTATTATTTTAATTCCAGCTCCAGCAAAATTTGGTAATCGGAAACAATAATATCTTGTACAAGTTAGGTCGGACAAGCCATAGCGCGATGTAGACCAAGTAAAGAGGCATCTATGCGCTGCAAATTTGCAAATTTGACACGAATATTTCTGTATGATAAAACGACTAGCTGACCCGTGCCCACTTCGTTGGGCGGTAAACATTTCTACTTATAACGAAATTATGATTGTGATTCGGTTAATACTGAGTCCTATGGTTTATTTCCTAACTGACAAAATTAGGCTTATATTTTAACTGCTTATTGAAATGTAAGTATAATTTTTTGCATGCCAATTTGCCTATATTGACGGGTGTAAAATAATATAATGAAATCATAAAAATGGAATAAATTATGTTTATTTTAATTGTTCAAAACTTCTCTGTATTCTATATTAGATGTATCTAATGTATAATTATTTGGTACAAAAATATACTGTCTTCCAGGAGTTCCTACTCGAGATAACAAAACATAAAAATAATATAATTAAAATAGACTTTTCTTGCTGATAAAGCAATTTATTTCTAGATAGATTGACATGTTGTATATAAAAAATCGTCTAATATACTTAAATATGATGTAATACTGAAATACTGTTTCCGACATTCTTAATATTTATGCTACATTTTAAAAAGGTTTGCTATAGAGGTGGGATATAACAGGTTAAATACGATACCTGTTATACCTGTAACTGCTATACATAACTACCTGTTTCAGATACCTGAAATAACAGTCATGTTAGTAGGTATGTAGTATGTACTCAGTTTGATTACTAGGTTGGAAGGCCGTTCAAGTAGGTACCTATACTTCAACGGCCTTCCACAACGTTTACATAAATTCCTGATATTTTAAATATCAATTAACTATACCTCTAATGTGTCCTGCTAAATCGCGCTACCTTTTTATCATTACATGTATGGGCAAATTTTTCTTAACAGGCCGAAAAATTTACTGAGTCATTTACGTTTTCTTGTGGGCAGGATTATATGTACTATCTACAGTGACTAATTAGCAAGGTGTTCACCATATAAATATTGACTTTAGTAATAATAAAGCACAACAGACAGCTATAGTCGAAGAGCTAAGAATCGCCCTGGCAAAGATAAAAATGTGGACAGTAAAAAGGCGCCTCTGTTGCGCAAGAAAAAACACCCTAAAAAGGGAAACAAAATAAAAATATTGTCATAACAACTTACAAAAAGAAATGAAATCCCACCAAAAACATTTACATGCAAACTGAGGCCAAGATCGCACTGTCAAAAAGTTATCAGATCTCATGTAAAACCAAGCTTCTCACTCTACACGTCTTAATTCTACAAGCCTAACTTCACAAACTCTACACCTTAGTCAAGTTACATGACTTGGCCGTTTCGTTTCTACAAGAATAGAGTAACAGAAAAACAGTCAGTAAATATTTCACCTTACGTCCAAGCGAATGTAACGAAATGGCCAGGCCGCGTAACTTGACTAAGGTGTAGAGTTTGTAAAGTTAGGCTTGTAGAATTAAGACGTGTAGAGTTAGAAGCTTGGTTTTACATGAGACCTGATAACTTTTTGACAGTGCGATCTTGGCCTCAGTTTACATGTAAATGTTTTTGGTGGGATACATTATACATCATATTGTTTCGAATTAATTGTGATTTGAGTCATTGTATGTTATCAGAGAATTCTGATCTAAGGAAACAATACATGTAGGCATACCTAGTACCTACATTAAATAATAAATATAAATAGCATTTTAAGATTGTAATAAGAACTCTTAAAATATGACCCAAAAATGTTATCCAAGAAATCTATTTTAGTTAAAACATAATTTTAAACATGTCATGTATCATTTCTAAATTATGTAAAAATATTTTTGTAAAGATATGAATCGTCTACGTCGGATGTATGAGCGATGGGTGGCCATACACGTACAGTCGCCGAGAGATCCGGCTTGACATATTTCAGTTTTATTACTATGGCAGTAAGGTTCAAAATAGGTAAAAACCCTACATGTCGCCGACCATACATAAATAATGCGCAGGCGCAGCGGGCAGCCACCCGACACTGCACCACTGCATCATCAATTCTGGGATATATCGTCTTTGGTTATCTGATAGTAGGCTGGAATACCTTCTATTTATCGTTTTAATGTGCGGGAAAATTGTCAGGTAAAGGACACTTGAGCTGCCAAAGGCCTTAGACGTAAGATACTCGTAGTAACCGATCAAAATTAATAAACTATCTTCAATCCAAGATCGAGTTCGATCAGTTCATTCTTACTTAGGTTATTATTATTTTCCAAAAAATTCTTACAATTCCTCTCCAAAAATGGATTGAAATTATGATCTTGAATTTCAAAATCTTATCATTGATCTTAGACTGCTAAAATCTGATCCAGATTGAATATAATATATATATAAATACTAGGTAGTGATGGAAGTAATAAATAGGAAAGATTTGTTTACATTGAATAGGCTCCGAAACTACTGGGCCGATTTTGGTGAGCACAGATAATTATAGAGTAGACCATGGGGAAGGACAAAGGTTACTTTCATTGCGACGAAATGTACAGTGTCAACGGGATTTTCTTTTGAGCGCACGAATTTAATGTGGCAAAATGTACGGTTCCCTTTGAGCGCACGAAGTCGCGGGCAACATGTATTATAGTAATGTAAGAATTTCGGGTTTCAGGAATTACAAAAATTGTAACTGACCAAAAATCAACAAGAATTGAAACGGTTGTATTTCCATGCTTTCAATATAAAACCTATAAAACGATTACGTAAAAGGTGGTTAAAGTTCATTGGTTGTTTTATGGATATTTGGCGAGAAATTAGGACATAATGATTAGCATAATTATTTCGTTATTGACGAACTTCTAACGTGAGTTTAGTGTGGATAAGCCTTACTTTCGAATCACAGCCTAGATAATGAACCTCGTTTTTTAGATTTCCTTGCTCAAAGGGCCCTTATTAATACTAAGCCTCCGCTATCCGACTATCTGTCCGTCACCAGGCTGTATCTCATAAACCGGGATAACTAAACAGTTGAAACTTTCAAAGATGATTTTTTGTTGCCGCTATAACAACAATTATACTAAAATTATAATTAAAATAGGTATTTACCGTTGCCGTTTTTCCGGATTCTTCGTTCGCGATTCCGACTCGCACTTGACCGATTTTTATTTATTTATTTCCACGAGAACACCATTATTTTCACTATATGTACATTCCTTTATTTGCACGGCAAGAAAGAATTAAAATGTAAACAATGTGGTGTGCACTATTGTGGTGAAATGAGACTCGTCCTACATAGCGTCCTGAGTCGCATGTGTCGGGTCGGTACTCTGTTCTCTGTGCCTTCTACAGAACAATGTTCTATGTCCTCTGCTTCACGTATATTAAACACAGCAAAGTGTAAACTACATTGCGTCATTTAATCTAAACACAACACATACAAATAAATGCAATCTGATGTGTCTGTTTGTAATTTTAAATTAACGGCTTTGCATTAATTATAATGCACTTAAACACATTTATGTTAGAATATACGGTAACTGGACCAAAAAATATTTTTTATTTTTGTCTGCCTGTCTGTTTGTTTGTTTCGGCCAAACTAAATAGCGATTTGACGGGGAGATTAGCATTATAAAGTGCCTTTCCAAGTGAACTGTTAAATTGCTATAGCATGTTTGTTGATGTAAGGATAGCTAGTGAGACTGATCTGTAGTTGTGGTGACGTGGCGATGTAACTAATCACGCCAATTTACAGCCGGTGATTTAAAAAAAAACAGTCGTGACAGCTCATAAGTTTTATTTTTGCAAGAGCGCCCGATGATTCAATCCACAAGAATTTAGATAATTTTCGTTTTGACAGAAATTATAAATCAGCTGTCAATTTTTAAACGTAAATTAATTCAAAGTTCGTATTAGGTTTAAATCACCTTTCACAACATAACCAAACAGAATGGAACCGGTACATAATTATAATTAATTTAACTTATTTACATAGCTAAATGTTATTAATGTATCGTCCTACTTTATATGGTATAATCATATTTTTAATATTAAAAGCCAGACTAATGTGAAACATTAAATAAATGATTACACAACACAGTTTGTGACACAAGAAGCAATTTCTTCCCCGTATTCTTAGGCTTTTAATTACCTGCATTGTTGAGAAAAGTCTATCTCTTATTGTGCCCTTATTCCGTCTGGACTTGAGAAAAGAACGTGGAATTAATAAATCATGAAACTAGGCCGTTTAAGAGTGCCACGATAATTATACCTTGATTATGAAAAACTAGATCTTGCCCGCGACTTCGTTAGCACAATTTGGCCGGTACAAGCCTTATGAAATGAAATCTTAGATAGTTTATAGCCTGGACCAAGCAATTGTTCCTACGAGCGTGATAAGAACAACAGTATAAAATATAGAACAATGCGCTAATACAGAACGCTGAAAGTCACATAGAATTGTCAAATTTGACATGTGAGACTTCGATTTTCAGCTCTATTCTACTATCGCAGATTTCTTTTTACTGGCTGTTTTTTCTGTCGCTACCAATGAAAAACTCTCGTGGAAACGTAGCCTAACAGTTGACACTAAGGTGATCTCTTTTTTACGCATTTAGCGAAAAATTACGGTTACAGCAGGATGGGCAAATTTACTTTTTCCGAAGCGTCAGGAAAGATCTTCATTCCAGATTATAGTGAGTAGCATAATTCCAGCACATTAAGGACTATACTATACATAGAAGTTTAACACAAACCATCCCATTGTTTACCGACTCGGGCATCGAACCCGCTAAATCCGAGTTTGGTTAACGCGCTTCACCGTAATTAGTAGGTGTTAGATAATACGGAACGGGAATACTACTGTTCTGTTTATGTTTACCTAGTACATAGTACAGACATCAATAGAATAGATAGGCGCTTTTCAAATGATGTAAACGCAGGAATCATGTGTGACAAGACTTAAAATATTAATTTCTTATATTTACGGTTTGGCGAAAAAGAATATGATGCGGACAGGAGGAACTAAAAACATTTTCGACTGATTATCTTTTGACCTTGACTGATTGGAATGACATTATATTAGGAATAATAATAATTTATTTATTATAATTTAAGTAATACATTTAAAAACTATATAATATGTCATTCCATCTATAACATACAGAGGCATCCAAAATCATTATCTTTCCTTTTGGCTTCCCCGTAGTCGGGTACAAAGGGTTCCGTTTACAACTATTTCCTCGCAAACGAAAATACTCTTCTTCGCCAAGCCGTACGCTGAATGTTTACAAATGTGAAATGAACTACCCATGTTTCATGTGAATAAATGAATTGAATTTAATTGAATTATAATAATATTATGTATTTGTAGATTTTATAGCGTATAATATTATAATTTCTTCAGTTTCCCCCGCGACGGTTCATTTACTTTGCAACAACTATGGTCACGGGAAAACTATTTGCCGAGACTCAAAAGATTTAAGACAATGGACTCACTGTATTATCGTAACACTAAACTACAGTTTTTATAGAGCGTTAAAATTAGAAAATACGTAACGTTACACACTTTATGTAATAAATCGTCTATTATATCCTGTTTTATTTCTATAACGCTCCGCGGTACATAAATCGTATGTTTTCTTCTCGGCTATATTGTTATATGTATAGATATACATGTACAATACATGTTACAATGTTATGTATATTATATTATGTATACTGTTGTTATAGGACTATAGGTTGAGCCGTCAATATACTGGGTGTTTACGATTAATTTTTTGTTTACACTGTACTGTTTTGTGTGGCTTAAACACGTTCTTCTAACGTTTATTTTCCATTTTATCTTAGTTTTATTATGATTTTAGGTTTAATATGACTAGTTTTTTGGGAAGAGCTTTTTCTCTTTTTTTTTAGAAACGAAACTATTAATTTGAATGATAATATAAATATGTATTGATTTATAAACTTCAGTCGGAATTAATAACTATATACAATAATATTAAATTACTATAACCCGTCTACTTGCATCTTTTGACACCTCATTTATTAAAATCGGACTAGTAGTTTAGGCGTTACGATGGAACAAACATCCATACTTCCATACTAATATTATAAATGGGAAGATGTGTGTGTCTGTTTATCCGTCTATCACGCCAAAACTGCTGGACCGATTATGATGAGATTTGGCACAGATATAAAGTAGACCATGGGAAAGGACATAGGCTACTATTTATCGCGGGGAAATGTATGGTTCCCGTGGGATACTTTATGTACACTTCCATGTAAAAACTACTAAACCGATTATCATGAAATTTGGCACAGATATAAAGTAGACCATGGGGAAGGACGTACTTTTTATCGCTGGACATAAACGGTTCCCGTGGGTTACTGTATTTACGCGGGCGGAGTACATTATACATACATATACTGCCAAAATCATTACCCTTCCTTTAGGCTGTGCCGTAATAGGATAAATATTGAAGATCTGTCCCTTAAGTATTAACTATCAAGAGACAAAATGGTTGAGTTTAGATTTATAGGTACAGTAATTTTTCGCCCACATTTTCAACGTTTGCGGTTTTTGTTTAGTGTGGCCACAGGTTAAGAATATTACTGAAACACGAGAGGCATGTGCGAATGACCCCATAACAGACATGGCTCGAGTCACCAGCCCAGTGCTAGCAATAAATCTCAACACATGTGGAAGCTGGGTGCTAGTACAAAGAGAATCCGCATTTTTACCAAATACAAAGTTATGCAGTGCCGGCTTACTGCAATCCTAATTATAAAATAGGTTTTAATGCAGGTACGAATTTTGAAACTTATTTTTTTTAATAAACAAGATTTTTTTTATTTATCTAGTATGCTGTGACTTAAATGAAATATTATGATGCAGCTTTTGATCAAAAGGAAAAAAATGCAGCTGCCACCACGTTATTAAGTTTATTTTATTTTTCTGATTGATGACTATGATTGAGTAATAGAAGTAGGCTCTCTAGCATTATGACAATTTAATATTATGATAAGGGCCTGTTTCATAATCAAATCTCCAAAATCCCATTTAAATGTCAGCTAGCCTTTTGGATGTTTTGTCTCTGTCGGTCGTTACAAATTAAGCAGCGACAAAACTTTTGAATAATCTATCCGAAACTTATTAGATTGCGAAACAAGTCCTAATTCTACTAGGTATCTTATATATGAGTTCGAATTTTAATTTTAAATTTGAGCTCCTGTTTATTGATAGGAAACATAATTTTCCGGTACTTAGTAGGTATCTAGTAGTAATTTTTTTTCTATGATTTTAACTTTTCGGATTTTGCAGGTTTATTTTGGGTATTTTAGGTTTACACTATCAAAGGTAACGTGCAGATCATAATGGGCAGGAAAGTGCAGCTCGTAAATAAAGGTATGAGTCAGTTCGTGGCTCGTTAGTTATTTTCGACTTGCAAATGAGAAAGTGCATCGGTTCAGCCACTAGCCGGCTATGGCCTGGCTAATACAGCCAACTAAAGCCGACTATAACCTGGCTAGTTGCGGCTAAGTATAGTCAGCCGCGTTCAGGTGGCGGGTGCGTTGACTCTGCTTCCCCGACTTTGTATCCGGTTTTCTTGTAAACATTTTTTATTTCTTACGTGTGTACGTTACGGACCCGAAAACTCTTTTACGATTTTTTTTCGACTCTGTTTTATAATTTAACGAAACACCTGTGCACTCCACGTAGTGTTTATAGTAAATATTTTGTAAAGATTGCGCGATAATACGGCCATAAAAACTAACAAGTCCACGACGCGTCGTAAAACGTTTATGGCTCATTTGTATAAAAATGTTGCTCCATTTAATTTGAAATACTTCGTCATGTAGCGTATAACGTATTACATAAATTTTAGCTAATTAAGGTCACAAGCTATGATTTTATAAAATGTAAAACACCGGTCTGCAATCGGCCGTTTGACTTTTTTTTTAGTTTCTGACTATTTTCTGTCGTATCCTGATTTTGACAACGTCTAAACAGTAAATTCGTATCGTAATAAGGGCGTCAAAATATTTTATCTTAGGATGTCTAATATAATTATTTCGTATTATATAATACGTTATATGAAAATATAATAATAAAAAATTTTAGACGTCTATGATAATTCATACAAATTGCATAGCAAGCGATATATTATTATCTTGTAAATTATTAAAGTGTAATTGCCTGTGTCTGTGATGCACGTATATGCCTTATTACCTATATTCGTGATTATATCGTATTTGTTGATTTAGTGAAGGCGAAATCAGGGACTATTCGAGAAGGTTATCATTTGTAATCGGCTCATTATGCGTTCGGTATCGTGTACGTTGTCAACACAGTTATCGCCGGCAATCGATAGATAACTTACCGCTTCACTCCGAACAGCCGAACGGGGAGGGCACACAAACTTCACCGTGTTCTTAAACAACACCTAATTGAATCCATGTTATCATTTAAACGTATCGATCAGTCACACAAGCGGCCGTTCCTCGGACGCGTATATTTATACACTCGGTCAAGAACACCTTTAACTTTTATCACACAACAACAATTTGCTCGGAATTACTCGAGTGCTTTATAAAAATGTCGAACTTAAGTCACAGATCAGCTGAGCGGTGGTTACAAACAGTTGATGTCGGTATTCCGATCGGTAGCACGGGCGACGTGCGACTATCGCGGCGCGAGGAGCGGAACTGATTCGTAATTTCGTTCGCGAGGAGACCGAATGAATGAGCGAGCGCGGCAGATCGCGGCGGCGCGGGGTGCGGGGTACGGTGCTTCCAAGCCGCGACCAATAGATGGCGTGAGAACCTGTAGCGGAATGAAAATAAGTTGCAACTTGCAAAAGCTTTGATAGCTAGATAAATTAATATGATACAATTACGAGCTGAAACAAAAGTTTACGAATTACGTTGCCCCATTTTTAAAACTATGATGTATTAAAGTAAATATTTTATCTCTACTGATAATAAGTAAGGTAATAAATCTGGCATTCCACTAATCGCTACAATAGGTATGATAAACTCAGCTCACCTGTAAATTGTAATCAATCTGAGCTTATACTAGTAATAATTATTATCTTTTCGAGCACAGTAAAGCTCTCCAACGAGCGACACTATAATAATTTTGAAGAGAGAATAACATAATCCAAGCCCAAAATTTATCTTATCTGTGATAAGCTGGTGCCCGCAACTTAGTTTGCATATAACCAACGAAAACGGAACCCTATATTTTAACGGAACCCTAAGATGTTACACCTTAGTGTAAAATCAGCTAGATCTGCCAGTGAAAGTCCCGTGAAAATCGGTCCAGCCGTTTCAGAGATTAGCTGGAACAAACAGGCAGAAAGACAAACATAAAAAATGAAATATTTTATTGTTATTAAATCAATAATAAATAAATAAAATAAAATATAACTCCCCACACCGATCTCGGTGACGGTGGCTGGTTTCACTGAAACCAGGCCAGTTACACATGAGTAATTTTATACTGCCCAAGTGTGTGCGCAGTTTACAAGAGCACTCTCTCTCCTTTACTCTCGTAACCTAGTGGGACGGACAGACCGACACGACTTACGAGACTTAAGGCCCCCACAGACGAGAGGCCGATCGTTTCAGCTGGAACTGACGTCAGTTCGGCCTGAACGGATTCGAGCACACACACGGAAAAAATCGCATCCAATCCAATTTACGTCAGTTCGGCCTGATCTGATTCGTGCCCACACACGGAACAGTCGCATCAGTCCAGCGTTGCCATTTGGCAACTTTGGTTGCCATTTTGGCAACATTTGACCCTTCGTGGCAACCAAATGGCAACCAGGCTCAAATGGCAACTTTTTGGCAACTTTTCGACTTGTCGCGCGATCATCAGTAAAAAATATCGAATAACTTTCGCAGAACTGAACACATCAAAATGAACAAAATCAAAATCTTGAACACATTTTTATTCCCAAATGAAAACAATATCATAATGAGTAGATAAACAAATTGTACCCGTATTTCTACAACAAAAGGTATCTAGCTGCTAGTGATAAAAGTAATTTTATGAAAACTTTAAAAAAAAAATGGAAGAAAGTGTGTGTCTGTGAGCAGTGTGTAATACAAGGCAAGGGATGTTACCTCGTGGTTTTCTAATACTTTTGTTTTTAAATCTATTTAAAAAATCTTAATTTTTTCATGTTTTTAATATTGGATTTTAAATGCATGGGCACTTACACATTTTTTAACTTCCCGCTAAGAAAATCTAAGATTTTCAATAATCGGGAAGTAATTGGTTTTACCCCGTTTTGTAAAAATCGAATTCTCATCTCAAGATCTCGACGTTCTGAGGTCACAGGTTGCTTCCTCCTTGCGTCCTCGTCAACCTACCCTCGCGAGGGTGTCACTATGTCTGTATGTATGTATGTGTGTGTGTGTGTGTGTGTATGTAGTCTTATAACTTTTGAAAATTTTGACCGATTTTATTGCGGCTGGCGCCATTCGAAAGGGCTTGGCCAAACTTAGATTTTGAATACTATTTGGACCGATTCGGACAGATAGATTTCAAGAAATCTCGAAAAAAAACTGTGATTTTTTAGTGTTTTTTTTTTCGAATAACTTTTAAACAGCTTTATCGATCAACTCCAAAAACCTAATCAGCTCTTAACCTTGAAAAACCACGTCGATCGCCGCTAATCCGGTCAAAATCGGTTGACTCGTTCCAGAGCTATCGTGAATGAAATAAAACCGAAAAAAGTGTTTTTTCGGAAATACACAAAAATTTTTAATCTAAAAAATTTTTGTTGTCGATTTTTTTCAAGAGGACATGAAAATCTGCATCGAGTGCCGCCAATCGCGTGAAAATCGGTTGATTCATTCCAAGGTTATGACGTGAGTTTGAAATTAAAAAAAAATAGTGTTTCATCTTATAGAATTTTTGACAGATTTTTTCTAATGGCAACCTTTGGTTTGTGATGGCAACATTTGGCCTAAAAATGGCAACCTGGGCTGAGTAGGCTCTGGCAACACTGCATCAGTCCATTCTGGTTTGCCGCGCGCTACGGTCGTGTTTATCAATTTTGTATTTAAACACCGCAAAAACTCATACAACGCTTGTACAAGACACACGCCCGCACGGCAGCGGGTCGGGCAAGAACTGAAGCGATTTGTCCACACACGGTCAGGACAGGCCGCGCGTTCAGGCCGATCGGTCAGGCCAGAATTAATGTTGCCAACTTAGTTATTTTACAAAATTTTACTAAATTGAGTATTTTATTCCCTCCTTGGTAGAAATTTAGTTATTAGTAGTGTTTAAGTAGGAAAGAGCCAGACAGTAATGATATGCAAAATAGCTACTAAATACGTAATATTTCCTAGTATATTTTAATTTAATGGTAAAATTTATAATCAAATTCAATTAATGAAAAAAATTTAATATAATAAAATCTAAAATGCAGTGGTTTTTGGGGGACTTCAGGAATTCCTAAGTTAAGTAGCCTCTTTAGTAGTTTTTTAGTAGTTTTAGTAGAAATCGATACGAGTTTAGTAGTTTCACAAAAAAAGAGCTGGCAACACTGGAACGAATCGCTTCAGTCCGTACGGCCGCCTGATGCGATCTCGAAATTGCACACACACGATACGATTTTGCATCCGTTCAGGCCGAACTGAAGGTAGACCGGACCATGTATGGGGCCCCTTACGAGAGATGAGGCGCATATATAGCTATTTACATAATACATATTCTCTACTCTCTATAATACTTTAACTACTCAAATAAACTATAACCATAAGGCGTGAAAGTTGCTGGTTAAAAATTAATTATTTTACTTATTTAGAAGTTATTATTTAGCAAAATTGATGTTAAACAAATTCTTAATGTTGTAGGTAGTTAATTTCTTCAAAGAAATTGGATAGAGATTCCACCGAAACTAAACAAAAATAAGAAGACTAAATCGTCTGTATATTAGAAATTCGTGTCACAAAAGCTTGTCGAACTCAAAGGGATAAAACATGTTTTAGAAGTTACGAAATGGTTTTCAGATTATTCTGTACTTACTCGAATTAAATGCCTTTCACACTCCATTGGAGCCCCATTTCGATAATGATTCGATTCAAAAAATCCTCCTTCGTAAATGAATGTGTACTTTGTTGAATAAAATACTCGACAATTTGAAACTTCTAAGTGCTGTTGCTATCAAAGCTAAAACGATTCAAAGATAATAAGTACTGTGAAAATTTTAATGAGATTTCCTAAAAAAAAAAAAGGTTAATTTGATGACACTCTGGGGACTCTACCAAGACTCTACGTATTTTCATATACTTAGGCTAGGACTATAATATGATCCGAAATCCGAAAGGCCGGTGAAAATTTCAGTGCACTGAAAATAGAACTCTTGGCTAATACAATAGAGTTGAATTCCCAGCCTTACTATAGCTCGGTCTACATCAATCAGAATCTCTCCGGCTGGAAAAACAGCGCTGAAAATAGAACTATGCGCTAATACAATAGAGCTGAAAACCGAACACACGAGAGTCGAGTTTTTAAATTGCTGCAAAGTCTGTTCGAGTGTGTTCGATTTTCAGCACTTTTGTATTAGTGCAGAGTTCTATTTTCAGCGCGCTTTTATTTCAGCCGGAAACATTCCGGATCATGTAGTCCAAACTCCAAGGCTCCAAAGTATCAAAGATATTAAAAGCGGGACATACGTACAATATTAAGTCTACTATCATAACGTCTGGCAGGTTTTTTTTAATGTAATGAACCAGAAAACGAGCAGACGGATCGACTGATGGTAAGCGATTACCGCCGCCCATGGACACTCGTAAGTCGCAACACCAGAGGATTACACTTGTAACTCCTCTGGTGCTGCGACTTGCGTTCCTGGTCCTTTAAATTCCCAATCCCCCCCATGGGCCTCCGGTAACCTCACTCACTCGGCCAAACACAACGCAAGCGTTATTTCACGCCAGTTTTCTGTGAGGTCGTGGTATTTACCCGGTCGAGCCGGCCCATTCATGCCGAAGCGTGGCTCTCCCACAGGTAAGCTAGTATCGTGCTAGTGCTTACAAAACGTGGGCAGTTATGGTATGCAATATTAATACTCTTGTCTCAAGTTAAAAAATGAATGCGTGCTCAGATAAAATCTAAAAAGCACCTGTGCACGACCGCATTATCACAAGTTATTGATTATAACGTACACCATAGACTATAGAGTCATAAATTACGTGTTATCTGTATCACTTGTCTGTGGCCGCTGTCATCTGTCATCCGCGTTGTTTATGGTCGGCTAATGCGAGTTGGATGTCTCCGGATTACGGCGCAAGTTAAATTGCCCGCTAAATGGTTCGTGGAGTTACGCCGCGCGCCGTCTGCGATACCAGAGTTTGAACTTTGAGGTGGGTCTTAAATCTTAATGGCTGTTTTATATAATTACGGTTTCAACAATGATAATTAAAGGATTATAAATTACTATCTTTTTCCCGCGGCTCCGCCCGCGTAAACATAGTATCCCACGGAATTACTGTAATTTTTCGGGATATACATATGTTTTAATCCAGAGCTTAAACTCCTACCATACTAAATTTCATTGAAATCCGTTCAGTAGTTTTTGCGTGAAAGAGTAATATCATCCGACATCATACACTAACATTTACGAATCAGATTTCTTAATCTTGTAGGTTGTGGCCGCTAATGAGTTCGGTAAGACGCGACATAGAGATTAACGAACGGTAACGAAATAGAGGAGGGCAGGGCAAGATGAAGTGGGTGGTAAGACGCAGTACTTGGTATGGGCTTTTCACGTGTTTCTAATAGACCGTGCTATGTGCATCTTCTAGCATCTAAAGATCGACCGTCGTGATATAGTTGTAACACATTTGGGTTTTAAAACAATCCGATGTCATTTGAGAGCAAATAATTTTAATTGTTACGCTTAAAATTTTATAAAAATGTCATGTGTGATAAGCGATAACGGTATGAAATATCTTATATCAGCAATTTTAAGAATTTAACTAGTAATTCGAAATTGGAAACAGACAATAATTTGATGCTCAATTTTTTTTATATTCGACAAAATATCAAACAGTAGCGATCAAATACTGGCTGCCTTAAGTCCTTTCGATTTTTAAATATTGAAACTAGTTGGACTGAGCTCATCGCGTCATAACGACACGATGCTGATGATGATGGGACACAAACTTAATAACCGGGAGAGCATATACGGGAAGATTGTACTGTCGAACGTATTGTACTCGACTGTACCAACAAAAGGCGGTGGGCGCGAGTGGGCGACCGTGCGGTACGCTCGCGCACACAAGTGACTAGTGAACAATGCTAAGATAGATGGTCTGTAGTCCGTACGGGTATTTTCCTATAGTCTGGAAAATACTGGACAGTACTATTTTTACCTATTCAGTAGGTACATGTGGTATGTACTGAATAACAGCCTTCGTGGTCTAGTTGTTAGAGCTTGGCTCTCGACTCAGAGGTCGTGGTTTCGATTCCCGCATTGGAACAACAAAAAAATGTTTCCGAGTTTGGTTAGGACAATGATCACCTGATTTGTCTGACAAGAAGGTCCATGCGTCGGATGGGCATGTAAAAAGTCGGACCTGCGCCTGATCTCTCGTCAGTCGTGTCGGTTATCCGTCCCGCTGGATTATGGGAGTAAAAGAAGAGAGAGTGCTCTTGTGTACTGCACACACAATTGGGCACTATAAACTTACTCCTGCGTAACTGGCCTGGTTTCAATGAAACCGGCCACCGTCACCGAGATCGGTGTGGGGTTACTATTATGTACTGAACAGGTAAAAATACAAGTAGTATCTACTACTAATTTAATGCAATTACTACGAGTAGAGTAGGATAGGAACTAGAAAGTATCTCGTTTTTGGAAAACAGAAATACATAATACCTATTTTGTGAGCACATACAAAAGTTTTATTGAGTGTAAAATGTTAATGCTACAATATTTACACAGAATAACGTAATCGGTAACATTGTCTATTATGTAGAGAAAAAAGAATAAAGATAGAACACCTTCTATTTTAATCTCATTGTAGAGCTAAGCGTCAGTTCATACCAAGATGCGACGTGACGCGGCGCGCACCTTTTAAGATAGAGATTCAAAATTGAACTTTAATTCCTATAAAATAGCAATTCAAAATTGAGCTTTGTTTACTACACAAGAAACGTTTTATTTCAATAGCGGCGCCACGCAGCGCTGTGCAGTTCGAGATACGAACCTTTGCAATGAAATGTGTGTGATGTGTCTTCTTGTGTAGTAAATAAAGTTCTATTTTTAATTGCTATTTTAAAAATAGAGCGCCGTGACACGTCGTAGGAGGTGCTCTTAGGTTATATGGTCTGTGTGCTCTATCTTAATCCTTTTTCTCTACATAATAGACAATGGTACTGATTACGTTGTTCTGTGTAAATATTGTAGCATTAACATTTTACTCTCAATAAAACTTTTAATCCGATCGTGTCACTGGACAGATAACAGGCGTTTTTTTAGATGGAGTTAATCCTTTAATTACTTACCACATGTCTTTCTTATAACTTTTTTTACGTTTAAGAATTTAAGATAGATAATCTTTAAAATAATACTTAATCCAGATGACGAGATGACTAAAACCTTTTTAGCTTTATGAATAAGAATTTGACATTGTGTTTTATGTTTTGTTTCATGAAAAGCAACTTCCAGGTAACTTAATAACAAATATGGCGGGCGACTAAACAGTTAAAGTAACGCATCGCTGCATTATACGTATATACAATCTTTTTTATGTAATGAACCAGGAAACGAGCAGACGGATCGCATGATGGTAAGCGAGGAGTTACAAGTGTAACACCAGAGGAGTTACACTTGTAACTCCTCTGGTGTTGCGACTTGCGTTCCTGGTCCTTAAAATCCCCAAATCCCCAATCCCCCTCTTGGGCCCTCGGTAACCTCACCCACTCGGCGAAACACAACGCAAGCGTTATTTCGCGCCGGTTTTCTGTGAGGCTGTCGTATTTACCTGATCGAGCCGGCCCATTCGTGCCGAAGCGTGGCTCTCCCACAGTTATGTAATGTTTCACATTGTGATAACGCTTAATAATTATTAAACCCCGACAAAAACAGAGGGGTGTATCGGGTGTTATGAGTTTGACCTGTCTGTCTGTATGTGTGTCTGTCCTTGTCATCGTAGCTCCCAAACGGATGGACCGCTTTGGATCTAGTTTAGTGTTCGTAGCTATAATTCATCATCATCAGTTCAGTCACTACTTATACTGTGGTTAGGTACTTTATAATTATAATTTTGTTTATAATAAAGCTATCAGAGGGGCAATTCTGCTAAATAAAACCTGCATTAATACAATTACAATTAAGTCCCGATACGCTTATACTCCCAAACGGTGTTTTTATGAACGTTAAACCAACGTGAAACGCGCTGATTGGTCGAAACGGCAGAAAATTCGTTCACGGTAACATGTCACTACATTTACAAAACTAATGAAGTAAAATGAAAGTCAATTTTAAATACGAGAATTGAGGTTCTGATGACTGAACTAAACTAAACCAAACATCAAGTTCGACTAAATTTATGTTACATATCACTACTGTCCGGTAAATAAGTGACTTAAATAGTTACTCTCTACTTATAAAAGGCAAAGCTGATTGACTGATGTATCAACAAAGGTTTGGCCTGTACCTTTAAGGTTGGAAATTTGAAATTTTGCACACGTATTTCTCATATGACGTAGACATCCAGTAAGGAACGATTTTCAAAATTCAACCACCAAGGGGGTAAAATAGGAGCTGAAAGTTTAAAACCCAATTTCACGCGGGCGAAGCCGCGGGAATTCAATGCTCGTAGTGTATATTATTATCCTTTTGCTTAAAAAGAGATAAAAGTTGATCTGTACAGAACATGCTAGGTGTGATCGGGGCCTAAACCCTCGCCAGCTGTCAATTACAAGCTGATAACTGTCACATAAGTCACAACTCATGACCGCGTCTCCGCGACACACACATCATTAACTTTTTTATTAGTTTTTTAATTCGTCTGGAAAGTCTTAATCATCATTTAATTTAAAATATAAACAAGATTTTTTAAGATTTTAAGTAGACAATGGATTGCGCAGTTGGAACTTGGGAGTAATACAACAATATTTTCTACTAGCATTTATTGCCCGCGGCTCCGCCCGCGTGAAATTAGATTTTAAACTTTCCCCCTTGGGGTAAAATAGGGGAATTTTGATTTTTTTTATTTAGTGGATGCCTACGTCATATGAGGAATACGTGTGAAAAATTCAAATTTCTAGCCTTAAGGCTGTGCGTTAATAGTTGATACATCAGTCAATCAGCTTTGCCTTTTATGTATATTATTTAAATACATACAGATATCCACTATAATGCTTCCAATTTAAATGTAGGTACAGTTATTTAACATGCAATAAAGAAAATATTAATTTGAAATCGAGAAAAGATTTTTCATCTGATCAGTCATAGTATTTAAAGCAATATTTAATGTTTAAGCGTTATGTATCCGAATGTACGCAGTGTACCATTGTCTAATAACTCTGTTACAACAAAATAAACACATTAATTGTAAACCAAATTAGACTGTTCGTTTGTATGAATATTTATTGAGGCAGTGGCGTAGTTACATCAAACGGTTGCCTCAGTTGACGTCCCATAACCCATTGCAAGACTTCGAATGTCGAGCTGCAGAGTGCGGCTCTACTTTTGCACTGGAATTTGGATCTTATTGTGAAGTGTATAAAGGTCAATTTTGTAGTATCTTCAAGATTCAGGACTCGTCTCGGGGTGAGCTGACGCTAACGCTGTTTGTCCACCGCCAACGTCACCGGGACGTCACCGAGAAAGACATGACGGCGCAGAAGAAGCGATATATTATACATTTGTTATAGCCGTGTGTCTACCGCACGCCCGCCCCGACTATCGTCAATCTAACATTACGTTGAATGTAAATTTGAACGTCACTAAATGTGAATAAAGTTCAAAAGTAGTATCTTAAAAACTAAACGTGTGTACAAAATTTCAGCTCAATCGGTTGAAGATATCTGCTTCAAAATTGAGTAGCAAGATTCCATCCGAACTAACATACATAGATACATTGGAAGTTAAATAAAAGCTTTAAAAACGCAAGGCTCGTGATCGCGTCTCGGGGTGTATTGACACGCGACGAATCAACGAATTTATGGTGGACAGTGATTAGTAACATTCAATGAATAAATAATAACAACAATATCTATGGACGCTTTCACGCCATGTCAATATGGTCCCGTGGTAAGTTCTCGAGGAATTTGTGTTACGGGTGTACCAGACAACGGAAATATATATTTAACACTTTTAAACTATACATAATCCCCCTTACTAATAAACGCTGTAGAGGCTTTGAATAGTTATACAGTGTTTTGTTCACATCACACAAGTGACGTGTTTAATTCGATAGAAGGAGACAAAACACTGTGTAACTATTCAAAGCTTATACAGCGTTTATTAGTAAGGGGATTATATTTAACATTTTTATTATAATACTAGCTGATGCTCGCAACTTCGTTTGCGCAGAACTGACGAAAGCGGAGCCCTATTTTTTAAACAGAACCCTAAAATAAAAGTAGCCTATGTTAGACCTTATATCATCAGCTATCTGCTAGTGAAATTCCCGTGAAAATCGGTCCAGCCGTTTCAGAGATTAGCCGGAACAAACAGACAGACAGACCGAGAGACAGACAAACAGACAGACAGACCGACAGACAGACAGACAGACGGACAGACAAAAATTTTAAAAATTGGTATTTTATTGTAAGTACCGAATATACTTTCAGATGCATTATGTTAAAAGCTGTTAATTTGCAGTTACAAACAGACACTTCAATTTTATTTGACTGTATGTATAGATAATACCAATATTTAACACATCCATGGACCATGACCCAAGAACACAGAAAACTTTTTGCAGTGAAAAGTTTTGGCGCACCGCACACACATTTCCTTGTAGGCTACAGTGCGGCTGATCCGTCACGCTCGGAGGTGAAAGGCTCGATCGGGTGAGCTCGGGACCGTCGAGTGTATCCGAGCGAGAAACATAAATATTCACGTAAATAGATTACGATTGCCAATGAAGTTTTCACTTCTGCCGTGCGGTCTTAAAAAATATAGAGAGTGTTTGCTCTACTCAAAGGTTTGCTCTCTATATTTTTTGTTTCCTGGCGGGATTCAAACCCGCGACCTCCGGCTTGAGCGCCAACGCGCTAACCACTGAGCCACAAAGGTCGTCGCAAATGAACAGGTAAATCATACTGCTGGCAAGGGTGGAACGAATGAACGAACGATCGTAGCTGGAGTCGTTCAAGATGTTACCAAGTGAACTAGGTCAAGTCAGGAGTCAGGACTCGGAACGCGAACGTGTATGAAATATGAATATGGATGACGAATTATGTAGGATCGTACTGAAGGACTCGCTGCCTCATGGGAGGTACGGCTTATAGGCTAAGTACTAAGTAGCGAGTAGGGCCACAAACAGCGCATACCTAGCTATAGCTTGTAGCTTGTACACTGTACTGTCACGATCGACGAGAGCTAACATACTTGTGTATTCAAACAAAATAAATTAATTAAAAATATAAAAACCCGACTACACCTACCTACTTATTACTACTAGCTTTAGTACATTATCCCGCGGGAACGCTACTTTTTCGGGATAAAAAATATCCTATGTCCTTTCCCGGGACCCAAAGTATGTCTATACCAAATTTCATAAAAATCGGTTCAGCGGTTAAATCGTGAAGAGGTAACAGACAGACAGACACACCTTCGCATTTATAATACTAGCTGCTGCCCGTGGCTCCGCCCGCGTAAATACTGTATCCCACGGGAATACGGTATTTTTTCGGGATAAAAAGTAGCTAAACTACTTAGACCTTTTCATCCGTTAACGGATGATTTAAACAGTATTCTCCGAGTGAAGTACTGTAGTGCCTGGGACACTCGGTTTTTAAATGTCGTATGGTTGCCCAAGCACATACGGCATTCTCACAACATAGTCAGCCTAGTCCAGAGGAATGACTGGTCAATACGTCTGGGGCCAACCGAGTGCGGGTTTCCTCACGATGTTTCCTTCACCGTTAGAGCGTCCGTATAATGTACTTGAGATCTGAAAATGTTTCATTGGTACACGCCACAACCTGGAATTCGAACCTGCACTCTCTCGAGTGCCAACCAAACGGTCTACCCACTAGGCCACGGAGCTCTTTAAACTACTAAGATACCAAATTTCATCAAAACCCGTTCAGTAGTTTTTCCGTGAAAGAGTACAAATATGCATCCATCCATACATCCATACATCTTCACAAACTTTAAAATTTATAATATCAGTAGGATAGTAGGATTAGTAGATTGAAACAGTTTCGTGATCAATACATATAAGGGACCGTCCATTAATCACGTGATGTTTTTAACAACTTTTTAGACCCCTCCCCTCCCCCTGGTGATACGTGGTGAGGTTTTATACTACCCCCCCCTCCCTCACCTAAGATCACGTGTATTTTTTTACATAGTAAGCAGGTCATGTTTGAAGAAAAACTTTAACATAAAAAAACAATTTGATCGAATAATTTAAGCAATTAAAAACTATACGAGTCATTTGTCTTGTAAGTGTTTAAACAACAATACGAATCTACAACCAATAATAATTTCGGTATGCATAGACGAGATTCGAAAATTAATACACGTGATGTCTTCTTATACCCCCTCCCCCCTTGGTGATACTTGGTGATTTTTTTTCGGACCCCCCCTCCCCCTTTAGGTATCACGTGATTAATGGACGACCCCTAAAGGGAAAACATTGCATTAGGTAACATAACGACTTCAACAATCGGGACCCACCCAGGACGCCGGATTTTTGATGGGTCGGTGGCGAGTCCCGAACTCCCGACTGTTAAAATCGTTGGCAAGCGAATACCTACTCTAATCTCCGAAAAATAGCCCAAGGCTACGTTTATGTCACCGTAAAATTGTAAAAACCGTTAGATTGTAATAAAACTAGTGAAATTGTAAAATGTTGATAGACTTCCGACGCAAATAATTATGCTGCCTACAATTTCACACATTCTTTTTCGTTAGATTATAAATATATAGTTTTTAATCTTTCGTTATATTTTTACAATCTCGTTAGTTATTTTACAATCTATCGGTTTTTACAATTTTACACCGTGACGAAACGCGCACGCGAATAAAATTCAATTTTGAATAGCTGCTATCTTAAAACGCAGCGCGACGTCGCGTATCGTCACGTATGAACTGACCCTTACAGTTAACAATCTGGATTAAATTACCCGAAAACTCCTCATTACCTAATATAACGCATCGCATCCTTCATCGGTTCCCTACAATACTGTGTGTCTGACGTCTGTATGTCTGTGTGATTTATCTCTATTAGAAACAGCTGTACTATCCTACTAATCCTACTAATATTATAAATGTGAAAGTTTGTGAGGATGGATAGATGGATGTTTGTTACTCTTTCACGCAAAAACTACTGAACGGATTTCCATGAAATTTTATATGGTAGTAGTATCGCTTAAACATTAAAACATAGGCTACTTTTTATTCCGAAAAAGTACAGTGTTCCTTTGGGATACTGTATTTACGCGGGCGGAGCCGCGGGCAACAGCTAGTGTTCAAATAAGTAAACAAATTACATATTACTTATAGGTTTTGGACTGGTGGGAACGCAATGGATAATCATAAAAATAATTCATTATCCAAAATGGCGGCGATGTGGTTCGCCACCCATCACGTCTCGTTCTCGCGAAAAGTGGTCCATGGAGAGCCGCTTCGCTACGTTGAATGTAAGAGGAGGAAAGGATGGTAAGAATGAAAGTAGACGAAGCGAAACAAGTGTGTAAGGATCGTAGCAAGTGGAAAGAAGTGGTCTCTGCCTACCCCTATGGGAAAGAGGCGGTATCTGCCTACCCCTACGGGAAAGAGGCGTGATTATATGTATGTATGTATGGACTTTGGGTACTGTATTTTGTTCATAAGAATGAAGCCTATAGGCCTGTTACAATCTAGTAATAAGCGTTAGAATTTAGATAGCTTAATTGTATGTTTTGTCTCTGTCGTTCCATATAAGGGATACAGCGACCAAACTTCCGAATAAGCCATCCGTAATCCGACACTAAGCAGAATTTTTTTCTTCAAGTCTCATTTACTTTGCTTATTACAAAGCGTATAAATATTAATTACACATTCCCACAAGCGTTTTTAGTGGTCGCGACAGAAAAACACCGCTGTAATTAAAACTCTGCGCTAATATAGTAGAGCTGAAAATCGTGTAGAGTTCTCAAATCATTTGACACTTGAAATTTCGATTACAGCTCTGTATTAGCGCAGAGTGCTGTTTTTTCTGTCGCGACCACAAAAATTATCGTGGAAACGTACCCTACACTTTATTATTTTCGTCGTTGTAATAATTATGTTATGGGATACTCATCCCATCTTACCTGTCCGGTAGTTGTGGTATAGTATACGGGTATGCGACCCCGGCTTCCCTAGCTATTACTGTCCTATCCCTTGCCCTCCTGGGCGGTAATATCCTACATTTCCTATTTCTCACTCCAACTTACCAATCTTCCTTTCCACACCACCTATCCTTCCCTTTTCGGTTTTCCTATTCCTATCCTCTCCGCAAATCTGTGGGAATGCAATGGATAATTACAAAAATAATTTAATTATCCAAAATGGCGGCGATATGTGGTTCGCCACCCATCACGTCTCGTTCTCGCGGAGGCGAAAAGTAGCCCATGGAGAGCCGCTTCGCTACGTTGAATGTAAGAGGAGGAATGGATGGTAAGAATGAAAGTGGATGAAGTGAAACAAGTATGTAAGGATCGTAGCAAGTGGAAAGAATTGGTATCTGCCTACCCCTACGCGAAAGAGGCGGTCTCTGCCTACCCCTACGGGAAAGAAGTGGTCTCTGCCTACCCTTACGGGAAAGAGGCGGTCTCTGCCTACCCCTACGGGAAAGAGGCGGTCTCTGCCTATCCCTACGGGAAAGAGGCGGTCTCTGCCTACCCCTACGGGAAAGAGGCGTGATTATATGTATGTATGTATGTAATAATTATTTTACTTAAGTCATATACGTGTTTATGTAATTTCATATACATTATTATCTACTTATTATTGTCAACGGCCGTGGTAGTGAACTTTTTATTACAACACAAATATTTTTTTATTAACATTTAATAACACAGTATGGCTATCAATTTTGTATTCGTAAACATCATCTAGCTTTGTATTTACAAATATTACCAAGTCCACGCCACATCCTATGATGCTATAACTTATTTTTATCCATTTCTCTTTTTCGAGAATTCCTTCCCCTATAGCGCAGTAGACAAAAAACGTCCGGGTTCCGGCGAAAAAACCGCATTAGGTCTGTAAAAAGTTTATTTATTTATGAACTAACCTAACGGGAGTCGGGCGGGCGGTGCGGACGACGGCGCGGCGGGGTAAGAGGGGAGGGGGGGTAATATAAATCTCGCTAGGACATCTTTCGGTGGCCAGCGATGTCCCGGACATAGAGGCTGAAGTTAATAAAAGAGAAAAACGGTCGAGCGACATATGGCAATAGGAATGTTGACAAAATATCTACTTGTTGTCTATTCTATGTTAGACTGTGGAGAACATGATAATTGATAATAAACAATCTAAAACGCATTTTGGTAAATCTTAAAAAAATCACTTATTTACCGGGCAATAGAGATATACTCGTACAATGAGTAATGAGTAATGACATTATGTAATTTGATCGAGTTAATGTTTTTGTTTACAAAAAGTTGTATCTGAATTATTATGAACAGAGAAAAGAGATCCCACGTCTGTAAGGGTATTGTGATTTGTGTGAGATAGCTTTATTATAAACAAAATTGAAATTTAAGAAACCCCCGAATTGTGAAGCAGTGAGCGAGCTGATGATGATGAATTATAGCTTAGGACATCAAAATCGGTTCATCCGTTAGTGAGCTACGATGTCACAAGACACACACCACTCTGTTTTCACCGGGCGCGAGCGTCGCGTCACCCTAGCTCTAGCATAAAGCATAACACAATAGGCAATCGGACAATTTTTTTTTATTGCGTAAATGAATAGTACTCTTAAATATGAGTAACTTCTCAGAAGAAACCGTATATCAAAAGTCAATATTTTCAAAGGTACAGCGATTTGTATAAAAAATTTCGCGAGCCTCCTAAAAACGCTCCATACTAAAGTCGACCTAAAAATGACGTCACTTGTATATGAAGTAGTATGAAGTAGTATATGAAGTATATGGCCGTAGGAATATATTTGTAAATATCTCCGATATTTGTGCGTTTAAGTTCATACTTACCATAATGAATGTTTTTGTATATGATGTGAGTAAACTAATGATGTAGGTTTTGTTTACCAATTTCGCAAAAAAAAAAAAGTTTTTTTGGTATAAAGACTCGCGAAATTTTGTATACAAATCGCTGTACCTTTGAAAATATTGACTTTTGATATACGGTTTCTTCTGAGAAGTTACTCATATTTAAGAGTACTATTCATTTATGCAATAAAAAAAAATCAGTCGTGTAGCCTATTGTCATGCATGAGGATGGATCAGGATATCTAATAGTTACATACATACATACATATAATCACGCCTTTTTCCCGTAGGCGAGGGGTAGGCAGAGACCTCCTCCTTCCACTTGCTACGATTCTTACGTACTTGTTTTCGTTCGTTCACTTTCATTCTTACCATTGCTCCTCTTACATTCAACGTAGCGAAGCGGCTCTCTACGGTCCGAGAAACGAGACGTGATGGGTGGCGAACTGGCGAACTACATCGCCGCCATTTTGGATAATTAACTTATTTTAATGATTATCCATTGCGTTCCCACGGATTGGCGGAGAGGGTAGGAATAGGGAAAGGGTTTGATAGGTGGTGTGGGAAGGAAGATTGGTAAGTTAGAGTGGGAAACAGGACATGTAGGATATTACCGCCCAGGGGGGCAAAAGATAGGACAGTAATAGCTAGGGAATCCGAGGTCGCATACCCGTATACTATAACACAACTACAGGAGGTAAGTTGGGGTGAGTATCCAATGATTTTTACTATTCTTTAATCCTATAAATGTGGGGAACAACCAACGTCCACACACATATTCTAACTTCTATATCTATATTTTATTCATCGTCGCGGGCTAATCTTCTATCAGTTACAATCGTGTGTAAGCTGCGAGATAAAATATGGCGGCTTTCTCCGCGGCACGTTTGAGCGCCAAATTAACATACTACGGGCTGACATGGACAGTAAGATTTAATTCTATATTTATACACATTATTGATATTCGAATGTTCAAAATTATTGCTTAATATATGATAGAAATGTATAGCCAAATAGTATAAGAAAACATATAAACTTTCTTTGAGATTTTTTAATAAAAATGTCACATCATAAGGTCATGGGCAATATTAGCTTAATCCTGTAAAAATTGCTACAAGTTTCTATAAGTATAGTAAAAAAGAGGGTTAATAAAGGATATTCTTATAAAAACCTTTTAGAGGATGCGAAAAAATAGTTTCCACGAGCACATTTTCCTTGATAAGTGTGTAAAAGCTTGTATAGCACTTTCCATTACTGAATCATAGAGGAAATGTTATGATAAAGTGCTTCTCAGGTGTGCTACTAAGAGTGTATCAGCAGGCTTAGCATGCGCATAGAAGAAACAACGAAGAATAAAAAATATGAGAGATTGAAGAAACATTATTACCATTCGGAGCAAAATAGGTCTTATTATAAGGTAGCAAGGTCGATGTATCATCGTTATGAGAAATAACATTTCTTTTCTTCCCGAGCATGAGCGCACAAAATGGCCTGTTTTGACAGCTAAAGTAGAAACGTTTTCTTAATTTAATGTCAAAAAGTCCCACAGTAATGTCAACCACTCCACATCATGGCGGACCTCGACAAAAAGTTTCTTTACGTTGAGTCATATACTTGAATATTTGTTCGTTTTTGACAGAAGATTTCCCGGCAACCATTTTAAAAATATGGCTGTTTAGAAATGTTGACTTCTATTGACGACCTTGTTATCATGGATTAAGAACTATTTTGCAATGAACTGTTTTGGATAGAATATTTCTACTTTAAATGTATTTCTATGGATCGCCATGCTAAGCCTGCAGGCAGAATAGGCCTGAATATTATGTAGCATCATGTAGTAGGTACAAATATGTGTAGTATAAATATTTAATAATATTAAAAATAGGGCGCTCGAACTTTGAGCACAGATTAAAGAAGAGAACCATATAAACAGCTATATAGTTAGCTTTCACATATCTAGTCATGGCAATTTACCACGGAAAGCTGCACCCTGAAAAAACGAGTAGAGTTGTTAACATTTCGTTATCAATATCCGCACCTATCCGCACATATTCGCCTAACTTTCCGTGTGTTGCACCTTGGTGGCCCACAATTTATGACATTTTAAGGGTCAATTCACACCGAAATGGCAGCGGAGCGGCCAGCAGCATAACTGTCATATAATTTTAAACTTTATCTTCATGTCCATAAAACACAGTTTCGCTTGAGACAACCACTGCTGCTCACGGCCGCTGACGGTCGCATTTTCTAAGCGATAATATGTACTATAGTAATGAAGATAAAGCTTAAAATTGTATGACAGTTATGCTGTTTGCCGCTCTACTGCCATTTCGGTGTGAATTGGCCCTAAGAAAGAAATTGTGCTCTATATGATCCGGTATGAGTTGAATGGGATAATATTTATGTTTTCGTAATTTTTTCGACATTTTCGATATTTCCTTCGAGAGCACTGCGCGCTGCGCGCCCCCAACTTCTCTAACTGAAAACTTTGACGGTACGTAATTACCTAGTTAATAAAGCATCATTTGATATAAATGCTCGGTTGTCGAATCAAAACGCTGTGGATTATAATAATAAAGATTAATTATTCACGATTTAGAATCGTGTAGTAAAGATCTAACTTCGCTTGTAACAGAGACTATAACTACAAGTTGAGAGTAAGTATATGTCACCGTAAAATTGTAAAAACCGTTGGATTGTAAAATAACTAATGAGATTGTAAAAATATGTCGAAAGATTAAAAACTATATATTCATATTCTAACGAAAAATAATGTGTTAATTATAGGCAGCATATTCGCGTCGGAAGTTTATCAACATTTTACAATTTCACTAGTTTTATTACAATCTAACGGTTTTTACAATTTTACGGTGACATATACACCCTTACGCTGGTTGTCCACAGCCAACATCACCGGGATGTCACCGGGACGTCACTGAGAAAGACATGAGCGCCGAAGTAGCGATACCTACATACATTTACTATAGCCGTCTGTCCACCTGCACCGCACGGCCGTCCCGTCCATTTCGACCAGAAATAATCTCGTTCTCGTTGACGTCCCGTTGACGGTGGTGGTAGACAGACAACGTAAGGGTCAGTTGACAATGCTGGCGGCGCGTCGCGTCGCAGTGTGAATTTACCTTTATTTACGACAGCATTCCTATGGTATAAAAACTTATGTCCTAGATATTAAATACCAGTTAGTAAATTTAATAAATATGGCATTTATTTTATACAAGGCTAGGTCAGATATTGCAATTACACACTAATAATGTATGAAGTTCTTAGAACTTCTATGACAAATTAATCCAATAACTTTTTGTAACAGAAAATAATGTTTCTAGACAAATTATATTCAAATCAAGATACACTTTGAAAAACAATCTTAATGCAGTCGGGTAAGGTTTGTTATCGCTTATCTAACTCTTAGGCACAATAGTTCTAGACTTGGCCTTGGACCAGTTGCGATGCACCTTGGCGTGGTGATCACATTACTGCCTGCTACAATCATCAATTCATCATCATCACCGACTTCACCGACCACCGACGTGGCCACTCGCTACTCGCCAGTTCGCCACTACTTAAACCCGGGTTTATCCAACACCTACTGTTACTTCCTGAAGATGTTGGTTTAGCCTCAATGTGAGGACGGTTAGGCTGCAATCCATCATACTTAAACCTAGCCTTTCAAATTAAATGGAAGGACTTTATGTGACGCATTATTAATTATTATTTATTTAATTTTTTTAATTGTTCAAAATGGCGGCGATGTGGTTCGCCAGTCCCATCACGTCTCGTTCTCGCGGAGGCGAAAAGTGGCCCATGGGGAGCCGCTTCGCTACGTTGAATGTAAGAGGAGGAATGGATGGTAAGAATGAAAGTGGACGAAGCGAAACAAGTATATAAGGATCGTAGCAAGTGGAAAGAAGTGGTCTCTGCCTACCCCTACGGGAAAGAGGCGTGAGTACACGTGTATGTATGTATGTGTTAATTCTTTTTTTTAATTATTTTATACGATTCATATTTTTAATGTAAGCTATTTGTTATAGCTTCTGCATGTGCAAACTTTCATCACCCCTTTTCAGGCTAGACGAAGACCGCGAGACTCGAGACCGACTCGCTCTTGGCCGGTTTTTTAGTGAAAGTTACAAAACTTTGCAACACTAAACTCCAGCTCCTATGCAATATGCATTGTCTTACGTAACACAGGCAAAGAAATGTCTGCATTTTAATGTAATTTAATGTAATTTAACTATGCAAGCTACATTCTACAATCTAGGATTTGCCCTTGGTGTACCTTATATAGCCATTAGATATGAGCGCCGATGGGAGGTAGGTCGGCGGCGGCGCGCCGGCTTTTTTGGGTCGGCGGCGGCGGCGTCGGCGGCGTGACCTTGAAAGGGGTTTTTTTTAAGTTTGTACTTGGTAGTAAAAAAGTGTAGTAAATAGATTGGTTTACATACAATTACAAATCAATACAATTTATGGCACTTTTTGTAGTGATGAAAAAGACAATAATAGAATTCCAAAGTAGTTCCAGCAGTTAACTGTGCTTTGATTCCAGAGAGTATAATCACTGTAATCTTTTTCTATTTTCGTTTTATAAACGTCCATATTTTAGGCACTGACGTTGAAGCCATTTGTATAACTATCTAGGCTCTCTCTAGTGAACAACCAATAATAGCGAAGATTCCAGCCTGAAACACGGTGCAAAACCCAAAACAAGCATATCTGCCTGTAGGTGGTTCCTCCCCCATAGTCTAGCACCCGCCCGGTTGTCTTTCCTGGATCTGTCCGTGAACCAAATTATGTTACTAACATGAAAATTAATTGGGACCTATCATCATTCCCCGTCCTCCCCAGAAGTTTTGAAAGGCAGGTATAGCTTTTAGTAGCTATGCACCTTGATAATGGCGTCAGATGGCATGACCATTGACCATAACAGGTTTCTCAGGAAGAGACTGTTGTAGTTGTCCAAGTAGTGTACAGGCCCGTCACATTCTACCTGCCGTCATGGCCCTTAGAACAACCATCTTAGCCTCAGTCAGGTTAATCAGGGCTTCAAGTGAAGCACTGGGTGTTGAATAGAGCGCACCCGTGATTTGAGATAGGCCAGCCTCTGTACACTATTTAATGTTTTGATGCAGTTGACCTGTACAGCTTTTTTGGCTGCGTAGTGTGGCATACTACACTTCGCAATATGTGACAATCGGCCTTACTAAAATTGATGTGTATAACCATGCATAACATTGCCTTCGACCGAAGGCCTCATTTAAAGCTGACAAGTCTCGGGCAGAACCCCAAAGCACATCTTGCTTTTTTCATAATGTCCTCGATGTACTTATTCCAAGTAATCCTTATCAAGATATTTGACCTCCCTCGCAAACGTGGTAGTTCTCCCGAAGAGTGTTGGGGGTTTTAGTCCCTCCAACTGCCTCTTTTTGGTTTAGGGTATCAACACTATCTTATTAGCGCTGACTGTTAGTTTGACACTTTTTCACTAATTTTCGACGACTTTCTGTAGTGCTGATTACATTAGCCCAGCGACTACTGATGCGCATTTGCTCACCACTAGTATCGCAAGGATGTCAGTCACTGGTCCACTGGTTGTCAGCCTCCGTGGTCCACTGGACCACAACCTAGCAATATTTAGACCGTGGTTCTCGACTCGAAGGTCGTAGGATCGATTTCCGCATTGGAACAATGAAAAAATGTTTTCAAGTTTGGTTAGGACCATGCAGGCTGATCACCTGATTATCTGACAAGAGAGATGATCCACGCGACGGCTGGACATGTGAAAACATCTACCGCCGCACGGCGGAGTTTAAACAGCGCGGAGAAAAGGTGCTACCTAATTGACAGCCCGATGGCGTCGTCGAGCGCACATTATTACAATGCGCGCCTGGCAGGACAGAATGGTGTCTCCAACTGCTGGCTACAAAATAGTGGCCAATCAGACCGGTTTTACAGGAGTAGGTGGCGCATAGACAGGGCACCTTCTTATACTCGATGGAGCGGGTTCTGACCGGGTACGGGTGTTTCGGCCCAAAGAGAACCATTGCCCCAGTGCCACCACTGCCCGGACAGTGACGACATGGCACAGCATACGCTCGAGGCTTGCCCCGCCTGGGACGAGCATCGAGCAATGCTATGGGCCGTAATTGGAGTATACCTAAGTCTCCCGGTCATCCTTGAAGGGATGGTTTGGTCCGGAGGGGCCTTTGAGGCGATGGCCACCTTTTGCAAAACCGTGATTTCGCAAAAGGAGGCCACAGAACGGGAGTGAGAGGCGGACGTAGCCGCAGGCCCTGTTCGCAGGCGGCGACAAGGGCGTAGGTGCGCTATATATGAGCGCCAGTTACCGCCCTAAAGGACTCGGGTGACGGATTGGGGAATCCGTCGCCCATTGCACGAGTCTTCCCGGTAGCAGAGCATCCAGTGCCTGGACTGCTCTCCCGGAGTGTTGGCAGAACCAACTGCCATGCGAAGGCTCTGCAGTATCATGCACCTTCTATCGTTCAGTTATTTTAGCAGCCCATTCACTACCAGGGACTACTCAAGCGGCGACAGTACCCTACCCCTTTCTGTGTGCATCCTTGGGTCAAACTTACCATGAGTGTCAAGCCCATAATATTTGATGACGCTACGCTGTTATTAAGCGTGTATTTGATCCACTCTATTGTAGTTGAAACTTGAATCTACATTTCTAGAAGCCAGGCTATCAGGGTTGAGGTTGAGGTGTTGTCGAACGCGCCTTCAATATCTAGAAAGGCGCTCAGCGCAAACTCAATGGCTATATCAATGCGATCTACTAGCTCCATTAACGCCGTATCAGTAGATCTGCTTTATATTGTTGTCTTTGATGCTGATTTCCCTTTCGATGAGTTACGTGGAGGTTAACCACCTTCTTCTCGTTTAAAGCATGAAAGAAGTAAGGTCTATTATATGACTTAGGTAATATGAATGCTCATAGTCACTAACTGAAATCTCTCACTCGGCGCGCCGATAGATTTTCGCGGCGGCGGCGGCGCGGCAAAATCGTCGGCGGCGGCGGCGCGCCGGCGCGGCGCTCATATCTAATAGCCATTGTGTTATTTGTGCACGTCGGTAGGACTTAGAAGTTAAGAGATCTAAGTATTTGATAAAAATATATACATTTAAATTTACATTAAGGAATGTAATGTTAGGTATAATTATTATTTAATTACTTGTAATGAATAATACAATAAATATAGTTTAAAAAAACTAAAAAAACACGCTTTTAAAGAATATCGAACTAAAAAGTTGAAAATAATTTTAAAAATTTTAAAAATAAACTTAAAACAGTAGTATATAATAAATACTAGTATAATTGAGGGAAAAGCGTGGGTCGCTCTATATACGAAAATTGTGGCACAAAGCGCCCCACGCTTTTCCCTCAATTATACTAGTATTTTTTATATACTACTGTTTTAAGTTTATTTTTAAAAAAAATTAAATTATTTTCAACTTTTTAGTTCGATATTCTTTAAAAGCGTGTTTTTTTGTTTTTTTTTAAACTATATTTATTTTCAACTTTTTAGTTCGATATTCTTTAAAAGCGTGTTTTAAAGCTACCAGAGCCGAGGAAGGCAGCAGGCGCGCAAGAGAGAGTTACATACAAGCAAACAAACAAGCTTACATACAGGTGAAGTTTTAATATAAGCGTGTTAAAAAATAAGTTCAGTAATGAATGTTTTCATCGAGATATTTATGCTCTTGAGTCTTGATATGTCGACTGGCCAACTTGGTATCCAAACACAATAAAAACAGCCAAGGGCGAGGCGGCCTCGCGCACTAAGGGTTCCGTAAAAATGGCAAAAGAATCATGTTTGTTGTATACTAGCCCCACTTAAATATTGTTTTAATTATGTTTCTAGTATTTGTTGTTATAGTATAGGCAAAAGAAATACATCATGAGTAAAAATTTCAGCTGTAGCTGTCACGGCTTATGAGATATACCCCGGTGACAGATAGACAGATGGACAGACACCGAAGTCTTGGATTATAGGTTCCCGTTTTGTTATTCTTTGAGTATGGAACCCTATAAAGCAAAAAATGGTATGCAAAATGCACGATATTTTTGTATTTAACCTTGCCACAAGCGTTATATTTAAATTACTTCTTTATTCAAATTTCTAGTGACAAAAAACGAGTAATGTAGAAAATTAAAATTAAATATCGAACAGGTGCTGAAAATCGAATGTTCAAGACGACGAATTCTGACGAATATTTTTTTTTGTGAGTCAAAATTTTTGTCATACCTGTGAACCTATCAATAATATAATTGCCCTATTAATTATTCGAATGAGTTTTTTTATTTATATTCAAGTTTTAATAATATAGTTATAGACGCATATATTATAGACGAGACATGTTGAGGCAAAAAACTGTCCCCACTTTTGGAGTTGTTTGGGGCTATTTTGATATTAATTGATATACTTAATTATGGTGATTCCAAGATGGTTGACATTTGAGGTATGGCGAAAACAAGATGGCATAACTCGCGTAACTTTATCTTGTAATCAAATGTAGGCACGTCATAGCCTGTCTTTGGTTTTGAAATCTTTGGTTATAGTTTATTAGTTATTACTTTAATAATATGTACACGTTAAAACATAGACGTTTCTATATATGTATAAAAACGCTTCAAAAACTCAAAAAGTTCTGCACCGATCTAGCTGAAATTTTAGCAAGATATATAATCCGTATCAAGGATTGTTTTTATCTATTTTTTTCATTAGTCACTTATCCGCGACTGCGAAAAAACTATATTTACGCGGGCGGAGCCGAGGGCAATAGCTAGTATATTATAAATGAGGCATGTGGAGGCAAATAGTGTCTCCAGTTAAATGGCCTTACTTTTGAGATTTCGGCCATTTTGACATTTGAACCACGAAGAATAGATACCAGGAGTCCGAACGGTATAAGCTTTTCCATAGTAATTATGTACACAATAATAGGACCAGATCTTAGTTCTCTTTTCTGCCGCTAGCTGTGCGAGACCGACGAGTACCGAGTGTTGCCAATACAATAGTATTATTATAATAGTATTATAATATATACCGAGTGTTGCCAATACTATTATTTATTACAATTATTTTTAAATTACCGTTAGGCAATTACCGTGTTCTACGGTATCTATTTTTCGAGAACAGTTTCTAAGAATTTCCTAAAACTTTTATTTAATTAGATTTAAATCCACGTTTCTCTTAATATTTTCTTCCAGAGCAGTCAATAGCAACATTTAAACTTCCCGCGTAATTTCAAACGAGTGCATGTCGAACCGTCGCGCGCTCTACCGGCAAAAATCTGTCCCCGTAATTGAGACCATTATTTTAACATTACGTTCGGACTCCTGGTATCTATGCTTCATGATTTGAACTATCGTGAAAACAAGATGGCTGACATTTGAAGTACGGTGAAACCAAGATGGCGTAACTTTTTCTTGTATGAAGATTTGTGCTGTCAAATGTACGTCATAGCATATCTTGAGTTTTGAAATCTTCGGGTTAAAAGAATCACGGCAGGTGGTCTACATTAGACTAGATTTGTATCGCAGCCAATTATACATATAGGTGTGAGAGTTTGTGAAATAGGCACGTACTATATTAATAGAGGCATTAAAATGTAAATGGCTCGACAGGTTCGTATACGGTCGTGTACGCCATACTGTGTGATTACATTAACATAGTAACGAGCAAAACATTAACGAAAATTATATTATGTCAAGTAATTTATCTTGACTAAAAACCTAAAAGTAAGGATGAAGAGTTGGGTATTTTCCTGCACATTTCCTTTTTTTTCAGATTTCAAAACTAAAGATGGGCTAGTACGTCATAGGCCATAGCCTATGACGTACTACGTCGTACATTTGACAGAACTTATCATAATGCAAGAAAAAGTTACGCCATCTTGATTTCACCACACCTCAAATTTCAAAATGGCCCCAAACAACCACAAAAGTGGGGATATTTTTTGCCTCGACGTGCCTCGTCTATAATATATTTTTTTATATTCAGCTGGTCGATTCTGTATCGTAAATTTTGTGAGTTAATCACTGACTGTTAGTAACGAAACGGAGGAGTGAGTAACGGAAAGTCTCACTTTTGTATTCACTATAATACAAAAGTGAGACTTTCCGTTACGATAAACGCGCAAATATCGGAGATATCAGAAATTTTGTGCATATGACATGATATGACCATACATCTTGTAGCACCTTGTAGGCGTGTGACGTCAACTGCCGGTACAACTTTTGTATGGGGCATTTTCACAAGCCTCACAAGAGTGCTTCTAATAATAATCAGCAATTTCCTTTGAAAATATTGATTTTTAATATACTATTCCCTTTGTTAAGTTTCTTATTTTCAGAGCACTACATATTTTTATGTAATAAAAAAACTACAGGCAAATAGGTACCCTAATCTATTACTAATTATCAATCTACCTTACTTCTTGACTACCAAACCCCTAATTCCCAAGTGATGACGTCATTTTTATGACTTACCCTTACACAAGCCTTACACAGCTTGTAAGCTTTGATTAGACGTTCCTAGGCATTTCTATTTAGTACCTTAACGACGAGTATTAATCAATAAACAAAGATCTAATCGGACTTCGGGTAACATGATGAATGGAGGCTTCTATATCTTCTGTCTTCATCGTGTCAACTCAATACAAATTCCACGCAGCGTCCTGTTAGACAGAATCGTGGGTCGTGCGCTAAATATAAACTAATAATAAACAGTGTATTAAATAGCAGTGTATTAAATGGTAATAATTGAAGTTTTGTTCAACGTGTACTGTACACGTCAAGCTTTTTTCATATAAAGAATGATTGCCAATGTTTGATTTTTTTATTTTTTTTGATTTTTCTAACCATCAAATCAATATTTTGCTCGTGTTGTAAATTGCACAGTTTACAAAGTACATTAAATTATACAGACCTACATCACTAGTGGCCTTTTCGTACGGAAAAGCCGAATATCAATGTCAATATCGTAATCAGTGCAAAACACTGTCAAATATATAAGAAGAAGATGGTAATGTAGAGCTTAGTAAATCTTCGGTTTCGCTCGACTATGTCCGTAGCGCACTTTTAGGTAGCCCAAAAACGCTATAAATCTAAGCTCTACATACGCTGCAAGTGTTGCCATTTTGACGAGTTCATTTCCTCACAATAGGCAAGCGGACTTTTTTTATTGCATAAATGAATAGTACTCTTAAATATGAGTAACTTCTCAAAAGAAGCTGTATATCAAAAGTTAATATTTTTAAAGGTACAGCGATTTGTATGCAAAAGTCTCGTAAAAACGCTCCATACTAAAGTCGGGTTACAAATGACGTCACTCTTGGGTTAAAGTGTATGAAGTATACGGCCGCAGGAACATATTTGTAAAATATTTCCCCGATATTTGTGCGTTTAAGTTCATACTTAACATAATGAATGTTTTTGTATATGATGTACTTATGTAAACTAATGATGTTAGGTTTTGTTTACCAATTTCGCAAAAAAAAAAAATTGTACTTTTTAAATGTATTTAGTAAACTACACATAGAATATTATATTATTTTTACATTTACCAAGTAGTAAGTAATGCCTTAATATTTCTGAATATATATAATGAAACCATGGACTAAGTGTAATTAGTCCATGATGAAACTAAATATTTCAGATGTAGTCCGAACCCCTATTATTGATATTAGAAAAAAACAAATTCTAAGTTTGCATTTCATTGTAAATTCAAGGAATATTATTATCTCATAATCATATTTAAACAGTAATGAATAATAAATCTGTCTGTTGTGAGGTTGTGAGGGACGTAATTTGGGAAATTATGCGTCAGTAGGTGTGTGCTGTGGAGCGCTAATGGAGTATTTGTGTTTGCATGATTAGGCATAATTTCATCATTTGTGTTTTATATTATTCGATAGGAACGGGAAAGGGTTAGACATACAAAAGCACATGGATGGTGAAACCCTATCACCTCGGTTAAATTGAAAATTGTGCCTTTATTCAAACAATCACAACCAAACGATAAAACTAAAGCATCATAATTATTAAAAATATTAAGGATTTTCTTGCCGTAATAAGCAGAGGGATAGTGAGTTGTATAAATTGCTTGTCAGCAGGTTCCTTTTAGTAATTGTCATTAGCTAAATGCATATTGCAAACTATCTGATTCTCAAACTTTACGTGCGCCCGCGCCGCCCGCTGCGCCGTGTTGTCAACCAGCGGATACCGTACATTTTGTCACAATAAAAGTAGCCTACGTCCATTCACGAGGTGTAATCTATATATGTGTCAAATTTCGTCGCAATTGGTCCAGTAGTTTCGTTGCCTGTTAAATGCAACCAAACAAACGAACATACAAACAATGAAATTTTTCCACTTTATAATATTATAATATAGATATATTAGATGATTAATTGCCTACGATAACGCTTGTTTTCTCGAGACGATAATATTTTACTCCGAGCTTCCGTTAAGGCTCGGTTACACTTACACGGCTCCTGGAAGTAGGCGATTAAGACTATTGCGTCTAGATTACCTGCTGCATTGTAACTTGTAACCTGAGCCCACATGAGCCTCGGTTATGCATACTGTACGGAGGCTTAAAATGATGGGTGTTAAGAAATTTATACGAATTGTTATGAGGAATTCATTTTCATATAACTAGCTAGAATACTATACTACTATAGTATAGTATTCTAGCTAGTTATTCATAATCTTATTCTAGCTTTTTACAGCGATTTTGCTACATGTAAAGAATTTTGGAATATTTGTAATTTTTGCAGATCTCTTAGTTTATAGATTGCCTAGTGCACGTCATATATCTGCGCGCAGTCCTATTTGTGGTAGGTATATGACGTGTTGATAGATGATTGAGTAAGGTATTCCTTACCAATAACAATATTTACACAACGGATAATTTATACAACGTTTCTATCTTTGTCTGACACGTTGGAAAATGTCACTTGACAGACAAAGATACCAAGTACCAACGTTGTGTAAAGTTATCCGTTGTGGTAAATTATTTTGAATCCTAAAAACTTATAAAAATATACTTTAAAAGTATACTTTTTGAAAACCGCCGAAAACATTATTCGCCATGTTGGTTGATAGGTATTATCTGTGCACTGACGTCATACTAGTACTATTTGTAATCTATGCTATAGTCCGTAGTAGTAAAATAATGGTGTGACGTTTTATTTTATAATATCAAAATGAAACTAAATTCGCAGGCGTAATTTTTAAACATTTCTACCAGCTCTTTCACACGGTAAAATCGTCTTGTATTTAATTATTTACAGGTAATTTATCATATCACACGATCTGTGTTTTATTCAATAACCTCACTCACAGCTGGGCGTCTGTATGTTTGTACAGGTATAATTCAATTTGTTTAAACAATTCCAGTAATAAATTGATCATTTAATATCAAGAGCTTTTAGAAGCTACGATTTTTCAGAAGTGTCCGGCGTCCGACCTACTTCAAAATGGGTTTGGGTAAAATTATTGTTAACACTAAGGGTCAGGTCATACCGCTACGATATACGACGCAACGCAACGCTGCATTTTAAAGATCGCTATTTAAAAAAAAAACATTTATTTTCAGACAATAAAGTCCATAAATAATACATAATATAAGAATTGATAATTAGACGGGAGAAACAATACTTATTTAAATAATTAGCGCGCTCCTTATCTCGCTACCCTGACATGTAGTTCAGTGATCCGGCGAAGGAGAGCAGTGTCTGTTCTGTCTCCTATCATTCTCTGACGTCGATTCTTCTGACGACCTCAGTGGCTCAGTTAGTTCAGCGTGTTGGTGCTCAAGCCGGGGGTCGCGGGTTCAAATCCCGCCGAAGGAACAAAAAGTTTTTCTGTGTTCCTGGGTCATGGATGTGTGTTAAATATTATGTGTATAATATAATAAAAATCTTAAATATGTGTATAGTATAAAAGTATTTAAATATACTTCCGTTGTCTGGTAACACAAGTTTTTTGAGAACTTACCATGGGATCAGATTGACGTGGTGTAAAGTGTCCATAGATATTATTATTATATTATTATTATTCTCAGGACACTATTTCGGCTCCCCCGCACGCGGTGTACTATCGCTATCGACGGTACTTTATTTCGCATTACCGTGTAGAAGTCGTCTCTCTTGCATTGGCAAACATCCCGGAGTACCGGGGGACACGGAAGAGATGAAAATGTTATAGTAGAGGATACGAACTAAGGTCGACCTTCACTGATGTGTTTACCAGATGAAAGTGATATTTTATCAAATAAAATAAGTTTCTGAACATATTTAAATTAGGCAACCCCTTAAAAAATGGTCAAGACTATAATTAATTCAAAGTCAAATTTTTTTAAAAGTAAATATAACATGTGACATATAAGGTATATCCATCCGAAACCCATGAAACTGAACAACTTTCTCCGAGGAACACAGGTCGAAATATGAAAAAAAAAATTATTTGGTTCTCCCATACTAATTTGATTAACTGACCATGCGGTTTATATGGGAGGTCCAAATTTTTTTTTTCATATTTCGACCTATGTTCCTTGGGAAAAGTTGTTCAGTTTCATGGGTTCACTGGGTTTCGGATGGATATACCTTATATGTCACACGTAATATTTACTTTTAAAAAAAATTGACTTTGAATTAATTATAGTCTTGACCATTTTTTAAGGGGTTGCCTAATTTAAATATGTTCAGAAACTTATTTTATTTGATAAAATATCACTTTCATCTGGTAAACACATCAGTGAAGGTCGACCTTAGTTCGTATCTTAGACCATTATTATAGGTAATGCAAGACGCTATAGGCCCGCTGTGTAAAGTTGGCCCACAGGCTACCAGTGTAAAACTTTATTCATTACACAAAAATACGGGTACATGTTTTATATGACGTCAGTCATACACTACACAGCGCGCGGTGCAACTTGGTATTCGAACTGTTACAATGAAATGTGTATTTTATTGCGTAATGAATAAAGTTCAATTTTGAAGAGCTGTCCCATCCCAACTTACCTGTCCGGTAGTTGTGGTATAGTATACGGGTATGCGACCCCGGCTTCCCTAGCTATTACTGTCCTATCCCTTGCCCTCCTGGGCGGTAATATCCTACATTCCCTATTTCCCACTCTAACTAACCAATCTTCCTTTTCACACCACCTATCCTTCCCTTTCCCTATTCCTACCCTCTCCACCAATCCGTGGAAACGCAATGGATAATCAAAATAATTTAATTATCCAAAATGGCGGCGATGTGGTTCGCCACCCATCACGTCTCGTTTCTCGCGGAGGCGAAAAGCGGACCATGGAGAGACGCTTGGCTACGTTGAATGTAAGAGGAGGAATGGATGATAAGAATGAAAGTGGACGAAGCGAAAGAAGTATGTAAGGATCGTAGCAAGTGGAAAGAAGTGGTCTCTGCCTACCCCTACGGGAAGAAGGCGGTCCTGCCTGCCCCTACGGGAAAAAGGCGTGATTATATTATATATATGTATGTCTTAAAAATGCAGCGCCACGTCGCGTATCATTTCGGTGTGAATTGACCACTAAGTAACCAATTATTACAAACCACATAACTATTAATCATAATTTAAATGTACATTTGAATTCAATTTCTCAGTACCTTTGATCCTACTAATATCATAAATGTGAAAGTTTGTGAGGATGGATGCATGGATGGATGGATATACGGAAAACTATATAATGGATTTCGATGAAATTTAGCGGGGTAGTAGTTTAGGCCCTGGATTAAAACATGGGCTATTTTTTATCCCGAAAAAGTACAGTATTACAATGGGATTAAGCTATTATAAATACAAAAACTAAATATAACATTGAATATTAAAATAGTAGTAATGTTTGTAGATCATTATAGAAAGTCGTATCGGATCGTTGTCGTATAGCGTAAATCGTCCGTCACAGCAGCCTCAGCGGGCGGGCCGCGGGCGAGCGAGGCGGGCGAGCGAGGCGAGCGAGTAATCGATCGCTTGTGCGGTGTGCGGTGTGCCCGGCGCCGGCCCACGCGACGCGACACTCCGCTGTGACACCGCGACACGTCACTCGATATGCATTTACCTTTGAATATTATATAACCAAAAATATTTTGTTTCATCTTATATTTATCAGTTATCACCTGATGGTCCGACAAGAAAGATGATCCGTGCGTCGGATGGGCATGTAAAAAGTCGGACCTGCGCCTGATCTCTCGTCAGTCGTGTCGGTTATCCGTCCCACTGGATTTCGAAAGTAAAGGAAGAGAGAGAGTGCTCTTGTGTACTGCGCACATGCTTGGACACTTTAAAATAACTCCTGCATAGCTGGCCTGGTTTCAAAGAAATCGGCCACCGTCACCGAAATTGCTGTAAGAAGCAGTGGCGAAGGCTGGTTCTCCTTCATAGGGAAGCCCCAGTCTGTATAATAGGTAGGAATTTAGATGAGGGTCTTAAAAAAGTAAGCGGTAAGTAAAGCCGATTGGAATGAAGTTATAGGAACACCACGCCACTGGTAGTGAGCGTTTTTTATTATCATCATAATCAACCTATAGCTGTCCACTGTTGAACGGTATGGTAATGGTATGGTAGGTATCACGTAGGGACAATTCCGTAAGTATATGAAAATAAAACTTTTTGAATATAATAGAACGTAGGCCTTATAAGGAAAGAAAAGTTTCTGTATGGACAATGGAAGTTTGGCATACACAATACACCATTACTACTTCCCAGAAATTGTTCCTTATTGGAAACACCATCGAGGCGGGCGATTTTTTTACATTTGTGACTTTAAATCCTTAATTAATATCTCTGTTCGATGTTCATAAATGCGTACCGAGTTTAAAGGAAAATAGGTGCCCAGCCCAAGGTGGGTTGGGGATTTTAGGGACCAGGAACGCAGGTGCTCAACCCCAGAGGAGTTACAAGTGTAACTCCCCTTGTGTTGCGAGCGTCCAAGGGCGGTAGTAATCGCTTACCATCAGGCGATTAGTCCACTCGTTTCCTGATCCATATCATAAAAAAGAGTTTAATTCCATACATTCATCTAAAACCAAAAGTAAGATTTGATTGATATGGCCTCGCAAAAACGAAAAGGCACCTTCTTACTATATAGTAATTTTCTTAAACTAAGTATCTACTATAATATTGTATCTTTAAGACCAAAATTTGCCAAATCAGTTCAGCCCCTCTAAAGTTTTAGCGAGACATTGAAATTGCAATCAATTTTTCTGTATAACTGAAGAAGATTGTTGACCTCTACGAAAAATTTAGAGTGCTTTAAAGTACAGACATTTTATGAATAAGCAAGGCCTGCCGAGTACCGAGTTACTCAATACTCTTTATAGTAGAACCATATAGCCCTACATCTTAAGAAAAACCGGCAAAGGGCGAGTCGGTCGGTCGGCAAAGGGTTCCAAGCATCGAAAAAAAAAAGTTTCTTTTATGAGAGTCCCACTTAAATATTATGTATTTTATTCTGTTTTTTTTGTTATTATGTATTTTATTTTATGGTTTCACGGCAAAAGAAATGCATCATCTGTGAAAATATCGACTGTCTAGTTATCAGTGGCGTGGGGTTCTTGTAACTCCATTCCTGTCGGCTTCGCTTACCACTTACCTTTGTGAATACCCTTATCCAAATCCCTACCTATCAGTTGTGAAGGCTGCTGTTCTCCTTCATAGCCCTAGCCTGTATAACAAGTAGGGTTTCGGATGAAGGTCTTCAAAAGGTAAGTGGGAAGTGAAGCTGATAGGAATTGAGTTATAGGAACCCCACGCCACTGCTACCTATTTAAATATAGGCTAAGGCTTCCCTATGAAGGAGAAGCAGCCTTCACCACTGCTAGTTATAACGGTTCATGAGATACAGCCTGGTGACAGACAGAGAAAATTGACAGCGGATTTATCTTTGGGTACGGAACACTAAAATGTAGACTGAAGCTGAAAGCTTTTGGCAATCTCTTACTTATTAAGTATTAAGATCGTCTTGTCTTGGATATCTATTTAGGCAGCGAAGCTAGGTCACGGAAATCTTTATGCACCTAGCCTATATACTTTTATTTATTTAAGACTTACGGCGGAATACTGAAACGCTAATCAAAATTAAGAGCCCTCCTATTCACAGGCTGTAGCTCTCTGCTAGTCGAAATGACAAGGACAGCATGTGACTTGAGCGGCACTTAATTTAACTATCGTTCCAGTATTGGAATGTTAAACATTAATTCTAAAACGTTACTAAGTACGGAGTTTTCTTATTCACTGTTGTGCTTAGTTGAGTATCGAGGGCAGAAGGTAACTCGAGAGCCTTTTAATGATTTTAAAAAACGTTAGAGTTCGAGCTTTACTATCTTAAAGTACCTGTCAAAAATATAGACCGTATACAACCCATCTTTTTTTTACATTAAGGACAAAAGTAGATATGCCAAAATAAAATTCTCATTATGATAATATCGAAGCAGCTGTTATTGGAAAAATGATTATGTTGATGAGAAAATTCGTGGTTACATTTTAATATCGTAGATAAAAAATAAAAGAGACGTTTTGTTGTCTTCGTCTTTTCACTAGAGGTTTTAAATGGGGACGTGGAATTGGCTTGCTAGCATGTCCCCGACGATTTTTTTGGAAGTATTTGTATTTTGTGCAGAGTGATATTGCGAGAGCCCACAAGCCATTAATTTTCTCTTTTTTATAGCAATATACTGCAATTTTTTTCACTACTAGTAACATTTATAGCGATTCTGATTTCATTTTTTTAAAGTTTTATAAAACAAATATAAAATATAATTATGTCTATTTGTTGTTTACATGAAAAGGACTGCTGAGGTCTTCGAGCAATTTCTTCAAACTGAGTAGCTGTATTATATAGCAAAACAATATTCTTTTTTGAAAATCCCCAAAACGAAAATGTAATTAGTATCAAAAATACGATTGATATAAATACTCTTAGTAGTAATTAATTTTAGGCTCTAGCGAGCCGGGGCTCAGGACACCGGGAGACAAAGGGGAGGCGGAGCACCCTGTAATGGCGGCGATAATTTATACCGTCATTACCCGGCTTGAACCAGTTTATACCGGTTATTACCGGCTACCGCTCCGCGTCGCGCCGCCCAGTATTTATGAATATTAAGATATTAGCTAAGAATGCCGGAATATATTGGCCAATAAACTATATTATGGCAACATTTGCAAGCTGTCTCATATCTGGCGCATTGGCGTCTGTTTAAATATGCTACAAGCAAAAACTTTGCAGACTCAAACAGCAATTAGTATTTAGTGGCGCACTTGCCAAAAATAATAATGTCGCATGAGGGTAGCCAACGAAGTCCCAGTTGAAGGCAATATATGGCAATTTTAGCAACAACTGAGTACGTCTGTTGTTGCTAAAATTGTCATATTATGTTTGTCTGGCAATGGCTTAACTACTGACAGTACTGAAAACCAACGAGCCATCACGGACATTGATGGCGACGCGGACGACCGCATTAATCTCCTACAACTACACCTACACCTACAACCGCACCTACACGGTACACCATCTCCTATAACTACCTACACCTACAAACACATTTACACCTACCAACCTGATGGGACGTTTTTTAAAAAAAAACCAAACAAGTAAGCTGAAGTTAAGTTAAGTTAAGTTTTTCTAGTTTTAATATTTTTTAAGTAGTTAGCTATTAGATATAATACCATAATTGTTATTTTGTTGAATTAAAAATTTTAAAAACCCCCCGACACATAAAATAAACTCTTAAAAATAATAAATTATATTTTAAACATATTATAATTATTATCGTCACATATAATATTATGTAAGTTGAAATATTTTTATTTTTCAATCGTCGCCTCGTCGGGGGACCGCTATACCGCGCGTTTTATTAGGGTTCCGTGATACTTAAGGAACCCTTATAGTTTCGCTCTGTCCGTCTGTCTGTCTGTCTGTCTGTCCGCGCCTCTAGCTCCTGTGATTATTAATATAAATTGATGAAATTTGGTGCAGTTATAGATTGTGTATAGATCACGGTTTAGGGGTCATAAAAAAATAATAATTTCATATTTTAGGGGTGGCTCTCCATACATGTGAAGTGGGGATGAAAAATATTTTTTCACTCTACCCCATCGTGTGGGGTATTGTAGAATAGGTCTTTTAAAATAAAGGCAATGTTTCATACGTTACTTTTTTATAAAGTTGACCATTTTCGAGTAATCGGCCTCCAAAGTAGTTTGTAAGTTGGTCCCCCCCCTAGCATTTTTAAACTATAGGAGATAGAAACTTGCAAATTTCCGTGCTGATAGATCATGCTAAATACTCTTTAGGAAAACTATTGTGAACCAAATCGGACAGTAACTTTTGGAGTAATTAAAAAAAAAAGCATATTACGCGTTTATAGTTACGGAACCCTCCTTAGACATGTCCTGACATGCTCTTGGTTAGGTTATTTAAAGTATTTTCGTTAAAGTATTTTTCCAACAACAGCTAATTAATTATTACAAATTACATTTAGGTACGAGCGTAAATTTTTTTCGGAGTAAATTCTTTTGTTGCTATATCTGCGACTACACCTGTTTTTCTCACATAGCGGTCCCCCGACGAGACGACGATTGGAAAATAAAAATATTTCAACTTACATAATATTATATGTGACGATAATAATTATAATATGTTTAAAATATTATTTATTATTTTTTAGAGTTTATTTTTTGTGTCGGGGGGTTTTTTAAATTTTAAATTTTACTTTTATTTTGTCCTTTTTAAAGTAGGTATAAATAATGGTTACCTTACCATATACATACTTTCAACATCATTAAAGTAACATGGTACCAAATTTCGAATCGATAGGACACATGGAAGATAGTCAGATCTGACTATCTTCCTTCTCTCATCAACTATTAAAGAACTGATAATCTTCAAACGGCTAATCAGGTCATGGTTACCTTACCATGTTCTTTAAATATCGTTGAAGTAACACGGTACCAAATTTCGAATCGATCGGACATAAGAAGGCCAGTCAGATCCCCTCATCAACTAGAAAAGAGCTGATCATCTTCAAACGGCTGATCATCCCACCACCAATTTTCTCATCAAACGAAGCTACGAACACTCTCGATTAAGCCATCAATATTCTCTTTCAGTGCGCTTTCATTTGAGACCCCACTCGAGTATATTTGCAGACATTTAGTTATTCTTCCCCACTTTCACCCCCACAACTTTTAAACGGCTTAACCGATTTTCATCAAACATGTCTAAGAACACTCGCAGATAAGTCACCTTTGATACAAAAAAAAACTAAATTGAAATCGCTTCAGCCGTTCAGGCGCTATGATGCCACAGACAGACAGACCGACAGACACGTCAAACTTATAACACCCCTCTTTTTGCGTCGGGGGTTAATAAAATAAAAGTAAGCTGAATGGATCTATAAATATTTGACCGTCAGGCGTCAAGTGACAAATTAAAAAATATTCTATTGTATAGGCGTATACATTGACCTTTAAAAGATTTACTAACTTTACTTAGTCTGATCACCGGAATGTCTAATTTGTGTTTATTTTTAGTGTTCATGCAGTGATTATTACTTTTCGTATTTAACATATTTAATTTTTTTTCTAACATACAACACATTGTCCAAAATGTATTGAGAAGCGACGGTCAGAATTCCTATTTCTTTAGACTTTTCTCTCAGAGATTCAAAGCCGGACATTTTGTAAATAGAACGTATTTACAAAATGTCCTGCTTTGCCCATAAAAAATGTCGTAAGACATTCTGCTATGAAAATAGCTAAAATACACAAGTCGCGCCGTTTCTTCGTCAGAAATTTCCCAAATTTTTCTGACTGCATATGCTGCAGAACTGAGTCTATCTGCAAGATTAGCAACATGAGGACCCCACTGTAATTTACTATCTAGTGTTATACCTAGAAATACAGTGGTGTCCACTAAGTTCATTTTCTCTTCATTTTATAGTATATTTGTTTGAACTTGCCTAACATTGGGCAAAGTAAACTTTAAACATTTTATTTTATTTGAATTTAAAATTGATTGCAAGTTTGAAGAAAAGTTGAAGGAAAAAATTTGAAGAAAAATTGCAAACTTTGCAAAAGTATTGTAGAACTGTTACGTAACGCAACATTATCAAGCAGTACGGAGACACACGGGCCACGGGTAGTAACTAGTAGACAGTAGGCTCTCGTGTATCCCCACTAGGCCTAGGTAACTGGGCGTCCGCGTCACGTCCGCGCCGCGATTAATAAACGATTGACCGCGTGGCGCGTACGGCGCGTAACTCACACGAATTTAAACACTCATGAATGATTCAGACCCACTCTCCCCGACCGAATATCCATCGCGGGGATACAGGCTGATACTAAATGTATTACAAGATACGGATACAGGCTGCTCCAAAATTGTTTCAAATATTCAGGTCCAGTTTAGTCTGAAAATACACAAAAATGTGATAATTTTCTAAATTGAAGACATATAAATTGGTAGGTTATGTTTTGTGTTGTTCTTTTTGTTGACGTTTGGATTAAATTGCACCTGCAGGCTTAGCATGCGCTTAGAAGAAACAACGAAGAATAGAAAATATGACAGATTGAAGAAACATTAATACCATTCGGAGCAAAATAGGTCTTATTATAAGGTAGCAAGGTCGATGTATCATTGTTATGAGAAATAACGTTTCTTTTCTTCCCGAGCATGAGCGCACAAAATGGCCTGTTTTGACAGCTAAAGTAGAAACGTTTTCTTAATTTAATGTCAAAAAGTCCCACAGTAATGTCAACCACTCCACATCATGGCGGACCTCGACAAAAAGTTTCTTTACGTTGAGTCATATACTTGAATATTTGTTCGTTTTTGACAGAAGATTTCCCGGCAACCATTTTAAAAATATGGCTGTTTAGAAATGTTGACTTCTATTGACGACCTTGTTATCATGGATTAAGAACTATTTTGCAATGAACTGTTTTGGATAGAATATTTCTACTTTAAATGTATTTTTATGGATCGCCATGCTAAGCCTGCAGATCGAGAACAGAGTGGCAATTCTGCTAAATAAAACCTGAATTAATACAATTAAGTTTTAATACAATCAAGTCCCGATACGCTTATACTCCCAAACGGTGTTTTTATGAACGTTAAACCAACGTGAAACGCGCTCTGATTGGTCGAAACGCCATAAAATCCGTTCACGGTAAAATGTCGCTACAGTTTCAATCCAAACAAAGTAAAATTGACTCTTTAAGTTGTCTACTTTAAATACGAGAATTGAGGTTCAGTATGTCACATATTTGTGTCCTGTGTACATGAGACATTTTCCAAAAGTGATACACTGAATGTCTGGTGCCTATAGATTATAGAATGTTCCTAAATGTTTGTGTATAGTCACAAAAGGGTGCAGGGTAAATGTCTCACCTAGTGTGTCTCTATAATACAGCATGTTCTTACATTTTCAGGTTAATGTACACTTGTACAGGCTCTTCCTAATTTTCAAATCGAAAAAAATAATTTTCAACCTAAATTTCAAATTCCATATAGAATTGTAACTTTTTAATTCAAATTAAAAATGATAAAATAATTCACTTCCTCGAAATCAATGATCGAAGTTGTGACCTTTTACCTTATACAACTTTGCTTTGTTTTAAAAATATAAAATTAAACTTGCATAGATCTATTTTCCCACGGATATACTCTCGTATCCAATAATTCTTATTTCTCAAAAAGCTTTTAGTTCAAACGAAATGCAAAACTAGATAATGTTTTTTAATATTAGTTACTAAGATAGAGTCCCACAATATTAATATTAATTCCTGACGTCTAAAAGGCAACGCTTAAAAAGAATTAGTCCTTAGTCTACTACGGTAGCCTTCTGCGTTGGCACAGGTAAATACTGATTATGGTGTATAAATTCCTTTAATTGGGATAAGGGGAAACGCTGCATACATTGAACACTACCAGTACACCTAGAGCTTCTCCTTTCGAACTCCTCCGAACAACGGCAGGTCTGTATAAACTGGTGAATACCAACAGAATGTCTTGAGCTCTTCCGTTCAAACTGTAGTGAGGATATCGTCGAACAGCGAGAGGTCAACGTAAATGGTGATGTCAGATGTGCGTTTAGTATTCAAAGGCGCGCGCAAACTAAAGCCTGAGTATTTGTCGAATACATTTGTACGTAACTGCTTTAGTAGGTACATGATCTATTGGTTTCTATTGCGAAATAAATAAATTAGATACATGGACACGCAATATTTTCATATAATAATATGGTAATTCTCCTAATGTGTTTAGCATTTTAACAGATGTATGAAACTATAAATCATATTTATTTGCCAATAGGCTGATTTTTAGGGTTCCGTAATACTTAAGGAACCCTTATAGTTTCGCTCTGTCCGTCTGTCTGTCTGTCTGTCCGCGCCTCTTTTATTATGAATATAAATTGATGAAATTTGGTGCAGTTATAGATTGTGTATAGATCACGGTTTTGGGATGATACAAAAATAATAATTTTATATTTTAGGGGTGGCTCTCCATACATGTGAAGTGGGAATGAAAAATATTTTTTCACTCTACCCCATCGTGTGGGGTATCGTAGAATAGGTATTTTAAAATAAAGGCAAGGTTTCATACGTTACTTTTTTATAAAGTTGACCATTTTCGAGTAATCGGCCTCCAAAGTAGGTTGTAAGTTGGTCCCCCCCCTAGCATTTTTAAACTATAGGAGATAGAAACTTGCAAATTTCCATGCTGATCATGCTAAAAACTCTTTAGGAAAATTATTGTGAACCAAATTGGACAGTAACTTTTGGAGTAATTAAAAAAAAGCATATTACGCGTTTATAGTTACGGAACCCTCCTTAGACGTGTCCTGACATGCTCTTGGTTAGGTTATTTTATTTCTTATAATAATAGTACTCCTAAATATAAGTAAGTTCTAAGAAGAAACAGTACGACGCGTTTGAGGTCGCGCGCCTGCCGCGCAATATGGATTATGGGCCAGTCATCAATAGATTTGTATTGTGTAGGTTATAGGACAATCTGCTCAAAATTTAAAGTCACATGTTATATTTTTGGAACGAGAATTGAACACTGACTTGAATATTTATTTTTGTTTTGAGAACAGCCTGTAGAGTAGACCGCGGGGTAGGACATAGGCTACTTTTCATCGCGGCAAAACTCCCTGTTCCCGAGGGATTTCCTATGTCGCGCACGAAGTCGCGAGCAACATCAGTAAACAATATGAGCAGACGCGGTCTAAACGATTCTGGGAAAATCTGAGTGGGGGTCAAATATGCTAAATAAAACCGGCAATATTACAATTACAAACTGCCAAACGGTATTCTCGTAAACGATAAGCCAGCGTGATGCGCTCTGATTGGTCGAAACTTCACAAAATCAGTTTATGATAACATGTCGCTTCACTTATAATACAATCAAAGTAAAATGAAAGTCTACTGTAAATACGAGAATTGAGGTTCTGATTACTACCTCCGGTTAGTAAGTTATCCTAAAATAACAAACACATCTACATTATACTCTCCTTTAGCTATTAAGCTATTTGAACAAAACAGACAAAAATATCCCACCAAAAACATTCTGTAAAAAACTAGCCAAGTCTCGATAGAGCTGCTCGTTTATATCTAAAAAGTAGTGAAATCTAGACAAAGTCGTTCCAAGTCTAAGGTTCCTTACTGCGATTTCTTTATTATTATAGTTGATGTCGTGTGACTTGGCCGTTGAACATTCTTTATAAGTTAGTGGGTACAAGTCAATTTTGTTTACACGTAATGTATATCTGTTGTAACTACCTATGTTTGTTAAGCGAGATAATAGCCCATACTGGTATTGGTAATAGGATGCTAGTGTCTCATTTTAGGCTGTTGTTGATTGTAGAACACATATATTGGAGCAGTGGTGTCATGGAGCCCCTTTTGTACCCTTGTGTACCCTTCAACGGCCAAGTCACACAACATCAACTATAATAATAAAGAAATCGCAGTAAGGAACCTTAGACTTGGAACGACTTTGTCTAGATTTCACTACTTTTTAGATATAAACGAGCAGCTCTATCGAGACTTGGCTAGTTTTTTACAGAATGTTTTTGGTGGGATTTCACTTCTTTTTGTAGAAACGTTGATATTGATTTATTTTACTAGATTTTAGTGTAATTTGTTTATTTAATTTGTGTAATGTTCGAGTAGAATAAAGTTAATCGTTCGACTATTTCTTCTTGTAAACTTGTAAGTATAAGTATAAAAGCCAGTCTAGTCTTATCCAGAGTTTTCCTTTAATTTTATTTATATGCGTATCAAAAGCAGAAGGGGAGGCATTCGTCCAGCAGTGGGACGCTACGGGCTAGATTTAATTAGAAGATGTGTCCCACTTCGCTAGGTTTTTGCAATAACAGTAGATTTTTTTATGTTTAAATTTCTGCGTTCTGGTCTTATCCAGAGCTCCTCAAATAGGGACCTGAAAATGCGGCGAAATGGTTCCAGTAAAGAATCGTACGGCAGTGTTTGCTTCGCGTTCGACTTGGCGGGGGCACTGCCGTGCCCCCAGATCGACGTTCTGGTCTTATCCATAGGTTCTCAAATAGGGGCCTGAAAATGCGGCGAAATGGTTCCAGTAAAGAATGGTACGGCAGTATTTGCTTCGCGCTCGACTTGGTGGGGGCACTGCCGTGCCCCCAGATCGACGTTCTGGTCTTATCCAGAGGTTTTCAAATAGGGGCCTGAAAATGCGGCAAAATGGTTCCAGTAAAGAATGGTACGACAGTGTTTGCTTCGCGCTCGACTTGGCGGGGGCATTGCCGTGCCCCCAGATCGACGTTCTGGTCTTATCCAGAGGTTCTCAAATAGGGACCTGAAAATGCGGCGAAATGGTTCCACTAAAGAATGGTACGGCAGTGTTTGCTTCGCACTCGACTTGGCGGGGGCACTGCCGTGCCCCCAGATCGACGTTCTGGTCTTATCCAGAGGTTCTCAAATAGGGGCGTGAAAATGCGGCGAAATGGTTCCAGTAAAGAATGGTACGGCAGTGTTTGCTTCGCGCTCGACTTGGCGGGGGCAATGCCGTGCCCCCAGATCGACGTTCTGGTCTTATCTAGAGGTTCTCAAATAGGGGCCTGAAAATGCGGCAAAATGGTTCTAGTAAAGAATGGTACGGCAGTGTTTGCTTCGCACTCGACTTGGCGGGGGCACTGCCGTGCCCCCAAATCGACGTTCTGGTCTTATCTAGAGGTTCTCAAATAGGGGCCTGAAAATGCGGCGAAATGGTTCCAGTAAAGAATGGTACGGCAGTGTTTGCTTCGCGCTCGACTTGGCGGGGGCACTGCCGTGCCCCCAGATCGATTATCCTAGTTTTTATAGTTTTCCCTTTATGTGGCCATTAAACCCCAACTCTGTACCAAATTTCAGCTCTCTAAGTTTATGGGAAGTACTAGTTCTATTTTGATGATCATGAGTGAGTGAGTGAGTGAGTGAGTGAGTGAGTGTCGAAAATGCGAAACTTTGCTTTCGCTTAACTTCGGAACTAAATGACCTACAGACTTGAAATTTTGGATTTTAAGTACGTGATTATAGCTTATTGGATGACGAAAATTTCTGCGTTCTGGTCTTATCCAGAGGTTCTCAAATAGGGGCCTGAAAATGCGGCGAAATGGTTCCAGTAAAGGATGGTACGGCAGTGTTTGCTTCGCGCTCGACTTGGCGGGAGCACTGCCGTGCCCCCAGATATCTTAATTGTCTCCCCTGGAGCGATCTCTTGGTGGTCTATTATTCTACTGCGAAATGGCGACTTGACAGTAGCCTACAATTGCCTTCAATTTCTTTAAGTAAATAGTGGCCCAAAAGTACCACGACCCCCGTTGCGGTACCACGGTGGTCTTCACAGTGGCGATGCTAGTTGGGCCAAACCGGACCACCTACACCAATTGTACTCACACACAATATGTCTCAGTTTGTTGAAATGACCAAAAAAGATTGTTTATGCTGACATTGTGACATTATGTGCCCATTTCACTCGCGCTTTTTTCAGTTAATAGTTGATTTATTCTTGACTAGCTGTTGCCCGCGGCTCCGCCCGGGTATATACAGTATACAGTATCCCTCGGGAACACTGTACTTTTTCGGGATAAAAAGTAGCCTATGTTTTAATCCGGAGTCCAAACTACGACCATACCAATTTTCATTATAATCCGTTCAAAAAAAAATATTACACATCCTCACAAACTTTCACATTTATAATATTAGTAGGATTAATTATTTCTCTTTCATAGAGCGAGATAACATGATTAACTTTAAGGGGCGTCAGTGAAATTGGCACTAAATGTCTCTTTTAATCCCCGACGAAAAGGTGTTATATATGTGTGTGTCTGTCGATTTCGATCGAGTTTTCTTTGTTTAAAAGCTGACACGGTCGAGAGTGTTATAAGCAATTCATCATTGTAGTATAGCTTAGAACACCCTCGACCACGGGCGTAGCCAGGTTTTAGTTTCGGGGGGGGGGGGGGGGGGGGGGGGTCAAGAAAATAAAAACGACTACGGAGGGGGTAGGGGGTTAGTATCAAAGTTCTGATTTAGGCTGTTGATTATTTTTCTAAAATAAATAATATGTTACTTGGCCTCGGGCGCAAAATTTCTAAATACGCCTCTGTATATTGGTCAGATCTGTATATTAAATATACCAGCCGGCCCATTTCGGGGGGGGGGGGGGTTTAAACCCCCTAAACCACCCACTGGCTACGCCCATGCCCTCGACCGTTGCATGCATTTATATGGAGCACTAAACAATCCCCGCGATCCGCGTGGTGCGACCGTTGAGCGTGGTCAGAGAATGTGATCCGCTGGTTTGCTGGTCGCGGTCGCCAGTCGCGGTCGCCAGTCGCAGTCGCATAGATTGGGGGGCTACCTTTAGAGCGGTTACGCACTACGTCCGATCCGAATCCGAACCCGTGAAAATATGGATCTAGAAAACTCGGATCGAATTCGGATATTGCTTACGCACTACTCCGATGTCTGATACAAATCAAAGCATTCGATAATTTTACGCGGAGTCACAGCAGAGTATTCACGTCGTTGATCATGAGTCCTTTCATACAAATACAAGTCGTTCATACAAATAATACTATGGCTACTCCGTTAAAAAACTCCTCCGTCTCTTCCGATTTCTTTCCGTCATGGAGATTCTAGAATGATGGAAAGAAATCGGATGACTGAAATCGGATCTAGTGCGTAAACTACCATAGAAATAGTTCTACGGCTACTCCGGACCATATTTTCACGGGTTCGGATCGGATTCGTAGTACGTAATCGCTCTAAAGTGTTCGTACCTTGTGCAGGCATAACGAGCCGAACTCCGCACTCCGCAATCGGGAGTCGTGACAGATGCGATCGCCGCGCGCGCTCTCGTGCTCCAGTAATTGGACTGCACATGCCACATCTCCATCTGTCCACACTCCACACCACTGTCGGTTTTATTGCACTGCACCTCTTGCACGCGATCTTAATAGTGAAGGTCGATTAAGGAGTTTACTGTCTTCAGAGTGCTATGTAATGTTTGGCGATAGGCGATAACTTAATACTTTCACTAGAACTAAGGCCAGTCTTATCTGGCACTGCCGTTATCTTACCAACATTAAAAAAAACTGTAAATTCTTTAATTTAAGTCATATTTCTTTAGGGTTATATTATACTAAGGGCCTGTTTCACAATAAACTTACTTTATATGGAGCGACAGAGACAAAGCATGCAAATAAGCTATCTAACACGTATTAGTAGATTACGAAATAGATCTTTAGATTAATATGTTTAAAAGAAGATTTAATAATTCAGTCAAATTTAATGGTCCCACGCAAATATTATGAATCATGTCAAATACATGCAATGTATTTATAATTATACTTAGGTACTTTAAAAATAAGCAATTATTAGAAGAGGTATGCTCATTTCTGTAATTCTGTGGCTCATTCAGGGTAACTTTGAATGACGAGAGTAACTTTGACAGTTTGTTCACAAAATTATTTTCTATTGTTTTATGTGGGAAACAATTGGCGCATACAATTTAATAACAATTCGTGTACGTAACATACTTCGTAAGCGAAATCTAAAGAAAAACCAGCTGTCAAAAGAAGATAATATCAAAAACTTTTGTTTTTAACCGCGCGCAACATAATGGGTAAAAATCAGTGCAAAACTTTTTTAAAAATCTCGTTAACTTTGCTGCTATCAAGGTATATAAAAACATAATGCAACCTTTTAAATGTGATGTTTTTTGACTTGTCTATGACCTCACTGCATCAATATTTGATAAAAACATAAACTAGTGTTACCCTGAAGCTGTAAATTAATTAAAAGTTAGTTGACACACGACAAAATTGCCAGTTTTTAATATAATTAGTCATTTTTAAAGACGTTATAAAACTTTATAGCTTGAAAACCAACCTGAGAGCACAGATTAACTAAACTCTTTTGACTCATTCTTAACATAGTAAAAGTTTGTTTACAAAATATGTCGATGATGTATCAAAGTTACCCTGATTGGCTGTACATTTTTCTTTAATCTAGAATAAACCATCAATAAAAAATAAATGTTCCAAGTTTAAATTCAGAATAATACATTTGCATCGCTCCAAGGGCATTCCACATTTAAACCGACACGTCGCGTCGTGCGGTCCATCATAATGAGATCTAGATACTAGCGACGGGGGTTCGACTCCGGACTGAACAAATAAACAAATCGGCACGAATGAGACATGTAAATAAAGAAAGAAGGTCTCAAAATAAAGAAATCAGTACCACGAACATCTACACAAATAAATAAATAAAGAAAATACCTCTGTCTGAGACTTAGTCAAATGGGTTCAGGGATAGTTTTGAGAGAAAGTAGTTTATTCGGCGTTAAAAAAAAACCGGCCAAGTGCGAGTCAGACTCGCGCACTGAGGGTTCCGTACAAACCTGTAGTGATTTTGTTACAGCTAAAGGTATTATAGACCTGAGTATTTGATATAATATATGAATTTCAATTTAATACCTCTACGCGTTCATGAGGAAAGGGGTAGTATGTTTAAAATTATTAACAATATTTTTATTATATGATGTAACTACAAATTTCAAGATTCTGAGTTCACGGGAAGTACCCTGTAGACCCTGTAGGTTTTGAGTTTGCGAGTGTCGAAAATTTGCGGCATAAGAGTAGGTATTTGATATAAATTCCAGTTTGATACCTCCACGCGTTCCTGAGAAGAAGGGTCTTGAACTCTTGAACTCTTGACAGACGGACGGACGGACAACCAAGTGATCTTATATGGGTTCCGTTTTTTGATTTCGAGGTACGGTACCCTAATAATGAGTAAAATCATGGCCTTAGTCAATCTGCAGTAGGCTAGTGAATTGAATTGCAGCCTTATCCACCTAGCATCAAATAGATCACCTAGGCTCATATATATATGAAAGAGAAGTATTACGTATTAAAAGCTTACTAGCTTAAAAGCCAATAAAAATCATAATTTAACGCGCATTTTTAAGCATAACAATAATAAAGGCGATTGGTATGCGTGTCCTAGGCAGGTGCAGAGATGTACGGACAGATAAAGTGAGCTGAGTGACAAAAACGTTTCGTGGAACGGGGGACTGGTGGCGTTTGCTGTGGCCTGTGACAATATTATGGCCACTTCCGTGAAACTGCATTTCTCGGAGCATTGCTTGACACGATACATAGGTAATATTAAAAAGAGGTAGATATGTTATAAACGCGTAAAAATGAAGACTCGAATTGGCCAATTTTGGTTAGTATGCTCCGCGAGTAATAGCGTGTTTTGTGTTACTATGCGACGTTGACACATTGACACGCGTCCCATGTCAATGTGTGTCGTGGCACAGAAATATTGTCAGTTTTGTAAGGATATAACGTATCTAATGTAATAATTAATCAAAGGTTGACACAGTCACTTTGTCATATTAGAGGCTTGTTATTTTACTTTTTGTTTTATAGAAATACTTTCCAGAGTTGGTGTTGGTGCAATATTGACATTGGCGAAAGGCGAAAATTTAATTTTGACGACCCTTCGACGGTCCACTGGCTTTACCGGATGTAATAGTTATAGGCTATGTACACGCAGTGAGCTCCGTAGCCTAGTGGGTAGACCGTTTGGTTCGCACTCGAGATAGTGCAGGTTCAATCCCAGGTTGTGGCGTGTACCAATGAGACTTTTTCAGATCTCAAGTACATTATAAGGACGCTCTAACGGTGATGGAAAACATTGTGAGGAAACCCGCACATGGTTGGCTCCAGACGTATTGACCAGTTTATTCCTCTGGACTAGGCTGACTATGTTGTGACAATGCTGTATGTGCTTGGGCAACCATACGACTTTTAAAAACCAACTGTCCCAGGCGCTACAGTATTTCAAGAGTGGTTTAACTTCGCTCGGAGAATACTGTATAAATCATCCATTAACGGATGCAAAGGCATAAGTTTTATGTACACGCATACATTCACCGTATGCTTGTAGTCAAATCGCGGGCTTAGTATATAGCTGTTAAACTGTTGCTCCCATAGACGTATATTATAGACGAGGCATGTTGAGGCAAAAAGTGTCTCCAAAAAAATGGCCCCAATTTTTAAATTTTGGGGCCATTTTGACAGTTGAGGTTTGGCACTTGTGATCTTACCATTTCTACATTTGCTATATATGCAGTTTATCCAGTCCGCATATAATTCATTGCCGAGTAGTTGCGTAATTAAAGGCTGTAAAAACTATGACAAACGTTTAAAAAAGATAGACGGGATATCTTATCACAGGTAATTATCACAATATTGTTTGTTACAATTAAAATACTTATGGAATTTTAAATAAATATTCAAAAAATGGCGGCCAACTATGAAATATAACACTGGTTATTGTATGCGCAACAGTGAAAAGGTAACTTTGTAGGGACGTCATTTTTATTATTGTAAATTACAGAAATAAGAGATTCAGTTTTTTTTTATTTCAGTACCTAACCAAACCTAACCTTACCCGTCAGTATTCACATTTTTGATTAATTTAAATAAAATGAAACTAAGGCTTACTATTTATTTGATTTTTACATATTATATTTAAAAATATTATTTACTATCTGGCCTGACAGACGTTGTTCTGTGAATTATGAAATTGAATAAAAAATAACTACACTTGAAGGTTGTAAGCGTAGGTTGCTACACCCATAGGTCATACCCTACACCTACAACCTACATCTAGATAGGTTGGTAGGTAAACAGTAGTTACCCCACTAAAAACCTACAAGCTACATCTACTAGATGTAGATCACCTATAACCTGCACCTACTGTCTATTCTACTCCTAAATAACCACCTACAATGTTCAGGGGCCAGCCGATTTAACATTATGCACTTTTGGAGAAAAAAAAGTAATATTTCTGAAATATTACTATGTTACTGGAAGCACCTTTATACCGAGTGATTTTTTAATCCGTTTCAAGAGAAACAGTGTATAATAGTTACACAAAATAGAGTACTTTGGCATACTTAGTTTATTATTTTTTTCTTTTGTCTAATTTAGTAAACATTTGTTATAAACATCGCAGAAATTTATAGTATTTAAATTACAGATTTCCCAATAATCCAGAGCGCAAAGAGATTTGGACTCGCCTTATTCGAGAACAACGAAATGAGCCTAACAAAAAAGTTACTCATAGATCTAAACTCCCCTCCCGCTCGCGCCTTGGTGACACCCACTTCGCAACGGGCCGTGCAGCAGAAATCGTAATATTTTAATTTCGCCATAACTTCAAAACCAAACATCCAATTTGAATAATTCAAAGACCTAATATTATCTACATAAACTGTACTTAGTGACGAAATAATTTATTTTGATAAGGATTAATAGCATGAGTAAAATAAATGCGTTTAAATATAGTCCAAAAAAAATTCAAGATTTCTAAATAAAAAAATGGTTGTTATGCCTCACTTGACATAGATAGGTATAGTGTGTCACGGACTTTTTTGTAGATATTTATAAGATCTACAATTAATTAGAACATTTTATGGTTCTATCTTTTATAGTATAGACAGCGTACGCAAAATAAGTAACTTTTCTGGTTGATTTTTACACCTTGTGTCCGAAAAACCCAAATATCTTACGGAACCCTATTTTTTCCAAAATAAAATTTAGCCTATGTTCCTCGTGGATAATGTAGCTTTCGAAAGGTGAAAAATTTTTTGAAATCGGTCCAGTACTTTTTGAGCCTATTCATTACAAACAAACAAACATACAAACAAAGTTTTCCTCTTTATAATATTAGTGTAGATGTAGATTATTACTTTCAAACTGAATTAGATTATGTATAAGTTTTTATAAATTATAATTCAATATTCTTTTTATGGTACTTAATATAATTAGTTTTGTTTTTAATGAGTCTTGTTTTATTTATCTAGGTAATAAAGGAATATTAAGTGCTGTTGCGCTAGGATTTGTATGTAATTTTTGCTGCAGCGCTGGCTGTGAAACGTCACAGCTCCTACGGCTCCGCCCCTTCTGTGGCGCCGCTGGAGCTACGGCACATGTGTAAAAACAAATTTGTTGTCTGGTCTAGGTCCATACGCCGTATAGAAGAAAAAAATTGGTTTTCTTGTAAAATCCTTTAAAATATCTTGCTTAGGTTAAAATATCTAGTATCCATACACCATAATAGCCATTGCACTAATCTATTACACCGATATAATATCTGTATAATATTCTAGTATGTAATTATCGTCATCTATGGGTACTAATCACCAGAGGAGTTAAAAGTGCGTTCCTGATCTTTGGCATACATTTGACAAATAATGTAGGTATAAGAAAAAGTTACGCCATCTTGATTTCAGAAGATTTATTCAAATAAATGTGGACTGAAAAATCTGCGGAAAGCAAATGTCGAAATGTCAAGATTACAAAATATGAAACCTCGACTGCCCCAAAAAACCCCAAAAGTGGGGCAGTTTAAGTGTGGACACTTTTTGCCTCAACACGCCTCGTCTATGCTTTATGATAATGAGAGTAATGTAATAAGAAATATGAAATATTTAAATTACATTACGTACCTGTAAAATTTATATTTGTTTGTAAGCCTTATTGATTTATTGTTGCTAATATTTTAGTAATTCCAGTATTAATGCGAGCTAAACTTATATTAAGTACGCCGGACGATTTTATTAACATTTCTTTAGTCAAGATATGTATTTAAAAAAAATGTATGCGTTGTACGCCCTTACAAAGTTATATCATACGACTAGCGACTGTTCCAACTTCCATCGGAATGGTAAAATCGTAAAATCAAAGGAACATCGAAGTTCCGTTGATTTTACATATATGGCGTAATTTTTTCTTGTATGAAAATTTTTTCGGCTAAATGTACGTGATAGCCTATCTTGAGTTGAAATCTTTGGTTGCTCCTTAGTCTGTGGTATAGTGGTCGGATTAAGATATTTACGCGGTAAATAATGTATGGAGTTAAACTACTAGCTGCAGTATTTCGGTCACGTGCGAAGGTGCTACGAGCTTATAAATTACTAGCTTTTGCCCGCGACTTCGTCCGCGTGGAACAATACTTTGGGATATCGCTGAAATTTACCCGCGACTTTATTTATGACTAACGAAAGCGGAATCCTATTTTTTTAAACGGAACCCTAAAATAAAAGTAGCCTATGTTAGACCCTATAACATCAGCTATCTGCTAGTGAAAGTCCCGTGAAAATCGGTCCAGCCGTTTCAGAGATTAGTCGGAACAAACAGACAGACAGACCGACTGACAGACAGACAGACGGACAGACAAAAATTAAAAAAAAATGTATTTTATTGTAAGTACCGAATATACTTTCAGATTCATTATGTAAAAAGCTGTTAATTTGAAGGTACTAACAGACACTTAAATTGTATTTAACTGTATAGATGTATAGATATTATATGTATTATATTTTAAGATATTATCAATTTGATGTTTATAAAATAACTAAACTATTTAACTAAACTAAACTAAACATTAACCCGCACGCGCACCCCGCCTTGGTGACGCCCACTTCGCAACGGGCCGTGCAGCAGAAATCGTAATATTTTAATTTCGCCATAACTTCAAAACCAAACGTCCAATTTTAATCATTCAAAGACCAAATATTATCTACATAAACTGTACTTAGTGATGAAATAATTTATTTTGATAAAGATTAATAACATGAGTAAAATAAACGCGTTTAAATGTAGTCCAAAAAAAATCAATATTTCTAAATAAAAAAATGGTTGTTGTGCCTCACTCGACATAGATAGGTATAGTGTGTCGCGGACTTTTTTGTAGATATTTATAAGATCTACAATTAATTAGAACATTTTATGGTTCTATCTTTTATAGTTTAGGCAGCGTACGCAAAATAAGTAACTTTTCTGGTTGATTTTTTTACACCTTGTGTCCGAAAAACCCAAATATCTTACGGAACCCTATTTTTTTCCAAAATAAAGTTTAGCCTATGTTACTCGTGGATAATGTAGCTTTCGAATGGTGAAAGAATTTTTGAAATCGGTCCAGTACTTTTTGAGCCTATTCATTACAAACAAACAAACAAACAAACAAACAAACAAACATACAAACAAAGTTTTCCTCTTTATAATATTAGTGTAGATAAAGTTCTGAGTTTGGCACACCAGAAAATCAATGTTTCCTTCGACGAATATTAAACCGTTTTATCTGGTTTTTAAATATTTGAAAGCAGTTACGTGTAGGTAATGTTTTGTGGAACACATTTGCAAACCGAGTCCGGTAATTAAATGAATAGTTTCGATGCAGTCTCGATATCCGATCAAACCAACCATTTACGCGTTTCGATTGGTTCAAACTCCAAATATCCGTTTATACCAAGACGATTATTTTATGATTCATTGAAAGTAAATTGAAAGTCTTAGTTAAATACGAGAATTGAGACTGACGTGTGTTGCTATATCCATGAACGGCGGTTATTATTTACTATATATATTTATTTATACACTTTGGTAAATGATATAATATGTATCTTTGTATTCCTTATTGCACGGTAAATAAGTGACATTTAGATTGGTGGCATTATAGCGCGCTATTGTCTCTTTGTTTACGTTCGATTGGTTCGGAAATATAACGGAATATACTATATACGGATCGGCGTATATGAGGTGACTCGTCTGCTCGTTGGCTATAATCTTCTTTTTAAATGTAATAATGAATTACATTTTCTTTGTCTCGTTAAAACTTGAGAACGATTGGACCGATTTGGCTAATCTTGGTCTTGAAATAATTGTGGAAGTTCAGAAGAAGACAATTGAGTACTAAACACCATAGAGAGCTGTAAGCTGACACACGATTGAATGACTTATATCTTCCTAGTGACATCTCTGATCCTGTCCCCCGAGCATTGAGCAGGTATCATTTTGTTCACTGTCCTTATCTACTTATCTACTACAAATTTAAGAACATCTTAAGAATGAATAATACTAGAAAAGCGACATTCCCCAAATAGATTCCGTATTACTAATGCCGTGACCGTATTAAATTATTGTTTAGTGAGAAATCTATATCTAATAAAATTATTTTAGATTTCTAAAAACTGTAACTAAATGTCAACATTTCGGTTTATTTATTGGCGTTGGTATTAATAAATATTAATCTAATATAATTATTGGAAATATCCTGAGTGTGGCAACTTTATTTACAGTTGTATTTTTTTGAACAAAGGACTTAGTTACATATCCACCTTAGTATTAGTAAATTAAAATAAAATCGGGGGGTTTAACGTAGGGCATCTAAAAATATTCATAATATTTTGTTTAGCAATACTTTTCGTTGTTGTTATAATAATAATAATATCTATAATATCTATGGACGCTTCACACCACGTCAATCTCCGTGGTAAATTCTTGAAGAACTTGTGTTACGGGTAACAGACAACGAAAATATAGGCTAGCCGCACACGTGCAATATTATTGACAGAATAAAATTGTCAATACTAGTCAACACATACAAAAAAAACGGCAATAAGAATTATTGACAATAATATTGCACGTGTGCGGCTAGCCATATACTTTTATACTATGCACATATTTAAAATTTTTATTATATTATACACATATTTAATACACATCCATGACTCAGGAACACAGAAAAACTTTTTGTTCCTTCGGCGGGATTTGAACCCGCGACCCTCCGCTTAAGCACCAACACGCTCAACCAACTGAGCCACAAAGGTCGTCAAAGCTTGTTATCGTTATCTCTAACTAGCTGACCCGGCAAACTTTGTTCTACCTTAGAGGCAATAAATGAGCAGATTTTGGATTTCATTAAGTGCAATTTTTCATTAGGATAATAGGTAGATATAATAAAAAGAAATCAATTATTTTAATGATTGTTAAAATGGGCCATGTATTTTGGTGCATGGGTTGCAATCTTCAGTAAAGCATCTTGTAATAGACGACATTTTTTGTTTTATTATCAGGCGCAAGAATAAATAGCGCAGATGGTCTTCCGATCCGTGAATATGCCACATATAATTGACCAGGTGAAAAAAATGGATTTTGTCTACAAAACTTCCTCACCTTCGAATTTTCCTTTGAGTATCGTCGCGTAAATCACATTATTTGTAAATCCCTAAATCCCCTATTTACTAAATCCCCAAACATATTTTTCTGCGATAAATAGTAGCCTATGCTCTTCCTCGTAGTCTACTCTATGTCTGTGACAATTTTCATGATGATCGTTTAAGTAGTTTTACGTAAAAGTGTAAATACAGTTGTCCACAGGAACCGTACATTTCCCGCGATAAAAAGTAGCCTATGTCCTTCCCAGTGGTCTACTTTATATCTGTACCAAATTTCATGATGATCGGTTAAGTAGTTTTTACGTAAAAGCATAAATACAGTATTCCACGGGAACCGTACATTTTCTGCAATAAAAAGTAGCCTATGTCCTTTCCCGTGCTCTACTTTATATCTGTGCAAAATTTAATGATGATCGGTTAAGTAGTTTTTTACGTAAAAGCGTAAATACAGTATTCCACGGGAACCGTACATTTTCTGCAATAAAAAGTAGCCTATGTCCTTTCCCGTGCTCTACTTTATAACTGTGCAAAATTTCATGATGATCGGGTAAGTAGTTACGCAAAAGCGTAAATACAGTATTCCACGGGAACCGTACATTTTCTGCAATAAAAAGTAGCCTATGTTCTTTCCCGTGCTCTACTTTATATCTGTGCAAAATTTCATGATGATCGGTTAAGTAGTTTTTACGTAAAAGCGTAAATACAGTATTCCACGGGAACCGTACATTTTCTGCAATAAAAAGTAGCCTTTGTCCTTTCCCGTACTCTACTTTATATCTGTGCAAAATTTCATAATAATCGGTTAAGTAGTTTTTACGTAAAAGCGTAAATACAATATTCCACGGGAACCGTACATTTTCTGCAATAAAAAGTAGCCTATGTCCTTTTCCGTGCTCTACTTTATATCTGTGCAAAATTTCATGATGATCGGGTAAGTAGTTACGTAAAAGCGTAAATACAGTATTTCACGGGAACCGTACATTTTTATGCAATAAATAGTAACCTATGTTCTTCCTCGTAGTCTACTTTATATCTGTGCCAAATTTCATGATGATCGGTTAAGTAGTTTTTACGTAAAAGCGTAAATACAGTATTCCACGGGAACCGCACATTTTACCGCGATAAATAGTATCCTATGTCCTTTTCCTGGTTCTAAGCTACCTCCCTACCAATTTTCAGCCAAATCGGTTCAGCCGTTCTTGAGTTATAAATGGTGTAACTAACACGACTTTCTTTTATATATATAGATATATAAAATTTCCATGTCACAATGTTAGTTACTGTACTCCTCCGAAACGGCTTTACCGATTTATACCAAATTTTATATGCGTATTCAGTAGGTCTGAGAATCGGCTACTATCTATTTTCCATACCTAATTTATAAGGCAAAACAACGTTTGCCGGGTCAGCTAGTATCGTTATAATGTTATGAACCATCAAAGCACAAGTTGGTTAATTGGTACTTCGCAAATAAAGGACACTACAATCTACTGGCGCGTGCCAGCTTATTTGATTTTTTTGTCTCTCTCGCTTGATATAAAGTAAGCAACGACCAAACTTCCGAATAAGCTTGTGGCGGACCAATCAGCGCACAGTCCTGAATCGCGCTATCGAAGTTTTCTAAGATCGGCAACATATATACGACATCTGAAAACCACTACAGTGGGCTTCGGCTTGACCGAGCATACAATCTCGCTCGGTCGGAGATCTTCCTTTGGGGCTTGCCACCATATTCCCACAAGCTATCCGACACTTACTACAAGGTAGTGAGACACCTCTAAATAATAATATGAATCTGTATGTAGATCTACTAACTTCTCGGATTATAAAACAAAAGGTTTTCAATACAAACGGAAACTACAAACAATTTAAAAATTGCACACTTGAAAGTATGTTTAATTTTAGTAAAATATCGTCTACCAGTTATTATGTTTTATGTATGATACATAACTCTATATGTCCTACCTAGAATCGATTTACATTTGAATATGTATCGATATTATAAATTAGAGCCAGTTTATAGATCTTGTTATAGATTTAGTGTAAAATGTGGAGACATAATAAAATTTAAGAGCATTGGCCTTTCTATAACCACTAGATTGCCTGGAAGAAATAAAAAAAAAGGGGCTTTTTTTTAATGTTTTTAATAAGTTTATATAGTTATATAAATGTTGTTTCTATTGAGACTTAAACTAAAATGGTTATTCTGGAAGCTATTTTCGAAACAATTAATCAAACATAGCAATGAGGTTATTATTAATTAATAACCTCATCTAACCCGTACATTATAATTATTATAATGTAAGTAAGTGTTTTTACCGCATAGAAAATGGGCTTTTCCAGTTATCTTTATCCTGTGGGTTGAATAAAATATTCTTTCTCAATAGCTCTTAATTATTTAAGTCTAAGTTTTCTAATATTTTTTTATAACTCATGGAGCTCGTTAGTATTAAATAGTGACCAGAATTCCTATCGAATGATCCGTGAAAATATTGGACACTCTTACCGTAAGTGACCAGAAGGGCTTTTACCCAGAAATTCAATTGCCAAGGGACATAACATAAAATGGCGGAAGAAATTCATCACAATTGGCAGGTAAATTGTTTACTCACGGACAATTTGGGGCTAAGAGGCGCGCTAAATTCCATCATAAAGCCGCCATATTGACTTTGTCACTGGTCATAAATCTTCTCGCCGAAACTGAAAAAAAAACACAATGGCGGCCTGACAGCCCGGATACGGCACATAGAATGTTTACACAACAGACTCAAAATAAACTTTTTTTAAAACTTAAACCGTTTAATAGATTCATTCCAATTGTCATTTGTATTGAGATATATTTTGGGGAAGTAATATAATTTATTGTTTAACAGAATGAACAGAATGAAGGTTTGTAATTTTTTGTTACTTGGTGAAAATGCTTATGCTTATTTATGTTTAGGCTTTTGCCCGCGGCTTCGCCCACGTGGAATAGTGTTCTTGGAGAAAATCATTAAAGCCATTTAAATAAAACTGATCCACCAGACCGGACAATTTTGGGTACTGCAGTACAAAATATTCGTGAGCCTCAGCCTCTTATAAATATGTTTTCAATAGCGCGATGCAGAAGCGCTAGCCCCCGGCCGGTGCCGCCGCAACAGTGTTCCTGCTATTAAATCTGTAATATCTTCGAAAATATTCATTTAAATTACACGCTGTAAAGGGCCATATTGATCTATATTAAATGCACAATGTATTTAAGGTACTAAATTGGTTATCGATTAATGCTGTATTGCTTAAAATAGCTTCGTAAATAAGCCATTATTTCTCGTAAAAACTAAAGCAGAAAAAACGGTTATTGGGGTTTATCTCTAAGAAATAGACATAATATGCCATCACATACTTTTTTGTAGACCTTTTTAAGATGTACAATAATATAATGTAGTACATTATTTTGATCTATCTCGTAGGGTTTAGCCAGCGTTTGTAATGTAAGCGCAAAAAATGTGTTTATTTAGGACATTGGCAATCTCTAAAAATCATCTGTGTTTCTCTGCTATATTATGAATGTTATGTACATAAAACCTTTATATTGCATCACTCTATTAAAATAAACCGCATCAAAATCCTTTGCGTAGTTTTAAAGATCTAAGCATATATATAGGGGCAGACAAAAAAGCTACTTTATTTTATACTATGTAAATGTAATGAATAATAATATAACAATTCGTAGGAATTTATATTTTGCACATGCTTTTATTGCTTTAATAATAGGTATCTTATGGTGATTTTTAAAACTTGTTTATCGAGCATGTTGTGTATGCAAAAGCGATCACGGACTATCAATAAAATATATAATCGTTATGCATTAGTTATTAGTTGTTGGTCCGGCGGCCGACGCGGTGTGCAAATTATTCGGCGTCTTTGATGTCGAAATAAATTATGTTTGTGTTGACCATAACATAAAAAAAACCTAAATAAATATTTGAATTATGTTATTAAGGCGTAAAAACAATTAATACTCGTAATTTAATACTGGGACGAAAATACTTATATAGCAAGTATCTAACGATCACTAGAGGTTGCCCTGGGGTCGAATTTGGCCCATAATAATTCTATAATATTAAACTTGAACTATATAATTGTTCTTTTGCCTCTTGATAGAGACAAAAATTAAATGTGACAGATTTACAAACGTAGTATAGTAAACGAGTGCCTTACAAAATTATAACAAAATCAAACCCACGCTAGTGTGTGATGTTGTTATTTTTATTAATTTTCTGCACACCTTCCACGACATACACTTTAAGTGTGCCAAATATCATACTCCTCCGTTCACACAATTCTCGTAAAACTCTATTGAATGTTTTTGCTTCATATATTAATATTATTAAAATATATTATGGTGATGCATCATGCAGTACAAGTAGTACAACTCATAGATAAATCATTGGTCTCGCTATGGTAGGTACAACTAAAAGTCAATAACTATTTATATTTCACATGAGTTTCCTTTGAGAACTTTCTACAGAATGCGGTAATTAATACCATGGTTTAAAATGATTTGTAAATCTCCCCCAAGTTCCGAAGCACATGCTGTAAATTTCCTGTAAACTGTTTAGGGGACCCCTCCAACGGAAGAAATAATTATATCCCGAATATTATTTATGCTCCATCTTTTCTGATATACCAATTTCGGAAGTATAATGGTTCTCGGAATTTATGGAGGGCGGTGGAGAGATGCCAGTTGCGAAGGCTGAGTTGGCACGCCATACATCCTGGCTGGCAATAAACGTCAGCAATCTCGCCTTCGCGCTATCGCTCGGCTCCATCTAGCGCGCGTCGCCGCGCCGACGCAACTTTTTTTTACTTTTTTAAATCTTGGCAAAGGAATTCGACCACCCAAGGCCGAACAATTCAAAAGTATGCGAGTTTCACCCTCGACTTGTCCAGTTAATTGAAGGGAGAGATTGCGGATCTTGCGAAAGTGATTCTGTTGGGCTCTATCGAGCTCTACCTTTTTGCCCTACTAATCTTAGGCTGGGATCCAGCGGGCTCAGAAAAATTAAGAGCATTGAAAATAGAACTCTGCGCTAATACAATAGAGTTGAAAATTAAAGTGTCGAGTGTCGAGCTGTCATAATTATATGACATTGACATTTGACTCTACTTACACTTACAAGTGTGTTCGATTTTCAGCTTTGTATTAGCGCAGAGTAATATTTTCCCTGAAGTTTCCCCGGCTTTGCGGATTCTGGATATTTTCCCAGCCTCACGTAAGCAATTATCATTATGTCATTTAAAAGCTTAAAAAAAAAACAAATCCTATCTTAACGACAATGACCGTCTGGCGTCTACACACTGCAAAATAACTTTTATCATATTTTGCATGATAGCAAAAGTTATTTTTATATAGTTTTCTTAACCTCATTCGCTATCGCAGCTCGTAACCTATTACTAGGCCAGCAACAGTGCAAAAACAGTAACCTCCGATAACGTTTGTAGGTTAGGTATAAAAATATTATCACAAGTAGGTATTCGAACTTGCGACCCTAGCGGCTAGCATACATTGCGTCATTACTCCTTGTGTGCTGTATACAACGAGTTTACTTGGGTGGAGATGTCCTAAACTAAAAGATAAGGATTTTTTTTAATTATTATAATAATAATGAACAATATATGGCACAGACAAAAATTTTGCAACTTTATATTATTATGATTAAAACGTGCTTTGCACAAAGTTTAGATTATATAAAGTCTAAAGATCAAATAAATTACAGATTTAAGAAAAATACCGTGCAGAGGGGTGGATAAGATCTAGCGTCCTAAAGACGTGTTGGCTGCAATAGTGCAGGAGACGACGCGACGCAACTATAAAAAAAAAGTGCAGAGCTTTTCTTCCTTTCTTTCTTTCTAACTCGCAGTTCACATGTAAAAGGTTTGCAACCCGAAACGTAATAAATGAAGGTAATATTATGTTGATTGTAGGTATCAGTGGCAAAGGCTCCTGGAAAGCGTTTTAATAATAATAGGTAGGGATTAGGATGGGTTCAAAAGGTAAGTGGTAGATGAAGCCGATAGGAATGGAGTTATAGGAAACCCACGTCACTGGTGTGTATAGGTTTAAAAGAAGGTTGGAAAATTGAACCGTAATCGACAGCAACGAAATGGTTGCCTATGTGTTGAGTGTTGACTAGTGGCGAGCTATAGACCTGCTGAATGGTAACACAGAAAAACGACTCTTTATTCAGGAAGGATTCAACCCCCAAGGTGGTAAAATAGGGGATAAAGTTTGTATGATTTTTTTTATTCCTTGGACATAATTATAATTGCATATTTCCTATGAATTGAGTACGGAAAAAATAATGAGTTACATATTATAAGCGTTAATATTCAGTAAGGGAGTAAAATAGGGGATGAAAGTTTTAAATTACCAAATTATACAGATATCGTTTAAAACCCAATTTAACTCGGGCGAAACCGCGAGCACAATATGCTAGTTTCAAATAAAGTTTAAAACGTAACCAAACAGCTAGCGTAACTAATTTATCGAGTAAAACAGTAGATTTGGGATATGGCAACATTGTTCATAACTGGCCGTGACTAAGTATCAGCACATTAGTTTCCGTGTAGGAAGCAATTATCCCACTAGTGGGCATGATTTGTGGGCCGTTTGTGGCCGACATTGTTCTCCTGCTGGAGTTGCCCCCGTCATACTACACTCTACAGAGTATGGTTCGTTCAGAGTTATTCTACCTCTGATAGTCACTTTATGTGGACGACATAAGGTTCACTCTCACAGTAACTCCGAGGTAAAATAACTGAACTGACGACTAGTCCTGCGACCGCCTCATTAGGAGTTGTAGAACATTAAGTAACAAAACGGTCGCATAGCAACGTTTACACTTTACGGGAGTCGTGTGCTCGTGTGCTTGGGTCATATCACTCTATACTACAGATTAAAGACAGAGGAATTGAACAGCTACATGGCTAGCTTTCGATACGATAATACAAGTACACGGTGTATACACAATAGGCAACCGAAAAGTTTTTTTTTATTGCATAAATGAATAGTACTCTTAAATATGAGTAACTTCTCAGAGGAAACCGTATATCAAAAGTCAATATTTTCAAAGGTACAGCGATTTGTATATAAAATTTCGCTCCGCTCCAGTACCAAAAAAAAATATTTTTTTTTGCGAAATTGGTAAACAGAACCTACATCATTAGTTTACTCACATGACACATTATATACAAAAACATTGATTATGGTAAGTATGAACTTAAGTGCACAAATATCGGAGATATTTACAAATATATTCCTGCGGCCATATAGGTACTTCATATACTATTTCATATACTACAACCTACAAGTGACGTCATTTGTAGGTCGACTTTAGTATGGAGCGTTTTTAGGAGGCTCGCGAAAATTTTTATACAAATCGCTGTACCTTTGAAAATATTGACTTTTGATATACGGTTTGTTTTGAGAAGTTACTCATATTTAAGAGTAGGTACTATTCATTTATGCAATTTAAAAAAATTAGTCCGATTGCCTATTGTGTAGAAGAATTGTGGGCCGTTCTTTGATTAATTATTACATAGATACGTTATATCCTTACAAAACTGACAATATTTCTGTGCCACGACACACATTGACATGGGACGCGTGTCAATGTGTCAACGTCGCATAGTAACACAAAACACGCTATTACTCGCGGAGCACACTAACCAAAATTGGCCCGACTCGGGCCAATTCGAGTCTTCATTTTTACGCGTTTATAACATATCAACCTCTTTTTAATATTATATATCTATGGGGCCGTGCCCTTCGGACGTCAAAATGTTCAAATTTGGATCGATTTGGATCGTTCGATCGAAGATGCGCGCACTGCTCTCTCTTGCTCCTATAGTAATGTACGAAACGAAACTCTCTCTTTTCACTAACTTATATCTCTCTCCCAACAAATAAAAAAATGACAGGGAAAAACCAACAAAGAAATATCCAATACGTTATATTCAAATTCAAATTCTTTATTAAACACACATAATAACATACAATAGAATAAACATGTAATATACATCACATCAATCTAATCCCATGCTAAGTTAGGACTTGTGTTATGGCAATCAGACAATGGATACACATTTAACAATTTTATACTATGGTATATTATTACACACACTCACACAGACACACACTACACACTAAAATAGTTTATCACGTAGTTATTGTCTTTTTCGGCGACGTGATGCGTGCTTCGTTGGGGAGTCTTCCCCGGAACCTTCGGTAAACTACACCCGACGGCCAGAACGCCTCCACCTCGAGGGTAGACAAAAGTGTTGTCGGCACCCTTACCACAAAGGAACTGAAGTTGACTTTGTGGCGAGACTGCAGACGCTCAACCCTTAAAGAGTAGGTGGTCCTCTCACGGATGTAGCTCACGACGTCTTCCACCTCCATGGACCAGTGCAGGCGGGACACGTACAGCTGCGTTGCGGGTACCTCACACCGTATAACTTTTAAATCAAAACGGAACACCGCAAAGTACAATGAAATGAAATTACAGTTAGTTGTAATTTGTGAAGTCAATAAGAAGTTTCCAGGCGTTACCGCGTTAGGCGATAACAGTTCAACTTAATAGTAAAACTTTTATCTCCACTCGACCGACGAAGTCGATCGTCTGCCATTTTTTCACTTTGGCGATCTTTAACGAGTTTGCGGATTTTGGCAGTTTCTAATTCGGCGTTACAGAGTTTTATAAACTTGCGGCTTTCGTTAAATGTGTTTGTTATGAAACTGGTGAGTGGTAAGCGTAATTAGCACTTTACATAATAAGAAAGATAAGATGCTGTTTTTAATTTCGAATATAAGCAGTTTTTGAATACAAAAAATATTGATAAACTCGAATTTAATTAAATAGACTTAAGAATCCATACATAGGTCGAGATTTCGAGACTCGTTATGTATTATTTTGTAGAGTTCTTGTCGATCAAATATCTCCATCAGACCTTAATTAAAGTAATAAATAATAATTGAATATAATATTATTTACATTGGCTATTTATTGACGAACTCTGTGGCTCAAGCCGGAGGTCGTGGGTTCGAATCCCGCCGAAGGAGCAAAAACACTTTCTGTGTTCCTGGGTCATGGATGTGTATTAAATATGTTATATTTAAGAATCTTGAATATATTATGTATAGTATAAAATTACTGTGAAGCGTCCATATTATAGATATTATTATTTACATAGGTGTGTGGGCCCGTATAAAAATGTACAGTCGCCGTAACTCTTGGAGTGTTTTGAACTTGCGTATCTTCTCCGATACTTTAATGTTTTCAGAAACATAAAACTGTTATACCGGGCACCAGCCATTTAAAATAATATAGTGCACTTAAAACAGTGTGATGCGATTAATGATTTATTTACCTACCCGCTGCGGGAGGATAGCGCGAGCGTTGCAAAATGAAATTTATGGCTCAGTAAATAAAGCTGCATTTTCCTGATAACGCTATAGCCAATATACAAATTTTGCCTTAGCGCAAATTACGGACCTTATGCTCTTTGCAATAAGTGCGATATTCGAGTGGTCGGTAGTTTTAAATTGCTAAGTGCATAGGACAAAAGTTTGCGTGGGTTGGCAATTGTTGACGCTGAGCATTGGATTATGTCGAGATTGAAATAACGCCCGTGATACATTGCTCGCTGCTGGTTCTTATCGTACAGTATTTCCGGTGCAAGTGTTCAATGTACTACAAAATACCAATATAATAAGTTTAATACAATCAGAGTTGCATTTGTGTGTCGCGTTTAATGTCAAACGAAAGTCGCGGCGTCAAAATCAGCTTTTAATGGACAATACGAGGCGTGATATATATGATGCACTTATTTTACAAACAAATCATCCAGAAAACTTAAGGACACTTTTGAGATGTGTTGGTTGGCAGCGGCCGAGTAGGACTGACATTTCTTAAGAAACGTTTTGTACTGTGTGCATTAAATCCAGAGTGACCAAACAAAATAAACCATAATTCCACGGATTTAGATTCATGAATGAAAGTAAAATTTTGAGGAGACTTTTGCCAAATGAATTTCTAATATTGTTTGATTAGTTCTGAGCAAATTTTAAGGTGATTATTCCTGCTACCTTTGGATATTTTTAAATAAATAAATTTTGCTGCATAAGAACCGAAAAATCCCCTGTTTTTGTAAATGTTGGGTGAAGAGTGAAGACTGATGAGGTTCCGGAAAATTGTTTTTGCTATACTAAAATCATAACCATACATTACTTTGCTGTGAAATATCTCAATACTGTTGGTTGATGTGTAACGCGTTACGCGTCGCCATTTATTATAACGAGCAAATATCTATATCGGTTTCTTAGTTCCATCACCCTAAATTACAGAATACAGAAATCAATGTTCTGTATTGTGTCATGTGTGGTAAATATACTAAATGGTAATCTTTAGTAGCTCTTCTTTTTTTCAACTCTACCTTGTATACTCATGACTTGTGAGTTGTGACTCATGAGTTTTATTAATATGTAGGAATGTTACAAAATATCCACCTCTTTCTTGTCAAGTGGGGACGTTTGGTCGTCCGGGACTGGCTAGGGGGCTCGCTCTTCAAATTTCGATTGTCATCTTTTACACCCACGGGTAGTGGATTCTATAGAAACTCGATACTTTACGAGTTTAGGTTTCGAGATTATAGTAAATATCAGGTACTTTTTACGATGATAACTTGCAATTTATGTAGACGAACACAACATAGATAGATGACATAATATTATTGTTATAGATTTGTAAATTACAAAATCAAAATTTGAATCGACATTCGACACTTATTATGTTTTCGATTAGCTAAAATGTATTAGCACAGAGTTCTGTTTTCCATGCTCTTATTTATCCCTTGCCTTATGGTGCTCACGGGAAGACAAGATGCTTAGATATGTCACCGTAAAATTGTAAAAACCGTTAGATTGTAATATTACTAGAGATATTATAATATGCTGACAGATTGTCAAATACAAATTTCTCCATACAATTGTACGCATTATTTTTCTTTATAATTATTATTATGAAAAAGCAAACAAATATGGCGGCGCGGGGCACATACCGTTTAATAGTGTTGGAATAATTAGCATTAGCAATAATTATTAATTGCTAAATGCCCATTAGCAATCATTAAATTATTCGAAGTTGCTAAAAAAAACGAATGCTATTAATATTATCGTGCGCAGCAATTAATTATCTGCGTTCATGAATGAAAAAAATACGCGACCGCGCTGGTTCGCACAACGGCGCTAAGTGCTAACTGGCAACGACAACGTGCTAACGCTACTTGCTAATGCTAAAATCCGATGCGAAATAATTTTGACTCGACGCGCGACGCGACCCGAGAGTTCACGATGCTGCGAAATCGATTTTAGCAAATAGCATAGCAATAGCACGTAGCATGCTAAGACATGAAAATTAGCATGCTAACGAAATTATTGAAAAATAGCATTAATTTCCATTACTACCGTTTAAGCTCACTTTAAGCAATCGACATGGTAAATATTACGATATGACGAAAAATAATGCGTACAATTGTATGGAGAAATTTGTATTTGACAATCTGTCAGCATATTATAATATCTCTAGTAATATTACAATCTAACAGTTTTTAAAATTTTACGGTGACAGATATAACTCATAAGATAATAGAGTATAAAGCATTGATTTTATATTCATCTTATATTTACATTTCCATATTAATAATATTAAGGATTGAAATAGGATACTTTTGTAAAAGGAAAATTTAGGTGACATTTAATAATGTTATCACATAATAGCATAATACAATAGATAATATTTAATTTTTAGACTTTTAATTTATTAATTATTCAAAATTATGATACCAAATATATCGGTGAATGGTTAATATCCAAATAAGTTATATCTCGAACGTAATAATAAAAAGTGAATTCGTATCGAGAACCACAAGTGTTACATACTAGCAATGCAAGTGTCGTACACAAATACGGTTGTTTTATTGGTCAGCCCGCATCGTCCGAGACGCCACGCGCGCCGGGCATACGAGGGGTGTTTGTTTAGTTATTCGTTACTAGCGACCCGCCCCGGCTTCGCACGGGCACAATACTGATACTAATACTACAGAATGTCGCCCACTTCGCAACGGGCCGTGCAGCAGAAATCGTAATATTTTAATTTCGCCATAACTTCAAAACAAAACGTCCAATTTTAATCATTCAAAGACCAAATATTATCTACATAAACTGTACTTAGTGATGAAATAATTTATTTTGATAAGCAATAATAGCATGAGTAAAATAAACGCGTTTAAATGTAGTCCAAAAAAAATTTCAAGATTTCTAAATAAAAAAATGGTTGTTGTGCCTCACTCGACATAGATATGTATAGTGTGTCGCAGACTTTTTTGTAGATATTTATAAGATCTACAATTAATTAGAACATTATATGGTTCAATCTTTTATAGTTTAGGCAGCGTACGCAAAATAAGTAACTTTTCTGGTTGATTTTTTGCACCTTGTGTCCGAAAAACCCAAATATCTTACGGAACCCTGTTTTTTCCAAAATAAAATGTAGCCTATGTTACTCGTGGATAATATAGCTTTCGAATGGTGAAAGAATTTTTGTTATCGGTCCAGTACTTTTTGAGCCTATTCATTACAAACAAACAAACAAACTTTTCTTCTTTATAATATTAGTGTAGATTAAAATTTTATGTTAAAGAGATGGATTGAGACAAATGAAGCTTACATACCATCATTCGACGTATCGTATGTGAACTTCGTTTGTCACAGTCTCTCTCTTTATTATAGTGCCGCATCATGGCGTATGGCGTGTTTATTTACCGCCAGTCGTGGGCGCGATAGGTACCTGGCGATACTGTATACAAGTACGGTGTATGACAGGTAGGCACATAAACTTAAAACTTGACATGTTCGGGTGAAGTGTTTCGTAAACACGCCGGAGGTTCGTTTAAAATCTTACACTGAAGATGGACAGGAAATAATATTTATGATGATTTAAATAAATTGTCATTAAATGTTAAAAATTATAGATTTTATGTTGGAATTATCTTATATATATAAAATTCTCGTGTCACAATGTTCGTTCCCGTACTCCTCCGAAACGGCTTGACCGATTCTCATGAAATTTTGTGAACATATTGAGTAGGTCTGAGAATCGGCCAACATCTATTTTTCATACCCCTAAGTAATATGTTCACCCTTAATTTTTTGTTTTTATTTTTTTATAATGTGGCATTAAAAAATACATACAACCCTAAAATTTTACTTTTTTATCACCAACCCCTATTTTTATAGCCATTTTAGTAATTTAATCATTTTTTATCTCGCTCGATAACTGATCAATTATAGTGTTTTTAACTTTTTATAAGGCAAAACAACGTTTGCCGGGTCAGCTAGTTTATCTATATCTATACTAAATAGTTATATAATATAGAGGACAAGTTTGTTTGTTTGCATTGAATAGGCTCCGAAACTACTAGACCGATTTTGATAAAATTTGACACAGATAGAGAGTAGACTACGGGGGTGGACATAGGCTATTTTTTATCGCGATAAAATGTGCGGTTTCTACGGTATTAATTTCTTTCCGAAGTCGCGGGTAACATCCAGTACAATATATTTTTATTATAGTAAATAATAATCATCATTCTTCGACGGTAACACACACAGTTTAAAAACCTTCATCTTAATAGCAAACAGGACGTGGCGCGTACCGCTTACCCGTTACCGAATTAATTCGGTAGAGTTAAGGCAGAGTGAGCTCTACGGTGAAACGTAAATAGACAATTTATCAGTCGGGGGCGAATTTAAACGAGATCGGTAAATATTCTTGTCGGAGGTGTGTCTGTCTGTGTGTACCTTGTGAACTCCGACTTGATAGCGTCATTAATGTCTGCGAACCCGACATGACCCTACCATGAAGAGCTTCGAAGAAACATCTACTTTTAAAGTGCGATATTATATCAAAAATATTCAAAAACACCTCCGCATTTTATTTAAGTTTTAGTAAAATATGAATTATATTTACGAGTAGGCGTATCGTTCTAGTACTTCTACTACATTATAGTTTAGTGAATTTTGCGTACATTACAGCTAGTATTGTTGTTCGTAGATTACAGCATAATTTCCCCAATTTTGCTGGTAATTTTTTCATTCAATTACTACATACCTACTTTATTATTTCATTACCAATAGGCTAGAATGATTGGTCTCGGTTGGTGCAGACGGATAATGTATTGTATTCAAATAATGAAAAGTTAGAAATTATAACCCAAATACGTAAATTATATAGTTTGTCACCCGGGCTATTATTACGAATCTATTGACACTGCATTCATGAAAATTGGATCAGTAGCTTAGACGCTACGGTGGAACTAACATATATATTGTGTCACCGTGAAATTGTAAAAACCGTTAGATTGTAAAATAACTAGTGAAATTGTAAAAATGTCTTCCGACGTGAATATTCTGCCTATAATTTAACGTATTATTTTTCTCTAGATTATACATATATAGTTTTGAATCTTTTGACATATTTTTACAATCTCGTTATTTATTTTACAATCTAATGGTTTTTACAATTTTACGGTGACATAATATACATACATACAAAATGTTTACGCTTCGGCTTCGCCGTATTTGGGCAATTAGGCTGTATTATAGACAGATACAAAATAACAGTGAATAACCCCCTTAATGAGGGGATAAAGTGTGCGTAAATTGGGTTGTTTTGGAGGAGTTAAATTCGAGTTTCCGAGGTAGGGCCGATCAGTTTTACCGGAGTAATCTGCATGCAAATAGCGCTCGTTAATATTTCACAGACCACCACCGCAGCCTTCGCAGTACGCACTCACTCAATTATTAATCATAATATTAAGCTGCGCTCGGTACGTTTTTATTAATTACTTAGCGACGCGCGGGGGGCGCGCGGGTGCGCGCGGGAACGTTCATTAGAGACTATCGAGTGTGTCGCGAGTTATCGAAATAATTACTTTTTCACTTCGCCGACTTATTGTTCGTTTGTGTCGTAATTGTTCGCATTGTGCCATTGTATGTGACAGTGTGATTATGACGTCATTTCCCATCAAACTTAACGACGCGGGATATTTCGTTAGTTATGATAATAAAATACAATAGTCATGTATTGACTGTTTCATTCGTTTTCATAAAAATACTTGTTTTATTGTGTGAGTAACGACTTACCACTTAACAACTCGGCGGATGCAAACTTCCACAGTTTTTCCTGAAAACAAAAGACAAACAGTTAAAATCTCCACACATCATTACTGGGCCACACCAGCCACACTACGGCGAAATGTCGCAGATGGCCATGTTGTTTATACCAACTATTTCCGGCATTTCCCATAATATTTTACTACATAATCTATTATAATATTATAAAGAGGAAATACTTTGAATAGACTCTGTAACTACTGGACCAATTTTCATGAAATTTGGCACAGTCATGCGACACATAGGCTTAATTTTATTGCGGGAAAGTGTAGTATTCCAGCGGGATTTTCTTTTGCGCGTGCGAAGTCACGAAAAACGTCTCGGAGTAACATTTAGCAGTACACATTAAACAAAACATGAAGTCTCATCGAATGCATCTTGACTAAAGGCCCAGGGCCTCTACAATAAAAATGTATGGGATTTGACATAAGCCATCGTTAAGTGACATTTCGCTTGTGATGGCTTATGTCAAATCCCATACATTTTGTTTTCGAACTTCGCCGTCGAAATTATCGAATGCATCTGACTAAAGGTCCAGAATATGTATCTATGCAGTATGGTCTGTGGACCGCATAACTTACGCATCTGTCGTTGCGGGGTGCTGTTTTTTACCACAGGACCCAAACTAATGTATCCATTATTTATTTAGGTACAGCATTATCGAGATAAAGTCTCTGATATTTGTTTTAGTTAATAGTCCATCGTGTATGTTATAAATCACAAACTAAATGTGTACCTGGATTTTTTACCTCCATTCGGATGTTTGATTTATGATTAATTGAACTTTTTGTTCTTGTGAGGTGAGACGAATATTTTCTCAGAACAAACAGAGATATGATAATTACAAAAACAAACACGCAAAAACAATACAACGTTTTGACGTGTTAATTTTTTTGCACTGTTTTTGTTAAGATTACTGTTTAGCACAATAACACGCTTTTGGAAATCGGTTAAAAATGTAAAGTCAGTTGAGCAAGAGGAAATATATACGCTATCTTTTTCTCTCTGGGTTAAGAGAAACTTACTTTGTAGGGTTTCGCAAAGGGTAAAAACGGGACCCTGTAACTGACACTTCGACGTCCGTCTGCACGGAACCCTACGCGAGTCCGACTCGCACTTGGCCGGTTTTTAGGCCTTGTCCTGAGTTGTCCCACGTCAGTACTAAATACATATAGTATTATAATATTATTTCACTCAACTGTTTTTATTCTACTTCATAAATAAATAAATAAATAAATAATAATATCTATGGACGCTTCACACCACGTCAATCTGATCCCGTGGTAAGTTCTCGAAGAACTTGTGTTACGGGTACCAGACAACGGAAATATATTTAATACTTTTATACTATACACATATTTAAGATTTTTTATTATATTATACATATATTTAATACACATCCATGACCCAGGAACACAGAAAAACTTTTTGTTCCTTCGGCGGGATTTGAACCCGCGACCTCCGGCTTGAGCACCAACACGCTCAACCAACTGAGCCACAGAGGTCGTCATAATACATAAGGTTTATTGATATTAAAACTAAGTCAATTTTTTTTTAAATATTAGTATAGTTTTGTACCAGTATAACATAGTTTTGAGAGTGATTATTGGTAGAAATGAAACTATTTTCTATCCCACACTCTCCCGGATATCACAATAAAACACCAAATTTAATCACCAATCATAATTCCCACTATTAAGTATTAACGGGTGAGGGACGAGGGTAGGCCGCCATCACTATTACCAGTAACTATTATTGTTCTCATCACAATTATTAATAATTTTAATTGTTATATACGGGTTATAACTGTGTGGGATCTTGGACGAAGTCATTTTAATCCCACCAAAAACATTTCCATGTAAAAAAATTATGCCAAGACGATACCATATGACTAGCACTGTCAAAAAGTTATGAAATCTCATGTAAAACCAAGCTTTTTACCCTACACGCCTTAACTCTACAAGCGTAACTTCACAAACTCTACACCTTAGTCATTATATGTGGCCTGGCCATTTCGCTACATTCACTTGGCCGTAAGGAGAAAAATGTATAACCGACTGTTTTTCTATTATACTCTTTTCGTTACTACTAAATGGCCAAGCCACATATAATGACTAAGGTGTAGAGTTTGTGAAGTTACGCTTGTAGAGTTAAGGCGTGTAGGGTAAAAAGCTTGGTTTTACATGAGATTTCATAACTTTTTGACAGTGCTAGTCATATGGTATCGTCCAAGACTATACCATATGACTAGCATAATTTTTTTACATGGAAATGTTTTTGGTGGGATTTCATTTCTTTTTGTAAGTTGTTATATAACAATATTGTTTTCTTCTTTTAGGGTGTATTACTTACACAGCAGAACCCTTTTCTGCCCACTCTCTATCTTTGCCTTTTCTTTGTTGGGTTACCATTTACAATAAGAATCAGATCAGGACGATGACTCTTAGTCGATTATATTCGACTATTATAGCTGACTGTTGAAGTCAATATTTATTAGGTGAACGCTAGGGATGCTCGATGATCATCGATTTTCGATGATCATCGATGTTAGACGATAAAACATCGATGTTTTAACATCGATATTGCATTATTCAAAACATCGTAACATCGATGTCACGGACACACATAATCGGAAACCCAGTTGAAAAAACTTGCGGTAAAATATTTAACCACTATTATGATATCAACGCCATCACAGACAGTAACCCACGGGAACCTTATAATATGTCCCGCGATAAAAAGTAGCTTATGTCTTTCTCCATGTTCTACTTTATATGTGTGCCAAATTTCATGATAATCGGTTTAGTAATTTTTACATGAAACCGTAAATAAAGTATCCCATAGGAACCGTACATTTCCCTGCGATAAAAAGTAGCCTATGTCCTTTGTACCTTATTTAAATCGGTTCAGTAGCTTTGGCGTGAAAGACGGACAAACACACTTTCCCATTTATAATATTAGTAGTATAGATGTATTGATGACGGACGGCTGTGAAGACGTTTGCAAAAAATCATCGATGTTTGGGGCTCGATAAACATCGAACATCGATTAAGCTATCGATGTCATTATCGATGCCAACATCGATGTTTTTGCAACATCGAGCATCCCTAGTGAACGCCTTGCAAATTGGTCACTCCTCTAGAGTGAGTACTGTGTATTACATAGCTTGCCCACAAGAGAACGTAGATGACCCAATATCAAATAAGAGCATTATTCAAACTTAGCCCTTGACTTTCGTGTATGGTGTTAGCGTACGCAAAAGAGATCGGGAACTGTTCGCGAAATATAAGACAGAAATTATCTATAATCTAACATATTAGCGAAAGTCATAGACATCTCCCAAAGAATCAGAAATTCAGAACTACCATGTTCCCGTTTATATTATGGAATATGGCTAGTATATATCTGTATAATCTATGGAATATGGTCAATGCGGGTCGCAACGTATATTGTATAATGTTCGCGAGCCTCTAATACATACGCCTCGTGTTTTCGATAGCGTGATGTAGAAGCAGCTTAGTGTCATCTGTTGTGGCTATCCGAAAACTTTCAAACTATTAGTACCGGATAGTCGTATTCAGATGTCTCTGTTCTCTATCAATTTGTACATGTATGAGTTGTGTATGAGAGTTATACCCCCCCGGTAAAATATTTATTCAATTAAGAGTTTAAGACTTAAGCAATATTACACACCGTTAGCGTAATTCACGCGTCGATGCGCTGACATCTATCGGTAGCAATAAGTACTACTTGAATGCATATTATAATTGATTATTGTTTATAAGCTATGTGTGTTTAAACTAGATGGCGCTTTTACTAGATTTTATTTTTTTCTCTACTTGGATAGTGTCAATATTTTGATGATACAAATTCTAATAAGTATGTAACTGTAATTTGGTAATTAATTAGTTAATTAATAATCGTTTTAATCATAAATCATAATATTATTTGTTTATTTTTGTATAAAAGCGACATCTATCTCGTACATTATGAATTATGTTAATTATGTCACATACTTGTTCGTTCATCTTGATTTTAAATTGAGATCTAATTGGCGTTATATTTAAATAATTATTTCCCGACTATTTTTTAGTGATTTAAAGAGAAAAACATAAAGAAATACAATAAAATATGTCGATAAAGATTGTGTTTTGATACTTATTCTGTTTTTTGTTGTTAATAAAGGGATACATGGTTATTTTATTAAATTTTATTGTTATTAACGGATCCCTAATAACAACAACAATTTTCAGGCCTCTAGCTAAATTTGTGGTAATATTATAGAAACTTCCATCCCGTAGTTTAAGGGTTGAAGGATAAAAGTTTATATGAGACTTCTTACCTTAATAATTCTTAACATAATTAAATGAATGTTGCATATATGTTAAATTTTCCGTTCAAATTCAGAATATTCGGGAAATAATTATTTCAATCAATATTAATAGTCAATTAGTTTACAAGCCCAGCGATGAACGACGACATAACTTATATAGTTCATAATAACACGATAGATGGCGCTTTCACAGATAATTAACTTTAACTCCCTTGTTTAAGGGGTTGGAAGATGAAAGTTTCAATTTTGAGAATTTTTATGTTGGTTGTGTACTAATAAAATCTTACGTAACAATTTTCAGCTTTCGAGAACATCCGGAAGTACGATATAATTTTGTTGATCATCAGTGAGTCAGTGACGGAATCAGGGGTTTTTAGATATCAATAAAATCTAAAGTATAAGACGTAGGTAATCGAAACTTTACATGTTTAATGAGACCGCTGATGGGAACAAATCCTGAAAGTTTCATTTATCTGGTACAATCCAAACGCAAGTTATGAGGGTTCAAAAAATCGACGAAACGCTTCGAGAAAAGGTGGTTTGGTAGTGCCCTTGCGCTTCGCTTGACGTCTTGGCATGGGGGCACTACCGTGCCCCCAGATATCTGACGATTCTAATTTGATAACTTTTAGCTGTAAATAAAATCCCACAAAAAACATTTTCATAAAAAATATGCCAAGACGAGAACAAATAACTCACCACTGTCAAAAAGTTATCAGATCTCATCAAGAGCCGAGCTCCTAACTCTATATGCCCGCTTTAACTCTATTAGGCCTAAGCCCTAATTTCACATTACATCTTAGTCAATATGTGTGCCTTGGCCATTTCGCTACGAGAAAAGTTGGTTAGGTAGAGCCCTTGCGCTTCTTGGCTCGTCTTGGCGGGGGCTCTGCCGTGTCCCCAGATATTAAAGCTCAGTAAGCTTAATACAAAGAAAAATCAGTAGAGATTAAGAGTCGTTACAGAGTCGAGAATAAGATCCCATCAAAATCATAAATGTGAAATGAGAGCCAAGTTCAATCAAAAACAAAAGAAGTGAGATCTAAATTGGTGCCAAGTTCAATTGTCAGTCCTGAGATATTATTTATTTATAACAGCATAAAATATTGTATAACAACTTAAATATTATAATTCCTTTTTATAACTTACTAGCTGTTGCCTGCGGTTCCGCCCGCGTAAACGCAGTATCCCAAAGGAACACTGTACTTTTTCGGGATAAAAAGTAGCCTATGTTTTAATCCAAAGCCTAAAGTACTACCATACCAAATTTCATCGAAATTAGTTCAGTAGTTTTGCATGAAAGAGTAACAAACCTCCATCCATCCATCCATCCTCACAAACTTTCACATTTATAATATAAACTATTCCAAGATCCTTGGCTAGTTTGCTACTGCGTGTCTAGAATCTAGATACGAAGTTCGAATGTCGATTCGCCAAATCGGATTCTCGATCGGACCGTAGAATCGTGTCGGTGGATATAGATAGCCTCGGCTTAGGCGTTAATAGCTCCAAGCCTGGTGCTCCCTGATAACGTCACAACTCGCAGCCCACGCCACACGACACACGACACACGCCATCAATACACTAATTAACTAGTTTAGGTACAATCTACCATGATACCATCTAACGGATCGTCAACCTGAAGCATCCAATGAGCTTTAATTAATCATCTGTTCAATTAATATGACCGTCCAAAAGTATGGAATTTTTAATGTTAGTTACAAAGTTCACATTAACAAATTAACGTAAGCCATTTTGATAAATGTACGAACCATTCACTGACTTCTTAACGTGAATAGACCTTACCTTTTTCATATAGCTTTTTATAGAGCTTTACCTTCCTCTTTCTTTCCTAGTCATTGAAAATATATTTGCAACTAGTTTAAATTAGTAGAAGCTCGTAGAAACAGGTATTAAAATTATTACATAAAACCACTAAAATATTACACAAATAAAACTGGATGTCAGACGATTAACGCTACAAAGTATAATATCACACGCTGTCGTAACTATCAAAGGGCCGTTCAAAGGGATCCATCGGCCACAACCGACTTCATTCTCTGTGATTCAAATATTTATTTGTAAACAAAACTCCAGGAAGCTTTGGCAGTTGGCACGTGTGCATGCGCCGCGCGCCGCCATTTTGCCGAGAACGCGCGAAATCAAAATGGCCGCCCGCAGCTTCCCAGAACTCATGACTAATTGGTAACTAATAAATGGTTTCGATTAGGCGAGTAATTTAATAATAGCATTTCAGGCTTTGTGAACGAAATAATCGACGTCCTAGCTAGGGAATATTATTCGAATATTCGTTTTATTCGAATATTCGACGATTTTATTATTCGAATTTGACTGGGTTCAATATTCGAATATTTCGAATAATAAAAATATATTATTCGAAATATTCCATGCAGACTTCTGTGCAGTGTTCCAACTCTGCAAATACATTTCTCTCCAATCTGAACCAAACTGATATATAAATAATAATATAATATGTTCTGTAATATTAGTGTTCTTTACATTAAATTATACTACCAAAAGATTTATTTAAAAATTCAGACTGTAGGTCTGACTTTTAAATCGATTGTTTATGTTGAATCGATCAATAGATTAATTCAATTAAAAACCAGAAAATACGAACCTCTAAAACATACCCCAAAAATTCTCTCCCCTAGAGGATCTTTTCCTTAATTTTTGGAATAAACCACTTATTTGACTACCAAATCCATGGTCTACTCCAGACCTAAATCGTTCATGTGTTAATAGTTTTAAAAAGTTATTGCAATTTAGTATTTTAAGTTTGAAACTTAAAAGTTTTTTATTATTATTAAAAAAACGTTTTTTTAAGAGTGATTTGTGAAACACTTCACATTTTAATATGATTAAATATGTAGGTATATATTTAAAACGCATTATATTACTTGTATTTAAAGTTTATTACCAATATTCGTATTATTCGAATTATTCGAATTTATTCGAATAGTGTTTAGCCATTATTCGAATTATTCGAATAGTAAAATTTGTCGAATAATAACATTCCCTAGTCCTAGCACAACTGTTAACATTTATATTGCTTTACCGGCTCAAACAAAAGGGAAATGCTTTTACAATTTTCTGTAACTTTATTGACTTGTGAATAGTGAGATATGAGATAAAGCCGTTTCAGCCTGGTGACGTCCACTGCAGGACATAGGCCTCCCCCATAGATTTCCAGTGCGACCGGTCGCTCGCGGCCTGTATCCACCGACTTCCTGCGACTTTTCTCAGATCATCTGTCCACCTGGTGGAAGGCCGTCCTACGCTTCGGCGTCCAGTTCGTGGTCTCCACTCAAGAACCTTTCGGCCCCAGCGGGCATCGGTTCTACGGGCTATATGTCCAGCCCATTGCCACTTTAACTTGCTAATGCGCTGGGCTATGTCGGTAACTTTAGTTCTGCTACGGATTTCCTCATTTCTGATTCTATCACGTAGAGAGACTCCAAGCATAGCCCTCTCCATAGCTCTTTGAGCGACACGAAGCTTTTGAATAAGCCCCGTTGTGAATGACCACGTTTCGGCTCCATATGTCATCACCGGTAACACACACTGCTCGAAAACTTTTGTCTTCAGGCACTGAGGAATTTTTGACGAGAAGATGTTTCTGAGTTTCCCGAACGCTGCCCAGCCGAGCTGGATTCGACGGTTGACCTCTTTTTCCAAGTTGGACCTACCTAACTGGACTTTGTGCCCTAGGTATATATAGTCGTCAACAACTTCGAGCGTAGAATTTCCAACGGTCACTTGGGTGGGTACAACATGGGCATTAAACATAATTTTCGTCTTATCCATGTTCATACTAAGTCCCACCTGTTGTGAAACTCTACGGAGGTCTTCTAGCATAGTGTTAAGGTCTTCCAGAGTTTCTGCCATAACCACGATGTCATCGGCAAATCGAAGGTGAGTGATGTAGTCACCATTTATATTAATCCCAAGTCCTTGCCAGTCCAGGAGGTTGAACGCATCCTCCAATGCAGCGGAAAACAGTTTCGGAGAGATGACGTCTCCCATGGAATGGGATCGCTGCAATGGAATCGCCTTTGTGCTATGCTCCTGTACTCGTACGGACATGGTGGCTTTACTATATAAACACTTCAACACTTCGATGTACCGGTAGTCGATCCGGCATCTCTGAAGAGACTGTAACACTGCCCAGGTCTCAATCGAATCAAAGGCTTTCTCATAGTCCACAAACGCCAAGCATAGTGGCAGATTATACTCCTCAGTTTTCTGTATAACCTGCCGTAGCGTATGTATGTGGTCTATGGTACTAAAGCCTCTTCGGAAACCGGCTTGTTCGGGAGGCTGGAAGTCATCAAGCTTCCGTTCGAGACGATTCGTTATGACTCTTGAAAACAGCTTATAGACATGGCTCAGCAGCGTAACGGGTCTGTAATTCTTCAGCAATTGATGAATGAGATAAAGCATTGTATTGAAACTAACCCACAGTCGATGGACTTCAGCTGTCTTACACTGAGGAGATACCTCAGCATCAGCAGTGGGGACGTAAGTAAGGTAAGGTGTGTAGAAATCTAATATTAAAAAGAGAAGTAAAATAAACATTTAAAGTTCCAAGTTGTGTAAACACTACACAATCGCCAAATAGGTACAGCGATTGAATCATATATTTTAAGTTGTGAAATGTTAAATGTGTTAAATTTTTAATGAATGTGTGTGTTCTAAACTTAATTAAGTTCAGACCAATTTTATTACCATATTCTAGCAAATAATGATTATGATTATGTTTAGAAATAACCTAGAAAGTGCATTAATTATGGCCACAATATCAAATATAGCCTGGCAAATAGACTAACAAATATCATGAAATATATGAAAAGCCTGTTAGCCCATTTCGGCTGACGTAGGGCGGTTATCTCAGGGCGGCTGGGGCGGCTGGGCGGGCGGCGACATGATAGCTTGGCATTTTTCCAGTCAAATAACAATTACTGGGGCAATATATCTTTCTGTATCTCAAGTCTCAACAATGCTGAAGGGAATGTCTTTTATTGTCCCACTGAATAAGTGAGACGAGTTTTTTGGACATCATCATCATCGACTAGCCACTGGCTACTTGTGCAATGGTCACACTTCAATGTCAGGAGGATAGGGCTAGGATAAAATAAGTAAATTACTATCAGTCTCTGTCCAGTATGGATTGTTTTGTCCTTCGTTAGAGTTATGACTGAAATCCCAAAACACAAAGTGAAGGTTACCCTAAATCGCAAAATACTGAGTAACGATTAATATTAGGATAAGGATTAATATCATCTTTATGAAAACACCCTCACAAATTATGCTTAATTTAAGAACGAATTTGGTTAGCATAGAAAGAACCTTAAAAGATAGACATATACAGTCGCGGACTTTTTTTAGAACTTTTAAAGGGGAATAATTCTGTCATACATAATTTTAGCGAAACTTTAACCGTTTCTGCAGCGTACGCAGCGAAAGCTCTCAAAAGGAAGAAAAGACCCGATTTTGAAACATTCTTGATTGGTGCTCCGCTCGTATAGAGCTTAGCATGATGTTATATAGCCTAAAGTCTTCCTCGATAAATGGACTATCCAACACAAAAATATTTTTTCAATTCGAACCAGTAGTTCCTGATATTAGCGCGTTCAAACAAACAAACAAACAAACTCTTCAGCTTTATAATATTAATATAGATTTATGCTACAAGTGCTTATCGACAATTACTTATTGTTTAGTCAATTATTATAATGTAATTACTGGTAACACCGAACACGGTGAAACCTGCCTGAGTTATCGGCTATCGGTGTGGCAACACCGACTGGTTTAATTAAATCATGTCGAATTATACGCCGATTCGAACCCGCGATTAGTCTTGTCGCCAGGACCATACTGACTAGCCACACGATTTTATACCATATTGAAAGAAGATAGAGTCGTTGTTAGATCGGTAAGTAGCTGCGAAATTACTATAATAATCATGGAAGCTGTGGGACACTTGAAAATAAACTCTAATCAATTAAATTAAGGTAAATTTTGCAATGACATCTGAGGTTAATAGGAAGTGTCGAAATCTAGAATGTATTAATCAGTTTCAGATAATATGTGTGAGTCTAGATTATATTATGACATAGCGCTGACAGCTTAACCAATTTCACTGAATTTATGTCTATATGAACGCCTTCGCTGCACGAACACTGAAATGAAACATAATAATATTATGAAACTTTTCTCGACTGTCGACAAATATCACGTAATTTTTTTTGGTAAAAATAGTCTCAAAATCCGAGAAAATGATATTAAATTAAAAGTTACGAAAATCCTTTTCGACACGTCTTACATGCTTGTTAGAATAATTGCAAATACTAGTACTTACTAGTCATGGAATTATACACAACTAGCTGTTGCCCGAGGCTCCGCCCACGTAAGTACAGTAACCCACGGGAACCGTATGTGTCCCGCGATAAAAAGTAGCCTATGTTGTTTTCCGTGGTCTACTTTATATCTGTGCTAAATTTCATGATAATCGGTTTACTAGTTTTTACGTGATACTGTAAATAAAGTATCCCACGGGAACCGTACAATTCCTATGTCCTTTCTCAGGCTCTAGACTATCTGTGTACCAAATTTCATTCAAATCGGTTCAGTAGTTTTGGCGGGAAAGACGGACAAACATACACACTTTCCCATTTATAATATGGATGGATAAACGTCTCACGTAATTTATCGACGCCTCCTATAATTAGCTAATGCTAATTTACACTAATGATATATTGAGTATTGCCTAATGACTATATTTCTAGTTACTAGTACTGTATGAGTACAGCCCGGGCCGTAATAACCGGCGGTATGTCTTTGTGCCTTTATTGGGAGCTAGCGGTGCTCCGTGCTAATGTGTTTAGTGTGGTTTAGTGTCGTGGTGAGGGCTTGGAATTCCGAGAGACTTACGACTTAGGTCACTTAGGTCATATAAACATACACAATCATTGGAATATTCAAGTAACTAAAACTCAATAACATTTAATAACAGAACATAATTATTACTGTTACTTAACTAAGTTGTTGTTATGGTTTATGTATGTTTGATTTGAACGCTAACTTAAATATAATCTATACTAATATTATAATGCAAAAGTGTGACTGTCTGTCTGTCTGTACTCTGTTACCTCTTCATGTTTTAACCGCTTAACCGATTTTTATGCAATTTAGTACAGCCATACTTTGTGACCGGAAAAGGACGTAGGATATTTTTTATCCCGAAAAGTAGTGTTCCCGCGGGATAATGTATTTACGCGGGCGGAGCTGCGAAAGCTAGTAAAATAATATTTTAACACGTCATAATATAACTTAAAACCAACGCCTAAACCTAAAAGAAGAACATAGCAAAAAGAAAATTAAGAAAACATTTCTCACTAAAAATAATCTTTAAGAGTGTATTTTTATATTTAATTCCTCGCTCCTATTCATGTTCTCGGCGAAAAGTGCTAATTGAAGTATTATATTGCGAAGGCGGCGATGCTCAAGGTAGAGGCCGTTCAGTGTTATTTTACCTCGGACCAGACCCTTATGCCGACGATATAAGGGTCATTCTCCTACAAACTCCGGGGCAAAATAACCCGGAAGGGTCTGTAGCAAGGGACTGTCTTAGGCAGCAATTAGAGGGAAATAGGACAGTGATGCCTAGAACTTAGGGGTTTTACCCTAAATTTAGAGGAAAAATTACGGGGAAGTTATCTTAGTCGAAATATATATTGTAAACGAAATTAGGCTACTGTATTAGATACGTAAGTAATATTATGCCACTGTATGTCTAAGTAAAAAATTGCGTAATTTATAAGAAAAAAATAATTGTCTTGTTAATAAACTTATTTGTCCTGAAAAACCTCGCAACGCATATACACTCATGCATTGTCGTATGAATTTTTTGGAGGTTTTTGACTTAGTTTATAGTTTGTTTGTTTTTGACTTAGATTATATTGATATTTTGAGTAACAAAGAAAATGTTACTAAACTTATATTGTTTACCTTTCCTTATATAAAAAAACTGCCACACGAGAGTAACGAAAATTATATTAGATTTAAGTTGAACAGCCTACTGTGTAGTCCTACAAACCAAAATTGTATAGTTTTAAGTAACACTCAACCACATATAGATGTGGTTGACATTAATAATATTATAAGTTTTAGATTTAATAATCTAACATGTGATAAGTATTTCTTATCACAGTTTTTTACTAGACGCATAGCTAGATGGCTATTTCATTTTTTAGTTTTAAGACAAGCCAAAGAATTGGCTAAACCGACCACTGCTTTTATTGAGCAGAGTCATTATTCTGACAACTATACAGTCAGCAGCTTGGAATATGTTCCAAATAATTTAAATTAGTTTCTAAGACAACAGAGGCTCACTCTAGCAATGTGATAATCAATAATATAAATTATTTAAATGTATTACCTATCTTACCTACCAAAAATGTTAACAAAAAATGTAATTTCAATGTAAACCTGGTGCACCAAAATTTGCAAGGAATGGTAGGTAAAGAATTAGAAATTGAGTTGTTTGTTAATGAATATAACATTGATATTATGTGTATATCAGAACATTGGTTTAGAAAACATGAATTAATATTTAACTTTTGTGGTCACCAGGTAGCTAGTTCGTTCAGTCGAGAGAATGCCATTAGAGGTGGTTCTTTAATATTAATTAATAAAAAAATTAAATTTAAAGAACGTAAAGATATTATAAGACTCTCTACTGAACGAATAATTGAGGTAGCCTGTATTGAGTTGAGCCATCTTATTATTGTAAGCGTATACAGGCCTCCATCAGGTTTATACGATTCCTTTGAACAAATCATGGAAGAAATGTTGACAAAAATATGTGCATCTAACAAGAAGATTATTGTATGTGGTGATTTCAACATTAATTTATTAGACTCAAACTCCACCACTGTTAGATTCACATCATTGTTAAAATCGTATAACCTCAGTAATTTATTTTATGAACCGACAAGAATATGTGATACAGCAGCTACTTGTATTGATAATATTTTCACTAATATTACTCCTTATAAAAAAGAAATAATTAATGCGCTTAGCTCTGATCACTGTGGACAATTTGCTTCATTTAATATTAATTGTGAAAATAAACCTCAAGAAAAGCTTGTTTATATTCCTGTGAATACAAAACGTATTGAGAAATTTAGAGGTAAATTAGTTTCAAATATTCAACAGTTAGATGGGTTTAATAGCTCAGATGAAGCGTTTCATAAACTATTTAAAATAATAAGAACCCAGTATAACTCTGTATTTACTTCTAAAACGGTCAATTTAAATAATAGAAAAAGTAATTTTAAAACCTGGGCAACTGCAGGAGTTATAATAAGTAAACAGCGATTATATGATTTGTATAACGAAAAAACATTTAATAGGAGTGAATCTTTTAAACTGTATGTCAAGCAATATTCAAAAATGTTTAAAAAAGTATGTCAAGCAGCGAAGGCACTTCACATAAAAGAAAAAATAATGAACGCTAAAAATAAAGTGAAAACCACTTGGAGGATAATTGCAGATGAGACTGGAAGAGGTAAAGGCAGTCGTAACTCTAAATTTGAACTTTGTATTAATAATAAAAAGGTAAATTCTGACCTAGAGGTTGCGACAATCTTCGAAAAATTTTTTGCTGACATTCCGGTCTCAACTACAAAAAATTTAAATTCTTCACCTGCAGTTGCTGAAAAAATACTCACAGAAAATGTCAAGGAATGTGATGTCAATTTTAATTTTAAAGAAATTGACTCCAGAGATATTATTAAAACCTTTAAATTACTCAATATTAAAAATACTACCGATCTCTGGGGTATGTCTATAAAAGTTATAAAATCAATAATTGACATCATTGCCCCCTATCTAGCCTTAGTTTTCAATAATTGTATAAAGAATGGTGTGTTCCCTGACCTAATGAAGCATAGCAAGGTGATGCCTCTTTTTAAGGCTGGGAATAAGTCTGACCCAGCAAATTATAGACCAATATCTATACTACCGACTTTCAGTAAAATTTTCGAGAAAATAATCTTAAATCAATTGCTAGCCCACTTTAACATAAATAATTTATTACATAGTAACCAATTCGGGTTTACTAAAGGTCGGTCCACAACAGACGCAGGCATCAGTCTTCTATGCAGCATATTTGGGGCATGGGAGGGATCGCATGATGCACTTGGTGTCTTTTGTGATCTATCCAAGGCTTTCGACTGTGTCGAGCATGCTACGTTGGTCAAAAAATTATACCATTATGGTATAAGGGACACGGCACTTAAACTTTTAGATTCTTATCTTAAAAATAGAACGCAGAGAGTAGAAGTTAATTCTACAAGGTCTACTGGGACCAAAACAGAATTAGGTGTGCCACAAGGGTCAATTTTAGGCCCGTTTCTTTTTCTCATCTATATAAATGACCTTCCTTATCTAGTTAAAGATAAGCATGAGATAGTACTCTTTGCCGATGACACTTCACTAATTTTTAATGTGAAGCGACGACAGTCAAATTATGACGAGGTAAATAGTGCTCTCTCAAAAATGGTACATTGGTTTAATGTTAATAATTTACTTTTAAATTCAAATAAAACGAAATGTTTAAAGTTTAGCCTCCCAAATGTTAGGCAGGCACAAACCAATATATTATTAAATGATGAGAAAATGAACTTAGTGGACACCACTGTATTTCTAGGAATAACACTAGATTGTAAATTACAGTGGGGTCCCCATATTGCAAATCTGGCAGATAAGCTCAGTTCTGCAGCATATGCAGTCAAAAAAATTAGAGAAATTACCGATGAGGATACAGCGCGGCTAGTTTATTTTAGTTATTTTCATAGTATAATGTCATATGGCATTCTTCTTTGGGGAAACGCTGCGGACATTAATACAATATTTGTGCTACAGAAGCGAGCTATACGTTCTATTTATAAGATGTCATGTTTTGAATCTCTGAGAGAAAAATTTAAAGAAATAGGTATTCTGACCGTTGCTTCTCAATACATTTTGGACAATGTGTTGTATGTCAGAAAGAATTTAACGAATTTTAAAAAGAAAAGTGACACACATTGTAGGAATACTAGAAATAGGAACAAGTTAGAAATACCAGTGATCAGACTTAGTAAAGTAAGTAAATCTTTTAAAGGTCAATGTATACGCCTTTACAATAGAATCCCAGAAAACGTTCAAAATCTTTCCATTAATAAATTTAAAAAAGCTGTTAAAGAACGTTTGTGTGCTAAAGCTTATTATAAAGTCAGTGATTTCACTAACGATTGCACACCTTGGGAATAAGATGGCCCCATGCAAGGCTGCTTTTATGTACTTAAGTATGTTCTATGTACTTATGACTAATGTTATATAGATTAAGTTACAACATTGTAAAATATTTTTTGAAAAGAACAATTTTCCCATCTTTTTGCTAAAAGGTGGCCCCGTGCGAGTTTCTTACGCCGGTTCTTCTCGCCGGGCTAGTTTCCGAACCGGTGGTAGGCATCATGTAGGACAATTCTATAAGTGTTATATTATAACCTACATGGAAATAAAAATTTTGAGTTTGAGTTTGAGTTAGGGAGAAAATTTTTTGAGTGCTGGCAATACTGAGGGAGGGGTGGGGGTGCAGGGGAGCTCGAGGGCCATGCTCATTAATACTCATTTAATTGAAATAGCCGTAGGCGTCTTTAGCGCACCTTTTCGCGAGATGCCCGGAAAAACGTGTTCTAAGAGTCTGTCTGCGTGATATTCAATATCTTTAGCGGGAGTTCTTGTTTGTCCTTTTCTTCAAATGCCCCCGGTAGGTAAATAATCTGCATTTAAGAGTTTTAATTACCACTTAGATGCGGAGTTACGTTTTTTTCGTTGCTGCTGAAATACCTTTCCAGTTCTACACGAAGGCGAGTGAGACGCTTTTATATTTAGCCGATAGTACAATATATTATATATCAATCTTATTATCAACTAGTATTAATTGCCTGCGCCTTCGCCCGCGTGAAATTAGGTTTTAAGCTTTCATCCCCTATTTACCGCCTTGGGGGTTGCATTTTGAAAAATTCTTCCTTATTGGATGCGTACATCATACGACTGTCGACTCATACGAGAAATGCGTGTGCAAAAATTCAAATTTCTAGCTTTAAGGGTTTGGCCTGCGCCATTTCATCAAAAGGAAAAGCTGATTTTAACTGCTGATGTATCGACATACATCAGCAGTTAAAATCAGCTTTTCCTTTTATGTATGTTGTATATAGATTATACCTACAACGAGCGCATTATCTAGAACTCCGAATCTGAAAGCGTAGCCGGTAGGTCCGCTTTTTCACAAGCATTTCGGCCACAGCTAATACACGATTTAAGCCTCGTATCTCTGCACCAGGAACTAACCAGGTTTCGGTTTGCATTCGGCACATTCATAAGCAATTAATATTTAGATTGGTTTCGCTACGGGCGACTACCAGGGTGGACCGCCGCCGCACCCGTAATGCTATTGGCTTTCGACGTGATGGTCTGTGGATTGTGGATTAAAAAGTAGAAAAACTCAACACTTTTAACTGCAGCTTCATTTGAATTTTAGTAGATGTGTTACTTAGGACCTGTTCCACAATCGCCTAATATGTGTCAGATAGCTTATTCGCATGTTTTGTCATAGTCGCTCGATATAAAGGTTTTCTCCTACTCTTATGGCACACTCCCCAGCATCTTGGAAAACAGCTTTGGTGCACCCGATCCCTAAAAAAGGCGATCGCTCCAATCCTTCCAACTACAGACCAATCGCTATAACCTCTCTCTTCTCGAAGATAATGGAGTCCATTATTAATAGACAGCTCCTTCGAAACTTAGACGTTCAGCAGTTGCTAAGCGACAAACAGTACGGGTTCCGTAAAGGTCGCTCGGCTGGTGATCTGCTGACGTACCTAACTCATCGTTGGGCACAGGCGATCGAGTCTAAGGGAGAGGCATTGGCTGTAAGTTTGGACATAGCGAAAGCCTTTGATCGGGTTTGGCACAAAGTGCTTCTTTCGAAGCTTCCTTCCTATGGGCTCCCCGAGAAATTATGCAAGTGGGTCACGAGTTTCTTAGCAGACAGAAGCATAAGGGTCGTAGTCGACGGTGAATGCTCAGATACTCTGTCTGTTGATGCTGGTGTCCTACAAGGCTGTGTGCTATCACCTACCCTGTTCATACTGCATATCAATGATATGTTACAAACCAATGGCATTCATTGCTATGCAGATGACAGCACGGGTGATGCCTTATATACCGGTCACGCGAACATCTCTCGGCAAAATGTCATTGAGAGTCGAAACAAACTTGTCTCTGAAATTGAAAATTCATTGGAGAAGGTCTCTGAATGGGGTAGACTTAACTTAGTCCAATTCAACCCCTCTAAGACACAAGTTTGCGCGTTCACCGCTAAAAAGTTACCAATGGTCGTATGTCCTCGTTTTGAAAGCATACCCATAACTGTCTCCTCCAACATTGGAATACTTGGTGTTAACCTATCGAGCGAGGTCCAGTTCCGATATCATCTGGAGGGCAAGGCCAAGTTAGCCTCCAAGAATCTTGGTGTTCTGAACAGGTCAAAGCAGTATTTCAGTCCGGTCAAACGCCTACAACTCTATAAGGCGCAGGTTCGGCCTCACATGGAATACTGTTCTCATCTCTGGGCAGGGGCGCCAAAGTACCAGCTTCTCCCTCTGGATCGTATCCAACGTAGGGCCGCTCGAATTGTCGACTGCCATAGTGTTTCAAACAGGCTTGACTCCTTAGAGCTACGTAGAGATGTAGCATCGCTCTGCATCCTCTATCGGTTATATTACGGGGAGTGCTCCGAGGAATTGTTCGGACTTATACCTGCTGCAACTTTTCGCCACCGTTCCATGCGACAAAATATTTATCATCCTCATCACCTTGATGAGTGGCAGTCCTCCACCGTGCGCTTTACCCGAAGCTTTCTGCCGCGCACTGTAAAACTCTGGAATGAACTGTCGCCAGCAGTATTTTCGGACCACTACGACCTGCAAACCTTCAAGAAGGGAGCGTATTTCCCCCTAAAAGGCCGGCAACGCACTTGTAACTTCTCTGATGTTGCGGGTGTCCATGGGCGACGGTAATCGCTTTCCATCAGGTGATCCGTTTGCTTTTTTGCCCCCTTTTTTATAAAAAAAAAAGCGAAATAACTTCCAAAATAGCTATCTGACACTTATTTGGCGATTGTGGAACAGCCCCTTAACTTAGTACCTATACGACGTAGTAGGTATATGCTACATTAGTAAGATACATAATGTTCGAACATTTTCAGTGCTCTGAATTTTCCCGGTACCGTCGGATTCCGGATCGTATAGTCCAAGCCTTAAAATAGCACCTCGTTAGCACACCTCAGCTGATTGCTGATAAAATCGCGTCTGCCGTGGGCGCGACGCGATTTTATCTTTAAATATCCATAATCCAACGCACTTTATCGCCAATAACATCACTTCAAACTTATTTCTCGACACGTTTTGCTCAAATGTGTGTACATTCGATACCCCTGACATATGATGATCAACGTTTTTGGATGATACCGTCGTAATTTTCGGCGATCGGAATGTCATTATCATATTTTATGTTTCCGAAATGTCACAATGTGTGGTTTGTTCATTTTAGTGTTAGTCCGCGCCTTTTATGAAAAGGGATCAATATATAATATTCCAAACTTTATCAAATTTCGTCAACAAGAATTATGACTACAAACATAGATATGCCACAGAGTACAAAATATATTTACTTACGTACAGAGAAACAGTCTTCATAAAACGATCCAAATTTGACAATTTTGGCTTCCCTTCAACGGCCCACAAGTTTTCACACAATCATGGACACACCGTTTACTTGTAGAAGTGCAATCAATTAATCAATGTAGCTGTTTATCTGTTCCTCTTTCTTTAATCTGTGGATATGCGCCAAATATAGGTAACGACGACAGTTTGCGTCATTTATTTGTTTAAAGCTCCAAAAATGACCTAAAGTTTAGTTAGTGTTCTTAATTTTGTGTCATTAGTATTTAATATTATGTGAACATTTTCGCACAAAAACTTTGTAGCCTGTCTTCGATCAATAATACAACTAGCCTGTATACATTTCTCTGAAAAGTCCGTTGTCAGTGCTCGTGCAACTATTGGCTCTACACTCTGTTCAGATCGAACTTAATCTGTACGTAAACAAAGAGACAATACCAATTTAAATGTAACTTATTTACCGTGCAATAAATTAATACAAGAAACTAATGTGTCAACATTAGTTTGGTCAAATTTCATATTTCTTACGTTTATATTATACAGCAGTGTTTTTCAACCTTTTTCATGATGCGACCCCCCTTGTATGAAAAAATATTTCGCGACCCCCCGACCCTTCGCTTTTTTATCATGTATGTATGTGTATGTTACAGTGTTACAAATATTCATTCCATACGACGTTTTTATGCGTCTCCATAATTAGGATTCGGATATAAGTACATAGAATAGTACGTCAAACACATTATTTTACAATTACATACATCGATGATATCGATGATCGATTTATGAGTATAGTGTCTTGGGGTAATTCCGAAAATGGGGAAATTCCGAAATTAATTAAAATCTACTAAAACAAGCAAAATTTCTTAAAATGGGAACATTAGTTTAGCGGCAAATTTGTTTGTCTTGGCTGCATCAATTGCCGCCCGGTAAAATCAGCGACAATGCGTACGTTATGTAAATTTTTCTTCGATTTGTGTTTTTTGCGTCATTTTTGTTGATTCGCAATAACTCCAACATGTAAATATTGTATATTTCGAAATTCTGGTAAGTAAATTAAATATGAGTTTTTGTTATATTATAGCTAATCGTTTTTATTGATATTATATGCAATGTATACCTAATGCACGGGTTCTGTAAAGTCGAGATTTCAATAATTACGGAATTCCCCCAGATTATGTCGTAATTTCCCCCATATCATTAAATCATGACAATGTTACAAAACTCTTCATTTAAATATAAATATATCATTTATAATTTCAATATTTATGACAAATTAGCCATCAAGTAATAATTTAACTCAATAAATACATTCATTTATTCAAATATTGATTATTTTTAAATGACAGACCAAAACTTAAACCTATAGACAACTCGATGGAAAACCTGTCGGAATTACCCCAAGGCACCTTATATATCCTTTTGTTAAAATTATCTTACTTAATAAATCAATCTTTTTAATCTTTATTGTTTTTTTATTACTAAAGTTTTCTCGACCTCCGGCGACCCCCCTACAGAAGCTTCGCGACCCCCCAGGGGGTCGCGACCCACAGGTTGAAAAACACTGCTATAGACAACTCGATGGAAAACCTGTCGGAATTACCCCAGGGCACCTTATATATCCTTTTGTTAAAATTATCTTACTTAATAAATCAATCTTTTTAATCTTTATTGTTTTTTTATTACTAAAGTTTTCTCGACCTCCGGCGACCCCCCTACAGAAGCTTCGCGACCCCCCAGGGGGTCGCGACCCACAGGTTGAAAAACACTGTATATACAGGGTATATTTTTAGTCAGTGACCAAACTTTCAAGACTAAATATATTTAAATTAGGAATGCTGATACCATTAACCATATTAGTAAAAGTTGCTTTTATTCAAGAGTATATTCACTTCTGACAGTTTGGACACTGACTGAAAAAACACTCAAAGGATCTAAACAGAGTTATTGAACATTTTTATACATTTCTTTTCAAAGTCGCCAATACTTCAACAACATTGTCCGGAAGAGCAGATAAAATTGTAGAGCAATGAAAATTCCGGACTATATTTCTACTAATATTCTACTATACAATAGAGTTGAGAATCTATACCCCCTTACTAATAAACGCTGTATAAGATTTGAATAGTTATACAGTGTTTTGTCTCCTATCGAATTAAAAATGTCACTTGTGTGACGGGAACAAAACACTGTATAACTATTCAAGTAATAAGTAATAAGGGGGTAAGAGTGGTGATTTGACCTCGGTATTTTTGACTTGGACACACTTGTGTTCGATTTTGAAGTGAAACTTTTTTATCGGCGTTGGAAAAAAAATTACCGTCACATTTTTCGGTTACGCGTCACATTTTTCCGTTACGCGCCATCTTTTTCAGAATCGTGAGAGGGTCAAGCCACGTTTTTTTCCTGCACCCTTATTTATTTCTGAAACATAATAGCGACGTGATAAATAATATATCAATACTAAAGTGATCAACAAAATCAAAGGCTTTATTTTAATTCTAATTCCAGTGGATTTTTAACAAAAGTAAGTAATTATATCTCTTTTTCTAATACTTGGGTGGGATTGTGGTATTTATTTTTTTAAATTTAAGATATTTAAGGTTAACCTCAGTTTCTGATTGTAACTATCGGTCAATGTATATGATTTCATTAAAATAGTATTTATTAATTAATACGACTGCTAATTTAATGAACATCAATTAATTGGCATAAAGTATAAATTCTGAAATATGTTATATAATTTTTGTAAATCAATTAACTAATTTTTGTAGATTCAATGATGGAAGAATCCACAAATCCTGAGGAATCTTCGAATGCAATTACTATACAAGTTGATGTCCATCATCGGCATTATTCACAACTCAGTGCATAATAATTATAAAATACCGATGATTTTAAGTGGAGATTTTAATGTCAATTTTGCATCGGAAAAATCTTTGAAGCTAGTTGAATTTCTGAAAGATAAATTGAATTTATCCATGAAAAACAGTCCTCAAACGTCAACAACAAGATCTGGCACTACAATTGATGGAGTTTTTACTCGGTCACTAAATTTCGTGGAATGTAAACCATATATTTCATATTTCAGTTACCATAAGCCATTAATTACAAAAATATATAATGACGATGACACTGATAGTAATAATTCTATTACAATTAATGAAATGCTGTAATAATCTTAGTAGCAAAAAGGTAAAGTGAAATAATTGTATTTTATTTGTATTCATGTCTATGATAATAAAATCCTTTTGTTTAAACTTTATCTAATTAAACTTTATTTAACCAATTTCTACAAAGTTGCATGTAGATCATTTTTCGAAAAATAAGGCCATAAAGAAGTTTCACTTCTTACGTGTGTACACTAGTACACGCACACATTTTTTTTTCAGCTCTATTATTTTATTGCAGAGTTCTATTTACTGTGCTCTGTGTTCCCCGGCCTTACGGCTTCCGGACAATATAATTTGACATTGACATTTGACTTTGTCAAGTCACTGTCGCTCTATTGTATTAGGGCAGAGTTCTATTTTCATTGCTCTCTGTTCCCCGGCCTTACGGATTCCGGACAATATAATTTGACATTGACATTTGACTTTGTCAAGTCACTGTCGCTCTATTGTATTAGGGCAGAGTTCTATTTTCATTGCTCTCTGTTCCCCGGCCTTACGGATTCCGGACAATATAATTTGACATTGACATTTGACTTTGTGAAGTCACTGTCGCTCTATTGTATTAGGGCAGAGTTCTATTTTCATTGCTCTCTGTTCCCCGGCCTTACGGATTCCGGACAATATAATTTGACATTGACATTTGACTTTGTCAAGTCACTGTCGCTCTATTGTATAAGGGCAGAGTTCTATTTTCAGCGTTATGAAGTTTTCCTGGCCCTATAGGTTAATCTATATTAAGTCCCAGCCTAAGTGCTCGTAACTTAAATCTATAAATATAGCACGTCATCTTGTTGATACATTTCCATAACTCACGCCTTTATCTAATATCGGCCCATTCAGCGGCATAAATCTCATCGCAAGTGACACAGCAATTACTGGGGCTCGTTAATCAACTATTAATTACACAAACAATACTAATTTACTGGTGCACAGACTCGGTCTTATTCCAACAGAGCTATTCTACTCAAGATAGGCATCAAAACGGTATTCAAGCTTTAAGTTTTAACCTAGCTAAACAATCCTACTAATATTATAAATGCAAATACTAATTATAATATTAAAAATGTGAAAGTTTGTAAGGATGTATGGATGTATGTTTCTTCTTAGTCGTTCACTCTTGGCAGAGTGGTCGTGGTCACATCTCCGTCGCACGCGTCGCCATTTTTGTAATGCCCCGCCATAGAGCTCTATGTTTGGCGGAGTGAGAGCAGTCGTTTATGGAGGAGTGCGTTACAGATTTAATTAGGTCTGTCCATCGTGTTGGAGAGCGCCCACGTGATCTTTTTCCCTCCACTTTCCCTTGCACCACCAATCGTTCCATTGAATCCTCGTTACGCGTAATATGACCAAAGAACTTGAGGATTCGCGATTGCACGGAGGATGATAATCTTTCTTGGATGTCAAGTTCTTTTAGGATAGAAACGTTGGTTCGGTGCGCAGTCCATGGGATTCGGAGCATGCGTCTCCAACACCACATTTCCAGAGCGTCAATCCTGCGACGGTCTTGGATCCTCAGCGTCCACGTCTCAGCTCCATATAAAAATATAGGAAAGACCAGACACCGCATCAGTCGAACCTTTGTGTTTTTGGTTATTCTACGGTCTTTCCAAATCTTTGTGAGTTTTTCCACTGAGGATCTAGTTACAGCGCAACGTCTTCGTATTTCATCCTCGCAGCCCCCAGTGTTGGTGATAGTGGAGCCCAGATATACGTAGCTCTCAACTACTTCGCATCCTCCTATAGTCTGGACGTCTGATTGGTTGTTGTCAGCACGATCGACAATCATCATTTTGGTCTTGTCGCGATTGATTGCAAGTCCAAAATCCAACGCTGTAGTTTCTAGGAGTTGAAGGAGAGTCACGATGTCGTCTCTGGTTGACGCTAGGAGGGTAGTATCGTCTGCGTATCGTAGGTTTGATATTTTTCGACCTCCCACAGACATTCCCTTGTTCCAATCTTCGAGAACTATCCGCATGATGTGCTCTGTGTATATATTAAACAGCAGGGGAGACAATATACAGCCTTGTCTAACGCCGGCTTGTATTTTGAAGCGTTCGGAGTCAATACCGTCAATACGCACAGCGGCTGTGCCATCTACGTAAAGCCGTCTAATGAGGTGTATAAGGTGTTGTGGTACACCCATTTCGCTCAGGACCAGCCAGAGTTTCCACCACTTGACGGTATCAAATGCTTTCCTGAAGTCCACAAAGCATGGATGTATGTATGTTTGTTCTTATTCTACGCAAAACTACTGAACGGATCCCGATAAAATTTGGTATGGTAGTAGTTAAGGCTCTGGATTGAAACATAGGCTAATTTTTATCCCGAAAAAGTACAGTGTTTCCGAGGGATACTATACTTACGCGGGCGGAGCCGCGGGCAACAGCTAGTGATAACTATTCACGTAAATTTAACCGAATTAGGTACTTCCTCTTAAAAAAACTAGATCAAAATCGGTTCATATATTTGGGAGCTACGGCCTACGTTTCCACGGACAGACAAGCAGACAGACACGTCTGTAATGTAATGAAAGGCCAGGCTCTTTATTTATTTTTCTCTAACTGTAAAAAACTAACGCTTTAAACTACAACGTCAAATTTATAATACAACAACGTCAAACTTATAAAACCCCTATGTTTTCGTGCGGGGTTCAAAATACAGATTTCTACCGCTAGGGTTTCCTACATCACTAATAAGTACTTACAAGTATGTACCTGCACTAGATTCTAGAATAAATCGAGAAATCAATCGCAGTTCACATTGCCTGACACTAACGGGTACCTCAGTTATCTGGGGGCACCTACTAGGGGCACCGACACGCCAGTGCAACGGCGACCAATAAATATGTAATTAATAACAATCGCACAGACAAACGGAACGATTCAATCGGGCCAGCATCATCACTGTCCCACGGGATCCTCACATTTTGTCATGACTCGCAACTTCGTTCGCGCAGGAAGCAGTATATCGTGCACGAGCCGTACATTTTGGCACGATAAAAATTAGCCGATGCCCTTTTCAAAGGTATCATTTACCCCTGAACCAAATTTCATTAAAATCCGTTCAGTGGTTTAGTCGTGATTTCGTAACAGACATAATAATATTATATTAAGTAAGTATAAATGCTATCCAGTTTCTCCAAGACTCCTCCTAGAGTCCTGACTGTTTGGTTTGTTGAATTTGAGGTAACGTTCAGCAGTGGACGGCAACATGCTAATCGTAACGAATAAGTATGATATAAACAAAATTCAACATTTTAAGTAGCCCCCGAGTTACTAAACAGTGAGTGTCCTGATGATGATGAATTAAAGCTTGAAACACGTCTTGATTATGTCGGCTGATAGCTGATACAAGAAAAAAAACTAGATCAAAATATGTCCACCCGTTTGAGACAGACAGAGACAGACACGCAGACAGATACGTCAAACATTTATCTGTACTTATAACATCATCTGTTTTCGTCGTGGGTTACAATCTGGGCTAAAAACACAAAATGTGTAAGTATAAAATATATAACAAAACAAAGGCAAAAATAGAATTTTGCTTACTTTTAGGGCTTTTAGGTCACATCCCTCTGGTATTGGTGACATTACTTAGACGTTATTAAAACCTTAGTTGTTTTTGATAACACGACGACACGACGAATATTTTCACGAAAAACATGGTGAAAATGTAAACGACAATCATGTAAAACATTCCGAGAAAACTTATAGTATTTTGCGATTTTGCAAGAGTCGTACTTATTTCTACCTCCTCGCTCTCTTTACGTCGTTTCAGAGCAGAGGGTCAATTCTGCTAAATAAAACCTGCATTAATACAATTACAATCATGTCTGCGATACGCTAAAACTGTCAAACGGTATTCTCGTAAACGTTAAACCGACGTAAAACGCGTTATTTGTCCAAACTTCACAAAATCAGTTTACGATACTCGTAACTTGTCGCTTCACTTAGATACAAATTACAATACAATCAAAGTAAAATGAAAGTCTACTATGCCAACCTAAATTACGGCTACGCTAAGCTCTTACCTAATTATTTAACGGCGATTTAAATTGTCAAATTTAATCACACCCTTTTCAACCCCACGAGGACATTTGCTGACGAAGGTACATTTGACCACGTAAGTTTTCACATTATCCGATTCGATATCGGTATTCCTGGCGAGTAAAATGACAGATCCGGTATCCGAAATCGGACCAGGCAATGTGGAAGAATGAGTGCCTATGTCACCGTAAAATTATAAAAACCGTTAGATTGTAATATAACTAGTGAAATTGTAAATTGTTAATAGACTTCGGACTCGAATATTCTGCCTATAATTTAACACATTATTTTTCGTTAGATTATAAACACATAGTTATGAATCTCTCGACATATTTTTACAATCTCGTTAGTTATATTACAATCTAACGGTCTTTACAATTTTACGGTGACACCTATATGTTTCATACATTGTATTTGCCCTTGGCTATCGGATATCGGCTCCCGGTGGCCGATGATGATGAAGCATCTGGTAATGGAAAAACGCTCTAAGGCTGGGACTATTTTGCCCGGAATCCGTAAGGAAAAAACAGAGCACTGAAACTAGAACTCTACACTAATACAATAGAGCTGAAAATCGAACACACGAGTGTCGAGTCAAACGTCAATGGGATTTGAAACTATAATAATTTCTTAGGCCTAAGCGCTGAGTTCTATTCACAGTGCTCTGAATTTTCTCCTCTTTATTAAATAGGTAATTTCTTTTATTAAATAGGTAGATACATTTTGGAAATGTATGTTTTAACTTTTTGATTAATTATGACGTTTTACCCTTACAAAACTGACAATATTTCTGTGCTGCGACATACATTGACAAGGGAAGCATAAACGTATTAATATATGTGCTATTCGTCGACCGGCTGGACGCATACTAACACAAAAATTGGCCAATTCGGGTCTTCACTTTTTACGCGCTATACCATATCTACCTCTTTTTAATATAATACATCTATGAAAGCATAAGTAGGTTTACCTACTTTTTTTGCACGTCTTTAGTCCAAGAACTCACAGACCATCACCCCATTCGACAGTATATACTTAAATAAGTAATATTTATTCTAATGTGAAACGTGATCATGGAGTCCTAGAGAACAAATACAGCAATTATTTTCTACGTAAAGATGTCTCGTCTGTCTGTGCGTATCAGATCGTGGGATCCCTTATGGTCCCTACACCCTACAGGTAATGAGGGCCGGCAATTGTTCCTCCATACTAGACGAGTGTTGCTACTAGCTAAGCACAAATATTACCCCTATATATGGAATATACCGGGAAACGAGCGGCCTGATGGTAAGCGAATACAGTGGCCCATGGTGTGCAACAGTGAGTGTGCGTACCCGGTCTCTAAAGCCCCTAATCCCTATCCAACCACAGTAACTGGTAACAGATAGCCAATTTAAGACATCATTCAAAAGTTTAAAATCAGAGGGTTGACGAACGTGCGAATTTATTCGCAAGAATTGATAACCTAATTTATAGGTTGGAGTAGGTATCCAAATTTATAGGTTTTTTTAAAGATTAAACAAAAATATCAGAAGAAGCATACAATATCATATTAAAAATTATACGTAGGGTGGAAAGGGATGCTACTATTGATAACGTCAAGAAAAATATTACTTCCATGACACAGCTTTCTCTGTCGGCGTCATCGCAATGCATTGGGACAAGCTTTTCGTTACCACCGACGTCGAGTAAGTTCGCGATCTTCAAAACCTCGCATTGTAAGTTCGCACGTCTGTCGACCCCCTTAAAAAGTCAATTTCCAGCAAGCTTAGCCTCAACGTAGAAATGCGTTTTGTCAACTCAAAAACAGACCTGACAGAAAATATGGACAAAATGACAGTTTTCCTTTGACAATCTGTCATTTTGTCTATTCTTCCGCAGAAAGAACCATTTCAGGTAGTTACGCGATCGTGTACAGATTTTATTAAGCTATCCGGAACTTTTGTCGCTGCTTACTTCGTAGTTCGTACTGAGCAACAGAGACAAAACTTGCGGATAAAATATTTGTCGCTTATTAGGCATTTTGAAACATGCCCTTAGTATCCCAATTAAACAAAACCTAACTAAGATAAATAACTATCAAGTAACGAGGGTTGGGACATAACAGTTGCCGTTAATTTGACGGTAACGCAATACCACGGGCTATACTGTACGTTACTTTTTATGTGACAACCGATAATGGTGACACGCGACGAGACGCATCGGGCATGCGCAAAGATACTCCGATTACGCGGTTTTTTGGTTTCTTGAAATAGAAAGTCTGATTGTGATTGTTAGTAAAATTAGTAAAAAATAGACAAACACACCATCGGGTTTGTTTTGAAATCTTCCGAGATTGGATTGAAATTGGATATTACGACCAATTACGACTCCCAAATAGTGAAAGTTAGAAAATAGTTCTATCTTACTTTGAAATTTTACGGTATCAGTTGTACTTACTTAAGCTGGGACTATATATTATGTTCCGGTATCCGAAAAGCCAGGGTAAATTCAGAGCATTGAAAATAGAACTCTGCGCTATAATATAATAACTCCCGAAGTGTCGGGAAGCTGTCGTGACATTGGACTCGACAATTATGTGTCCGATTTTTAACTCTAATGTATTATCGCAAAATTCTATTTTCAATGCTCTAAACCAGTGTTTTTCAACCTTTTTCATGATGCGACCCCTTTGTATGAAAAAATATTTCGCGACCCCCGACCCTTCGCTTTTCTATCATGTATGTATGTGTATGTTACACTGTTACAAATTTTCATTCCATACCAACGTTTTTATGCGTCTCCATAATTATTATTGGGATATAAGTACATAATATAGTATGTCAAACACATTATTTTACAATTACATACATCGATGATATCGATGATCGATTTATGAGTATATCCTTTTGTTAAAATTCTCTTACTTAAAAATCAATAAATAAATAAAAAAAAATTGTTTTTTTTACTAAAGTTCTCTCGACCTCCGGCGACCCCCCTACAGAAGCTTCGCGACCCCCCAGGGGGTCGCAACCCACAGGTTGAATAACACTGCTCTAAACTCTCCCGGGCCTCCTTCCGGATCTAAGGAAGTGAAAGGAGTTTGGGAGTGAAGTAATCAAACTTGGTAAACAATGGATATTAACATACATTTCTAAATAGTAATCCCTTTGAGGATATGTTGTTACTAAGACCGACGAAAATTATAAAACTTATGACTGATGCCTTCTTAATAAGGGACCATCCATTAATCACGTGATGTTTTTTACAACTTTTCAGACCCCTCCCCTCCCCCTGGTGATACGTGGTGAGGTTTTGTACTACCCCCCCCCTCCCCCACCTAAGATCACGTGTATTTTTTTTACATAGTAAGCAGGTCATGTTTGAAGAAAAACTTTAACTTAAAAACGATTTAATCGAATAATTTAAGCAATTAAAAACTAAACGAGTCATTTGTCTTGTAAGTATTTAAACAACACTACGAATCTACAACTGATAATAATTTCGGTATGCATAGACTAGATTTGAAAATAAATACACGTGATGTCTCCTTATACCCCCTCCTCCCCTTGGTGATACTTGGTGATTTTTTTTCGGACCCCCCTCCCCCCTTTAGGCATCACGTGATTAATGGACGACCCCTAATCTCCCTATAATTTATTATATTATGTTTTGATTACTTATAAAATACCAATGAACGTACCGTTTACTATGAGTGTGTATGTTCTTTGATTTTATTATTATATATTTTGTTCAATCGGTTATCTTTTTCTCGTGGTTTAAGTAATCATTGTGCTGATTATTATTATTATTATTGATGTAAGTGCTACTTTGATAATCTTTTAAAGGCCTTTGTAATAAAATCCCAGAAAGCCTTCAAAACCTTTCCATTAGTAAATTTAAAAAATAACGTCTTAGGCCCACTTGCGCCAATCCGGGTTAAAGTTAACCTTGGGTTAAAATATCATGCTTTCTCTTTCACAAATACGAAGAACGAGAGAGATAACATGATTTTTAACCCAGGGTTAACTTTAACCCGGATTGGCGCAAGTGGGCCTTAGTGTGCACACCTTGGGAATAAGATGGCCCCTTGCGGTTGTATATAAGCAGTTGCTTATATGTACTTAGTATGTTCTATGGACTTATGACTTCTGTTATTATATAGATTAAGTTACTATATTAAAAAATATTTTTGAAAAGAACAATTTTCCCATCTTTTTGCTAAAAGGTGGCCCTGTGCGAGTTTCTTGAGCCGGATCTTCTGACGGGCTTCCGAACCGGTGGTAGGCATTAGGCATCAGGTAGACCGACGTTCAGAAAATGTATAAAAATACCAATATTGAATAAAAAAATGTGACTTTGAATTTGATACGATTTAAGTTTGTCTAAGTTTTGTAATATCACGATCAGATGCTTAGTATTGTTATTGGCATCTCGCTTTTTAATATGCAATTTTATTTTTATATTTTGTATGTTGTTACTTTTCCTAATAAAATAAAATAAATAACAGTTTATGGCACAACTGGATGCAAGATACTGTTCCACTGTCTACTCAATCACATAAAAAATATTCGTCACATTAGCATACACATTACCGCGCTTTCCGCGTCGTTTCCCGCGCAAAACCAACACAAGATGGCGGATGACATAAAATGGCGGCGCTGGCTGACGGCCAAGATGGCGCAATGAATTCTTATAGCCAATAAGAAGCCTATTTTCTTTGGTATTTATGGCGGCTGTAGCCCCTGGAATCACTTACTGTATTTTACGAAGATTTTTATGGAGATATGTGAATGTATGACTGCATTTGACTATAGTGAATTCCAGTTTCGCCTCGGAGTTTGAAATAGTCAACTGCTCATCAATGATGTGTGCCGTTAAACTACAGTAGCTATTTAACTGAACGGTAATGATTTAACTCCCAATCTACACTAATATTATAAAGAGGAAAACTTTGTTTGTATGTTTGTTTGTTTGTTTGTTTGTTTGTTTGTAATGAATAGGCTCAAAAAGTACTGGACCGATTTCAAAAATTCTTTCACCATTGGAAAGCTACATTACCTACGAGTAACATAGGCTATATTTTATTTTGGAAAAAAATAGGGTTCCGTAAAATATTTGTGGTTTTCGGACACAAGGTGTAAAAAATCAACCAGAAAAGTTACTTATTTTGCGTACGCTGCCTAAACTATAAAAGATAGAACCATAAAATGTTCTAATTAATTGTAGATCTTATAAATATCTACAAAAAAGTCCGCGACACACTATACCTATCTACGTCCAGTGAGGCACAACAACCATTTTTTGATTTAGAAATCTTGAATTTTTTTTTGACTACATTTAAACGCGTTTATTTTACTCATGCTATTAATCCTTATCAAAATAAATTATTTCATCACTAAGTACAGTTTATGTAGATAATATTTGGTCTTTGAATGATTGAAATTGGAAGTGTGGTTTTGAAGTTATGGCGAAATTAATATATTACGATTTCTGCTGCACGGCCCGTTGCGAAGTGGGCGTCACCAATGCGGGGGTGCGCGTGCGGGGGGAGTTTAGATCTATGGTATTTCATACGATAAAAGTATACCCACCTACTTATTTCATTGAGTTTTAGTAGGTACCTATATTAATTTGTTTCTGTTTGTTTTGACTAGATTTCGCCCGTTTTGTTAGAGGTTCAAAGACATTCTTTAGTATTAGTATCAGTATTGTACCCGTGCGAAGCTGGGGCGGGTTGCTAGTTAAGCAATATATTTGTACATTTGCGCTGTATGTAGTTGACATACTTAATTTTTGACTGTAATTTTCAACATGATTACAAACTAAATAATATTTTGCTTATAAAGTTAGTTTATGACTCGTATGTATCGTATGTATACGATGAATGAGCCGGAAGAAATCCAAATTAATTCCACAAGCAAAACGGGAGAAAGCGCAAAGTTGCAATAATAGTTCGCTTGAAAAAATATAGGTTTTATTGCTATTATTGTTTTAAATGGAACTACTCGTTCCATTCTTTTAAACTTCCATCAACCACTTTGACCGCCGCCGACCTTTGATCGAATATTTTTAAAGTTCTTAATGTCCTTGATAGAAACAGGTACCTTGGGCATTAAGAATACTCTACCACAGACAAAATTCCCAGCCATATCATTCACTTTATGAGCAGCATAGGTCTCGGGACGGTTCTATAGGCCCCCACAGATGAGAGGCCGATCGTTTCAGTTAGAACTGACGTCAGTTCGGCCTGAACGGATTCGAGCACACACACGAAAAAAATCGCAACCGACCAAACTAGGGTTGCCACCCGTACTTTATAATAAAGTATTGTATGTTATTTCAGGTAATTGTACTCTATACTTTATGAAGTACACGAAAATACTTTATTTTTACGATTTGGTTTCTTTAGGATTTTGAAAACTTTAGTCATAATAATATTATGATTTTTTTCGTATATATAGCGAAATACATCGATTGCTCAATCGATGTCGATTGCTTATAAGATAATTGAAAATATAAATCTCCAAAAACTTAATGTAGATATGGATGATCTATATGGAAACATTTCTTTACTAACTAACTAGCTAACTTTATTACAATATAATTAGAACTATCAACTGCACAATAATGCGAACGGCAGTAAGTGTTCAATAAGAGCAATGATAATTTTTAAACTTGTAGTCATTTCATTTTTATTCCGAAAATGTTCCGAAAATCGCAAATGGGGTGACGAAAGAAACAAAGTGTCTCTGAATTTGATTAAAAATGTATTACTTATTTAATTTAATTTAGATATGGACTGTAAAGGTAGAAATACTAGGGTAGGGTAGGCTAGGGTATGACCTGCCATCGAATTAAAAACACAACTTGTTTATGATTTATCACTAACCAAATCATTCGTTTCACTAGAACCTGGAAACACTACACCTGTCAATTTACACACAGATCCTTCTGACTCCTATCACTACAAATCTCCATACAAATCATAAACGCCATTTTGAATAGCGATAGAATTGTAAATCGTTCACAGAATCGTCTTATAGAGATAGCATCGCGATCGGTCGATTGGAACACGATCCCCCGTCTACTGTTACTCGGGGAATTATATTTATTACTCAAGTAAATGTGGACATAAAATCCCTCAGAACTTTTGTTTTTCGATCAAAAACATTCCTTAGAAGACTTAGAAGAGCGATTTTTTAAGATTCTGCTTAATTAATTACAAAATAAAGAATAAAATAAATGTAAAGCAGTGTGGAATATCATAAACCAAAATATTGGGGATACAAATTCACACAAAGACATAGATAAAATATTTTATAATAACAAATTCTACATGAAATCTTCTGACATTAGCCAAGTATTTAATGAACATTATATAAATATGACAAAGAATAGCAAGATATTAGTAGTAATAGTTGTATAGTTATTGGTATGCAACCTTCGTGCGCGATTCTGACTCGCACTTGGCTGTTTTTATTATGTAGGTGCAAATATGGAGTTTTCGAATATATCTATCTCATATTTTTCGCGATTGTATGAAGACATTTGTGATAATTATGTATAAATGTAAATTAATACAGTAGTCAGTGGTCAGTGGTCAGTATAGGCATTATCAATTATTATCTGGTGGTTGTTAGCTGCGGCCTGGGCCTGCCGTCTGGGCTCCCGGACCGGTGACCCGATGGGCTGATAACGGGTTGAGGAGTAGCTAACGTGCAGAAGGTAGAGACTATTTAATTTGAACGCTTACATTGTTGGAAGAAGCACAACAATAACATGCTTTAGGTAATCAATTCCTCACCTTGTACATGGGTGCTCAGTGCTTACAATTTGCTAAGCCTAATTACTAGTTTTTACAAGAAAAGCATTAACTTCGACTCATCAATTCACTTCATTAGATTTAGACAAACACGAACAATGAATTAAAAGCGTTTTAAAGTATTATGAAATAATTGTAATTATTTTTTGACGACTTGAGCAATTAGAGCCGAGTGCGGGCCGCGGTGTCGCGGGTCGCGGGTTGCGGGTTGCGGGGTTCGTCATAAACAAGATTTACGCGGGAATCGCGTGCGAATGTTGTGCTATGACTTATGAAGTGTTTAATAAAATATGGCGGGCAATAACTGGGTAGGCGCGGGAGATATAAGGATATTATATTTATCTCGTTTTGTAAATACAAATTCAAATTATAAAATACTCATCTAGTATTTTGCCCGCGACTTCGTGCGCGTAAAAGTTAATTTCGCAGAAACCGTACATTTTTCTGCAATAAAAAGTAGCGTATGTCCTTCCCCGTGGTCTACTCTACATCTGTGCCAAATTTCATCAAAATCGGTCCAGTAGTTTCGGAGCATATTCAATGCAAACAAACAAACTTTTCCTCTTTATTATATTAGTATAGATGTATAACATATCAGAGCCTTGTGAAATATTTGAAAAAATAACCTAAAATATGGGAGTATTTCAGGTTATACTTTCAACAGAAAACTAGGCAAACGTGAATATCATTTAATACCTGGAAGTAAATGAAATCTAGAGTGATTTAAAATTAATAGACTGTGATATTAATATACCAAATTATTAATCAAAATGATGATTTCTCCAATCATTTTAAATAAAATTACAGACATTTTACTTCACTAAATTTCCGGCATAATTTAAGAAGGTGTACGGCCTGTCGTCTCTAGTTCACTTAATCTCTAAAACCACTTCTATCAGAGGGGACATCTCACACGGACTTTAACTTTCGGTAATTATCCGGGAATGTAGTTAACTAATTAGTTAACTCTATTTCATTATAACTTCTAAGCTTCCAAAGATGGTAGATTAAGGCAAAAGGGATACCAGATAGGGTGGTTTAAAATCTTAAGGAATTCTAATAAAAGGTATTCATTTCAATTAAGTTCATGGTAATATTGATATGTATTCTACTAATAAGTTAGTGAGAATAGATTAGCTGATATTATAAAAAAATATTCTAAAAAGAAACGAATCTCTACATTGCATGGTCGGTAGAGTTAGGTTGTTATTATTTATTTATTACATTATAGATCGTTAAGATTATTTTAGGTTGTTATTATTTATTTATTACATTATAGTTTATTAGATCGTGGTGAAGGAAAACATCGTGAGGAAACCCGCACATAGTTGGCTCCAGACGTATTGACTAGTTCATTCCTCTGGACTAGGCTGACTGTGTTGTGAGAATGTCGTATGTGCTTGGGCAACCATACGACATTTAAAAACCAACTGTCCCAGGCACTACAGTATTTGAAGAGTGGTTACTTCGCTCGGAGAATACTGTATAAATCATCCATTAACGGATGCAAAGGCCTAAGTTTTTATAGATCGTAGCTTAGACATAAGAACGTCTGATTGGCACAAATATAGAAGTGATATATAAAAACATACAAGGTGTCAGGAGGTGACTTAAATTCATAAGTCTATCTATATACAAGAAAGTCGTGTTAGTTACACTATTTATAAAGAACGGCTGAACCGATTTGACTAAAAATTGGTGGGGAGGTATCTTAAAATCTCCCAAAAATTTGAGTTCCCAAGGGACTCAAAACTCGAGAACGGCTGGACCGATTTGGCTCATTTTGATCTTGAAACAATTGCGGAACTTCAGGGAAGGTTTAAACAGAGATATTTTGGGAAATGTAGGTTGGAATATTATAGATGTAGGTGTAGTCATTTTTTCATTCCAGTTCATATTTAAGACAGAACAACGTGGGTCGGGACAGCTAGTTTAAAATAATTCGTACTACCAAAATATTAGGTCAGCAAGTTTCCCGGCACTTTCGAAACTCCCGGGATTTCGAGATTCAAGACTCCCGGGACGAATTCCCTAGATTAGAGACGTGGCGAATACCCTAGGCGTGGGTCTATTTGATTGTGGTGATTTTTCACTTACCGCTGTCACGTCCGGTAACTATTGGTAAGTGAAAAAATATGCCTTCATACAGTTTTGCTTCCCTGGCAGTCCTATTGCCGGTGCCGGCATAAGGTGCCGGTAAGTGAAAAACATGATATTTTTATAAAAGCCAACTGGCTAAGGTACAACGCCTTCCCCTACAGCATCAAGCATGCAACACATTTTAGTCCGTGGTCATAACCAAATCGTTATAAAAATCATAACAAAGCAATTTCCAAAGTAGAAAATGTTACGTAAGTCTAAGTGTTGTTTATATTTTATAGCTCGCCAACAATTTGTATGTAAACAGACAGGGCTGGGCTGTGTAGAGCTAAGAAATGAGGAGATATGAACTTTTCTTTAACTAATATCTATATTTTCATCATTCAATGACCATCTGCGATCCTATTAACGCAGCGTGAATAGGTATAGTAATGATATTATTATACCTACTATAGTTTGCATAGAAGTCACGGAAACGGATTCCTATTTTTTAAACGAAACCCTAAAATAAAAGGAGCCTATGTTAGACCTTATAACATCAGCTATCTGCCAGTGAAAGTCCCGCGAAAATCAGTCCAGCTGTTTCAGAGATTAGCCGGAACAGACAGACGGGCAGACAAAAATTAAAAAAATTGGTATTTTATTGTAAGTGCCGAATGTACTTTCATATGTATTAAGTAAAAAGCTGTTAATTTGAAATTACAAACAGACACTTCAATTTTATTTATCTGTATGTATAGATGGATACTAGCTGACCCGACAGACGTTGTACTTACAACAGGGAATAAATAAAATATAACTAACTACATACCTACAATCTACATACTACAATTTCTATACCAACAACTACACCTACAACCTACACCTACAAGCCACACATACACCTGTAGATTATCTTTATAAAGATTTGGACAATTTAAAATAAAATGTCTAAGGATGTCTCTATCCATAGGTACGCATTAAGCACTTGCCTTGTAAAGTTAGCACTTTCTTATAGGTTGTAACGAAAATTAGATCAGCAATAAGGAAGATTTTGGCCGAATTTTCATGGTGTCTTTTTATCTTCAAATATATGTCACGTAAAATTGTAAAAACCATTAGATTGTAAAATAACTAACGAGATTGTAAAAATATGTCGAAATATTCATAACTATATATTTATAATGTAACGAAAAGTAATGTGTTAAATTATAGCCAGAATATTCGCGTCGGAAGTCTATAAACATTTTACAATTTCACTAGTTATGTTACAATCTAACGGTTTTTACAATTTTAGTGACATGACAAACATATATATTACATGGCATATCTAGTTACGTTATAAGATTTTCGGTCAATATAAGAGTTATAAAACAGTGGATGCCTGTTAAAGTGAGAGTGTGGGTGGGCCACTGCCCGCAGATCTGCACTACCGGAGGGCTGTAAAGTGTGAACTATGCACTAAACTTTATAGGGCTACTCTATTCACAACAGCTTTAATAGCACTATTATAGCTATATTTTAATGTGATAGTGTAATGCGGGGGCCGCACTAAAACGTCGTTATCACAAGTTTTTATCACAAATTTCTCCGTGGTCTGGCCTCTGCAGTATAACTTTACTATTATCTATATAGTTAACTAGCTCTTGTCCAGTATCCCACGGGAACACTAAACATCCACCCATCCATTTTCACAAAATTTTCTAAATTATAATAAAGTAGGACTAGACGTCCGCGACTTCGGTCGCACAAATAAATCTCTCAGGAACCGTACACTTTGCTGCGATAAAAAGCATCCTATGTATTCATCCGGAGTCTAAACCACTACCGAAATTAAGTAAATTTCGTCAAAATCCGTTCAGTAGTAATTGCGTGAAAGAGTAATACTAACAAACATCCACACATCCATACATACTAAACTTTCGCGTTTATATTACTAGTAAGAATATAATATAGATAGATGTAATACTAAGATATTAAAAGCTTTTCTTCAGACTTAAGCATATTCCGTTAGCGTCCTTAAGTAAAGTATTCCTTTAGTCTACAATCTAGACGCTACAAAGCTTGTCACTTTAACAATTTGCGAGGCTCTCAAACGGCTATAGACTTAAGAGGCTAAGTAAGACGGTTTAATGAGTTAATAGCCCGTGCAGATTCCAACTTTTCCACGGCCAATAGTTTAGTTAAGCTCAAATCTTTAAGCAGTATAAGGTTGGAGGTTAGAGGAAGTTTACTACTAATCCACACGCACTTAAATTTTGTTCATGATAAATGAGGACCAGGGCCTCTAGTCAAGATGCATTCGATAATTTCGACCGCGAATTTCGATAACAAAATGTATGGGATTTGACATACGCATCTTTTTTGAAAGCATTTTGACAGATAAGGTGCCTAAGGGTTTTGACGTGCTCTGTGTCAATTGTTTATTTTTTACCTACACCCAAAGATTTCAACTCTCACGTGCTAAGTCTTTCTTTAAACATCGTCGCCAAGTGTCAAAATCCCGACAGATTCCGGAGATAAGAGCACACAGACAGACGCACAGACGGACAAAGACTCTAATCCTATTGTCCGAAATGAAGTGTCACAATATTTCTCTACCTGAGTTTTTTTGGAGATGGTTTTAATTTTCCAATTGTTACTGCCGAGGTGGGCTTTAGAATTTATTGTGCGATTAAGATATTATGTTTCACAATGACTTATTGTATATTCACTTCTATTCTATACAAGATGTAATAAAAATAAGTGATAATACTTTAGGGTGTGTACGTGTGCCTTATAGAGAGTTGCTTTCACAGTGAACTCTCTATAAGGAACACAAACACACCCTTAAGTATTATCACTTATTTTTGTTACACCTTGTATATATAAATTATTATTATATCTTCTCCTATCAAGACAGTTAATTCTTATGACAAGTTACAGTCAAAATTAAAGGTATTAAGAAATGACTGTTATTATTTTTAATGTGAAGAAAACAAAGACTTGAGCTATTCACAATATTAAATTAAACTTATAAACTTACTAGATGTTTACCGCAACTACGTGCGCGCAAAAGTTAATTGCGCAGAAACCGTACATTTTCAATACTCAATTTTGGTTACTTTATGTAATTCTTGCTTAAAAGTTATAATATGTATATAGAAGTATTTAATTTTGGTTACTTTATTTAATTCCTGTTTAAAAAGCTATAATATGTTTATAGAAGTATTTAATTTTAGTTACTTTATGTAATTCTTGTTGCTAACTTACCCTCCGGACAAGTCTAAGTGGCTTATGGAGCGTATAAAGATCAATATTTTATTTATTTTATTATTTAGAAAACCAACAGCTTACAAATTTTATAAAAATAGCACAGGAGTAGAAGTAGCGAAGCCAATTACAGGTTTCCACAATTAGTGACTAAAGAATAGTACAAACAAGCAAACAATTAGGTATTAGCAACAGAACATTGAAAATCAAAGTTAATATTATATAAATCTAACAAAGTTTATTTTTAAAGAAGTTAAGGTTTAGCTTATCTCTTGCATTCTTGCTATTCAATGTGTGTGGATCAAAAGAGAATTTTTTACATACATCATTAAATTCAATGCTAGCTCGCACCAGGCAGGAGTTACGTCTGTACCTAGTTGGAGTTGTAGCGTGGAATAACCAGTGGCGGATTAAATCGGCGTTGCCTAGTAGGTACATAAAAGTTTATTTTACTAAGAAGATCTGGACAGTCTATTTTATTGTTAATTATTTTTAGTATAAATATAAAATCGGCAAAATGTCGGCGAATAAACAAGGGTTGAATGTGAAATTTCTTGCACAGAGACAGATAATTATTAGAACTGTACGTTATTTTTAGGCGTCAGTATTGTATGTTTTATGTTAATAATAAATAAAAAAAAAAAAATAGTTAATAGAATCAGGCGTTACTTTGCGGAAATCCATAGCATAAAATTAATAAATATTATTATTTTTAGCAATCTTCCGCCAAATAATAATATAATATTTATTATTTTTACCGTACTTTTTTTTACTGTGTTATTATGTAGGTAGTATTACTACTATTTAAGATTTAGAATAAGTAGAAAGTTGGCTGCGTCTGCTCAAATCAGAAAAATAAATCTTTGGTGTATTTTTTGTTTTGTTCAGGAACATCCTCGTTGTTGTTAAATAATATTATTAAGCATTGTCCGTATGTATGAATTTAGTAAAAGTTAACCGTATTCCCGCAATTCCTGCTAGGAAGTAGGAAGCTGCTGGAAGTGAATTACCATGAGAATAACGGATCTATCTACGCTGTTTTGAAATTCACCCGAATTTATAAACATACTAGCTTTTGTCCGCGACTCCGCTCGCGTAAATACAGTATCCCACGGGAACACTGTTATTTTTCGGGATAAAAAGTCTACTTGTTGATCCACGTCTTAAACTACTACCATACCAAATTTCATCAAAATTCGATCAGTAGTTTTTGTATGAAAGAGTAACAAACATCCATCCATACATCTTCACAAACTTTCACATATATCTTTTCACTTTAATTTTTTTCAAACAGAAGGCTTACGCGCCTCGGCCGCGTCAGATTTCTATCATAACCAATGTTCGATTTCCGGAATTTACTGTTCAAACTTAGCTAAATGGATCTTCATAAAACTCCAGAGCTGATAACATTAAAATGACAGTCATTTATTGTCCGCCATCTTGGAAATGTATTTCGCGCCTTCCGCCAGGGTTGTAACTCGTGACAAATTAAAGTTTCGCAAAACTAATATCTGTATATTGACATTTGTGTGTATGCATAAGAATGCCATGTTAAGTAGTTGAAGGGTTATTTTCCTTATGAGGGTTTCTTTCTAAAATTATTATACATTTATCTACATAATAAAATAGACTGAAAAAATAACAACTAAGTAAGAACTATGCACACAACGTAACTTACAAGAAATTGTACTTTTTAAAAGCTATTCCTGACACTAATAATGCCACTGATTGATAGGTTAAGTCGTAAGCGCCACTTTTTGTGTTCTCAACAAACAATCTGTCATTATATTAAAAAGAAATAATAGATGTCTTCAGTTTATCGCCTCCATCTTATATAGTTGTACGACAAGTAACAACCGCGGGTTGACACTTTCCAAATTAATGGATCGCAGAATACTTGGGCTGCATGTTAAACACTATCCGAAGGATATTTCCCAGAAATGGACTTTAATACCAAGGAGTAGTGTCTAAAATTAGATACCAAGGGAATATAGCATATTATAATATTCGCAAAACCGTGAGTCAAGCTCTATATCGGCCGTACAGCGCGACTCAAGCTGTCACAACGCTTAACAGCCCGTCGCGGACATGCGCCCGCGCACGATGTCTAACATGACTTACGAGACTTGGCGTTTTTGTGCTAATTATTTAATGCGGCTTTAAATAAACATTGTTCACGTCGGAATTCAGACATTATAAAGCATGTATGCGTATGAGCTTAATGCCCCGTCCAGACTTCTCGCGTAGTAGGCCGAGGCGAGGAAGTGCTCCGCGAAGTAACTCGAAGTATGAAAAGGCGAAACGAAGTGCGTGCCCACACTGTGTTATTTGGCCAACCTCGGCCTACTTCGCGACTAGTCTGGACGGGACTTAATATATGAAGACAAAAAGAAGTTGGGTCGTAAGCACAGGATTTACCAATCTTTTTTTTATGAATTGAACCCAAGAAACGAGCAGACGGATCACCTGATGGTAAGCGATTACACTCCGCCGCCCATGGACACTCGTAAGTCGCAACACCAGAGGAGTTACACTTGGACCTCCGGTAACCTCACTCACTCGGCGAAACACAACGCAAGCGTTATTTCACGTCGATTCTCTGTGAGACCGTGGTATTTGCCCGGTCGAGCCGGCCCATTCATGCCGAAGCGTAGCTCTCTCACAATAAAAACTTCAGAATTAGATCTTCTGTTTCAATTCTTATATATCTAATATCTGTAATAGATGCTTCCACACCACGTCAATCTGGATCCATGACGAAGGAACGTAGAAAACTTTTTTTCCTTTATTGATTTCTTATGTTTACGCGAAGATTGTTCATTGTTTTAAACACTTACGGATTTTGTCGCGGTGCACTTTTCTTTTGCCCGACGTTTCGGCTACTTTCCAGCAGCCGTGGTCACGGGAGGACTGGACTTTTTTCCTTTGTTCGAACACGCGACCAAATGCTTGAGCACTGACGCGCTCTACCACTGAGCCACAGAGGTCATACCAGGCCAACTATGTAGCTCATAGAAAAGATAATATTTTTCTTTTAATTAGGAAATCTTACTTTATACTTCTATAATTTAAATAACATAAGCTTTTATAAGGTATATAAAAGCTTCTTAAGTTATTTAAATTTAAAACTAAATAAACCAACTAATAAAGTCAAAAATTTCGCAGAAACATAATACTAAATCAATCTGCTAACAACGACAACCAATACATAAATTAATTACATAATTTGCTTTGAATACAATATCAAATTATTACAAGCACAATATTTGTGATCGATAAAGACTGTTGTGAGAATTCGAACCCACGGCTATAAAAACATAAAAACCACAAGAACAGGAGTGCCAATCAGACAAGTCAGAGTCTGTCAGACGTCGAGTGGTTCCGCATGCAGCCACAATATAATATTCGAAGACTTTTTGCTTCTCTTTCGTGTGCCTGTTAGAAATAGAATTGTTATTTTTTAAAGTATTGACTGCTGCGTCTAAATAAAGAAACTAAAAGAATAATAATTATTATGTATCTTTCCTATTTAGATCATGGGAATGGTCCATGTTTATAAATTCAAAATTCACTGGCTGTGTTCCGCGGATAAAGGCGCTTGTTAGCGCTAAAGAAAAAAAAAACAGATTATCGGCCACGACACGTTTGCTAACTTCAATACTGCTAACATAATCCGCCATTTTGCTTGTTTAATGCCAGCGGTTGCCATTTTGCTAACGTTTATAAGCGCTATTTTCCGTGGAACAAGCCAACGATTCTATGAGTGTGAAAACTAAGAACCTACATTTTAAAGACAATTCGTTATTTATAATATAATACATAAAAAGGATCACAAGGAGACATACGATAATAATAATATTTAATGTAATGTTAATTAATACAAATTCGTCGGCTATCGATCAGTAGCTTTCGCCTGCAAATCCTGTGACCTTTATTTACTAAACTTTAGATCAGTGGCTTTAGCAATCGTTTAGTCAAGGTGATAAGGTGAGCTAACAATGTTCGCGGTTTAACAACATAGATCAAGGTTTGTTTCGTGGATTTTTGTTTGACTAATCATTCTCATATTCATTTGCCGATTGCAACAAAACATACAAAAAAACATACCTATTTATATTTATGCGAAAAGCTATTTTAACCTTTTAAAAGGTCTACACTCAATAAAATCATATCTCACTAATATTGTAAATGTGAAAGTTGTGTGTTTGTCTGTCTTTCAAAATCCGTTAAACAGATTTTACTTGAATTTAGAACCCAAATATTATGTAACTCTAATAAAGTGTTACCACATAGGCTACTTTTTACCTCGAGGAATGGTTCCCGCGAGATGACAATTTTCCATTGCACGAATAATATCTAATATAAACCAATATTATCAAGAGAAAATATTTGTTTGCATTATATAGGCTCCAAAACTACTGGAACGAAAATCAAATTTCGCACAGATATTCCACGTGGAAGATAGGCTACTTTTTGTCGCAACAAAATGTACAGTTCCCGCGAGATTTCATTTTGAGCCCACGAAGTTGCGGGCATCATCTTGTACTGTAATAAATTGGTTGTACAAGAGAGCAACTTGTTAAAACCAAAGGAAAATATATTTACCGCTCGCGCTTACTCGACATAATTAATTACCTCCATTAAAGGTTTTTGGCATTTTCTTTTGGCTACTTTTCGCATGAAAAACTATGGATTATAATGGAACAAGTTTTATTAATAGCTTTCAGGAAACTTTCTAAGGAATTTCAGTGATTTCAGCCTTTTTCTGGTTCATTAACTTGTTCAACTCAACAAATTACGCTTGCCTTGCTTCCATAGCAGCACTCTTGATGGTCAGGCGGTCCTTCAGCTGAACACTCCTCAATAAAAAAAGGTTTTTTAAGTGGAAATGCAAACAAAAACATTACATGTGCAACACGTGAGAGGCAGACGTATACCCGTCTCACACTAAATCTGTCGCCGGTTTCGCTGCGCGCGCGCACTAAACTTGTCAGCGCCGCACGGGGGTGTAGGCGAACAACGAGCGAGCGAGACGGGAGATAGCAGATGCTGGAGCGAGGGACAGGGACGGACGATAAGGGAAGTAATAATGTGCATCTGGGTAACATGCCACCACCGAGTGAGGACATATTTAGGTCCACCATTCCTAAGACTCCTGGGCAGTTCCAGTTATTGTTTTTTTGTGCCAGTAAGCCAACAGGTCTCAGGTCTCCGTATCATCATCGTCACTATCGATAGAACGACGACTACAGGGTGTATTCAAATCAATAAGATAATAAGCGTGATCATTATTCGATTTTTGCTCCAAAATGTATACAACATGTGACCTTCAATTTTGACCAGATCATCCTATAAAATAATTAACGTCGATTCATAACCGCGCGACAGATGAGTAGCGGTCGGGTGACCTTCGAAGTCGGCGCGGGTCGGGCGTACGGTAGTGCATGAAGGGTATCCATACTTAGTGAGAGTTGCCTAGATTTTTTTTTGTAAATTACAAAATACTACTTACACAATATAGTAATTTGTAGCCTTATAATGGGTAAACTATTTCATTCGGATAAAAACATACCCTGTAATATATACTAACCCCCTTACTAATAAAAATATTTACACAGTGGATAAGTTATACAATGTTTTGTCCTGGTCTTATACGTTAGAAAAGGCGCTTGACAGACAAGTACAAAACATTGTATAACTTATATCTACACTGTAATAATATTTTTATTAGTAATGGGGATAATGTATGACTACTGCCGGGATACGAATCTCTCCCAAATTAATTGACAAGGTATGAGGTTTTTATCCACCACGGCAGTCTTCTCCGAGGTAACTCTCAACCAAATAAAATAAAAGTAAAACAATTGACGTAACATAGTATTTACCATCACAGTGTGGTCAGTGGACACACAAGGATTTAACAAGAAATAGTCAAGCTCGTAGTCACTTGTAAGCCTCTTACGGACCCCGAACTAGATTAACGTCGAGGTACGACAAGTGACAAGTATGTGCTAACAGATACAGCCATCGCCGGATACAAATAAGGTCTTATACTGGAGGTAACCCTGTGGTCGATATTCGCCCATAATAAATCATAATTTTGAACTTTATAAGGGTTCTTTTGCCTCTTAAATAGAAAAAAAATAATGAAAATTCTTGCCACAGATTGACGAACGTCCGCGTGTGACAAATTAGTAGAGCTATCAAACGCACGGTAGTGTGTGTTAATAATCTGAGGCACGGGCGTAGCCAGGTTTTAGTTTCGGGGGGGGTTTAAGAAAATAAAACGACTAATGGAGGGGGGGGGGGGGGTTGTTCAACTTTGGGTATTATTTTTTCGCATTACACAGTATTTCAGGGTTTAAAGTTTAAAAAGATTTTATCAGACAAAGGAGTAAAAAACATTTGTTCGCTTTCTATATTGGTCAGATCTCTGTATTATATATACCAGCCGGGCCCATTTCGGGGGGGGTTTGAACCCCCTAAACCACCCCCCTGGCTACGCCCATGATCTGAGGTAGTGTGTATTGTTATTATTTTTATCTTTTTATTACATTATAAAAATACTGCCTTCCAAAAAAGGAGGCGGTTATATATTCAGCTGTATTTTTTAAGCATTATTTAAAATAATTTTGGCTCCAGGCCGAATTTCACAATCCTCCGGTTGCACAAATTTCGGAAAATTATGTTGTTATTGCGTACTATCTGTAAAATCTATTATACCTACATCCATATTCTAAACAAATGAATAAAAGTGTATGTTTGTAATTTCATATTGTAGTAGGTATCTACACCGAAAAATCTATTTTTAAACTGTTTGTCTGTCTGTCCGTTTACAGGTCTGTCTGTCTGTTTGTTCCAGCTAATCTCTGAATCAGCTGGACCGATTTTAACCCTACTTTCATTGGAAAATAGCTGTCAGTAAGGAGTAACTTCAGGTACTTTTAGCTAACGAGCAACTCTAGTATACATAATAACTCTAGTATTCTATATTATATTATCTAAAATACTTCCCCCTCACTAATAAACGCTGTGTATAAGCTTTGAATAGTTATACAGTGTTATGTTCACGTCACACAAATGACATGTTTAATTCGATAGAAGGAGACCAAACACTGTGTAACTATTCAAAGCTTATACAGCGTTTATTAGTAAGGGGGTTTTACTATTACTTAAAAGTATTCTACATTGAATATATAAAATATTCCCTAGTTATTCCCTGGCTCTCGACAGTCGGGCGCAACTCGAGAGTTAGCTGTAGCTGTACGTCTTGGAGTTACTTCCAAACTTTGAGGGCTTTTGATCGACACCAACAAGTGCTTGACACTTGAACACTTTGACTTTATCAAAGTTTTCTTATATGTTTTTGAGAACACTTTAACATTATCAAAGTTTTAGCTATACTTCTATACTAGTATTATAAAGAGGAAAAATATTTTTTTATGTTTGCATGTTTGTTAGTTTGCATTGAATAGGCTCTGAAACTACTAGACCGATTTTTGCGAAATATTGGCACATATAGAGCAGACCACGGGGCATAGGGTACTTTTAATCGCGTTAAAATGTATACGGTTCCCGCGGGATTTCCTTTTGCACTCACGAAGTACTAGGTGTTCTAGTATAAGACACTTTTAAATAACTTTGTACGAGCAAGCGTACATAATTATAATTATCTGTATTAGTTTAACAAAGTAAGTGATTTATCATTTGTAGAGAAGCAATAATAATAATCAATAAATCAGTGTACATACGGCGGATTCGGTTGTTTAGTTTCTCTGTCTACGGTTGTTTTACTTGACGCCCCGTCTATAATTATCAATATTATCATTTATCAATATCATATTTTATCATTACTGTAGGGTACCCATAAGACATCCTTACATACAACACTTAACTAATTTCGCACACATCTAACACCTGGACGAGTTTTAATTCTCTCGTAACCTATAATACACTATGTTAATTTTAAATAAAAAAACTTTTATTTCTGACCAAGGTCCATAAAGGTATATAAAAGTAATAAGCAAATTTTATAGTAATAAGATATTTAAATGATATACTTTTTTTTTTAAGTAAACAAACGTAAGTCATTTAAAACCTTGTTAAGAATGCAAAAAGTTGGCAAAACATACAATGCGTTGACAAGTTTTTATGATAAACTAGCTGGTTCCCGCAACTTCGTTCGCATAGAACTATCGGAAACGGAACCCTAAGATAACAGTAGCTTAAGTTACCCCATATAACATCAGCTTTCTGCCAGTGAAAATCCCATGAAAATCGGTCCAGCCGTTGTAGATATTAGCCGGAACAAACAGACAGGCAAGGAAAAAACAAAAAAAACATAAGATTATTTATTGTAAGTGCCGTATCTACGATACTTTCATGTATGTATGCATTAAGTGAAAAGCTGTTCATTTAAAATTACAAACAGACACTTCAATTTTATTCATTTTTATAGATTGGGAAAGGCCACAGGTCGCATGCTTGAAGCTACCCAACTACTGACTAATTATCGTCCAAATTTGGCCCGAGCGAAACTCTTAACAACATTTATATTATGCGTAATTAGCTGGATCCATTTTGCGAGCAAAAACATATTATAATGAATGGTTTCTGCATAACCTTGCAAGTTGTGACCATACCACATTGTTGGCCTACAGTCCTATATAATACTAGATATTGCCCGCGACTTTGTGCGCGCAAAAAATAATTTCGCGGAAACTGCCTATGTTCTTCCCCGTGGTCTACTCTACATCTGTGCCAAATTTCATCAAAATAGGTCCAGCAATATTGGAGCATATTCAATGCAAATAAACAAACAAAATTTTCCTCTTTATTATATTAGTACCTATAGAAGTATAGATTATATTTTTTATTCTGAGTTATTCTGTAAGTTACTTAAATGAAAATCATAAAATAAATTGTCGTTTCAATCATAAGTTCAATTGAAAAACTTAGCAGAGATCTATCGCTTTAGTTGTCCTTATTAATTACTAGTTTATACTGTATCCCACGGGAACACTGTAATTTTTCGGTATACAAAGTTGCCCTTGTGTTTATCCAGAGCCTAAACTACTACCATGCGAAATTTCATTAAAATCAAGTGAGTAGTTTTTGGGTTAAAGAGTCATAAACATCCAACCATCTTTATAAACTTTTACATTTATAATAGTAGTATACGCCTTTTACGTTTGTGATGTGATAAATTTATTTTAACCTACAAGTAGGTAATATAATCTTAAAAGATGTTACTTAAACTGTAGCAGTTTTGTAAATCACCGCAAAACAGCAGCTCCCGTGGCCACTTGTAAACACATGCGCACATTTGCTACTCAATTTGCCACAAAAACAGAATTCCATAAAATATTCATCGACGTTCGCCCTAAAAGCACTTGAGAGTAAAAAAAATCGAGTTTATAATTATGTTGTTTACAAGTTGAAACACCTGTTGTGAGTTGTAGTGGAATTTCGACAAATTCATGGAAATCGACAATCAAATAACCCTGTATTCATTGGGGATGGTATTTTCCATTTGGAAAAAAACTCCCATTACAATTTATATCTTATCTATAGACAACCTCTGTGGCTCAATGGTTACCCCGTCGCGTTGGCGTTCGAGTCAGAACTCAGAGGTCGCGGGTTCGAATCCAATTATTCCCACCAAGGGAACAAAAAGTTTTCCGTGTTCCTGGGTCATAGATGTGTATTAAATATGTGTATAGTGTATATCATGTCATGGGATACTCATCCCAACTTACCGGTCCGGTAGTTGTGGTATAGTATACGGGTATGCGACCCCGGCTTCCCTAGCTATTACTGTCCTATCCCTTACCCTCCTGGGCGGTAATATCCTACATTTCCTATTTCCCACTCTAACTTACCAATCTTCCCTTCCACACCACCTATCCTTCCCTTTCCCTATTCCTACCCTCCCCACCAATCCGTGGAAACGCAACGGACAATCATAAAAATAATTCAATTATCCAAAATGGCGGCGATGTAGTTCACCACCCATCACGTCTCGTTTCTTGCGGAGGTGAAAAGCGGACCATGGAGAGCCGCTTCGCTACGTTGAATGTAAGAGGAGGAATGGATGGTAAGAATGAAAGTGAACGAAGCGAAACGAGTATGTATCTAAGGATCGTAGCAAGTGGCAAAAAGTGGTCTCTGCATACCCCTTTACGGGAAAAAGGCGTGATTATATGTATGTATGTATAGTGTATAATATAATAAAATCTCAAATATTTTTTGTACAGTATAAAGTATTAAATATACTTCCCGTTGTCTGGTCCCCGTAGGCCGTAACACAAGTTCTTCGGATATTTGGTACGGGACCAGATTAACGTGGTGTTAAGCGTCCATAGATATTATATAATTATTCATGGCATTTCGTATCCTCTATCCTCTAGCCATCCTCTAGCGAGTATTTGTGCCTTGTCTATGACTTTTACCCGGAATCTGAGGTTAATCGTCCTCGGGTCCGGGCATAGTCACTATATAATCTAAACTGTAGAGTCATCACTGACCACTCACTAGAGTCCGTTCAGAGTTATTTTACCTCTGACAGGACTCTTATGCCGACGACATAAGGATCACTCTCGTACAAACTGCGACGTAAAATTACTCAGAACGCACTGTACATTCTTGAGTTTCAAGCGTGGAGAGAGCAAACAGTCCATACTGTGATTGTTTCCGTGTACCTCTACATTAGCGCTGTGTGCCTTGTACTTTCTTATTAACGCGGGGCCATACTGATACACAATGTTGCCTGTACTTTAGCGATGGGCTGTGCGATGGGTCACATTGACAGAGCAATATTATGGCGTCGCATTAGGGCTAGGCCACACTGAGGAACATAGTTACCTACATATAAACGCGCGGCCACATTGACGTATAAACAAACATGCCTTCATGTATCTCCACATTATCCCGGGGCCACATTGACGTAACAATGTCGCTACCATATTAGAGCGTTCTGACTGCGAATTATCGCGGGGCCACACTAACCGAACAATGCCGACGGCCCTCTAACACCTAACGTAACGAGCCACTCGCGCTAACGAACTGTATCGGCCTGAAGAACACCCCACGCGACACGCGACAACACGCGACGCGACACCTCCACGAGTGTCAATTCTATTATCCATGGAAAAACATTTTGAAAAAGTGTCTCCTCGTAATATATTCCGCATTGTTTGCGAAAATATTGCCGTGAAAAAATGCGAATTGTGCATTGCCAAGTGGCCTCCGACTGTTGTTGTGTTGAATGGCTGGAAAGTATGTCGGGAATCGGGATAGCACTAGCTACTGCTGTGATTGATAAGAATGAACGCGTACGAGGCAAAAAAAGTTTTCCACTAGAGAAGTCTTTGCCTAGCCTTAACTCTTTGGGAAACCAGGGAAAGGACATCTTCAATAATTAATAGGTTTAATCCTGTATTTATCAAATGTTTGGAAATATATTATTGTAAAGTAACTACATCTTATTTACTAGTTTGTATTCATCTCAACAATAACAACGTTGGGAAACCTTTAAAGATTGCAAATAAGTAAATGCAAGTTTCCATATCTAGCCAAAATCCAAATTCTCGTTTTAAACTTCGACTTTCAATTTACTTTCGTCGAAAACGAATTATAAATGAATCTTCTTAATATCATAAACTGATTTTTGGAGTTTGGACTAATTAAAACGCGTTTGACGTTGGTTAGATGTTAATGAAAATACCACATTATTGTTTTAACATTACTTTTCGAGACTGCATCGTATTATTTTAGGATTTAATTATCATACCTATATATACCTTCAGTCTAAACTCTAAACCTCTCCGTGGTGTGTAGTGTTTACTTTCGCCTTTTTACCCGACTAGGCGAAGCCAAAAGGAGTAGTGGGGTAATGACTTTGGCAGTCTATGTATGAATGTTTCTTCCACCGTAGCGCTTAAAGTACTGGTCCGATTTTAATAAATGAGCAGTGCCGTAAATAGCCTTTTCTGCGCCCTGTGCGAGATTCTATAACTGCGCCCATGTTTTTTTTTTTAGGTATTATAGGTAGAATATTTTTTTTCGTTTTTACCTATTATTTAAACTTTAAACCCTGAAAGACTGTGTAATTCGGAAAAATACAAAATATATCTATAGTCTTAAACTAAACGTCAGTACTTACTTAATTTTATAATACGTTTTTTAAGTCAAAAACGAGCGAGCGAAGCGAGCGAGCAAATTTTTTTTGTCTATTTTACAGGTACCTTCAAATCTGTTCAAATGTTACACTAAAATATAAACACTGAAGTGAAAAATACTATAAAATCAACCGGCTAAAACAGAACATCGGTAATAAATAATATAATGGCGTTTATGTTAACAGCGAGTGAGCGAAGCGAGCGAGCAAATTTTTTTCTATAAATAGGTTAAATGTTCAAACTTTAAACCCTAAAAGACTGTGGAGGTAGGATCATTTTATAATATACATTAGAAAAACGGGCGCCCATTTTTTTGTTTTAGCTTTAAAGCACAGTCTTTTAGGGTTTACCCGAATTTGTTACCCGTTTACCCGTAATTCGAAAAATACAAGTGTCAAAAGCCTAAAACTGAACGTCGGTACTAAATTTTATAGTTATATGTTCTGTAAGCCAAACACAAGTGAGCGAAGCGAGCGAGAATTTTTTTTTCCAGTCTATAGGTTAAAATCTATTCAATCGTTAAATTTAATCACTGAATAACGGTGAGCTTTGGAAAAATATCATAATATGAACCGGCTAAAATAGAACATCACTACTAAATAATGTTATTTATGTTAAAAGCGAGCGAGCGAGCAAAATTATTTTCCTATTTAATAGGTTAAATCTGTTCAAATTTTAAACCCTAATAGACTTCGATATATCTCTATTTGACGAGACTATGAAAATAGGAACTGATGTTGCAAAATAGATGACAAATAACCATAGATGAATACATCTAATTATATGACAAACCTTATTAGGTATATTAAACCTTATTAGGTATATTAAAAAGAGGCAAATAACTTATTATGTTAGGTTTGTCATATAATACCCATTTCACACTTTCTTCAAAGTACATAATTACAAAATTTTGTGATCAGTGACGTGCCCAAAATATTGTGTCGCATGCGTTCGAGGATTTGATGGCACGCGTGCCATAGGTTCGCGATCCCTGTTTTAGGCTATTGATATTATTGTTTTTTCTAAAGTACAACATTCTTCATTATTATAGTTACAAAATTATCTTTATTATTATAGTTACAAAATTAACTATAATAATAAAGAAATCGCAGTAAGGAACCTTAGACTTGGCACGACTTTGTATAGATTTCATTACTTTTTAGAGATAAACAAGCAGCTCCATCGAGACTTGGCTAGTTTTTACAGAATGTTTTTGGTGGGATTTCACTTCTTTTTGTAGAAACGTGGGCATATTGATTTATTTTACTAGACTTTAGTGTAATTTGTTTATTTAAGTAATTTGTTTAATGTTCGAGTAGAATAAAGTTAATTGTTCGACTATTTCTTCTTGTAAACTTGTAAGTATAAGTATATACTAATGTAAGTATACTAATAGTTTGGTTGGGTTCTTGTGTTTTCTAATCAGGGTCACCAGGTACTCCAGGTCTTCGATTATCCTAGTTTTTATAGTTTTCCCTTTATGTGGCCATTAAACCCTAACTCTGTACCAAATTTCAGCTCTCTGAGTTAATGGGAAGTACTAGTTCTATTCTGACGATCATGAGTAAGTGACTGAGTGAGTGAGTGAGTGTCATAAATGTGAAACTTTGCTTTCGCTTAACTTCGGAACTAAATGACCTACAGACTTAAAATTTTGGATCTTAAGTATGTGATTATAGCTTACTGGATGACGAATATTTCTGCGTTCTGGTCTTATCCAGAGGTTTTCAAATAGGGGCCTGAAAATGCAGTGAAATGGTTCCAGTAAAGAATGGTACGGCAGTGTTTGCTTCGCGCTCGACTTGGCGGGGGCACTACCGTGCCCCCAGATCGATTATCCTAGTTTTTATAGTTTTCCCTTTATATGGCCATTAAACCCTAGCTCTGTACCAAATTTCAGCTCTCTAAGTTTATGGGAAGTACTAGTTCTATTTTGATGATCATGAGTGAGTGAGTGAGTGAGTGTCATAAATGCTTAACTTTGCTTTCGTTTAACTTTGGAACTAAATGACCTACAGACTTGAAATTTTGGATTTTAAGTATGTGATTATAGCTTACTGGATGACGAAAATTTCTGCGTTCTGGTCTTATCCAGAGGTTCTCAAATAGGGGCTTAAAAATGCGGCGAAATGGTTCCAGTAAAGGATGGTATGGCAGTGTTTGCTTCGCGCTCGACTTGGCGGGGTCACTGCCGTGCCCCCAGATACATATAATATCCTTTTGTGCGTAGAATATAAGAAATTTAAAAAAAAATAATAATTATCACACGAAATATTCGTATGTAAATTATGAATTTGCCGCCCCCTTAACATGCCGCCCGATGCATAGGCCCCGGCTAGCTCCCCACCTAGATCCGGGGCTGGTCCTACCTGGTCTGGTCATTCTTGCGCCCCTCAGACTCTACGCCCTGTGCCTGGGCACCGGTGGCACCGCTCTATTTACGGCACTGTAAATGAGGTGTCAATAAATTCGCAATAATTGCCCGGGTAACATAGGCTATATAATTTACGTAGCCGTGTTATATTTTTTTACAAAAAATGTAGTTAAAATGTACCATAACCAGCCAGTTTAAACGCTTCTTTAGTGTGTGAAAAGCTTGCGCGCCCGCAGCAGCAGGGGTAAACACAGCGGCCCGTTATCCGCGGAGCTAATTATAAACAATGCGCTGTTGTGTTTTGACTGCACATTACCAGGTTTACTGAACACTGCACTGTGTACTGTATAACTACATACTACATACCCCGGTACAATCTGATGGAAAACGAAACACTCGAGAAAGTTTTGTTTTGTGTTACGCGAATGTCACCCATCGCAAATTAAACCACTTTTACGTAGTTAGCAGAAATAAGTCTGAAATTAATCTTAATCAAAATCGTTCTTAATTATCTAATTCGGTGTATTGACACCCGACACTACTCTGCCTCTACTTAAACTGACAAGTGAAGAAAGAGAGTTGAAGTTAATAAAATCGCATCATTTTATGAATCGTACTAATCATTTGCTTGTTAGATTACGCTTCTCCACTACCTTATGGTCCGAGATCCCAGGCTCACCTGACTACCCTTATATTCTAACTGATTAAATGTATATCATCAATGAACGTATGAATACCCGCTAGTTTCTGCAATTAGCCAATTTTTGGGTACAGGGTGCCATAGAGACAAAAAAACGAATTCAAAGGCTGTAAGAAACAGCCTTTGAATTGATTCTAATGTATGTAACAGTACAATAACGCCAAATAAATATTATAAAGTGAAAAGTAAAGGGTAGTCGGGCCTGGGACCTCAGACAGACCATTACATAACTTCCCAACTCCCAAGTTCTAACGAATTGTGATAACAGTACTCGCGCGCCGATTGGCTGGAATTGAGATAACTCTCATTACGACTTACTTAATTAGAATGGCGGTTTTCTACCGACTAATGAAGTTTTAGAAGTTTCATGTTCTTTTGTAGATTATTTTTTTGTTTACTTATTTTATTTATTTGGTCTGTTGTGTAATAATTTTGTCGAAAAGAAAGAGCGTTCAGAAGGCTTAGTCAAGATGACTTAATTCCAATCACGAAGTTCGAATCGTATCGTATCGTATCGCCAGCGAACGTTATGTCAAATGTCAGTCTCATATATCGTTATTGTAATTAAGGCTGGGACTTGGGCTATATATGCTCCGAAATCCGGCGGGCCAAATCAGAGCTCTAAAAATTGAGCTCTGCTAAAACAATAGAGTTGAAAATCGATGTGTGATGTGATCATATTATATGACATTGATACAAGGGCGGATCCAGGGGGGGGGTCATGGGGGTCATGACCCCCCCTGAGCTGGTTCCAGGACTTAGGTGGATCACTAATTTAATTGAACATAATGATTTTATTTATATATTTTGTCACCATACAGATTTTATGTAACTACCTTCAATATTTAATTAATTTAATATAATATAATAACTCTGTATGATGGCAAACGTTTGGGAACGAACGCATCGAAAATTTAAAATTTAAATCGTGGAAGTAAGATCTTCAATGGTTGAAGATCGCCTAACCGGACTGGCATTTCTCCACGTTATTAAAAACGTACACATTTACTTTTGCGGAGTTTTGCGTCATATAGTGCGATTCAAATGAGAATAGGATCGAGTCGGCGCCATATTGTTTCGAATATAGACTGTTATGATAGTTAAATTTATGTTTAGATAATTGATTACTATTTAACGTTTTTATTTTAATTCGATGCAAGACTATTTATATTTATATGCACATAAGTTTTTCTGAAAATCGCACTTTTCAAGTGATATTTGACAGAAAAATGTCATTGACGTTCCTATTCTCATTTGAAACGCGTTATACCCCTCGACATACCTCTAGCTGTTATGACAAATCATTCACCACGGTTATGGAATATAAATAGGCTGCCTCATTCCGTGCGTCATAGTGCTTCTCAGGATGTCTTCAAGAGAAGATGGCAATATGTACGTGTATATTATGTACAAGTTATTAAGTTAAGTTTTTCAAGTGTACAATAAATAATAAATATTTTTTCATCCCGCCTGCTCGACAATGTCCGATTATATATCACGCAATCTCAACGTAAAGCATGTCATTGACTCCCAAGGGAGATAATGTTGTATGAAACTCCCAAGGGATTAAAGTGATTTGAATTTGGAACGTTAAAATTCCTATGAAAACTCCTAATAGATACGTATCTATCATAGAGTTTTTCAATAATAATATGGTATTGCTGAGAGTTTATTCGAAAATCGAATTGGCCACCTATAACAAAAGAAAAATGCAATTCAAAAAATTCAGAGCAAAAGCCAGTGTTTGGTGCTATTTTCAGAAATTAAAATAGGTACCTACTACGTTATTTTAATAGATCCGTGTTTTAGCATTCTCCCTAATAAAAATATTACTCTGTCCCTCCATAACTGGACAAATGTGTCCAATATCAATATTAACTTTTAACAAAATAAATGTTTTATTTATGTAGCCCTGGGTTTTTATTGCCTCGCAGTAGGTATGAAAAGTAGAGTATGCACCTCTGGGATAAAGCCTGTCTTCGTCTTGGGCAGCTTGAACCCCTCGCTTCACTCAGGACTCTACATAACTCTCGCTGCGCTCGGGAGTTAACTCTAGAGTCCCTTGTTACGCTCAGGATCCAATATGCTGCCCGTGACATAAGACACTGCTTTATCCCCTTGGTGCATAATCTACTATTAAGTACAGTACCTACTTACGTACATTCATAAAATACCTACATTTTTCTTGTACCTATTGTTATCAAAATTAAATTATAAGTTCTTGGCTTGACCACGACTATGTGTAATGTGACCCATGGGCGTAGGTAGGAGGGGGGGGGGGGGGGGGGGGGGGGGGGCTAGTCCATGTGGATGACCCATAAACAGAGGCGTATTTAGAAATTTTGCGCCACAGGCTAATGAACATATTTTGCCGCCCCATTATCCCTATCTGAAAGATGCTTTTTTAAAGTTATTTTAGAAAAAAATCAACAGGTTAAAACAGAACTTTAATACTAACTTGTTCGATGTATATGTATTTGTGTTAAATGCGTTCAAACTGAGAAAGAGAGCGAGAACAGAGAGTAACCTGTTAAAATCTTAGCCCTGAAAGAATATTGTACTTTAGAAAAAAACAATAAAATCACTAGCCTAAAACAGGGATCGCGACCCTATGGCACGCGTGCCATCGAATCCTCGAAGCTATAGCATACTACACAATATTTTGGGCACGTCAATTATCCTAAAATTTTGTGATAATATACTACGAAAAAAGTGTAAATTGGTATTATATGACAAACCTAACATAATAAGTTATTTGTCATCTAATTTACAACATCAGAAATTAAACTAATTTTACTTTAATTTAAATTACAAAATGATACTATTTTCAGTCTTTTAGGGTATAAAATTTGAGCAGATTTAACCTATTAAATAGGAAAAAAAATTTGCTTGCTCGCTTCGCTCGCTCGCGTTTAACATAAAGAACATATTTCTGTTTTAGCCGGTTCAATTTAAGATATTTTTCCTAAGTTCACCGTTATTCAGTGTTTAAGTTTAACGATTGAATAGATTTTAACCTATAGAATGGGAAAAAAAATTATGCTCGCTCGCTTCGCTCACTCGTGTTTATATAGACATATTACTATAAAATTTAGTACCGACGTTCAGTTTTAGCTTTTGATATTTGTATTTTTCGAATAACAGAGTTTTTCAGGGTAACAGTCTTTGAGGGTTTAAAATTTGAGCAAATTTAACCTATTAAATAGAAAAAAAATTTTGCTCGCTCGCTTCGCTCGCTCGCGTTTAAGATAAAGAACATATTATATTATTAAGTAGCGATGTTCTGTTTTAGCCGGTTCATTTTATGATATTTTCCGAAGTTCACCGTTATTCAGTGTTTAAGGGGAAACCTTGAAATACTGTGTTTTAAAGCATAAACAGGTAAAAACAAAAAAAAAATGGGCGCCCATTATTTTAATGTATGATCCTATTTCCACAGTATTTTAGGGTTTAAAGTTTGAACAGATTTAACCTATTAAATAGGAAAAAAATGTGTGTGTGTAATATGTACACGCGTTAGAAGTTATACTTTCTTGGTTTTTCTTCTTTTCTCTCAGAATTTTTACAGTTTTCGTAACTGACAAATTTGTATAATAAATATACGTATTATTAAAAAATATAAAATATTATTTTGTATAATTATATAAGTATGTAGGCGCGTTTCTATAATTACAAGATATTATCTGTTTTACCATATTACTGATGCTGTATTATCGTACGGACTAGTGTTGCCATGGTAACAACACTTGTTTAACGTCAATCATATCTTGATACCTATTTAAAGGAATATATTATTTATTCCATTCTGTAGCCAACTTCATCATGTGAATTTTTTCGTTACATCGTGCGCGCGCAGGTCACAAATTCACTCTCATCAAACGCGCCAAAAGAAGTACTTCAAAAATTTGCTCGCTCGCTTCGCTCGCTCGCGGTTAACATAAAGACCATTACATTATTTATTAACGATGGTCTGTTTTAGCCGGTTGATTTTATGGTATTTTTCCGAAGTTTATATTTTAGTTTAACGTTTGAAAAGAATTGAACGTTTGAACCTGTAAAATAGGAAAATTTGCCCTCTCGCTTCGCTCGCTCGGTTTTGGCTTAAAGAACGTACTATAAAATTTTGTACTGACGTTTAGTTTTAGACTATAGATATGTGTATTTTTCCGAAATACACATATCTATAGTCTAAAACTACACATTATTTCAGGGTTTAAAGTTTAAACAGGTAAAGAAAAAAAAATTCTAATATGCCCAGGGCCTCAGGTTAAATACAGTCCTGATTATTTAATGTACTTGTAGTTGTTTTATTTTCTCGAACACCCCCCCCCCCCCCCGAAACTTAAACCTGGCTACGCCCATGATGTGACCCCCTCCTGGCGCCAAAGCTGGATCCGCCCTTGCATTGATATGACATTTTCGGGGGCCCGCCAGATCCCGGAACATATAGTCCCAGGCCCCAGCCTAACGATGGCATATCGGCTATGCCCTACTGGATTGTGGACTTATGTGAAACCGTAAACTGTAGCGCTTGAATTTCTCTAAACAATTAGTGTCCATCTGTCACAGATTATAGAGTCGGATAATAAATGCTCATTTGGTAAGGGGAACGTAAGGGATATCTGACGTGATTTTAACATAATTAAAAGAACTGTCACTTTATTGACGAATGCACCCCTGACTCAGGGGCTCAGGGATATTTCGTGTCACACGTCTGTACACTCCCCAACCCAACTCACCCAATATAGACTGGATCGAAAACTATTCGCCCCATCTTTTTTAGGGTAGATAGGGTACCCAGTACCTTGGATTCCTGACGATCTAGTCCCAGACTAGATCGCCAGCAATCCGGAAGGCCGGGGAAAATTCAGAGCACTGAAAATAGAACTGCGCCAATACAATAGAACTGAAAATCGAATACACAAGTTTCAAGTGACTATGACAGCTCGACACTCGACATTTCAACTCTATTGTATTAGCGCATAGTGCTCTGAATTTTCGTAGACCCGCCGGATTCCGGGTCATAATTCTGCCGTCCTCAAATTAAAATGCGGCGAAATGACAAAAAAAGTTTTTGAGGTAGAGCTAAAAAACGTGGGATTGTTTTGAAATTGATGCTAGTTATTTTGTATAAACAATTGTTAATGTTTTCGTGAATGTCTTATGATAACATTAACAATTGTTTATAGAAAATAACTAGCATCAATTTCAAAATAATCTCGTGTTTTTTAGCTCTACCTCAAAAACTTTTTTTGTCATTTCGCCGCCTTTTAGTTTGAGGACGGCAGAATATTATAGTCCCAGCCTAAGTCCCTAGCGTACTTTGGTACAATATTCGTGATGACTCATAATAAGTCATAGTGCACCCTGAAGCCTCGTCCCGACTACTCGCGAAGTAGGCCGAGTTTGGCCGAATAAGACAGTGTAGGCACACACTTCGCTTCACCTTTTCGTACTTCGGGTTACTTCGCGAAGCACTTCCTCGGCCTACTTCGCGAGCAGTCTGGACGACCCATAACACTTCGATATTACACCTAGCGGACCCCAGTATACTCTGAGCGTAACCCAGTGTCTTGGATATGTCACTGTAAAATTGTAAAAACCGTTAGATTGTAATATTACTAGAGATATTATAAAATGTCGACAGATAGTCAAATAAAAATTTCTCCTTACAATTGTACGCATTATTTTTCGTTATAATAATTATTATTATGAAAAAACAAACAAATATGGCGGCGCGGGGCACTTGCCGTTTAAATCCATTCTGCATGGTAAATATTACAATATATAACGGAAAATAATGCGTACAATTGAAAGGAGAAATTTTTATTTGACAATCTGTCGACATTTTATAATATCTCTAGTAATATTACAATCTAACGGTTTTTACAATTTATAGTGACAGATACACGTAATCAAGCCCAACGACCAACGTACTGTGTGCTTAACCCGTTGTCGTTTTGGGTACCCCAGTCTAAGGCCAGGAGATGACTCCGAATGTCACGTTATCCGGCTCCATTACCGGGGAAGATCGGCAAACAGACAGTGGACTAATAGCTTGATAGTGCTGATATCATATTACAGTATAGTTTTTGCGAGGGTCCAACAATTATGTTTATGCATTAGCAAATAGGGATCCATTTATAAGGAAGCCGGATTTTTTAATAAGGGATGTTTGGCTTCTTGATGCGAATAGACTAATTCGCATCAAGAAGACAGTGATGAAATGTAAGAAAAATCCGGCCAAATGCGAGTCGGACTCGCGCACCGAGGGTAGTAAAAGTTCACCCATCACGATAATCGAGTCATAGTACATTACACAGTATGCTTACACGATACATAGTAAGCTTAAAATTATTAAAAATATTTTTATTATAATATGATGTTACTAAAAATTTACGGTTTTCGCAATTTTTCCTTTATCTGTGCTATAAGACGTTGCTTCGTACTAAATTTCAGATTCTGAGTTCACGGGAAGTACCTGGTAGGTTTTGATTCCCTTGCGAGTGTCGAAAATTTGCGGTATAAACGGCTGTATGGCTTTTGATTGCGTTGGCTTAGAAGTTTGATTTTTTCACAGCTCCAAGGGATAGTAGACTTGAGTATTTGATATAAATTCCAGCTTGATACCTCCACGCGTTTCTGAGGAAAGGGGTCTTGACAGACAGACAAACGGACGGACGGATGGACAACAAAGTGATCCTATAAGGGTTCCGTTTTTTCCTTTCGAGGTACGGAATCTTAAAAAAAAAGACATATGCCCCATAACATAAGCCGTATTCACATTAACACGTTAACTGCGTAGGCCCGAATCCTCAACCTAAATTTAAGTGCGTTACGGGGATGAGCACGCCCCTTTATGAAATAAATTATTATGCGTTACGGGCGCAAAAGTGCCCCGTACATCCGACTTCATTTAAACCCCTCTAAAATTGTCAAAAATAGTATTACCATAGTTTTTCTTATACCATTTCAAAGAGCATTAAGTGTACTACACTGTCCTTACTCCGCACGTAGGTACAATAAAAACAAAAAATATATAATGAAAAAAAAAGTGCGGGGTGCTTCTATCCCCGTAACGCAATAAAAAAACAAAAAATACGGGATTCCAAAAACCCCTTAACGCACACAATATATTTTTATCGATAAAATGTTGGTGATGGGAGTAAAAAAATTAAAACTATCGATATTTTACTAGCATATTTATGTATTTATAATTATTAGAATTAGTAAACATTTCAAACTTACATATTTTTATATTAAAAATAAATGTTCTTAGAATTACATAACACTATGTTCATGCGAATAACCGATATAGAAAAAACGACGACACGACAATATCCTGCAATATTTTTATTTTGGAAGTTTGCGTACTGCTTGATGAATCGTCTAGTTTAGGGTTTTCCGAATTTAAAACAAAATTTTGCAATTGCTGATATGTTTGACCAGTACTAGTATCTTGGACTTACAATTCGCTGAAGTACCTTGCGGAATAACGGTGATGATGCTCGAACGACAACCTCGTTGGGATAATTCTGAAGATGTTGATGCATCATGCTCATGGGCTTCTTCGTTATTTTTACCATAAGATAATTCTAACATACGCCGCGAACGCTTCATTTAAAAAAAAGTCGATACACATTGCTTCTAAGGACACGCCTACGCAAATGAGCTCATTACCCCGTACGGGGTAAGCAGTAATATGTACGGGGTGATATGGACCCCGTAGACGCACTTAATTACAATTTTTACTCCCTGGTCGCAACGGGGTTCAAGAAACCCCGTAGATTATTTTAACGATTCTCAATTCAATTTCAAGCAAGGAACATAAATATCTATTCATCTCATTCATACAACAAAAACTCTCAAAAATACAATCTCCGCAAGAGCGAGTAGACACTACTTTTCAGCACCGCACTGACTGATGTCAACGTACGGGGTGCGAAAGTACCCGTAACGCAGTGAACGTGTTAACTAATCATAGTAAGCGATTTTGATATAATGTATGTACGCGTTATTTATTGACATAATTGCTGACTTCTTAACGAGAATAGTCGACCGCTGCGCCACGCCGCAACATTAAAATCTGTGAAAGTTCAAACAAACTAACGTAACGAATCCATATCTGAATGAGCTCCTATAGATGCATACGAGATGTAGTCTAAGATCTCGCTGCAACGAGGTCGCTGATTTTACATTTAATTAATAATACATACAGTGGGTCACATCCTGCCAACGATATCTAAACCTTATGGCCCTTGTATAAAGGTGCGATTGGCTCGCCCCCGCCCACGGGTGAGCAAGTGTTCGGGCATGCGCGCAAGACAATGGTGTATTAGCAATATGGTAATGTATTACGAGTTACGACACATCTACCGGTATAATCAAACAAATAAGGGCGTTTTGTACTAACGGCGGCGCTGCGGCTTGGTCCACTTTGATGGAAATTGCCCAGTGCGGTAGATAATTATAATATTTTATATAGTGATATTCAGAGACGGCGTCGAGCATCGCCTCTGATTTGAATCAATGTTTTTTGATAAACCTACGCTTTAAGGAATATGTAATAGTTTAATATATATATGTCACCGTAAAATTATAAAAACCGTTGGATTGTAAAATAACTAACGAGATTTTAAAAATATGTTAAAATATTTATAACTAATACGTATTTTTTGTAGTTACACTACATATTATAATCTAACGAAAATTATTATGTCAAATTATAGGCAGAATATTCCCGTCAGAAGTCTATCAATATTTTACAATTTCACTCGTTTTACTACAATCTAACGGTTTTTACAATTTTACGGTGACAAATATTTATAGGTTTATTTAAAGCGCAGTCTGTCTAATAAGTAATTACATGAAGCAAAAAACATCATCATCTGTATTCTGTAGTAAGATCTAAGATAACTTTTGTGATGATTGTGGCTCTCGTATTTAACTTACACTTTCAATTAATTATAAATGAACTTCTTGTTATGATAAACTGACCCAAAGTCTCCACTATACGTTTGACGTTTGCTTAACGTTTATGAGAATACCATTTTGCTATTTAATGAGATCAGGACTGTATCAAAACTATTATTAGAGTTCCGTAATACTTAAGGAACCCTTATAGTCTCGCTCTGTCCGTCTGTCTGTCTGTCTGTCTGTCCGCGCCTCTAGCTCCTGTAATTATGAATATAAATTGATGAAATTTGGTGCAGTTATAGATTGTGTATAGATCACGGTTTCGGGATCATAAAAAAATAATAATTTTATATTTTAGGGGTGGCTCTCCATACATGTGAAGTGGGGATGAAAAATATTTTTTTCACTCTACCCCATCGTGTGGGGTATCGTAGAATAGGTCTTTTAAAATAAAGGCAAGGTTTTATACGTTACTTTTTTATAAAGTTGACCATTTTCGAGTATGCGGCCTCCAAAGTAGTTTGTAAGTTGGTCCCCCCACTAGCATTTTTAAACTATAGGAGATAGAGACTTGCGAATTTCCATGCTGATAGATAATGCTAAAAACTCTTTAGTAAAATTATTGTGAACCAAATCGGACAGTAACTTTTGGAGTAATTAAAAAAAAAGCATATTACGCATTTATAGTTACGGAACCCTCCTAACCTAACCAAGAGCATGTCAGGACATGTCTAAACATGTTCTGACATGCTATTGTATGATTGAAATAGCAGAATCGACCCTAGTGGCTAGCCTTACTATATTATGTAAATATCTGTAATAGCTGTAAATCAGCGAATATAGTTGTAACTTGTAATATAAGTAATAATTGTGTCCATAGCAGGTCATAAATTACAAGGTATTACACCTTTCCTGTTAGTAATATGTGCTGTATAATGTCGTTATTTCTTTACGAGCCACCCACAGGACCGTATCTGTTCACTTTATATGGCGAGTGGCGAGTGGCGATCCGTTACCCGTTAGAAAGTACCAGCCACCCGCGTGGAATAATATGTAAATACTAAATAATTTAAAATGAAAATTATGTAAATATTCCTTTTAAAATGAAAATTATTTAAATACTAAATTTTCTAAACATTCTTGTATCTTAGCATAATTACCTGGACAATGTTCTTGGAACGTAGAACCAGTATTTAATGTATTTGAGGTTATGGACGCACGGTAGTTGGTACATTATGAGTTTCATTTTCAAAAAATATCTGTGATCCTTAAATTATGATTTTTTATGTTATTTCATTTTTTTTTAATATCTTTGATCCATAAAATATTATGAATATTTTTCCTTTTTAAATTTTTGTTTTGCAGTCTCTAAAATAATTTAATAATCGCACTCAGTGTGAAGGTGCGTTAATTTGAATTAAGCGGCGGCGCTTAAGAAGTTGTAATGTATGATAATAGGGAATATGCATGAAAATTTAATTTGCCTGAAATATTTTTTTCTCTGTTCTTTATTGTCGTCACATTATAACTAAAAGGATTTTTTAAAATCTAGTTCTTATTTAAACCGAAAAATATATATATAAAAAATGCAAAATCAGCCCGGGATATTTAAAATTGCGAAACGCGTCACCATTGGTCGCGAGTCACGACCAATGGTGACGCGCGTGTGTGACGTCACACTACACGACGCTGTCTTTCATGACAATGACATGACTGACGTTCTATTGAATTTTATGCTCTGACTCATCTATGATTTTAACTGTCAACTGTCTTTTTAGTGTACGATGTCGTCACAACCCAAGCCCGCGAAAATGGCGTGTTTAAACCGCGCAAAAATTAAAGTGATTTTTAAACATTTTTTCTAGCTTTATAGATAATATTTTGGATGTGTTATATATATTGTTGGTAATGTTATAACCAGTAGAAACGTTTAAAAAAATAAAAAAAATACATGCATATTCCCTATTACATTGAGTTGGGACTTGGGAGTTGGGGACTAATGTATTCATTTTTCTCCTCCGCGCTGTTGAGCTAAATACGAGCTCACAACTACAGCACTAGCACAGAGTACAAAATATATATACTTTTATACAAAGAAACAGCTTTCATTGAACTATCCAAACGATCGAAAAGAGATTTTCTAGAAGTGTATGAGGCGTGGGCCAGCACTATGTACACTAGATGTAAATATAGCTAAATAATATTATTTAGTAACTGTTTCCTATTCTTTATTTTATTTAATTTCACTTCGTTTCTATGTACATTTAAAATAACTTAGTCAAGGAGAGCAACACAACGTAAAATAAAACATGGCGGATTAGATCAGAATTATCCAAAGAATGTCATTTTGACAATGACATGACTTTTGACAAAGAAAGATGTATGACATTTAAGAAGACGTCTCTTCATAAAACTGTCAACTACGTCAAAATTCAAGTCAAAACAACAGTCATGGCCCTAAAATAATGTTCTCGCAATAAAAAACTATTCAATAATCATTTTTGTACGTATGTACCCTTTTTCAAATATTCTTTTAATTTTTTATTTTTATGAAATTCCCATTATTTTTTCCTATTTACCTATGAAGTGTACATAGAGCTGGCCCAAAGTCATGGTCGCCCTAAAATAGTGTTCTCGCAATAAAAAACTCTTCAATAATCATTTTGTACGCATGCCCCCTTTTTTAAATTATTTTCTTTTTGTATTTTTATGAAATTCCCATATTTTTTTCCTATTTACCTTTATAGTGTACATAGAGCTGGCTCAAAATCAAACATCTCTTTTGAAATTTTGGCGTCTCTTAAACGTCCCACAATTTTCCTTACAATCATGGACGTAATATCATAATTATTATGATTGTTGCTTGAGTAGTGCAATCCTTCTCTTTCCTTAATCTGTGGCACTAGGGCTCGAGTACAAAAGATATCTTATTTTACTACTATGTGAATGTAAAAGTTATAATCTTACTACTATGACAAGACAAGCATCCATCCGTCCACATAAACTTACACATTTACGTTTATGTGGATGGATGGATGCTTGTGAATCTTTTACGCAAAAACTATAGAACTTTTGATTAAATTTAGTGTGGTAGTAGTTTAGGCTCTGGATTAACACATAGGCTTCTTAAATCTCGAAAAAGAACAGTGTTCCCGTGGGATAAAGTATTTACACGAGCGGAGGTGCGCGTAAAAGCTAATGTCATGTTATATCTAGGTGAAAATGAACTTAATGTGAGTTTAGAACTAAAGGACTAGATTTAAACTAGATGAAAAGTTTTAGTTAGATCTTAGTAATTATAATGTACGAGTATAATATGGTAGAACATATTAGACTCTGCGGACTGCGGTACAATGTTTGAGTTTCCTAATTAAAGTAATCTAAAGTTACAAAACTTGGCTTGGAAACGCAATGATGTTATGGTAAACTTGACTATAAAACATAATGATGTGGAACGTTCACATTTTCATAGGGCTTTTATTTGTCCAAGAATCTTTAGAATAATTTTGCTCGTCAAACCGGAGTCTGCTAGTATGGTGGACTACATCATAACCAGGGCCGTTGTGAAGCTCAGTAACCGTAACCGGAAACTATCGGATATCCGTAACAAAAAACTATCCGGAATCTTAACCGAATCCGTTATAAAAGCTTCGGATAATTTTGGATGTAGGCGGAGTATGAATAACACAACATGTTTATTATTTAATATGCTGGCCAAGCCGATTCACTAGCTTTTGGGCCAATATACCTACCATAACTTATAAATGAAAATAAGTTTTAGCATTGTACTTAAATTCCTCATAATACTAATATCCGTAACCGAAATTATCCGAAACTTTCAGATAATAATAACTCGATATATCGGAAATGCAAATACTATAAATTTTTCTTTCTTTCTTATTTATACTCCGCCTATATCCGATATTTTCCGAAGATTTACCTCATATTTAGTTACGGTTACGGATAGTTTTTTTTATTTCGGATATCTGATAGTTTCGGATACGGTTACAGAATTCCATAACATCCCTGATCCTAACTGAACCTCATATTGAGAAGAGATACGAGCCTCCTTCCTCACATTGAGGAAAGTGGGAATGTTGATGATGATGATGACTATCTAGAAATATCATATGCAGCGAGTGGTCCGGGACCCGTGTGGTTTTCCCCGCAATCGATATTCGGTGAGCGTGCGATTATCGAGTCCGTTTAAAACGTCTCCCCCCCTCCCCCCAACTGCGGGACAGTCTGCATGTCAATTGACAGTACTCAGAAATGCAAACCGATACATGTACGTGTGAGGTGTGGTGACCGTACTGTAGGTAAGGTAGGTAGGAATGCCGCGTCATAGGTATCTCTAGGTAGTAGTTAGTAGTACTAGGTAATCTCGTCGGATCTAGGTCTATTGCTGTCTACAAAGACAAACTGTTTTTTTCTACAGAGATAAAAAGTAATGTTTTAGTACACTTTTACACGCGCCGCGGCGACGGCGCTGCCGCGGGAGCTGCGACACGTGTGTAAGACGCATAGTTCTGAAGGTCGATTCTGATAATTATTAAAACCTGCCAATATAGAGTTACGATCCAGTCCCGATATGTTAAAACTGCACAATGATATTATCATAAACGTCAAACCAACGTCAAAGCCGTTTTGATTGGTCTAAACTCCAAAAATCATTTTATGATATCAAGATGATTAATTTATAATTCAATAAAAGTAAAATGAAAGCGTAAGTTAATTACAGTAATTAAGGTTCAGAGCTCGGACTCTACATGCAATTAAGATTGTAGAAGAAAGCATGCCAATAATAATAGAGTTTACCCTAAAGAATAAACAAGTTTAATTATTTAACGGGACGAAAATATAAATATAGCGATTTAATTAATTTATGACAATGTATATTTTCGTCCATATGTTTCAAGCCCGCCATTGTCATGTGAATGAGTTATGTGTTATGATTGTTTCGACTTTAATTTAATTCAAGACATGTCGTTTCCCACGGTATAAAAATAGTATTGAAAATATAAAGCAAGCTGTCCTTTACGACTTCATGAGGAATTAAACATATATTCGCGGAACTATTTTTTTTTTCTAAAATAAAGTTAGCCTTAGAAGTTCTAAGTTATAATATTGGCTACCTGGCACTGGCTGGAAAGGTTTTTTCTTTTTGTGATTATTATGAGAGGTATCATTAAAAGTATACATAACCTACTAATAAAAATATATACAAAATGGTCAATTTCTGATACGCTGGAAAAGTCGCTTGACAGACAAGGGCAAAACATTGTATAGCTTATCCATTATGTAAATATTTTAATTTGTAAGGAGGATATAGTATACATATAATGCACAGTACATTGTATTACTCATATCAGTAGTATCATGGGTACGGCTGTCTGCTGCGGTGGCAGAGGTGGCGGAGGTGGCGGAGGAATTCGCCCATTGTGCCGCCCACACCACCACCGCCGGCCTGGCAACACTTAAGAGTCGGCTACAGGTAGCGGGCCTGCAGGATTGCACGGAGATCAGGCGAAAACGATGTTAGTATGAATATATGTGCGCACGTGCATATGACATACCTGCACCTTTGCCTGCACCCAAACGGTGCCAACTTTGGCAAATAAGCTCGTCCTTAGCAGCAATAGTCACTCGAAAGATACTTTCGGATTTCCATACGGATAACCTTACCTAACCAAGTAAAAAGCTATTAGCCCCACACCAAATAAAAAAGTGGGGACAGAGTTCTACGAGCCACACAGTGTCACACGCACACGTGTAACGAAACTACGCCTTACCTTGTAAGGCGAGCTGTCGCTGTGTGTTGTTTTTTGCGTAGCTACATGTACACGCGTACTACTACTTAAATTATCCGTTAAATTATTATAAATAAATAGCCTCCCTTTTGGAAGTCGGTTAGAAGTTAGAACCCGACTAAGTTTTTGTTTGACAAAGTGTATGTCTTCACATTTGGTCTGAACTATTAGCTTCGTGTGTCCAATAATACTTAAAAGTATGTCTACTTACCTACTCAATGCTCGGTTTGTCCCAGTAGTTAGTAGATCTACAGTTAATTGGCGCCGGCGCAGCGGCAGAGTCCACGTAGAGCCGCAATGACGATGATTCTGTAACAACATCAAACTGAATAAATATTGCTATCACGGTCGTGACGATCTTTACAAATTATTTGTAGTTTTGTCATACAATTTATATTTCCATAAGATCTTAGTTTAATTTATCATTAACCATCTGGCATGTAATGCAGTCAGCAGGACTAACAAGTCACGACGTACGTGGGCAGAGCCTTGATACTCCACGAAGGTAAACCGACATACTTACATAGTACATAGTACCTACATAATAATTATGGTAAAACAATACAATTACTGTGCTTGGTCAGTTCATTTGTAATATAATAAATTAAAATTTTAAATTGTTGAATTTCTAGTTAAACTTTAAATAAATCCTTATAAAGTTCAAACGTATAAAAATTATATGAGTTACGCTGATGCCCGCAACTTAGTTTGCATGGAACTAACGGAAACGGAGCCCTATTTTTTAAACGGAACCCTAAAATAAAAGTAGCCTATGTTAGACCTTATAATATCAGCTATTTGCCAGGGAAAGTCTCGTGAAAATCGGTTTAGCCGTTTCGGAGATTAGCCGGAACAAACAGACTAAAAGTCGGACAGACAAAAATTTAAAAATTGATATTTATTGTACGTACCAAATATAATTTCATATGCATTAAGTGAAAAACTAATAATTTGAAATTACAAACAGTCACTTCAATTTATTTATCTGTATAGATATGGGCGAAATATCGACCACAGTGCAGTGTGACTACTAGTCGTACTTAAATGTTTTTAGATGTTAGTCTATGATTGTAAACCTAACAATTATAGATTTTATAACCATAACGAAAACACTAGCCTTCTATTTCGTTAGGTATTATATCCTGACAGGTAACTGTTAAGGCTATACAACTGACAAGTTAATTACAAGTCCGGCTGTCTAAGCTCTGTGGAGCGGCGGCGCCGGCGCACGTGCGCTTGCCCAATTATTGTTAACTAAACCACAGATTACTAAATACTCGCCGGCAATACTGACTAATATTATAAATGGTATTGAATTATTGTTTAAATGTTTTTGTGTCAATTCCATAGCTACTATCTAGGCTTATGGAAAGAGCAATGTTGAGGATATCTCTGGTTGATAAAATACGTATTGATGTTATTCGCCAGAGAACTAAAGTCACTGACGTTGCTCAACGGATTAGCACGACGAAGTGGAAGTGGGCCGGCCATGTCTGCAGACGGACAGACGGTCGATGGAGCAGACAAGTATTAGAATGGAGACCACGCTTAGGTAAACGCAGTGGTAGGACGTCCTGCGGTACGATGGACCGACGATTTGAAGAAGGTGGCTGGCAGCGGATGGACGAGGGCTGCCCTAGAACGGGATGGTTGGCGCTCATTGAGGCCTACTTTCAGCAGTGGACGGCGATTGGTTGATGATGATGATGATCTAGGCTAAGGGTCTATTCACAATGCGACGATACATCTTACTACTATTATAAATGTGCAAGTTTGTTAGGATAGATGTTTGTTACTCTTTGACGCAAAAACTACTGAAGTGATTTCGATGAAATTTGGTAAAGTAGTAGTTTAGATTCTAGATTAAAACATACGTTGCTTTTTATTCGGAAAAAATACAGTAATCCCGTGGGATACTGTATTTACGCGAGCGGAGCCGCTGGCAAAAGCTAGTAAAATATTCACGTTTCATCGATATTGACGGATTGACGACATTCGAAAAAATCAAAATCAAAAATTTTTATTGAAAGTTGGTATTTTTATATAATTTATGGTAGGCATCATGTACAAAGATCATGTAGAACAATTATTCTATAAGTGATATATATTATAACTTACATGGAAATAAAAAATTTGAGTTTTTTGAGAGTTTTTATACACTTTCTGAACATCGGTCTATATGATGCCCACCAGTTCGGGAACTAGGCGAGAAGAACCGGAGAAAGATAATAAGAATGATATATTATTATGTAACTAGCTGTCGCCCGCGGCTCCGCCCGCGTAAATTTAGTATCCCTCGGGAACACTGTACTTTTTCGGGATTAAAAGTACCCTTTATTTTAATCCAGAGCCTAAACTACTACTATACCAAATTTCATCGGAATCCGTTCAGTAGCTTTTGCGTGAAAGAGGAACAAACATCCATCCATCCATACATCCTCACAAACTTTCACATTTAATAATATTAGTAGGACTTTCTCACGTCGAGACTCGATAAGAAAAAGCGCGCACTCAGCACCCTGAACGGAGTCAAAGATTAAAGAGTATAGCCACAGATAAAAGAAAGAGGAACGGATAAACAGCTACGTAGTTAGCTTACGATTCGATCGCACTACTACAAGCATACAGTGCGTCCACGATTTTGTGGAAAATTTGAACTTTGAAGGGAACATCAAATTTTTCAAGGAGCAATATTATCAGTCGGTGTTGGGTGTAGTCGTTGCGGAAGGTTTGCGAGATAGAACGCAGTCAAAGCATTTTATACAGATCAGACTGTGGCTACACACACTGCTATTTCACTACCCCCCAATAGACATTGTAACTTATTTTATGTTTTATATCAGCAACACGATCGTCACTACCCACAGTATAGTACAAACAGTAGCGCGCGGTGGTCCAATGTGTTATACTCGTATGTGTGGACTGTCTAACTCGGTTTACGACATCCGGCCCCAACAATTACCGGCCTGTTAACTTATTTTTATATTCGTCGGTAATTACGAGTTTATGTGTTAACTTGACGGCTCGCTAGCACCAACACTATACACATTACACATGATGTCCTGCTGAATTATGTCTGGAAGAAATAGCATAAGCGGTAAAACCGGTTGTTGTTTATTCTTATCAATATTATTAAGTATTTCCACGCTCAAGGAGCTGAAATTGTGATCTACTGTGTACAATGTAACACCTATATGTACCAATTTCCTGAAATAAACATTTCTGATTCTGATTCTGATTCTGAAAGCATCGAAGAGATTCGTAATAATGGCCCGGGTGACATAGTGGTACTGTACTTTTTGGGGATAAAAAAACTACTGATCGGATTTTAATAAAATTTGGTAAGGTCGTAGTTTAGACTCTGGAATAAAAAAGTAGGCTACATTTTATCCTAGTGTTCCCGTGGGATACTCTATATACGTGAGCGGAAAAGCTAGCAGTGTTTATAAAAATGTATAATTATTCGCGAAGTTGTCTGTCCAACAGACACGAGTGACGAGTACTCTCGTACGCCACACTGTTTCGAAGTACATTTTGTCACAGATTAACAAATAGTTTCTATTTTTGATATAGGTAGTTACTACGTAAATTTTGTCGAACGAATAAAACAGTGTCGCGTAAGTTAATAAGCCGACCACATCCTGCATAGCACCACACAGCGCGCCATAATGTATAATTTATACTACAAGACCTAGTAGCTAGTAGGTAGGTAGGCGATCGGTTCCGGTGGCCGCGGTGAATGTATTACGAATTATGTATTAGCTACATATTAACAAATGACAACTGACTATCATATTTGTTATCATATTATATAATGGCCTCTGCCTCAGTGGTTAGCGCGTCGGCGCAAGATGAATGTCTACCGACAACTCTGAAAAGCTCATTGCACCTCGTGTAGGTATATGATCAGTTGAATGAATTATAATTATTTTAAAATCAGCTGTATTACACGTGCACACAGAGTGAAATGTAAATTTATTTTGTATTTTTTTCGCTTTTTATACCTAAGTATTTTTCTGCCTAAAAAGGCTTTACTGTAGGAGATCATGTGGCCAAAAGTCTTGTAATTGATTTTGCTAAACGTTATACAGGTTGGGTTTTGATAATGAAATATTTAACTCAACATTAGGCTACAGTTGTACATAAGAATTGACAGTATGCTTAGCTTAAAAGTCCACAGTTATTAATAGATATTTTTATTACTATGGACGCTTTATTATTAGATATTTTTATTATTATGGACCTATACGCGCCGGCTTTGGAAATCACGCTCCCGCATAATGAATAGAATTTAAGTATTTTATAGGCAAATTTAAGGTCACATCTTATGTCCCTTGTTTTTGGGAACGTGAATCGCTATTGCTGATTAGGCTATTCATATATTTCTGTTTTATAAACGTGCTAAGTAGCTATTAGCTACAACTTATTATGTACCCCGGAAAAAGCCCCATGAATTTATGCAGATTTAGCAGGTAGGGTGTGAAAATGTAATTCAAAACGTCGCTCCGTGCTCGTCCCGCGGGCCACCCGCGTCTCGCTAATTGCACTGACAGCTAATCACTACTGGCTTGTGAGTTGTGACGTCATTGGCTCTCAGTGGTGTCATATCCAGACCGGGGTATTCAAATTCCCCATCATAGTTTTTTTCCATACGAACACGCAGTTTACAGATTGATACATAGACCTAGGCCTACCTCGTTGTGAAATTCTATAATATGCCTTTTCTAAGGAATATATTAGATTCCCGTCTATGAGTAGAGAAGGAAAAAGCTGCATTGCATTACGCTACTCTACCGCGAGCTGGTAAACTTAAGGCGCTTTCAAAGTTCGTTAGTATTCAGACACGCAGGTAACAGCTAGGTTTCCTCACGATGCGCGGTTTTCCTTTTCCCGGGGATACTGTATTTATGAAAGCAAAGCTGCGGGCAAAACTAATGTTATGTAATATCTGTAGGAAAAAATGAACTAAATGTGAGTGTATAACTGGAATTATACCAGATTTTTATCCCGAAAACGTACATTGTTCCCCTGGGATACTGTATTTACATGGGTGAAACCGCCGTTAAAACTATCATATACAGATTAGATCCACACTGCTGTCCAAAAACTCGCATCGGTTCAGAGTCCCCTGTGAGATCGATACGGTCAGCCATCACCCCCAACACCCCCCGTAGGCCACCAAACACCCCCTGCACCTCCGGGTACCTCCAACACTACCCGGCAGCACCAGGTAACTCGGTTACCGGTTATTGCGTTAAAAACTCCACCTCGTAATTGCATCGATGTGGATAATGACGTTATGGATCACGGCAAATTGCCGCCATGTGATACATCATACACGATATCATGTCCCTTGGTGATGGATTGACCGGATAAATATTGACGACCTCTATGACTCAGTGGTTAGCGCGTTGCCAGTGCTCAATAGAGGTGGGATATAACAGGTTAAATACGATACCTGTTATACCTATTACTGTTATACGTAAGTACCTGTTTCGGATACCTGTTAAAAAATAACAGTCATGTTAGTAGGTATGTAGTATACGGTCTACGTACTCAGTTCGATTACTAGGTTGGAAGGCCGTTCAAGTAGGTATACTTGAACGGCCTTCCACAATGTTTACATAAATTCCTGATATTGTAAATGTATTTGTTCTTAATATTTAGTGTAATGTTAGAATTTATAATACTATAATTTTTAATTAATAAGTATAATTTTATCGCAATGCGAAGTTTATAAGAATAGCACGCATTTTGTAGTTGTATCATTTGCCCACATTTGTACACAAAGACGTAGGTACATATTCTTAGCCGCAACGCGATAAATATTTTAAAAAGTCTGAACTCGTGACTTTTTTAGTTGTATCATTTGCCCACATTTGTACACAAAGACGTAGGTACATATTCTTAGCCGCAACGCGATAAATATGTATAAAAAAAAGACAGAACTCGTGATATTTTGTAGTTGTATTATTTGCCCACATTTGTACACGACAACGAATATCTAATAGTAAATATTCTACCAATATTAGACATTAACAATCGAAATAACAATAATTTTGAAAGAAACACAAATACACAATTATTTTTGATTGACTTTAGAATTTTAAAATTGATTAGTTGATAGTTGAAAGAGAATAAATAATCAATACTCCCTAGGAACTTTCAGTAAAGCTTTTACCACTTTACTGAATCGACTGACTTGACTTTGAGTGCACTGACTATTTATTTGGACTTTGGATTTGACTACGGTGTTGAAAATTTAAAAGAAAATTCAATTTCCCGCCCTTTCAACTTAACACTGGCAAATGGTTGCAAGCCGCAACGCGAAAAATATTTAAAAAAAAGACAGAACTCGTGACAAATGACGTCTGTCTATAACCCGACCATATGTAATGGCACGTAGTGTATAAGGGATTTGTTCTTGATTGACTACAACCTGAATTTTTTACTAAAAAAATACTAATTATTTCTCATTCTAGCAAGTAGGAGATGCATATAAGTGTAAGAGAGACATACAGAGTATTTAAATACTAAGTGCCTTTCGTTTTTGCATATGGAGTCGTTGTATGTGTAACAGAGAGACAAGATCGGACTATAGTATATCGGTAACACGTACGCTGTACTCAGGTAGTTATTTTTTACTTGATACGCTACTAGCGTACTGACGTATTCTGTTATGTTATTTAATAACTGTTAATTTAGTAACTGGATATCGACTGTTATGTGTTATTTCCAATTACCTGTTCCTTTTTACCTGTTACGTTAAATACGTCCCACCTCTAGTGCTCAAGCCGTAGGTCACGGATTCGAATCCCGTCTAAGGAACAAACAGTTATCTGTGCTCATGGATGAGTATTAAATTAAGTAATAAAAATCTTAAATATAAGCATCGTATAAAATATATTTCCGTTGTCTGGTACCCGTAACAAAAGTTACTAAGTTACCAGTGTTCCAAACTGCGGAAGGATCTGTGCGATTTTTTGGATTACGGATCAAACTGTCGTGCTGATTACGACTAAAATGCGTCACAGTTTGGACTGCCGGCGTCTTAAACAATATGTCAAAATACGTCCTAACGCGCAGTTCAAACTATAGAAAATGTGCTGCCATCGACATGCCAGATCGAATTCTCAGCCCCGCGCATTTGTTCGGTTCGGAGCGCGGGTTGGAACGGTGCGTACTATATCCCGCGGTGCATTTTGCTCCCTCGACGGTATTCAAGCCCGCGACCTCCGGCTTGAGCGCCAACGCGCTAACCACTGAGCCACAGAGGTCGTCGAAAAAACACAGAGGTCGTCCCAGGCTAACCATTAGTTTTGCGTTAGAATTTCTTATTAAATTGTGTGGTCATGTAGTGTATTTACTAAATGTTGAATCAGAGCTGTGGACAAAACCTATGACGTCACAACTCTCGTGGCGTGTAAACTGCGCGGGTGTAATGACACTTAACAGCGTCGTTATACTCTCAGACTCCGGGCCCGGGCCTGCGTCAGGCCCCCGCAGGCCTTGTGTCAGGCCCCTACCAGGCCTGTGGCCCTAAACGCTGCGATTACACAGACAATGGGCCAGATTACTTTAATGAGTAATCTAAAGTACTTAACTCTATCTATACGCCCTATACGGTTTGAGAAGAGTATTGTAGATGTTTTAGGGATAATGCCCACAGTAAGTACGGTACAATTTATTAAAATTTGTTTCGGTAACAACAAACCCTTAGATAAACTTAGCAAATCATACACGTCAACACGTGCATTTGTTTTTTAGATTAGGGATGTTACAAATATGATATTTCGGGAATGGATACGAATATGAGAATAATATTATACCGGTTACGGATACGGTTACGCATATATGTAATTATTTTGGATTATCTGCAAATTTCGGATGAGGATTGAGGATAAACGTTTTTAAAGAATTCCAAAAGTAAAATACAAAACTCCACTTTTATTTGAAATTATCCAAAACTTTTGTATCGGATTCGGTTACGGTTACCGATGTTTTAAATTACAGATATCCGATAGTATTTGTTACGGATACGGAGCTCCATAACATCTCTATTCCTTAGTTCAGATGTTACATAAATCTGTAATAGTTTGTCTCTTAAGATCTCAAAATTATAATCTACGAGAAGGTATATCGCGTCGTTCTGAATCACGAGGAGTTGGTATTATTGTACAAATAAATCCACCCCAAGGCGCCGAACAGATGTATTAACTTAACCGAGATTTAACTACACAAAGGCATACACACATAATACAATATTAATACAATGCGGCGATCATGTGACAGTCGGAAGTGGGCGCGCTCGCTCCGTCCGCAGGATTGTGAGTTTGTGACTGCACCACTGCAGGCCCTACCCACCCCGCGATCGTCTTAAAGCGCTTTACGTAATCGCCTTTGTTGGTTACGTGTGTCCATTGGCTAATTTCGACATACCGGCCCGGCGCCGGCACCGGCAACTACCCGTCTGCCGGGGGAGCAAAAATGTATCCTACAAATGACAATGTATAAATTAAATGTGAAAGGTTGTAAATTATTGTGAGTATGGATGGATGTTTAATAATTTTTCGCGCAAAAAGTACTAAAATTACGATGAAACTTGGTATAATAGTAGTTTGAGCTTTAGATTTACAGCATAGGTCACTTTTATACCGAAAAATTATACCAAAAAAGTACAATGCTCCCGTGGTACCTATACTGTATTAAAGCGGCTGGAGCCGCAGGAAAAAACTAAATTAATATACTATATCGCATGGCCGTTGCACGGCGATGACTCCCAAGTCCCACCTGACAGTTGACACGTGTCACTTGCCGCCCCAGCGCAGCGCGGGCGCCGAAATGGTAAAACTGCCAATGGCTGTGTTCCGCGGTGTGTAGCGCTTGTAAGCAAAATGGCGATTGCTAAGCGGTAAGAGCTGTCAATGCTAAATGCTATTTTCGTCTAGGACACGTTATCCTCTAAAAAAACACTACTGATTTCAAAATAAATAAGCAAAATGGCGGATTATGTCAGCGCTACTGAAGTTAGTAAACGTGTCCTGGCCGATAACTGTATTTTATTTTTAGCGCTAGTAAGCGCTAACAAGAGCCATTTTCCGCGGAACACAGCCATTGTTTTGAGGGATGGGAATAACAGTCAAGGTGTTAAAGAAAATGTAACTTCACATGTCGATCTGATAGTTTTTACACCATATGTCCAATTCGTGTTAATAATTTTGTAATAATCAGTAATCTCAATTACAATTAAATCCAAGTGACATTTTGAACAGATTATTTTACGTGAATTGGGCTTTATGTTTATAAACTGACGTTAGCAGACAATTGCGTCTGACAGATAAGTTACGAAATAAAGTTCACGCAACTTAGTAGTTAAATAAATTATTAAAGCCAGAAGTAACTCACGATTGCCATAAAACTCTAACATAAAAAGATATCGACCACTGCCAATTGAATAGCACTTATTTTCTATGAACTAAGAATTTACACCCATCGCACTAGCGATTAGTTAAACTAAAAAATTAGTATTAGTGTCTGTAATATTGTAACAAATCCTAAGCATTATTTTCCCCTGGAGACTATTAAATAGGAAGCTAAATTATAGTATCGCTATCGTGCCGCGTGCGACAATGGAACTGCGTGTTAGGGCGCTGGGCGCGTCAAGATATTTTGCACTCGATTTAGCGCAGACAAAGCCGCGGCCCACGAGCTGTCGCATTGTCGCACCACACGCCACAACACGCCACGCCATGCCGTAACACGCCACGTGGGATTCGTCATACAATACCATAACAATGGTCGTTTAAATAACGGATATGGAATTTTATATTTGCGAAAGAAATTATTGTGACAGATTTGGGTCTCGGGTGCTTTTCATTAATTTTAATGATAAAAAAATCTTGATTTATTAAAAATCATTGTTGCAAAATTATTGATTGAAATATTTGAATGTATTAAAATTAATAAGTTTGCTTTACGTGTCGCTTTTATGTTTGTTTGCATTGAATATGCTCCGAAACGACGGGATCAATTTTGATGAAATTCAGCACAGAATAAATATAGAGTAAATCACGGGGAAAAACATGGGCTACTTTTTATCACGGCAAAATTTACGGTTCCAGGGAAGAATATCTTCATACTTATTGCTTATCAACAAAAACATGTTTACAATAAGCCCAGATATATTGTACATGTTTTATTTTCATTAGCTATTAGTATTTTAGCAAATTATGGTTATATTTTCATTTTAAATGTTCAAATTCCTTATGTCTAGATAGGAAGTACTAGGAATACTAGGTAGGTATATATCTAACTCCAGTGTTTACATCTAAATCTATCTAAAGTACCGAGAAGCGACTACCAAGTATCAGCTACCTAGCACGTCCCTTTAGAAAATAAATTCCTTAATAACTAGGCTAGTATTTTAACAGCTAATACTAGAACAGTTCCCAAGCTGAGTACGTGTAAACTGTAAACGTAAACTCGTGTTAATTATAATGTGTTTACGGGAATTTATTGAGAAAAGTGCAACATTACACCGCGGCCGCATCCGCCCAATACATTTCACTCTAAAAATAATGTACATCCTGCAATATGAGCCCGCCTTTACCTCGCCTCCCGCGCACGCGAAACGTCACCCTAACACCAGGCAATTAGGTCGCAACTCGACCGGCGCGCTTAATTTATGAAGTGATTCCAGAAGCAGAACAACATGATTACGAGGGAAAAAATAAACGTATTCGAAATTTAAATATCATTTAAAAAGTTTAAATGCGGTAGCCGGCTGGGTGAATTAAACTTTATCAAGAGGGGCGTAAAGTTTAATTTCGTTTGCATATCGTAATGTTTATTTAAACGTGCGTCCATAGACAAATTTATCTATTTGTACATCAGTGCTGTAGACGTTCGCCTGTCATATTGATGATCATATGTTTAGGGTTCCGTACGCAAATGGTACAAACACAAAGGGGACTTCTTGTTACTACTAGGACTACAACTAGGATTCTTATTACTAGGACTTCACTGTTCGTCCGTCCATAGATTTCACCAAGCTGTATCTCATAAACTCTGATAGCTAGACAGTTGAACTTGTTCACAGCACAGATGACGTATTTCAGCTGCCGCCATAAAAGCATTAACTGCTTACCTAGCTTAATAAGGTTAAGGTTCAGAAAACAAAATAAATTAAGTGCAAGGGCTTCCATACAGCAAACGTGATTTTGATGCGAATGGTTTTTTTTTGGTACGGAACTCTATGTGCGCGATTGCAACTCGCACTTGACCGATTTTAATATTTATATTAGTTGAGTGATTTAGAGGATGTGGGGTTAACGTGTTCGTTATTATCATACAATATCGTGATAGAGTATCATCCATAATGTTAATATAATCGAGCATTCAATTTCTAAAGTAGGAACTCATTTTACTGAACAGATTATTGAAATAAATAAAATAACTATTGTGTCTGTATGCCGCTCTCCAGTTTTGAAACATTACAAACAGATTTTTCTGAAAAAAAAAAATTAAGTCGCTTCCTCTTTCCTGTTCGTTAGATCTGTTAAACTACTCAACGGATTTGAATGCAGTTTTAAGCAATAGATAGAGTAATTCAAGAGGAAGATTCATATGAATAACTAGCCTTTACGCGCGACTTCGTCCGCATAGATTCATCCCCCTCTGGGGTGCAATGAGCATCCAGCAGAATTATGCAAAATCCTTTTTTTACTCTAATGTCAACCTCATTATACTTATAACTCTGCGTGTCAATATTCAACGCAATCCACCCAATTGTTGATAGGTATTTCATTAGACAAAAATTAGGACTCCCATTTCACCACTTTAAGATATGAATTTCAAAAACTATAAATACGTCATCATGGATATATATTTATTAGATCGTAATCTCGGATATTAAAATTCATGAAAATCGGGGCACATATTAAATATTTTCCATACAAACTTTCAACTATTAGGTATTATTATGCACCCTCAGAGGGTGAATTCTAATAATTTTAATAAACTCTGAAACTTGTATTTTGAAATTTACCGAAATCGGGGCAGATTAAAAGATTTTCGATTCAAAATTTAAACCCCTATTTCACCTCTATAAGGATGGAATTTTTGAAAATCTCTTTTCAGTTCAGTGTGCGTTGACATTGTAAATTACTGTCTAAATTTCACACTTCAACCATTAGCGGTTACGGCTGTGCAAGCGTCTATAATCTATATACCAGTCAGTACAATATGTAAGTCAGCTAGTATCTTAGTATAGGTCGCGCAACGGTTTATGAGCGCTCAGTGAAAGTGGAGGGGATCGTTCGCGCATGTGACCAATCGCAAAGAATCTATATTACTAACGTACCAATAGCGTGTCGGCAGCCACGTTCGGCATGCGTTCAGCGCATCCACAGTTCCCCGCCCGAGCCCGCTACCGCCAAACACACCCAAAAACTGACTTCTGCGCTTCTCTACTTTTGTCGAAAGATCTTAATTCGTTGCGCAACCTGTACATATATTAAAGACATTTCGTTTACAAGCGATGTGCTAGCAATGATATCGAAAACACTCACTCCTAAATTAAATTATTTTTACATTGATCATTTAAGAGCGAAGACAATAGAACGACGCGACAGCGCTAACGAGACAGAATCAGCGGCAATTGCTGTCGCCGTCTCCCTGATGACTGATGACCGATGACGGATCAGCACCGCCGAGCGCCGCAGCAAGTGGTAACTACATCCTGATTCACGAGCTTCATCAATCTTGTTTAGACACCTTATTACACGTGACACCCTACTGGCTACTGGCTAATGGCTAATGGCTACTTAACCCTTCAGCTATTGCGTTCATCCATTTATAAGTGCTGAATAATGCTAAGATCAATCTTTGTTTAGTTTAATGAATTGAAAAAGAAAGAAAACCGGTACAGATACAGAATAACGACAGTAGATGATTTAGTAACAAAATAGTATCTATGGACGCTGCAACAACGTCAATCTGAAACCGTGGTAGGTATGAGGTATCCGAAGAACTTGAGTTACGGGGACCAGACAACGGGAAGTAGGTAAGTATATTTAATACTTTTATACTACACAATACACATTTTTAAGATTTTTATTACAATTCATCAACACATCCATGGCCTGGAAACTGAGAAAACCTTTTTTTCTTTCGACGGTGTAGTGTATGTGATTTACTAATAAATAAATAATATATACATAATACAACAATTACTACACACGTACATACATACATACAAACAGACATAACACTGTCTTGATCGCACCACGTCAGTCACACGAGAGTCGTAGACGAGAGTGGACGTGTAATAGTTATTGCTGCTAAGTGCGAGATCAAGCCTGTGAATTACAACACAAACACAGGGTATTACAAGTGGCGACGAGGAAAAAGGTACAATAATCAAATTACTTTCAAAATAAGACTGTTAAAAGCGTATAGGTTAAAAAAAAAAAAAGAAGGAAAAAGATTCAATACGTCATTATGAAAATGGATCATAACCCTGTTGTGGTTGTCGTTTGATACATTTAAATTTTATTTATTGGTTAAAAAACTATTATAATCTATTTATTGTTTCTCAGTAAGTTATTCATATCTACCTACATTATTTATTGCTATACCAAATATGACTTGTGCGCGCGTGTCAGATTAGGGTATAGATTAAAAGAATAAAAGTGTTTATTATGGAATTTAAGGGATTGATTCTCGAATGGTTGCTTAATCTAAAGGTCAACCTAACAAAACAATGTACAAGTAAATTATTGTCAAGACAAGATACCGACATAATTTTAATAATTTTAAGTAAAGTAAAATTTAGATAATAATTGATATATATCTATTATTATCAGTAATCTATTTACTGATATTTCAATTCGAATATGTAATTTTTATAGCAAATAAATCTCAACCTACCCCAGAAATTAAAGGAAGGTAGATATAAATATACCATTTTCTATGAGGATCTTCATCACGGTTCAAAATACAAAACAAAGAGATAAATCAAAATTGTTTATTAATTCGGAAATAACAAAAACACGTGGATAGCTGTGATATAAAATACTCATTTTCTACTTGCAATAAACTATTAATCTAACGTTACATTTCCGAACTATAATTTATAACTATTCAGATTTGTCTAACATTGTTTATTAATTCGGAAATAACAAAACATGTAGGTAGCTATGTTATTTAATATAAGACTCGCTTTCTGTTAGCAAAGCACTATTATTTTAAGGTCACATTTACGAACTGTAATTTATAACTATTTAGATTCAAAAGTATGTGGTAGCAACTAGAAATAAACCATACATCAATTAAGGGAGGTGATGTCGTGAACAATACTAACTTTCACAATTGTATTGTAGTAATTAATTATTAGAAAGCAATGTGGAACCAGGGGCTGCAGCCACGGAATATCGAATGATATCAAACACAATATTTTGAGATTGGAGCGGTGACTAAACAATGGGTAAGTAGCATCGCCGGGTAAGTAGCTTCGCCTGAATGTTTCAGCTTCCCGTGGGGGAGACCCACAGGGTGTGGTTTGCTCTTCTACAGGCTAGCAAGACTAGCCAGAGTGGCCGTGGACAAATACTTTAATGGTTGCGAGTAGTTTGTAGATGGTTAACAAATACTTTTATACATTTCGCTTACACAGTTACACAGTCCTTTAGTGGTAATATGGTTATTTATTACATCAATGACACATAGACAACTAAGGTTTAATATTTGACATAGTAGATAGTAGTATGCAACGGCATTAGTATTGGTGTTGCCAAATGTTTAATATGGTATATATAACCATATCTAATACGCGCGTTATCTCGCCAAAGGTATAGGTACGTATGAATAGTTCAAGCTTATTGAGTTTTTCTAATGTACGAATTAAGTTACGATATGAATGATAAAAAACAAACCAGTTTATTCTGAAACTACAGTAAGATGTAAATTTTCTTTTGAAGATTTGTAGCAATTTATTTGAGATACTAAGTAGGTTCTTAAGTTTGGTCTTTGTTTAATCCTATTCTTAAACAATTGACGTTCTTTGGCGCATAACTTTTACAAAATATGTCGGTATTATGTTTGTTTAAACAAAATAAATTCTGATTCTTGTTGTATGTTGAGCTTGTAATTATTATAAGGTCAAAAGCAGTAAAATAAAGAATATATTTGCTTCATATACATAATAATATAAAATTAATTTCGTTAAATTAATAAATAATATAGGTAACAATAAACAATGCTTTTTAACTATACTGAATCATGTCACAGGGTACCTGATAATAGGTACATACTACCATTAAATTGGCTATTGGGTATGAAATATTACCTCCATTAAATTGGCTATTGGATATGTAATAATACCTCCATTAAATTGGCTATTGGGTATGTAATAATACCTCCATTAAATTGGCTATTGGGTATGAAATATTACCTCCATTAAATTGGCTATTGGGTATGTAATAATACCTCCATTAAATTGGCTATTGGGTATGTAATAATACCTCCATTAAATTGGCTATTGGGTATGAAATATTACCTCCATTAAATTGGCTATTGGGTATGAAATAATACCTCCATTAAATTGGCTATTGGGTATGAAATATTACCTCCATTAAATTGGCTATAGGGTATGTAATAATACCTCCATTAAATTGGCTATTGGGTATGTAATAATACCTCCATTAAATTGGCTATTGGGTATGTAATAATACCTCCATTAAATTGGCTATTGGGTATGAAATATTACCTCCATTAAATTGGCTATTGGGTATGAAATAATACCTCCATTAAATTGGATATTGGGTATGAAATAATACCTCCATTAAATTGGCTATTGGGTATGTAATAATACCTCCATTAAATTGGCTTTTGGGTATGAAATATTACCTCCATTAAATTGGCTATTGGGTATGAAATAATACCTCCATTAAATTGGCTATTGGGTATGAAATAATACCTCCATTAAATTGGCTATTGGGTATGAAATAATACCTCCATTAAATTGGCTATTGGGTATGAAATAATACCTCCATTAAATTGGTTGTTGGGTATAAAATAATACCTCCATTAAATTGGTTGTTGGATATGAAACAATACCTTCACTGATAGTATAAAGATGACTGGTAGTATAAAGGGTACAAATTGATACCATCATTAAATTGATAGTTTTTGGAATTATTGTCCCGCTTAGGGTAAAGAATGTCACCAGTGTAGTAAAATAGGACAATTTAAGTCCTATTGTAAGTCGAGATTAAAAGTTTCAAACAATAAAAGGAAACGTGAAAGTTTTTCTAATAAAGAAAATAATACACAGGTTTGGAAAAAAGCTAGAATGGGAAATAGAAACGAAGTCAATTTAGTAGAAGATTACGAAGTTGATTACGTTTTTTAAGTTGAAAATGATGCTACAATAGGGGATCGGACTACATCTGGAGTGTTTTGTTTCATTGATATATTCAGAAATATTGAGGCATTGCTACTTGGTAAATGTAAAAAAAATATATACTATTTTGTATAAAGTTGCGACACTTGCGAAATTTTGTATACAAATCGACAGACCTTTGAAAATATTGACTTTTGATATACGGTTTCTTCTGGGAAGTAACTTATATTTGGGAGAACTATTCATTTATGTAATAGGGAAAAGTCAGTCCGCTTGCCTATTACTTGCAAATTAGGTGGAATTAAAATAAATATGCAAATTGACTCTGAATGTAAACCAAATCTAATTAGCGACAAAAACATGGAAGGAATTGAAGGATAAGAAAGTTCAGATTAGGAATATAATTAAGTGGCCAAACAAAATATAAAATGTTGTTTCTTAATACATTTTGGACAAAGTGTTGTATGTTAGGATAATTTAAGTATGTTCAATACGAAGAGCAATAATCACTGTAGAAACACTAGAAGTAAACACAAACTAGAGCTACCGGTGATCAGACTGAGTAAAGTTAGTAAATCGTTTATACGCCTATAGAATAGAATCCCGGAAAATGTTCAAAATCTGTCTATTAATAAATTTAAAAAAGTAGTTAAAGAGCGTTTGTGTATTAAAGCTTATTATAGAGTAAATGATTTTATTGCGAATCGCACACCATGGAAATAGGATGGCCGCCTTGGAGATTACTTCTATTTACTATTGTAATCTTTTAATGTAGTTTTGGTCATGTCATTACTCATTGTAATATGATATTTTATTTTAAAAGAAAACTTTCCATATTTTCGGTAAAAGATCAGTTTCTTACGCCGGTTCTTCTTGCCGGGTTAGTTCCCGAACCGGTGGTAAGCACCATGTAAAATGAAGTTTAAAAAAAAATATAAATATAGTAAAATGAAGTTTAAAAAAAAGAGTATAAAATACTTTGAATAAAATTGTGTTTCTATGAGAGTATTTTGCTGAGACGAAACGGAATTGTTATACCTGTCTGGTGGCCACGCATTGATAAGGATGTAGAAAACTTAATCAGATCTTGTAAAGGTTAGACGTTAGTAGGGTTGCCAATAGCACCAGCGCCTATGAAAAGACGTGACTTACCTTTGGCTCCATGACTAGATATTGCGATGGATCTTTTAGGTCCACTGCCGAACAATTACTATTTACTTGTTGTTATTGGCTACTGCAGCCGTTATAAACAAGTAAAAATCACTAAGACAATCATAAGATAACAAATAATAAAACTTTTGAACGAAATTTTAAGCAAATTGAGTTACGCAACGAGTTATGGTATTAACATTCTTTTTTTTAAAACAGTTACATATTGGCCGCATATGAATGAAGAGGTTGAAAGACAGAAATAAGACATTTTAAAGCATTTGCGTATTAGTCAGATTGGAAAAAGAGACCTTAAAGATAGTCTCTTTGAGTACCTCATGATGTACAATAGTACACCACACAATGTAACTGATAAAACTCTATCTAAATTATTTTTCAATAGACTTAACCGAGATAAAATTATATCTCTAGAAACTAGGTAAGCTAGTAGTAGTAGCAAACTAAAATTATTATGATATACTAAATAAATATAATAAAACTAAAAAAAAAAAAAAAAAAAAAAAGGGACAGAGTATGGGGACACTGCACGCAGAGCTGAAGAACCAAAAATATTGGAAGGAGATAAAGTTTATTTAAAAACATTAGATATAGCAAATGAACTAACACCGAATTTTGATCCCGCTCCTTATACTGTAGAGACAGCAAGAAACGGAAATTGCACAGTCCGCAACGAAGAAACGGGACAAACTTTAAGAAGTAATATAATTGTACACCTAAAGAAGGTCCAAGGGAAGTAGAGGGCAGTTTCTGAAACAAACAATAAAAGTAACAATGAGGAAATGAAAATAGAAGAATCTTAAATAAGATTACAATAGGATAGATTTAATTGTTAAATAAAAAACTTAATAAGGAAGGGATGTAGTGTATGTGATTTACTAATAAATAAATAATATATACATAATACAACAATTACTACACACGTACATACATACATACAAACAGACATAACACTGTCTTGATCGCACCACGTCAGTCACACGAGAGTCGTAGACGAGAGTGGACGTGTAATAGTTATTGCTGCTAAGTGCGAGATCAAGCCTGTGAATTACAACACAAACACAGGGTATTACAGACGGGATTCGAACCCACAAAGCGCAGGCTTGAGCACTGTCGCGTTCAAACACTGAGCCACAGAGCGTCAATTTTTAATGATTAGTAGACTGAAATAGAAATGAAAAACTTCGGAAAGTGGTAATGTTACATATTTTCCGGTGTCAAAACTCAAAAGGTCGTCATTGCAATACGAAAAAAAAAAATAAGAAGATCGAATATAATTACTAAACAGCTTTCTTGACAGTTCAACAAGTCCTACAGTCCTACTTTATTTTATTATCAACAAACTGATGCCCGCGGCTCCGCCCGCGTAAATAAAGTATCCCACGGAACCGTACATTTCCCTGCGATAAAAAGTAGTCTATGTCGTTCCTGAGGCTCTAGACTATCTGTGTACCAAATTTGATTTAAATCGGTTCAGTAGTTTTGGCGATAAAGACGGATAAACATACACACTTTCCCATTTATAATATTAGTAAGGATGTTTTTAAAATTTTAAAGTTTAGGAGGATAGTTTTATTCCGAAAAAGTAGAGTTTTCTCGTGGGATACAGTATTTACATGGGCAAAGCCGCAAGTAAAAGCTAATTCTTAAAAACTTTGTAGAATTTAGCTTTATAATATAGAGGCCCAAGCGGGAAGGGGATTTTAGCGACCAGGAACGCTACCAAATCTCATCAATTTAAATTTATTATTTCAGAAGCTAAGTTAAAGACATACAGACAGACGAACACGGACAGACAGAGCGATATAAGAATTGACTACGAAACCCTAAAAAAGGTGAAGTCGCATAATATAAAATCGCAGATTATTCGAATATCGATTGCATCCAATGTATTGCTATAGACACAGGTATAATATTATTATCGTTGGAATTTCTCTATCAAGTTTATCGCTGCCGTAAAGTATCCCAGTTTAAAACTATTGTAAATTGTAATCTCGTATGTTTACGACAGTCGCCTGGTAAACCGATGTATGTAAAACATGTACGTTATGGATATTGGAACTTATGACTGGTTTTGGAACAATGTTACCGTAAGACAACTAAGTACAATATAATTAACTTTACATAAAATATGACATAGTAAAATGTACAGTTTTAAATTAGTAGGTATTTATTAATTTGCAATTATGTTTACATCGTTCCTCTCATTTTGCCTTTTACTATGTAATACAATATTATGATAATATAAATGCTAAAAGTGCATAATAGTATTAATAATATCTACTACATATTATTAGCATAAATATTATTATATTACACGGTTGGAAAAGCGTCAAAGTAATGAGAAGAATGTATAAACTTTGTTGCAAATTATTTTTTATATTTTTTTATATGAGTACATTACTTAAAACTAATTACAATATTAATTATGATATGCCTATAAACTCTTGTCGAGTTTATTAGGCTTCTAAACTGTCGATTTATCGTTTAGTTGAAAGTTTCTGATTTTCACCCATGGCCATAACCGAGAAGAGTGACTTATGACTACAAACAAAATTAAAAAGTAACCCATTTTATCGTTTGGTTGAAAGTTTCTGATTTTCACCCCTGGCTATAACCAAAAGAAGTGACTACAAAGAAAATTAAAAAGAAACCCCCGACCACAAAACAAGTGGAAGTGTTTATGACACAAGATACAACCAGTATGGAAGTCGTCGCCAAACTCACACAAATACACCGATAGGTCGCACTACAGACAAAGAATGTGAATGTAGTGGTGGCACGCGAACCGCACCGATTCGCACTTCCGCTTGTGTTCTTTTCTCAAGTGAGTGAGCTGATGATGATCAAAATAGCTAAGAACTATCTCAATGTTCATGGTCAAGTTTTTTAAAAGAATTTTGAAAATCGGTCCACAGACGGCGGAGTAATCGTTGAACATACAAAAAAAAAACACACATACAGCCGAACGTATAACCGCCTCCTTTTTTGGAGTCGGTTAAAATGTGTCGTGCACTTTTAAAAAACTTAATCAAATTAGGTTCATCCGTTTGGGAGATTCGATACTGTGGCAGACATACAAATACAATAAACACAATTAATACAGACACGTCAAACTAATAACATTCTCTATGCGTCGGGGGTTGAAAATAACTGGACACTGGACAGTGGACAGTGTAAGCTGCTGAAACCATGTAGCACAGAAGACAGCCTGTTGATGATGATGATGATGATGAAGTTCGAAAGGACGGGTGCTAGATATTCGATGATGAATAGATAATATTCACAACAATCACACGCCTGGTCACTGACGTCTCACTTTGTAACGTGACACCGAGCAGCGCCGCGCGCGACACTAGTCAATAAACCTGTCAAATATGTATGGCAAACGACTCTCGACATTATCCTAGTGGGATAGGGTTCAGTGTCGCGTAGTGGGGTGCCGGGCAAAAGTTCTAGGTGTGGATATAACGAGCTACTAACGTAAACTGTGGACTCAATCACACGGAGCGCAGAGCTAGGTGCTGAATAGATATGTCACTTATTTTTAGTGGTCTACGAGGCGGTCTGACTTTTCCAACAATTATGACCAAAAACCCTAAAAAAAAATTCATGTGCGTTTTCTTGCCACGCGTCGGCCCCGGCTAACAGCGTCGTGTACTCTGCCTACATGCATCGTAGCTTTTGGCAACTTTAAGTTCAATGTAGTATGTAACAAATTGTATGTAATAAACTTTTAGTTGTTGAAATAGCTGTACTGTGTACATATTACATACTTAAAAAATTAAAGAAGCGTATATCGGTTAACTCTTTGTGAAGTGAAATGAGCTTTCATTACAACTAACAAGTAACAACAAAAAATATCTATCTATCTCTTCGATCAATGTTATATTATTGATCGAAGATATATCTTTTTAAAATATATTACGTGTTGCCCGCGACTTCGTGCGCGCAAAAGTTAATTTCGCAGAAACCGTACATTTTCCGCGATAAAAAGTAGCCGATGTCATTCCCCATGGCCTACTCTACATCTGTGCCAAACTTCATCAAAATCGGTCCAGTAGTTTCGGAGCCTATTCAATGGAAACAAACATTAGTATAGACTATAGAAGTAGGTATGTACAGATGAAAGGCAAAGCTGATTGACTGATTATGAACGCACAGGCCAAACCCTTAAGATTTTGCACACGTATTTCTTACATGACGTAGACATCCACTAAAAAAGGATTTTTCAAAATTCAACCCCCAAGAGGGCAAAATACATAGTTTCTCGCGGGCGAAGCCGCGGAAAATTAGTGTTAGAAACTTAACAAAATACTTATAAGAAATTATCAAAAATGTACATTGTTATAATTTTCGGATTAAGTAATACCCTGTCTAATCCTGAGCAAGTCTGCGGCTACAGTAAACCGGTACTATTCGTGGCCGGTGGCCGGAGGCAGCTAACCAAACAAACAGACAGCCACTACTACACGAGAGACACCTACACCCGGTAGTGTGTCCCCCCCCCTCCCACCTAGTGACACAATACTGTGTACTACACAAAAAACACGTCTATGCTATAAAAAATAATTCGCGTTAAAATACAGAGAGTCATCCGTGCAAGTGTTAAATTGACAAATGATCACCAATAGGAGTAAGCAATTTTGACATTTGCACTGATGACTCACTGCATTCATAACGCAAATGTAGTATTGTTTCATGTGACTCCGGTATTCGATAGAGTATAAATGTCATAAAATGTGGACACGGTGGTATTGTTTTCCAAACTTTCAAACGTAATATAGGTACTCTTCAGTCGCGTCACAGAGTATTCACTAAAAGTAATAATCCCAAGGACTGTGTGGCTCTTACTAAATTTTATCATCATCCCAAGGACTGTGTCGCTCATCGCTCTTACTAAAAGTAATCATCCCAAAGACTGTGTCTCTCTTACTAAATTTTGTTATTATCTTAAGGACTGTGTCGCACTTAGACACCTATAATTCGATTCTATCTCCTTGCTCGCGATTCGCGATGAACTGTGCTAGTTTCCAAACTCCTTTGGAGTCCGCTGGCGCTTCCATTCAACAATATACCATTATGTTTTCTTACCATTACCATGATAACTTTCATTTACATGGTTATCCATGGCCCATCAATTTGGGTATGCTTTACGTAGGTACTCGTGTGGGTCCAAAGTCTGCTGGTGGACGGTAATGTAATGTGTCTGGTGATATCACGGCCATCGATCACGGCTGATTGGGCCGGTGACAGCTCCCCGTGGGAATACAGTTGCTATGTCCCCACGCGATACTAGTTACTATTGTGGTATATACCTCTTACCTACCACGTACTTAATATACCTAAGGGTCAATACACACCGAATCGAAAACGATACGCGACATGGCGCGCAATCTTAAGATAGCTATTCAAAATTGAACTTTATTCATTACACAACAAGGTACACGTTTCATTGTAAGTGCCGTTACACGTTCCGGTTGCCGGGTAGCCGCTGCCGGGTAGTGTATGGCCGTGTGTATAACTGTACACCGGTACGTGTGAAAGCTCTCGTACTAGGATGCACATCTCGTATATCTCACACGCAAAAATTATACGAATGGCAGATTGGTATGTGTAATAAACCAAACTGCCGTACCATTAAGATTGACATTGATAGAGTCAAACATATTGATATATTTGTTCCACGGCGACAGAAAAACTTGTTCATAATAATTTAACACAACTTTTTATACACACTTTTCCACTTTATTTAGATTTTTACAATAATTAAATATAAACACGACCGGTTTCGATTAACTCATCATCAGAGTTAAATCGAAACCGGTCGTGTTTATATTTAATTATTGTAAAAATCTAAATAAAGAGGAAAAGTGTGTATAAAAAGTTGTGTTATATTATTATGAACATGAATTTCCACCAAGAACCAACAGTACGTTCAATCAGTTATAGAAAAACTTGTATCACTTGAAAATTCGCGGTTTCTCAGGGATCAGGGACTAAGCTAAAAGGATTTTTCTTCCCCAAAACTGCCTGCAAACTAAACTTCTTAGAGATACTTGCAGTCGTTTCCGAGATTCTGATTATTATATACACAAAAATTGCTCGTGTAAAGTACATTTTCTCATTTAAAGTATCAATAGTCAACCACCAGATATCCTAGCACCTGGACGCTGACAAGCTGTCACTCGACATATTTGCCCCACTCCGTCCGTCCGGTCCAGCTGTAGCCTGTACTCTGGACTCTGGAGTGGTCTCGTGCGGAGAGCTCCACAAACACAGACTATTGAACACACTCTGACTATTTGGCGATTCGCGGAATAGAAATAAAAAAATATATTGGGATACATTTCAGATGTAGTTGATGAAATTTAAAGTTTTGTTGAAGTGACAGGCGATTTGTCTGCTCGTATGCTAGGTTTAGGCTCGGACTGTATGTTACGGAATCCGTAAAATTCATTTATCTAAATGTATAAAAGGCGAACCTGACTGACCTATCTATCAACCTACAGCCGAAATAAATTAACGGATTTTGCTGAAATTTGGCATATAGGTAATGACGTAGGTATCCACTAAGAAAGGATTTTTGAAAATTCGGTCCCTAAGGGGGTGAAAAAGGGGTTAAAATTTTGTATGGAAATCGAACTCCACGCGGACGAGATCGCGGGCAAAAGCTAGTTCATAATAAATTCGTAGAAGTCAGCTAAAATTCAGAGCACCGAAAACAGAACTCTAGGTTAATACACTAGAGCTATATTTTCAGCGCTGTTTTTTTCTAGCCGGAGAGATGCCGGATGCATGTATTCTGAGCCTTACTACTTAAAATATTACCAATAGAAGTCAGAAGCCCAATTCTCTTAACTATTTTCGATATAATCCCGTTTCGGTCCACGCGCTGACTCAATCCCGTACGCGTCAATACGTGCGCACGCGATTTGGGTACAGCCTGAAAATCCAAACGGGATTTTATCGACATAATATTTACGAGAATTACTTCCCAGAATTACGATAACTCGCGACTCACTAATTCACGATTGACCTATTCAATTCAACATTTAATTCTTTCAGTTCCTTCACTGAAAACTCATATTTTCTGCCACAACAACGAAAGAAAAAGCATAAAAGCGCAGCGCGATGAAAGACATTCATATTACATTCACTACAATATTACAAACACTCATACAATATTACATACACTCATACAATTCTCGACTGAAATACGGTTAACCGTTAATTCTTCGAGAACAGTCCGTATAACCCGTATAAGCTGACACAGTCTTTATAACTGAATCGCCATTGTGGTCCATACTTCTATTGTGGTCGGTTATTGTTTGCGATGATTTGTGGAGCGATTTCAGCACGAGATTGTATCGGGCGCTATATTAAGGATCTATTATTATGGAAGTAATATTTATTAGTATATTATGAAAGTTCCTACGTTGGTACAGCTACAATTATTAGTTATATTAGAGTTATGTTTTTTCGTACAGGAGTGAAACGTCTTATTTTCAAAAGAATCGAGGGACTACATACTTAATATTGAGTAAAACCTACACAAATAGCTTTTCGTAATTTAACATCCGCTTTTAACATTCTTCTACAAGTTACAATAATTAAAATACAGTTACAAAACAACTTAATCACAATAATTAATTTCAGCTTGATCCCACAGTACACAGTGTATGTTTATCTACACATCTACATGTGAGCACACGTGCTGATTGCTGATTGCATTACCGCACGTTCGTTACACACGTCACACGTCACACAGCACACATCTCACGTCACACGTCACACGTCATACGTGCAGCTTGCCTAGTAATAGTATGTCTCGATTGTTATATAGACCTAATACAACAATTCTAGAATTCGAGGAGTCTAGAGAGCTTTATTCGCCAAGCAAGAATACATGCGAGTGAAACGTTAGAGGTTTACCAATCTACCGCGATAAGTGTCACATAGCTTATTTGCACGATTTATCTCTGTCGCTCCATATAAAGTGAGCAACGGTACAACTTAGAATAAGCTATCCGACACTTATTAGAAGATTGTGAAACAGGTCCTCTGTAAAATGATGTTAGTTGACAATGTTGCACAAATTTCACATAACATCAGCTATAAGAGTAAGTAGTAAGAGTAGTGGTAAGAGCAATATACTTTGGCGCCAAGGCCTGAGAGTCAATTCTGCTGGATAAAACCTGCACTAATACAATTACAATCAAGTCCTGATAAGCTATGACTATCAAACGGTATTCTCGTAAACGTCAGACCAAAGTGAAACGCGTTCTGATTGGTCGAAACTTCATAAAATCAGTTTATGATAACAAGTCGCTTCACTTATTATAACAATCAAAGTAAAGTTGAATAATAATAATAACAATGGACGCTTTACACCACGTCAATCTGGTCCCTTGGCAAGTTCTCGAACAACTTGTGCTACGGGTAGGTAGTAGGTACCAGATAACGGAAATTTATACTATTCACATATTTAGGATTTTTATTTTTATATTATACACATATTAAATATACATCCATAACCCAGAAAATCAGAAAAACTTTTTGTTCCTTCGGCGGATTTCGAACCTGCGACCCCCAGCTTGATCACCAACACGCTCAACCCCTGAGCCACAGACGTCGTCGAAAGTCTACTTTAGATACGAGAATTGAGGTTCTGGACTATCTGCGCTTGTTTGCTGAGTTTGCTCCCACAGTATAAAAATACGTATAACACTCAAACAAAATTATCGACAAACATCTTCCCGAAGCTGAAAACATAATATTTTCAACCTTCAGCGTTCATAACGCAAAACGCGGAAAAATAACATCACTCAAACTAATGCAATATATTAGAATCGCAAAATATGATATTGGCCGCGTAACCCGAGACGGCAGCGGGGGGTTCGGTTGGACCCCTTTTGGGAGGGGGGAGGTTTGTCAGATGGGGGGTTGATATTCAATTGGGCGATCGTGACACGCCGGACCCACATCATGTCATGTTCACTGGAGTGATGCTATATGACACATTAGTAGTCATCATCACTTGAATATGGGTCACCATCAACATCATTAATTTAAGAGCCATAAATTGTCTTCAAAAATAATAAGGTTAAAAATGGAATTTTATCTGTAATACATCTACTAGCAGTATTTGATAGAGTAACAAATATCCATTGATTATTACAAGATTTAACAGTTATAAACACCAATCAATTGAACACAGACTTAAAAACTCAATGTAGGCCATGAAGTAAGTTTGACAGAACAAATCTTCATACAATAAAATTATACGCCATCTTGGTTTTCACCATACTTCTAATGTCAGCCATCTTGTTGTCACCATACTTCAGATATCAAAATGGCCCCAAAAATCACAAAAGTGGGACCAATTAACTGGAGGCACGTTTGCTCCAACATGCCTCGTCTATAATACATACATATCTATACTAATATTACTAGCTTTTGCCCGCGACTTCGTCCGCGTGGAACAATACTTTGGGATATCGCTGAAATTTACCCGCGACTTTATTTATGACTAACGAAAGCGGAATCCTATTTTTTTAAACGGAACCCTAAAATAAAAGTAGCCTATGTTAGACCCTATAACATCAGCTATCTGCTAGTGAAAGTCCCGTGAAAGTCGGTCCAGCCGTTTCAGAGATTAGTCGGAACAAACAGACAGACAGACCGACTGACAGACAGACAGACGGACAGACAAAAATTAAAAAAAATGTACTTTATTGTAAGTACCGAATATACTTTCAGATTCATTATGTAAAAAGCTGTTAATTTTTTATTACAAACAGACACTTAAATTGTATTTAACTGTATAGATGTATAGATATTATAATGTATTATATTTTAAGATATTATCAATTTGATGTTTATAAAATAACTAAACTATTTAACTAATTACTAAACTAAACTAAACATTAAACCGTACGCGCACCCCGCCTTGGTGACGCCCACTTCGCAACGGGCCGTGCAGCAGAAATCGTAATATTTTAATTTCGCCATAACTTCAAAACCAAACATCCAATTTTAATCATTAAAAGACCAAATATTATCTACATAAACTGTACTTAGTGATGAAATAATTTATTTTGATAAGGATTAATAGTATGAGTAAAATAAACGCGTTGAAATGTAGTCCAAAAAAAATTCAAGATTTCTAAATAAAAAAATGGTTGTTGTGCCTCACTCGACATAGATAGGTATAGTGTGTCGCGTACTTTTTTGTAGATATTTATAAGATCTACAATTAATTAGAACATTTTATGGTTCTATCTTTTATAGTTTAGGCAGCGTATGCAAAATAAGTAACTTTTCTGGTTGATTTTTTACACCTTGTGTCCGAAAAACCCAAATATCTTACGGAACCCTATTTTTTTCCAAAATAAAATTTAGCCTATGTTACTCGTGGATAATGTAGCTTTCGAATGGTGAAAGAATTTTTGAAATCGGTCCAGTACTTTTTGAGCCTATTCATTACAAACAAACAAACAAACAAACATACGAACAAAGTTTTCCTCTTTATAATATTAGTGTAGATAGTGTAGATAAAGCTGAAGAGTTTGTTTGTTTGTTTGAATGCGCTAATCTCAGGAACTACCGGTTCGAATTGAAAAAATATTCCATTTATCGAGGAAGGCTTTAGGCTATATAACATCACGCTGCGACCAATAGGAGCGAGAAATCAGGGGAAAATGTGGAAAAAATGGGGAAAATTATTCATCTTTGAGGGCTTCCGTTGCGTGCGTATGTCTATCTTTTAAGATACTCACTATAATCTTTTTTATGGTAATCAAATTTAGTCGAAATTCGAAATCGACGCTGACGAAGTCGCGGGCAACAGCTAGTATAATATAATATGTGTACAAATTAAATAATTACATGTTATTTACACGCCTTTGATCTTTTTGCGAAAAAACACTTTGTTCGCGGGTTTTCGGGTTTTTAAACATGTTTTTATAATAATTGTTCTACAAATATATATTGAGAATTTTGCCTGCGAAAATAATATTTATGGTCCACTATAATAGTTTAATTGATCAATTTGGTAAAGTGTATGCCGTAAAAGGTGTTATGTATGTTTTGATAAAATTTTATGTTTTGTTATTGCGAACTTGCGTTAGATTCTCACACATAATATCCTCTTATAACTAATTATTGCGAATTAAATTAGTTACGATGCCATAATGTTGTACGGTATCATTAATTTCGATGAAATAATACACACTTTTAAAGTAAACATATCTAATAATATTTTGTTTGCAGTACATACCTATTATCTACCTTCCGACACAAAAAAGCAAAATCACCAATGCCTTCATAACAAATAATTTGGTTGGATGCTCTAAAGTCTATGTACATGTTTTTAGTTACCACAAATCATTCGAATATGCGTTAAGCTTAAGGTGGTTCGTTTCCTATACAAAAATACAATGGACATTAATTAGGTAATTCATACTATTACTACATAAATTTATATGCACATCTATTTATTTTGCAATACAATTGTCGCAAAATATATTTAAAATACTTTATTTCACACAGAAGTCACATTTTTATTGAATTTTCGATAAAAATATTATTTAGCGGAAAAACTGCTATAAACATAATATTAATTAATTTAATGCTATGGATTTCCGCAAAGTAACGCCTGATTCTATTAACCATTGTATTTTTGTATAGGAAACGAACCACCTTAAAGCATTCCTATTTCCTATCTAATATGTATATAATTTAAAATATAATATATACTTGTGTAGTGATTTATTGATATTTACTGTCTTCTTATCGCGAATATTATAATATACTAGTTTCAACTTCAAGTCAAGAATATAGAAAATATTCTTTGTAACAACTAACAAATAAAACTTTTCAATTGGAACACAACTTTTGCGATACATAAAGTTGTACAAATAAGAGTGACACAGAAGTAACCTCATAAAACATGTGGACAAATAACGCGTCGCCATAACTCCTGCGTGATACATTGCCTTACAACGTGCGAGTTGTGATGAATAGCCAACTCGGAACTCGCAACTTTCAACTCTTTCGGGATCAAACTCTTTGTACGTGTTGCGGCTTTTGCAAATTAGGAGCTTTTGCTTGTCCTGTACTTTTCAAACTTTTCCCTTTGCTGCTTAAGTTTCTACTTTCCACTGACACTATAGTTATAGTGAAAAGTGTAACTAATTTAATTTTGATATAATTTATTATTCTGCGTAATTTTTTCAAGAAAACAGAGTTAGCACGCAACTTTCCGAGAACAATTTGCAAATAATACGAGAACCGCACTTATTTCCGGGGTAAAAAGGGCCCTACGTTCTAATCCAGGAGCCCAATTCTCGTAACTGTTCTATTTTTGATCATAGTCCAGTTTCGGTCCGCGCGCTGCCTCACTCGCTCACGTGTCATAGAATTGTGCGTGAATGCGACAAAACAAAACACTACGCTGACCGAAACAACGATTACGATCACAAATAGTTACGAGAATTGAATAATAGAGACGGAAAATTTAACTTCAGTCATAAACAAAATACTTTCGCGCGTGTAAAAGTGTATAGTAGACAAATTTATGTGTAGGTACCTTACTTGAAATTAACGAAAGGAATAATTTGCGACTGTCATTTAATTTAACATTTTTCAATTAAACAGCAAGGTACTCTAGGTGATTAGGTTACCGAGTTGGTCCGCTTCAATATCTCTTGTACGTGCCGCTGTGCTACCCCGGGGTATATCGTCTAGAATAGTTTAATCCGGCGCGTGTAGCACTTCCCACGAGGTGACGGTTTAGCATCTCATTAAATACACGCGGCGTTCGATTCGGTCGTATTGATTAGAATAACACTGTATGAATATTGTTATATTGATGTTAATTATACATATATAAATTAAATCTAATTTAATCTCAACGTATATATAAAATATTGAATTCGACGAAAGTAACGTTTTATTGTATTTCTTATTTAATTCGTCGCACTATTATGCGCTACTTGTTTGTTTACTACATTAATCAGAAAGGAGTATTTCGGCTACTATCCGCTGCTTTGTTTAGGTGACCTACCCACCTAAAAATATTAGCTATGTCTATTCAACAAAAGCCGTACATTTTGCTGCGATCAAAATGACCCTATGAGTTATATGACATGTATTAATCTAGAATTCTAGACTGAAAAGCACCAGTGTATTCGTAAAAATCAGCCCAGTTTTTCTAGTTAGAAAACCGGCCGTAGAAAACGGCAAAAACATGTTGATTGTTACTTGTTAGCGGCCCCTCTTAAATATTTATTTTGATCTATTTTTAGTATTTGTTGATAAAGTACAAAACAGAAAAACATAATCTGTGAAATTTTCCACTGCCTAGCTATCACAGTTCACGAGATACAGCCTGGTGACAGACATACGGACGGACAGCGGAGTTTTAGTAAAAGCATTTTTACACTCTTGTGGTAACTAATATCTATTCTGTGACTCTGGGTACGAAATCCTAAAAATTACGACACTAGTCACAACTAGATGACTGTTTTACATTTAAGTAGTAGCGTCAAATAATGTCATGGGATACTCATCCCAACTTACCTGTCCGGTAGTTGTGGTATAGTATACGGGTACGCGACCCCGGCTTCCCTAGCTATTACTGTCCTATCCCTTGCCCTCCTGGGCGGTAATATCCTACATTTCCTATTTCCCACTCTAACTTACCAATCTTCCTTTCCACACCACCTATCCTTCCCTTTCCCTATTCCTACCCTCTCCGCCAATCCGCGGGAACGCAATGGATAATCGTAAAAAATAATTTAATTATCCAAAATGGCGGCGATGTGGTTCGCCACCCATCACGTCTCGTTCCTCGCGGAGGCGAAAAGTGGCCCATGGAGAGCTGCTTCGCTACGTTGAATGTAAGAGGAGGAATGGATGGTAAGAATGAAAGTGGATGAAGCGAAACAAGTATGTAAGGATCGTAGCAAGTGGAAAGAAGTGGTCTCTGCCTACCCCTACGGGAAAGAGGCGGTCTCTACCTACCCCTACGGGAAAAAGGCGTGATTATATGTATGTATGTATGTCAAATAATATTATTATGTCCCACAGTCCACGCTTACAAAATACAACCCTAATACAAAATTGTGTATGTATTTTAATATTTAGAAGTGTTGTGTAAGTATGACTCGAGTAAATAAAAGGTCTTACGAAGGCGTTCGGACACCGGAGCCGGCATACAAATGTCTGTATTACCGGTTCGCCCGAGTTTTATCCGGCAATATCTAGTTTGATCCGGTCTCGCCCACCTGTAACCGGTATGAAATTTTCAGTGGCGGAGTTATTCGGGGCGGGAGCGATAAAATAACGACTGTGTTGTGTTCGCGTGAATATTTATATACTGAATTTGTTTGGGTTCACTCTACTTTATTGTACTATTGATTGTTTTCTATTTTCTACACTCATAAAAAGGCTTGTTGACTTGTTGAGTTATTCACACGCATTCAGAGTTATTTAAAGACTGTTTTCTGTGATTGAAATTTCGATATACTTCTATATAAGGTTCGGTAAAATCAATTACGGATATTTTCAGTATCTATACTAATATTATAAAGCTGAAGAGTTTGTTTGTTTGTTTGTTTGTTTGAACGCGCTAATCTCAGGAACTACTGGTACGAATTGAAAAATTCTTTTTGTGTTGGATAGTCCACTTATCGAGGAAGGCTTTAGGCTATATAGCATCATGCTAAACTCAATACGAGCGGAGTACCAATCAAGAATGTTACAAAGTCTTTTTTTCCTTTTGAGAGCTTTCGCTACGTACGCTGCGGAAACGGTTAAAGTTTCGCTAAAATGATGTATGGCAGAATTGTTCCGCTTTAAAAGTTCTAAAAAAAGTCCGCGACAGTATATGTCTATCTTTTAAGGTTGGCTCACTATAACCTTTTTATACTTACCAAATTTGTTCTAAAAGTAAGCATTTTTTGTGAAGGTGTTTTCATAAAGATTATATTAATCCTTATCCAAGTAAATACGTTATTCATTACAAGCATTTAATCTAGAAGAAATTTGCCGTTTACATCATTTGATTTCAATGAGTATTTTAGAAGATATCGCAGTAATAAAATAATCATGCGCGCTATAGTAAGGCGCGCGGAGCGGGCGGGCAGTCGTGAGGTGGAAGCGCTTCTTCTACGTAAATGAAGTCGCGGGTAAATTTTAGCGATATCCCAAAGTAACTATTCCACGCGGACGAAGTCGCGGGGAAAAGCTAGTATGATATATTGCTTATAAATGTAAAGATGTTTAAACAGAAAAATAATTGTCATACTAGAAAAAAAATCTTTACATGGGCGAGTTTGCGTTTTGCGGAAAGTCATACATGTGATAACTTTTTACTTTGAATATGACATTATTTTTTTGCCTAAACATCTTTACATAAGCAGTGGATTATGTGCCTGAAGTATCCGTAATTGATTTTCGGAGACATTATAGGTATTTTAAGGTCGACGACTGGTCGATGAAAATATGAATTTGTTTTGTATTTAATATCATTTTTAAATTGTATGCGAAATGTATTGTAGTTGATACTTGATACAGTACGCGTATCAACTAGTCATAATCGCTTTATTTAATTGGAGAATGAGAACACAGTATAAGCGTCATTGGTCAATTTTGACATCTGTAATGATGATTCGCTGTAAACTTAACGCGAATTAATATAGCTACGAGGCTTAAACTGTTACATAACGCATCAAACCTTTCAAAATAACTTAAAACCGAGACAATTTAAACTAACATTGAAGCACCCAAATGTTTAGCCTTTACCGCCATTATACGAAGTTAATCCAACGGTAATTATACTTGGGAAACTGTTAATGTTTACACAGAGTTATGTGGAGTCACGACTACCTGCGTTATCTTAGCCCAAAACTTGTAGAAAGTTTGGTAGTCGAGAGGAATCTTACGCGGACCGTCCCGACCTGGCACAGATGTATAGCCACAGTGTAATGACTAATTAGGGGCAGCAGGATAAGTAAACTTACAAATCTCAATATCTAATGCCCGATTTTTTAAGATTTTACATATACTCTAGATCAGTGTTTTTCAACCTGTGGGTTGAAAGCTCCTGTAGGGGGATCGCCGGAGGTCGAGAGAACTTTACTTACTAAAAAACAATAAAGATTAAAAAGATTGATTTATTAAGTAAGAGAATTTTAACAAAATGATATAGGTACTCATAAATCGATCATCGATATCATCGATGTATGTAATTGTAAAATAATGTATTTGACGTACTATATTATGTACGTTTATATCCGAATCCTAATAATGAAGATGCATAAAAACGTCGTATGGAATGAATATTTGTAATACTGTAACCAGTGTTGCCAACCTCAGGAAAGCAAATAGCAGTAAATGGTACTTGAAAAAACAGCAGAAAACAGTAAAATAGTAATTTCAAAACATCAAATCTACTGTCCGACATAACATTCGGAGAATTGATACATAGTTATACAACTACTGTTAGATTCACTACAAATTAAGGAATTTCTGAATTGTAAAGTAAATAAAATCAAAATTTAATTTAAAATAATTTTCCAAATACAAGTAAAGCACAGCTATTCTTGTTCCACATAATATTATACTACAAATGTAGCTATCCTGTTTTACTGTAAGTCAAAACTCAAAAGGATTGCCTCAGTAAAGGGGGGATCCCCTATGCTACAGCCTGCAAGAGGCCGGCCGCCGTATTACGTAAAAATTGCGATTAGCAAAAATCTTGCAGTCATCGCGCGATAGACGCGCAATCGATTGCTGAACGTCAAATAAAATCGTATTACCTATGCGATCGATTGCTAATCGCTCGCTGTTGTGTTTGAATGCATGCTTTCTCTAAAAGATTATTCCGGTTTGACGTGTTGGTTATGACTTATTTCCATTTGGAATTAATTATTATTTTAAAAACAGTAGAAATACGAACTAAAACAGAAAACAGGGATGTCAGGCCGAAAACAGTAAATCTACTGTTAAAACAGTAGGGTTGGCAACACTGACTGTAACATACACATACATACATGATAAATAATTTAACCAAGAGCATGTCAGGACATGTCTAAGGAGGGTTCCGTAACTATAAACGCGTAATATGCTTTTTTTTAATTACTCCAAAAGTTACTGTCTGATTTGGTTCGCAATAATTTTCCTAAAGAGTTTTTAGCATGATCCATCAGCATGAAAATTTGCAAGTTTCTATCTCCTATAGTTTAAAAATGCTAGGGGGGGGGGTACCAACTTACAAACTACTTTGGAGGCCGATTACTCGGAAATGGTCAACTTTATAAAAAAGTAACGTATGAAACCTTGCCTTTATTTTAAAATACCTATTCTACGATATCCCACACGATGGGGTAGAGTGAATAAATATTTTTCATCTCCACTTCACATGTATGGAGAGCCACCCCTAAAATATATTTTTTTTTATGATCCCGAAACCGTGATCTATACACAATCTATAACTGCACCAAATTTCAACAATTTATATTCATAATTACAGGAGCTAGAGGCGCGGACAGACAGACAGACAGACAGACAGAGCGAAACTATAAGGGTTCCTTAAGTATTACGGAACCCTAAAAAGCGAAGGGTCGGGGGGTCGCGAAATATTTTTTCATACAAAGGGGGTCGCATCATGAAAAAGGTTGAAAAACACTGCTCTAGATAAGCTAAGTTTAATAAGCGCCGAGTTTTTAAATTCCAAAACATCCATCTAGAGGTCACTAGATGGAATAAAGTTATTTGGGTTTTACTGTAATTCGGCAATGTACATTGTTTCATGAAAAGCAATTCTAATTTTAGGAATTAAATTGAGATTTAGACTATAATAACTAACAAAAATGTGTAAGCATTTTTTGCAAGTTTTTTAATTCCTTTCTGTTTCCACGACATCTATCAGTACCAAGACATGTAAATTACGAGTTTTGAAATTGATAAACGGGTCTCATGGCTCAGTTACGTTAAACTAAGTTTTTGTTCGGAAAAACAATTTCCACAAGTTATCGAACCAATAGCGCCAATGAACCGGTACATAAACTACCGACAAATTCACCTCAGAAACTGGGCATGAGATTATTTATGACGTCATAAGTCATAATCTTTTCTAGTCTTCGAGAGCTGGTAAATAGTAAATACCATGATGTTATGTTGGTAAATACCATAGATTTAGTAGTATATACTACTCTAGGTACCTAGAATGGCCCTGTGGACGGTTCTGAGGAAAATGGGCTGTCCTGTGAAGTTTGTTAACGTAGTGCGCCAATTCCATGATGGAATGATGGCCAGAGTTCGTCATGAAAACGACTTCACAGACCAATTCCCGGTAACAAGCGGTGTCAAGCAGGGCTGTGTCATGGCCCCTACACTTTTTGCCCTCTATTTTGCTGCCGTAGTGAATGACTGTAGCGGTCAGATTCAATTGAACGTGCGAACCGACAAGAGTGTCTTCGACTTGTCACGTTTTAGATCGAAGCGCAAAACCCAACAGCGCTCTCTGCTGGAAGTCCTTTATGCCGATGACGTGTGCCTAATGGCTGACAGTACTGAGCACTTGCAGCAGTACCTAGATGAGTTGGACCAGTCATGTCGTAAATTTGGCCTGGTGATCAGCGAAAACGCAAGTCCTGAAGCAGCCTGCAAGAGGTGCTAGTGCAAGCGACACACCGATTACCCTAGATGGAAAGGAGCTGGAGGAAGTAAAGACTTTTCGTTACCTCGGCAGCCTTATACGAAGTGACAACCGTCTAGAATCGGACATTTTTTCAAGGATCTCGAAAGCTGCTGGTGCCTTTGGAAGGCTGGATCAAAGAGTTTGGAATTCGCACGACTTACGCCTGCAGACTAAACTTGCTGTATACAAAGCAATTATCCTACCCCTGTTGCTTTATGCCTCCGAGACATGGTGCCTTTACAAGGCTGATATCAAACGTCTCGATAGCTTTCACATGAGGTGTCTACGTGCAATTCTTAGAGACAAATGGCAAGATAAAGTTCCAAACACTGAGATTTTAAGGCGCACAAAAATGTCTGGTATGGAGTGTCTTCTCATGCAAGGCCAACTTAGATGGTGTGGACACCTTGTGCGCATGGGCGACACCCGTTTACCTAAGAGCGTATTCTTTTCGGAGTTAACAACTGGAAAGCGTAAGCCTGGGGGCCAGTACTTGCGTTATAGGGATGTTCTCAAGCGGCATTTGGTTGCGTGTGGCTTACAAGATAACACCTGGCAGGAGCTGGCGCGTGTGAGGCCCGACTGGCGAAAAGCTGTAAAAGAAGGCATCCAGATCTTCCATACGAGCTTTTTCGAAGTTCTCGGTAATCGGTGTGTCGCTTGCACTAGCACCTCTTGCAGGCTGCTTCAGGACTTGCGTTTTCGCTGATCACCAGGCCAAATTTACGACATGACTGGTCCAACTCATCTAGGTACTGCTGCAAGTGCTCAGTACTGTCAGCCATTAGGCACACGTCATCGGCATAAAGGACTTCCAGCAGAGAGCGCTGTTGGGTTTTGCGCTTCGATCTAAAACGTGACAAGTCGAAGACACTCTTGTCGGTTCGCACGTTCAATTGAATCTGACCGCTACAGTTCCTCAGGGCGTCATTCACTACGGCAGCAAAATAGAGGGCAAAAAGTGTAGGGGCCATGACACAGCCCTGCTTGACACCGCTTGTTACCGGGAATTGGTCTGTGAAGTCGTTTTCATGACGAACTCTGGCCATCATTCCATCATGGAATTGGCGCACTACGTTAACAAACTTCACAGGACAGCCCATTTTCCTCAGAACCGTCCACAGGGCCATTCTAGGTACCTAGAGTAGTATATACTACTAAATCTATGGTATTTACCAACATAACATCATGGTATTTACTATTTACCAGCTCTCGAAGACTAGAAAAGATTATAACTTATGACGTCATAAATAATCTCATGCCCAGTTTCTGAGGTGAATTTGTCGGTAGTTTATGTACCGGTTCATTGGCGCTATTGGTTCGATAACTTGTGGAAATTGTTTTTCCGAACAAAAACTTAGTTTAACGTAACTGAGCCATGAGACCCGTTTATCGATTTCAAAACTCGTAATTTACATGTCTTGGTACTGATAGATGTCGTGGAAACAGAAAGGAATTAAAAAACTTGCAAAAAATGCTTACACATTTTTGTTAGTTATTATAGTCTAAATCTCAATTTAATTCCTAAAATTAGAATTGCTTTTCATGAAACAATCTACATTGCCGAATTACAGTAAAACCCAAATAACTTTATTCCATCTAGTGACCTCTAGATGGATGTTTTGGAATTTAAAAACTCGGCGCTTATTAAACTTAGCTTATCTAGAGCAGTGTTTTTCAACCTTTTTCATGATGCGACCCCCTTTGTATGAAAAAATATTTCGCGACCCCCCGACCCTTCGCTTTTTAGGGTTCCGTAATACTTAAGGAACCCTTATAGTTTCGCTCTGTCCGTCTGTCTGTCTGTCTGTCCGCGCCTCTAGCTCCTGTAATTATGAATATAAATTGTTGAAATTTGGTGCAGTTATAGATTGTGTATAGATCACGGTTTCGGGATCATAAAAAAAAAATATATTTTAGGGGTGGCTCTCCATACATGTGAAGTGGAGATGAAAAATATTTATTCACTCTACCCCATCGTGTGGGATATCGTAGAATAGGTATTTTAAAATAAAGGCAAGGTTTCATACGTTACTTTTTTATAAAGTTGACCATTTCCGAGTAATCGGCCTCCAAAGTAGTTTGTAAGTTGGTACCCCCCCCCTAGCATTTTTAAACTATAGGAGATAGAAACTTGCAAATTTTCATGCTGATGGATCATGCTAAAAACTCTTTAGGAAAATTATTGCGAACCAAATCAGACAGTAACTTTTGGAGTAATTAAAAAAAAGCATATTACGCGTTTATAGTTACGGAACCCTCCTTAGACATGTCCTGACATGCTCTTGGTTAAGTTATTTATCATGTATGTATGTGTATGTTACAGTCAGTGTTGCCAACCCTACTGTTTTAACAGTAGATTTACTGTTTTCGGCCTGACATCCCTGTTTTCTGTTTTAGTTCGTATTTCTACTGTTTTTAAAATAATAATTAATTCCAAATGGAAATAAGTCATAACCAACACGTCAAACCGGAATAATCTTTTAGAGAAAGCATGCATTCAAACACAACAGCGAGCGATTAGCAATAGATCGCATAGGTAATACGATTTTATTTGACGTTCAGCAATCGATTGCGCGTCTATCGCGCGATGACTGCAAGATTTTTGCTTTGCCAGTACTTGCGTTATAGGGATGTTCTCAAGCGGCATTTGGTTGCGTGTGGCTTACAAGATAACACCTGGCAGGAGCTGGCGCGTGTGAGGCCCGACTGGCGAAAAGCTGTAAAAGAAGGCACCGAGAACTTCGAAAAAGCTCGTATGGAAGATCTGGATGCCAAACGCCAACACCGCAAGACTCGCCCTAAGCCCACGTATAACTATACGTACAACTCCACTGGTCAGCTATACTGCGAAACGTGTGACCGAGTATTTCAGACCAAGCTCGGTTTCTCCAGCCATATACGAGCTCATTCAAGGAGGCATTAAGGGTCGCCGTCGACGGATGCGTCGTGGAGGACATCATCATCAGTATATACTAAATCTATGGTATTTACACCTGTAAAACTTCGTTACTTTACGATAACATTCAATATGAGAGCGTATTTCAAATTCACCCTTCAACCAATATATAGCCAAATTAAAGTATCGAAGCCGTGGGCAAAAAGTAGTGAATAATACATTTTATGGAGATTTGGTTAGAAAAACAATTTTTTGTAACGCAATATAGTCATCAGTCACATATTCATTACGGACAAATCAACAAAAATCATTCATTGTTATCTTTGAACATTTTGGAATTGGAATCATTTGTACAAATTCCGAGTTTAAAACGAGCATGAATAAAATATTATGTGAAGTAATTCGCGACAACGCGTATTGTTATAATCACGTGTTGACCGATCGGAGCTGGTGTTTGTGCACATGTCACTGAATCTACTGTATGTATGTACTCCGCCGTTACAATTCAATGAAGGTTTAAAAAAACGTCTAAGTGCGAATCTTACACACGCACGGAGGGTCCCGTACCAAACGACATCATAAAAAATTAAGTGGGACTCCCATACAACGTTTGTGTTATGGGAGCCCCTTTTAAATATTTATTTTATTGTTTCTACTATATTTTCTCCTACCTATCACGGTTCATGAGATACAGCATGGTGACAGACGGACAGCCTTAGTAATACGTTATTTGGGTACGGTACCCTAAAATAGTTGTAAGTAACCGGTAGGGTTGTTGTATATGTGTAGATATAAAATATATCTATATTCCGTAGAGTTTTTACTGTTGTACTAATGTGGGCAGATTATACTATAATTTTGGCGTGACGTGCCAAAGTAATGCTGATCTAATAAAATATATTTTAAATAGTCCCTACGCTATTCTTCAAGCGACCGGCGGCGCTGTCTTATTAGTTGGTTACCTATGTACCATTAAATGAACATATGAATTTATGTCTGTTGTATGTAGTCTGTACCCGGTAAAATAGTACTACACATAAATGTTGTTTTGTGGTGTAAGAATTATTGGTTATCTTATAATATCTATTACTAGCTGTAGGAAACATCCCGCGGCTCCGCCCGCGTAAATATAGTATCGGGTATCCCGCGGGAATACTGTACTTTTCCGGGATAAAAAGAGGCCTATGTTTTAATCCAGAGCCTAAACTACTACCATACCCAATTTCATCGAAATCCGTTCGGTAGTTTTTGCGTGAAAGAGGAACAAACATCCATCCATCCGCACAAACTTTCACATTTATGATATTAGTAAGATGGAATATTCACCACTTACAGAGTATTCTAAAATATCGGAATTTCCATAAAATATAAGCGAATACGTCACTTCAAGTCGACATAATATATCATAGGATATTGGGCAAACACTCACAGGGATATAGTCGCGGAGCTCGCGCCTCAAAACTGCACCTTATTTCCCTTGTCAGCCATAACACATAAACTCGAGCTTCCAACGGAAACCTTACTTTATACATAAGTAAATAAAGTTTATTTCCTTTCTATCACAATGTATCTTAGACATGTTTTTCTCCTAGGAGCAGTCGAGAGTCTTTTCCGCGGAAGCCTTCCCGATGTCATGAAGCGAAATGCGAATCTATTTTCATAAAAACTTTACGTCATAAAGTTATAAAACGAGCATACGAAAGTTTTTTTGCTTTGGGAATAGCGCACACTGAAACATTTTAAACTTTACAGGTGAGGTTAGTATTTTGTGAAAACCATCCAGAGCCTTTAACTAAGGTGCATTCGATTATAAGTTTGAAAACATAGCGGCATGTCACTTATCGATGACTTATGTCAAATTCCATTAAATTTATTTTCAGTTATGAACTTCGCCGTCGAAATTATATAATGCGTCTTGACTAAAGGCACTGACGATAAAAATATAATGATCTTTATAGCATATTTATTTTTATACCGCGACACAAATACAACAATACCTCAAAGCGAAGCAAAATATTTCCCTTCGTACAGAAAATGGCAAATTTTATTATCACGATTCATAAACTTCGAATAATGTCCCAAGTATTGAGTTTCAATAATATATCTGACACCTTCGCAGCCGCCTGTACAATATTAAAATTTATTTAATAACAAAACTACCAACATACATACACATTAATTTACATTGGCTATGGACCTTATGTATAAGCGACAAGGTCCGTTATCGCTTGTCGCATGTGACACGAGCGCAGCACTAGTGTTGTTATGATATTGCATTTGCGTGGAAGTTTATGGAGCTGGTATAGTGTTGGGAAAAACGAAAAAAACTTCAAGTGGCAGCGGCAAGTCATGGACTTAAAGCGGTGAACGGAGCGGCGATCGATTTCATAACTTCGTTTACGGAGAAATTAAAAATCGAGAAAGTGCGTAAGTAATACATATTTGCTGAGTATAACAAAATGATACATAATACTATATTGCTGTTGACGTTCTTTAAATATAATTGTATGAGAGCATTGTCAGTGAATTATAAATCGCGGGTCAACATATTTTTGATGAGGCTATAATAATAATAGTTATACTTTGAACCTTGAAGGCACTGGGTTCTAAAACGAAACATGGGCTCTGGAACTACATTTATGAGAACAACTGAGAATCTTTTGAATTTTTCACTAAAAGAGCCTAAGGGCCTGATTCACAATCGCTATCGATAGTACGAGTAAGTGTCGAAAAGATTATCCGGAACTTTTGTCGCTGCTTACTTTATAGTTTATACTGAGCAACTGAGACAAAACATGCCAACAAGCTATCTTACACTTATTATTAGTAGAAAGCTGTTGCCCGCGGCTCCGCTAGCGTAAATACAGTATCCTAAAGAAACACTACACTTTTTCGGGATAAAATATAGCCTGTTTTAATGCAGAGCCTAAACTACTACTACAGGATCCGTTTAGTAGTAGTAGTGCGTGAAAGAGTAACAAACATCCAAACATTCATCCATCCTCACAAACTTTCTCGTTTATAATATTAGTATGATTGTGAAACAATTAATCTTTTGTATTTCAATCCTACCGGTAAGCCTGTAGCTTGCACCACTCACGTTATCCCGTTGCGAGTGGACACGCGCATATATTAGCCGCGAGTACCCGCGCTGGTACCCGCTGGGACAAACACACACACACACACACACCGGACATCGATATATGATCGCTTTATTATGCAGGGAAATGTGCGCGAAACCTGTGTTTTGTATGTGCAGTAATTTACGAAGTAGCTTGACTGGGCAGTGGACAGAGAAATTGAGGAAGAGTTCGTAGCGTTCCTGTTAGTTTACTGTAATATTATGTAAGGACATATTGTCAAGCACAAGGCTTGGCAGGTGATAACTGATAAGCTATGGTATATAAGTATGTAAGCACACTTAGCACAGTTGCTTGGCTATTCATTATTATTTAAAAAACGACCTTTTCATCCGTTAATGAATGATTTATACGGTATTCTTCGAGCGAAGTAACCACTCTTGAAATACTGTAGTGCCTGGGACAGTTGGTTTTTAAATGTCGTATGGTTTCCCAAGCACATACGGTATTCTCACAACATAGTCAGCCTAGTCCAGAGGAATGACTGGTCAATATGTCTGGGGCCAACCATGTGCGGGTTTCCTCACGATGTTTTTCTTCACCGTTAGAGCGTCCGTATTAAATGTACTTGATATTGAGATCTGCAAATCCTCATTTGTACACGCCACAACCTGGGATTCGAACTTTCTCAAGTGCAAACCAAACAGTCTACTCACTAGGCTACGAAACTCTTAATTAATTATTAGCTGAAGTAGATAACTAGATACCTCTAAAGCGTCTCAAGCGTGTAATTACTCTCAAGCGTGAATAGGGAATATCAACATCAACAATCTCACTTTTGTCAAAGAATAGGTATATATTACTAACGTACTTTTGTGACGACTGTGTTTCGTCAACAGTTGATTGTTGACATACCATTACAAGGACAATATTGCCCTTTTCAAAAAGACAATAAAAAAACTATGCATATTCACTACTGAATAACTTGTTCGAGCATCTAAACGACAATTTAACAGATAACTTGATCTAATCTTGGGTATTTCTTCTACCTGTAAGTCAAGTTTAGTGGCCTTACAGCAAGCCTTACTAGGCCCGAGGGACCCCTGAAGCCTTTACCGTAAGGCAATACAGCCTTATGTGTCCCTTCCGCATACTCGATATAAGTCTGCGAGAAGGGTTAAAAGAATTAATTTATAATGCAGATTGAGTCTAATAAATTGAATCTACAGAAGGGCTTAAATAATGAATTCATAATGCAGATTGATTCTAATACACTACAATAAAGTTTTTATGTTGAATTATTTTAGCAAGCATGATACTGGAACGAATAAAGGTATTTCCAGTCATGTGTTAAGTAATTAATTAATATTTAGTTCTGTCTGTGGTTCTTTTTTATTGGATTTTTAATAAGTACGTCTTTGCAAAGGCGATATGTACGATCAACCGTTGATTTTTATCACATTAGTGAGATTGTTGGAGACCATTTTTATTACAGCAGTTGAAATTTATGAAGATAAACATAAAAATGATTTTATTAAGTTAAATATTTCGTTTTTCAATCATATAAAAATCGTCTTTTTTTAGTCCTGTTTAGTCCTGTAACTCTTTAATTTAGTAACTGATTACTGTATTTTTTTTACGAGCAATCGGCCCACCACACTAACCCACCACTGCAACTCCTGTGTAGCCAGGATCGACAGTGGTAACCAACCGCAAAAACCCTTTGATATGATCTCAGGGGTGCCCGGGGGACACGCTATATCTGTCTTGGAACCTGCAAACGAAAACGAAACCCGAACCTGGAAACTGGAACTGATTACTGTAAGTACTTTTTGCATTTTTCGGTCTATATTTATGTTGCCTTTCGAAAACTATAAGTTTATCAGATTTAAAACAAATACATGTTCCCAATTGTACTGAAACGAATAAAGGTCCTTCCAGTTATATATTGAATAATTAATTACTAGTTCTATCTGTGGTTCTATTAAAAGTGTGCCCAATTGAGGTACTGCATTGCCAATAGTCCAATGAATACCTCCGCTAATTCGTTCATTTAAATGCTTCTAATCAATGTGACAATTTTAGACCAGCCAGTTAATCTAGTCAGAACTAGAACCGTTCACAATCAGCAATTTTATCAGCGCGGCAGGGGATTTGCATGTAAAATTGCCTTCGTATCAAAGAGTATATTATCGTTGCAATCGACTCTTTCTAACACAATTTCCATTCGTTCAGTGCAATTTTTATTCATTCGACTTTTTTACATTGAGACCGGCACTGTAATCACTATTGAAATTACTTCAAGCTGGAAGGCTGAAAATTCAGATGTAAGTTAAATTTACTTAATTCAGAGTAGAATGTACAATATCGATAAAGTCTGGATAAATAATATAAGAAGGAAGATAAATATGGCTCGACCAGTAGCTAAACATTTTCCTTTGCACTAGAATGCCTTAAAATATTTAAAGTCGAATGAAGTGACCGCATCGAGTGCAGACGTGAGTGAAGTTATCGTTCTCACATTGCACTTTGTGTAAGGCCCCAGCTTGTCTAAAATGACCACATTAAGTTTTGAAGAAGTTGTATTAACGGTAATTTCTAACAATTCTCTAAATTGACAACTAAGCAATTATTGTTATGTTCGTGACATTTTACCCATTTCTATTGAAATGTCTAATTTAAATAGAATAGAAGTTACTGTAAAAAGATAATGTCACAGTTATACGATTAGCTTAATGTGGCCAATTTTAGACCTGCTGTTCACTCCCAAGTCACAAGTTTCGATAGTAATTATGACATGATTGTGAAACACTTAAACATTGTAATGAGTTCGCGAGCCCGTCCGTCCGTCAGTATCGAGTGGGCTGAAGCGTGGAGTAGCACTTTACAGATTTTCGGCAAATTGGGCTCTTGGACTACGTTCGAAGTCGCGCCACGCCGGCCGCCCAGCGCTGTTTCCACTGTCTCGATTATATGGTGATTAATGATCTCTTAACGAAATGAATCGACGGATACTCTGATGGTAAGCGATTACCGCCGCCCATGTACTCTCAAATGTTGCGCACTTGCGTTCCTTGGCCTTAAAATCATCAACCATGACAACCAACCAATTCGATTATAAAATTAGAAAATACCTATGAATAATATAACCATCAGCCACCGGTGGTAGGCGTCATGTGTGATGTAGGACAATTCTTGATGTGTTTTTTAATAACCTACACGGAAAGAATATTTTTAGTATTGAGTTTTGAGTTGATTTGAGAGGTAGTCTGTACATAATATAATGATTTTTGATTACGACGTGAATATGTTCTAACTTCTACCTAATAGAGGTTTAAGATTTATGATATTTGTAATAAAGAAAAACTACTGACTTCTTCAAAACTTTAAACTTAATATTTCCGATTACGGATATTGAAATAACAGAAAGGTTAAAAGGATCGTTGTCACTTCGCAGTTGGCAGTTGGCGCACTTCCCGCTGCTGAGTGCTGACACTTCTGAATATTATCAAAATAGGCGTAAGTTGGCCGTTGGCGCCATTTTTATGTTATGGTAAACGCAGCGAAATGGAACTTTTAGTTTACATCTTATCGACTATCGTACAGTTTCAGGAACGTTTTTGTAAAAGTGTGCGAGTTTATGTCACTACTCCGGTGAGTAGAAAGTAAAAAGAAGTTAACTACAATTTGTATGGCATCGAAACAATGCTCCTAAGTGGCAGTTTATCTAATACGTTGCCAATTGCCATACAAATTATAGTTGACTTCTTCAAAGTGACAAAAACTCGCACAACTGCAGCACACAGAACATCTTGCTTTGTACACCTTGGTAGTAAAAACCATAGACGTATAATATGTTATAAACGAAACATATTGAGGTGATAACTGTCCCCACTTAATTGGCCCCTTTTGGAGATTTTGGGGCCATTTTGACATTTGAGGTACCTATGGTGAAATCGAGATAGCTGACATTCGATGTATGGTGAAAACCAAGATGGCGTAAATTTTTGTTCTGTTCTGTGAATAGCCCCATCGTTAGTTTTTAAATTTTTCGTAAAAACGCGATGGCTGTTCCTACCGCCGCGCCGCGCCGTTGCCGTGTCGCGAGACAGTGGAGCCGGGCACGAATCAAGGCACAGCACTCAAGGTGGCCCCGTTGATTGGTTGTTAATTATCCCGTCATCCGTCACCCCTCCCCCCTCCGCTGTCATCCCACCCCCGGTGACACCCCGGCAGGCGAAAAGTGTCCTCACGCTACAATCACTCATCTACGTTGCTGAATGTTTCAGCTGTTATGTACAATTAAAATAGCCCGTTAAAATGCTCGAAGGGAACATTCTCGTTATAAGCAATGGACTTTACTTGGTACTCGAAGGTCGTGGTCTAATTTCTAAAGTAGGTAGGTAGTATAGGTATGTTCTGGTTAATGTGGTATGTATATTTGGTATAGAATCGAATTTTCTTTAATTTTACTATGTTGTGCTCTAATTGCTAAACTATAACTATACTAATAAAATAAAGAGGAAAAGTTTGTTTGCACCTAATAGGCTCCGAAACTACTGGACCGATTTTAATGACATTTGGCACATATATAAAGTAGTCCACGGGGAAGGACATAGGCTACTTTTTATCACAAAAAAATGTACGGTTTCTGCGAAAATGACTTTTGCGCCTACGTGCGCTACTCACTGGCAACATCAAGTAGATGAATAGATTTGTTATAAAACTTTCAAAAATAAAGCAACTAAACAATAATGACGTCAGTCCATCATGTAACCCGGGCCTGACGAGGCCTCTGGGTCCCGTAGTGCCCTGTGACGTCGTAAAGGGATTACGGGACCGGGCCACTAATTTATTGCCGACCCAGCGGAGTCGTGTCGATTGGGTAATGATACACTTATCATTGTTACACAGTTTGGCAGCTCGTATGCCGGGGCTTACGATGGGATTGTGAAAATTGTAAAATACTGCAAACAATTTATAATATAGCTAAGTTCTTAACTAATACACCGTAAGATACGTAATTACTTATACTACTAGACTTCGCCCTGTGGCCGAAATTCGACCATAATTCACATGAATTATTTTAAATTTTCAGTTGGTTGAGCGTGTTGGTGCTTAAGCCGGAGGTCGCGGGTTCAAATCCCGCCGAAGGAACAAAAAGTTTTTCTGTGTTCCTGGGTCATGGATGTGTATTAAATATGTGTATAGTATTAGTGGTTATATACTCAAAGGTTTTGACGAATTGACAAACGTCAACGTGTAACAAAATTGTGTCATATCGGGTATGACTGTATCTATCAAACGCACGGTAGTCGGTAGTGTGTGTCAATATTGTGAGGTAGTATGTGTATTTTTCTTTAATTTTATATTTTTTTAAGCATTAATTAAAAAAAAAATGCTTTCTGCATACCTCCTAATCCTAGTTTTGAAATCTTTGGAGTAAAGTAAATAAATGGCCAATCTGTCAAGTGCATTGTTATCGACGACGCATTAAACTAAGAATTTGGTAGATAGCATTAGAGATTTATCACGTCATGATTGATGATGCCCAGACATGGCCACAAAAACGTCCGTAGAGATAGCTGAAAAAACGTGACGCAGAGCTTCGAACTTCGCTTAAAATTACCACAAAAAAAGGTACAAAAAATGTGAGCATTGAGTTGTAAAATTAGTACCACAAGAGTTGACGTGCTCGGGCATTCGCCGTAAATCCTGGTGATAAGGTTCTGGGAAGAGCGGATGTCACCTGATGGACGGGACGCGGCGCCGGCGTGGGAAACAGAAACATAACGATTGGAGATCTTTCACTTTCACTACGATTTGTTTTCTTTGCTAGTTAAACATACTGATGTCACTTTATAGTATTCAATTGTCATTATTCTACTATAACATACGTTAGAATAATTTCAAGGGTTGCAAGGAAATTAGTACAATTTGTTTGTATCTTTGATGTCAGCTGTACCTAAAATTGGCCCACAGCGCAAACTGGCGGGTATATAAACGTTAATTGTACACACTAAGGCCGGCCGCCGTATTACGTAAAAATTGCGATTAGCAAAAATCTTGCAGTCATCGCGCGATAGACGCACAATCGATAACGTCAAATAAAATCGTATTACGTATGCGATCGATTGCTAATCGCTCGCTGTTGTGTTTGAATGCACTTTGCTTCATTTTCGCTTATTATTGCTAACTAACAGTTCAAATCGCTCGCTGATTGCTTTCGCTTTGCTGTAAAAGTCTTACGTAATACTAAAAAATAGACAGCAGTGAAGAGATCGAACGATTGATTGCAGTTTATAGTTCGTCGATTGTTCGGTAGAGGCAGTACTATCGCCAGGTTGCTTCTGCTTGGCTATATAGGCTAAATTACAAGTAACTGTGTGCAACGATGTTCCACTATTTAAATAAATCGTTGTATATGGTTTACTACTTATTTGCTTGTAATTTAGCGGTGTAGCGGCCAAGCCGCTCGGTCGCGCGGACGCATATAACTAGAGCTTTATACTACAATTTGATAATATACATTTTATCAGTAAGAATATAAGGGTAGTCTAGCGGGTCTGGGGTCTCAGTCCATGATGATAACCTAATATTATTTGGTATTTTCATCAGTCTATCAGTCATCAATCACACAGTTACAACTAGATATAATACAATTGAATACATTGGTAGTTCTTATGGGTGTAGTTGGGTATTCATTGGTTATTACTTATTCTCGTTGTATGTTTTAGATATATCCTTCTTGAAAGAAAATATTGTATAGGTTTTTCTCATAATCTAGTGTACAATTAACCTGCAGGCTGTAGAATTGATATCCGCTTATTTATCGCGGGATAGTATGAGATTAAAATTTTCTCACGATTCTATTGCTCTCGAAGCGAATTAAGTCTACACTTAAACCTATCTCTAGTATATTTATCACAGGGTCTATTTCTGTAACCTGTATCTCGGCTAGCAGCAATTTATACGTGTTACGATGTTAGTCACTGTAACTGAGTGAGTGTTCAGTAATAAAACGATTTTCGTTATACACATTTATTGGGCGCTAGCGACTCTATCGTGTCACTGCGCGGAGAACACTGGTTACAAAATATAATAATATAATTACAATGTATAACATGTGTCCCCACAATATTCCCCCCTTTTTTTTAAAAGAAAATAAAACAAAAGAAATAAATCAAAAACACAATAAAAATAAAAAAATAAAACAATTTTTGACACATTAGGTACACTTTTACAATCTAAATCTAATATTTTAGAAATAATCGCTTTCACACTTAATATTTTTGCACCATAATGACCAAAAACACAAACACTTTACACATAATTAGCTGCTGACACCGTCGGGATAGGCGCTGCGGCGCCTGGCGCGGCCGGTGCGGCGCGCATTTGCAAACTCTGGTTAGCCTTAAGGGTTTCCTTGCGCAACCTTGTTAGAAAACAATAGAAAATAAAAATGGGACGAACTGACGAATGAAAAAATCACAAAAAAAAAAAAATTCGTCCCATTAGGACGAAACATTGTGGGACGAACAAGAGAACGACTCACTAAATCCTTGTAGTGTGTTTGCCCGTTGACACGATACTAGGTTAAGGCGACGCCTTGGTAATTTGGCTGTAGCGATATCGATTTTTCTCAGCAATGACTAAAGCTAAGAAATTAAAAGTTCATTGTCAGTATTCATCATGTCTTTGTCTTTGAATTACCCATAGCATAACACGATTGGTCAACTTTTATAACACAGAATAATTAATCAAAAACACCTCTGTAAAAAAAGAGATTCCTATTTTGCCAACAGAGGAGAGTGTTTTAAGCTTCCAAAATTTGTACATAGATTGGTTCAAGCATACACATTAATTTGCCCATAGCTTATATGAAATGTATTTATGGTTTTTAAATTACGCGACAAAAACCATTTTGTCGCTACGCCGTTTCCATTTCTTGCTGTTCCATTGCTTGTTCTCATAAACTGGAGAAAACGAAAACAAGCAAAATAATGAAAACAAGCAATCTAAAACACGGTTTTTTACTTTAACGCGGCGTCACCTTAAGGTAGGTTAAGGTTTCTTAGTTGCTTAAAAATTGTTACAATTGTAATGTGTAGTTTGCAAAAATTACCGTGATTGTGTAATCGTATAAACGTTTAACATCGCCATAAATAACGACGACCTCTGTGGCTCAATGGTTGAGCGTGTTGGTGCTCAAGCCGAGGGTCGCGGGTTCGAATCCCGCGGAAGGAACAAAAAGTTTTTCTGTGTTCGTGATCGTGGGTCATGGATGTGTTTTAAATATTATGTGTATAATATAAAGGTACTAAATATATTTCCGTGCCTAGTCTAGTACCCGTAATACAAACTCTTCGAGAACTTACCACGGGACTAGATTGACGTGGTGTGAAGCGTCCATAGATATATTATTATTATTAAATAACGGCGTTTGCAACTAGTGAGAACCGAACGTGATTCTGCTAAATTAATCCTGCAATAACACAGTTACAATCCAGTCCTGATATGTTAAAACTGCAAAATGGTATTCTCATAAACGTCAAACCCGTTTTGATTGGTCCAATTTCCAATACGATTATTTTATAATTCCATAATAGTAAAATTAAAATGCAAGTTAGTTACGAGAATTGGGATTCTAATTGCTCAAGTACAACAATTATTCGCTACTTGCGCCAATATTATGATAATTATGTGACTAACAGACAGTCACGTGCACTGTAGTATGCAGTTTAACTTGTCGACTGTCGAGTATCGGCGACAAATCTCTCTACACGGGCTGTCTGTGCGCCATGTGGCGACTGGCGACGGACAAGTGGCCGCGGCGCGGGCGCAGCGCGCAGGTAGCGAGCGTAGAGATGGGACAACAACAGCAGAAATTATCGATAAACTTTATTATTACACGGGGTTACGACGATTCGTAACCCCGTGTAAAAGTAGAGTTCCAAAGCAACTAATCTCGTCGATACGAGATTAGTTGCTTTGGAAGTCTACTTGTTAATACAATTAGGCGTTACTTTGCGAAAATCCATAGCATACAATTTAATTAATGTTATATCTAACAATATCCCGCGAAAATTAAGAAAAACCTTAAATTATGTTTTAACTATATTATTTTATATGTGGTGAGTTATTGATATATGTAATCATCATCAAAATCATAATGTATATATATTGAGATTATAAATATCGAATAAATGGCAGAAAGTTATACGTGATCTTTTGATTTCACAATAGTAAAGTTAAATATGTTACACAATTATACTAATCGTAAGCAAATCACCTTATACTCGTATTATGGTTGATTGTTCTGGCTTAATTTTAATACGACATTTGCAGCTGCAGCTGAAATTAAATATGCGTTTCTTAATTGGAGCGTAGCAACGGCCTAATCGCGGATACATACAAACTAATCAGCTCATGAAATCGATTGTACATCCGTGTTTGTGTTTACTGTTTAGATTAGGTAATAATTAACCACAGGCCGACATCGTTTATGTATGGACAAACACGCGTAATGAACCGGCAAACATTTGCTCACCGTATCAGCCACAAATGAGCAATAGCTAAATATTAACAAAATATTTACTTATTTATTTTTGGATTCACTGTGTGTCATTGCAATAAACTGTAAATATTTATTTTATTAGTTTATTATTTTTATTTATGACGTTTAGTATAATAGTCATAAGAAATATGATAACAACAATTAATTAAAAGCATTCGGCTAGAAGCAATGCTCTTAGCCATAACAATAGAACGGACTACAAAAAACAAATATCGATATCGATAAGAAAATGGTCGCATCACTATCGGTTATCGAAAACAAAATCAATAAGAGCTCGTATTTGTTTAAGTGCGTCCGTGTCGTCTCATGCGCGGGGCGAGACAAACATCCTCACAGATAGACATCGTACATGCTGAAGACATTTTGCTGCTTTTTGTGTGCATTAGAGCGTTTTCACATTATCCGATATCGCACCGATCGCGATAGTGCGTATAATATGTTTCATTGAAAAATAAATGTCACCGTAAAATTGTAAAAAACCGTTAGATTATAATGTAACTAGGGAGATTGTAAAAAATCTGTCGAAAGTGTCATGATAACCGAAATAATGTGCTTTAGATTTATAATTAGCAGAATATTCGGGTCCGCAGTCTTTCGACATTTTACAATTTCACTAGTTATATAACAATCTGATGGTTTTTACAATTTTACGGTGACACATATACCTGTTCGAATATCGGATTAGGATAATGTGAAACGCTCTTACACGTGAGTGTTTTTAGGGTTCCGTAATACTTAAGGAACCCTTATAGTTTCGCTCTGTCCGTCTGTCTGTCTGTCCGCGCCTCTAGCTCCTGTAATTATGAATATAAATTGACGAAATTTGGTGCTGTTATAGATTGTGTATAGATCACGGTTTCGGGATCATAAAAAATAATAATTTTATATTTTAGGGGTGGCTCTCCATACATGTGAAGTGAGGATGAAAAATATTTTTTCACTCTACCCCATCGTGTGGGGTATCGTAGAATAGGTCTTTTAAAATAAAGGCAAGGTTTGATACGTTACTTTTTTATTAAGTTGACCATTTTCGAGTAATCGGCCTCCAAAGTAGTTTGTAAGTTGGTCCCCCCCCCTAGCATTTTTAAACTATAGGAGATAGAAACTTGCCAATTTCCATGCTGATATATCATGCTAAAAACTCTTTAGGAAAATTATTATGAACCAAATCGGACAGTAACTTCTGGAGCAATAAAAAAAAAACATATTACGCGTTTATAGTTACGGAACCCTCCTTAGACATGTCCTGACATGCTCTTGGTTAGGTTATTAACTTTGCTATATTTATGTCTAGTCACTTCTTAAGCCTGCTTTGCCGGATGTAGGGAAACATCCCGTACTAGGTACAAGATCATAATAAGACCGACAAAAATCATAATCACTTATGGCACATGTGGGCCCAATGCCGTCTATTCCCCACGTTATCTGCACTTCGCATCAGGTGCGTCTGAGCTTCAAAGCGCCGCTCACTACGCGTTTTACAGCGCGGTTCCTGATGGGTCTATCTATAGTATTGTCTTCATTACACTTATTTAAAGGCCCGTTTCAATAACCTCTCTACCAATAACTATTTATTAAAAACGCCGTCATTCAATAATTTGCCGTATTTTCGCGATAAAAATGTGAAGTTTCTAACAAATAGTTATTGGTAGGTAGGTTATTGAAACGGGGCGTAAGTAAATAAACTGCATAGTAACGTTGCAGAACGCGTTTTGGAATTTACCTGTAGAGCTTATGTGCAAGCGAACTGTTACTGATCTCGTATATAAGTACATAATTGGCGCCTGGCGTCAGATTAAACTTCTATGCAAACAATTAAAATTGAAGGGTATGTTTGTAATTTAAAATAACAGCTTTGCAATTAATGCATGTGAAAGTATAACTACGACAAAAAACAATTTTAAAAGTTTTGTCTGTCTGTTTCTGCTGGACCGATTTTGACAGGCAGATTTGGCAGATAGCTGATGCTATAGGGAGTAATTAACGCTACTTTTCCATTTAAAAATAGGGTTTCATTTCCATTAAAAGGTTCAAGCAAACGAAGTTGCGGGCACCAAATAGTGACATCCCTGCAACCTGCCGTTCCCATACGTCTATCTCCAATTCTCCACTCAACGTCAAAGATTATTTTCCCCGCTACTACGATTAATTAATATTTGTAATTCGTAATAACAGTGTATTAAAGTTTTATTTTTTTAGATTTTCGAAATACCCCTTAACAGAACCGTTGCAGCCCTTTCATGACCGTCTAGTAGTTTTTTTTAGTTTTCACAGAACTTGCGCATATTGGTACATAGTTCGGCAATCATAGGTTTTCTTATAAACAGGTGATGAATGAATAACAACGAATCCCGAAATTATTATAATAGACTTAATAGTATGTTATACACATTTTCAGAATCCATTTATACCTATATCAACTTATACCTACTAAGTACAAAGCCACTTTAGGTGAATATAAGATGAATCATATGCAATTCATATTATGTACGCTATTTTCCGCATTTCTATTGAAAACTGTCAAAATTTATGTCTATTGACAAAATATATGAAACATAATGAAACACCTAAATTGGCCTTTTTAGACCCCCTATTCACACAGGTAGGCAAGCGACGCGGACGGTCAAGAATTTATTTTTTCTTTTCTCACACAATACACGCATTTGTGGCCATGGATGGTGAACTGAAAGGGAATTAAGCTGAACATCCACCTACACGGGGTGCGCAAATGCAATTTCATCCCCCATGTTCCGCCCCAACGGAATTTTTTTCATCAAACCCACCCTCGCGGTTATTTAAATAAAAAAAGAAATCATCTCGGATCAATGTCACAGACATACGCCAAAGGTTTTATCGAAGACTCTTCTAGAAATCGAACATCAAGCTTTAATGCGTTTTCTATTGATTACGTAGTCCCTTTTATATACTGTTCCTATCCAATTTTAACTTTTGCAAACAAAAAAAAAAATCTATCAAGTTCATGTCATTTAATTCACGGTATATAATAATAATAACTCCCCACATCGATATCGGTGACGGTGGCCGGTTTCATTGAAACCGGGCCAGTTACGTAGGAGAAATTTTATATTGCCCAAGTGTGTGCACAGTACACAAGAGCACTCTCTCTTCCTGTACTCTCGTAATGCAGCGGGACGGATAACCGACACGACTAGCGACAGATCAGGCGCAGGTCCGACTTTTTACATGCCCATCCGACGCATGGATCATCTTTCTTGTCAGACAATCAGATGATCAGCCTGCGTTGTCCTTGGAAAAAAAAATTTTGTTGTTCCAATGCGGGAATCGAACCCACGACCTCCGAGTCAAGAGCCAATGCTCTAACCGCTACACCACGGAGGCTGTTAAATGACATTCAAATAGGTAGCAATATAGCACAAATTAAAGAGGAACAGACAAACAGCTACATAGTGAGCTTTCGATTTGAATGCTACAAGCATTTTTTTTTTATTCTTTTTGTTTAAGGATCTTTATAAAAAATTACATGTCGGTCCTGTTAATTAAACTACATAAGAATTAAGTAACTAATTAAATAAGGTCCCAACCTAATACATAAACAAACATCTAGTTCCTAATTCTAAAATAGTGACTCACCGCCATAAACAATTGTTTTGCTGCGTCGGACGTAGGTTCTGCTAATAATTTATTAAATAATCCAACATCATATTGGTTCAGTTTTAGGGACACTATTAGCGCATGTCTTACTTGTTGGAAACGCGTGCATTCTATTAGAAGATGATGTACATCCTCCACAGCTCCACAAGTGCCACAGTTAATGCTACAAGCATACGGTGGATATATGTGTACAAATCTCCTATCGGGTACGCGGCAAAACTGGAAAAAGCGCTAGTGATAAACTACCGGCAAATACACGTCACAAACCGGGCGTAAGCCAAGTGTCTTGACGATATTAAAAATATGCGCATGAGGTTGTAGGAGCGAATATAATAATTTAATATCGTTAGGAGCGGACTATAAATAAGTAGTGGAGTCAGTGGACCGGAACAGTCGGCGGCAGCATGGGCCGGTGGAGCCAGCTCTACCGGATAACACGTGTTCCCTCCACTAGGTAGGCTAGAATCTAGATTATAACAGTCGCGGGGTTGAGGTATGTTCAGTGTTCCTATGGTTCATGAGAATCAGGTTTTCGGTACTTACTAATTTCCCTACCCTTTGACCAGGGCCACTAGTCAAGATGCATTCGATAATTTCGACGGCGAAGTTCGAAAACAACATGTATGGGATTTGACATAAAGCATCGCAAGCGACATGACTTATGTCAAATCCCATACATTTTTGATTTCGAAGTTCGCTGTCGAAATTGTCGAATGCATCTTGACTAGTGGCCATGTACTGTCGAGCAAGTTGCCGCTTAACCGGGCATCATCATAATACTAGTAAACACGTAATTCAACCACGTCTGCAGTCGTTGCGGCCACTTGTTTGTGTTTAAATATCTTAGTGCAAAGGATAATGTTTAGAAACTGGTCGAGCATGAACTTTGTCGATATTGTACGTAGCATCGCTACGCCAATATGCACAGCGGTACAATTTATTTAAACAAAACATTAAGTTGTTTTATATCTGTCAGATATCTCGCGACATTGTTTTTTGTGATATTTACAGCGCTTTGTTTTTCAGCACAATAATTTACATTAAGTGTTATTGTGACGGACGGACGGACAACATTTACTGTGGTCTGTCAGTAATCACCACTAATTACTTGTCAGCTGTCAGCTCCACCACGTCGGCCCACCGCGGCGGGGCTGACTCAGCACTGATTCACGGCCAGTTTTTGCACAGTTATTTTTATGATCATACTAGATGTTGCCCGAGACTTCACACGCGAAAAGAAATTCTACGGGAACATGTACTTGGTGCGATAGAAAGAAGACTATGTGTTAATACAGAACCTCAATTCTCGTATTTAAAGTAGACTTTCATTTTATTTTGATTGTATTGTAAGTAAAGCGACATATTTATCATAAACTGATTTTGTGAAGTTTAGACCAATTAAAGCGCGTTTCACGTTGGTTTAACGTTTACGAGAATACCGTTTGAAAGTTTTATCGTATCGGCAGTTGATTGTAATTGCATTATTGCAGGTTTTTATATAATATCTGAATTGACCCTCAGAGCTTAAACACCTACCATACAGTGGCGTGGGGTTCTCTACTCCTATAACTCCATTCCTATCGGCTTCAAATCAAATCAAATCACATTTATTTCAGACCAAAAGACCCATAAAACTACATATTCTCTAAGTTATAATATAAAATAACAAAAGATCACTTACTAGGACTTCTCTATGAAGGAGAACCAGAGTAACAAACACCCATCCTCGCAAACTTTCATCAAAGGGAATACGTAATATTCTATAATTCATTTATCCTACTAATATTATAAATGTGAAAGTTTGTGAGGATGTATGGATGGATGTTTGTTCCTCTTTCATACAAAAACTACTAAACAGATTTTGATGAAATTCGGTACGGTGGTAGTTTAGGCCCTGGACTAAAACACAGGCTACTTTTTATCCCGAAAAATGACAGTGTTCCCGAGGGATGTACTGTATTTACGCGGGCGGCGCCGTGGGCAACAGCTAGTTCATGATATTTATTATATTTAGTGACGAAATAAAGTATTGTGGTGTTTGAACACGGTGGTCGATGACCGCAGAATTCATCACGGAGCTAATATATTGTGTGGTTTGTTTGTATGCAGCTAAATTAGCAATGGTCAATATAAATATTTGGTTATTTCATACTAACTACTAACTAGAGCTCGCCGTGTGTGGTTGAAATTCGACCATAATTTATATTTTAAATAATAAGTTTTAACTTTTTTTGGGGGCTCTTTTGCGTCTAAGATACGCAATAAAAATATTCATCTAAATTATTGTGTATGCATGTACAAAACATCAGCTGTTGCACAATTTTTACGCAACGACTATACGTTTGAGTTTTCACATCAAAATCTATTGTTTAGTATTATTTTTTTTTTAAATATTCTTATAAGTATTTAATAAGTAGTAACAATTACAATAATACAACAAACATAAAATTAATAATAAAACTAGAGGCAAATAAAAAAACTAAAAATATAGTATTATTAATTAAATAAGGTTTGACAAAATCAATGACGGATATTTTGGCCATATGATCTACTGCTTATGTAAAGACATTAAGGCAGAAAAATAATTTTAATAAAAAATATTTAAAAAAATATAGAAACCGACTTCCAAAGTAAAAGCAATAACATTATTAAAATCACTAAAAAGAATGAAATAATTCTTATTGTCGAAATAGTTCCCTTTCAAATCCTACTAAAATGTTACTATTTTACTACTCAATCTTCTTATTTTTGAGGTCGCGTCGGTACCAGCCAATTTGAACGTGAGTTATTTAAAATATTATTTATATGTATAAGGACGTACCTAGTTGTGCTAAAATTAATATTTTTTATTGAAAGGATTTATACAATTATTTGGGCTGGTACCGACTTCAAAAATAAGAAGATTGAGTAGTAAAATAGTAACATTTTAGTAGGATTTGAAAGGGAAATATTTCGACAATAAGAATTATTTCATTCTTTTTAGTGATTTTAATAATGTTATTGCTTTTACTTTGGAAGTCGGTTTCTATATTTTTTTTAATATTTTTTATTTTTTTCTTTTCAGTGGTATTATAATATTATTAACTAGTACCTGGGAGACCGAGCTTTGTTTGGAGCTGTTATAGGACGATCAAATATTCAAAAATAAATAAAAATATAAGAGAAAGGAAATAAAAAGAATCACATTAATATTCATCTGACCGGGTTTCGAACCCGAGACCAATTCGTTAACAACGTACAAATTACTATTCTACCATCCAGCTGAAGCTACCTGTAGGTACTATTATTTATTCTGTGCTGAAGCTACATTTAATCGCGGCAAAGTGTACGGTTTCAGCGAGATTTTCTTTTGCGCGCACGAAGTTGCGATTAACGTCTACTATAGTTTAATTATGTGTTTTCAATGTCGATTTTAAGCACTTATGCATAAAACACCTCCATGAAGTTAGTTGGAGCAAGAGGTCCCACACTCACGATTTCAAAAATGAAATCTACTCAAAATGAATTGAATATTGAATAATTCTATATTGAATCGGCCGGCGCAGCGCAGTGTCTCAGATTAGTTCTTAGTAAGTGATCATCTTCTGTATAAAAAAATCCCCCTTTCCCTTGGTCATTGATTGCATAAAGTGCTACACCAATTTTCATAAATATTTTTTGTGGTGTTGTGTTGACAGAAAAAGTTGCGGGGTAATTAAAATTTTGTAAGAAAACTTAACGATCATTAACTTTTCTATTAAGAGTTTCCTTGATTCCTCATGGATCCCATTATCATCGTTATTAGGGTATATAAGCTTGGAACAACATATCACTTTTGAGTAGCTAGTAGTAGAACATTCAGATGTTCAAAGAAATCGATGTCGGTGTAAAATACTATGAGAATTACCTATATCAACATAATATCATGATGTATGGTATAATGATGGTTGTGGTGATGATGATTATTTAATAGTGACCTATGCTTGCAGTTCTTTTAACAATACAGACGTTTTCAAACGTGTACCATTAAAGACTGAGGAGTGCTCTTGAGCCTTTTTGGATCCAGGGTATACCTTGGCACAATATTTCACTTTTTGGTAGCTATGAATGTTCAAAGGAATCGATATCGGTGTAAAATACAATAAAAAATACCTATATCATCATAAGATTATCATGATGTATGGTTTGATGATGATGATGGTGGTGGTGGTGGTGGTGATGATGATTGTTATTTAATATGCTTGCAGTTTTTAAAGCAATGTTAAAATTTCCAAACGTGTTTATTTAAAGACTGACTAGTTCTATTCAGTCCTTTTGGATCCAGGGTATACCTTGGCACAACTTTTACTTTTTGGTAGCTGTCAATGTTCAAATAAATCGATATCGGTGTAAGAAAACTATGAGAAACACCTAGATATCAACAAAATATCAAGGTGTATGGTGTGTTGATGGTGGTGGTAATGATGATTATTTAATAGTGACATTTGCTTGCAGTTTTATAAACATTACTTAAATTTTCAAACGTGTATATTTAAAGACTGAGGAGTGCTGTTCAGTCCTTTTGGATCCAGGGTATACCTTGGCACAACATTTCACTTTTTAGTAGCTGTGAATGTTCAAATAAATCGATATCGATGTAAAATACTATGAAAAATACCTATATAATATATCATCATAATTTATCATGATGTATGGTGTGATTATGATGGTGGTGGTGGTGATGATGATAATTATTATTTAATACTGACATTTGCTTGTAGTTTTATAAACAATGCTGAAATTTTCAAACGTATATCTTCAAAGACTGAGAAATGCCGTTCAGTGCTTTTGGATCCAGGGTATACCTTGGCACAACATTTCACTTTTTGGTAGCATTTGCTCAAGTTACTTCAAAAAAAGTCAAAATCACTATCGGTGTCCCTATAAATTTTGAGGACTACTCTCAATTCCTCATGGATCCCACCACCAGATCTACCATTTGATGACAATGGGACCAATCCAGGAGTCAATCCTTTACAACAAAAAAATAATTTTGAAAATCGGTCCACAAACGGTGGAGTAATCGTGTAACATACACACAAAAAAAAAACATACACACGAATTGTAAACCTCCTCTTGTGTTTTGGAAGTCGGTTGAAAAACGTAAACCCACTATATAATAATAGACGTTGCCCACGACTTCGTGCGCGCAAAAATTAATTTCGCAGAAACCGTACATTTTTCCGCGATAAAAAGTAGCTTATGTCCTTCCCCGTGGTCTACTCTATATCTGTGCCAAATTTCATCAAAATCGGTCCAGTAGTTTCGGAGCCTATTCGATGCAAACAAACAAACTTTTCCTCTTTATTATATTACTAGATGTTGCCCGCGGTTCCGCCCGCGTAAATATAGTTTATTCGCGGTCGCGGATATGTGACTTATGCAAAAAATGGATAAAAACAATCCTTGATGCGGATTATATATCATGCTAAAATTTCACCTCGATCGGTGCAGATCTTTTTGAGTTTTTGAAGCGTACACAAACCAACTTATCATTTTTAGGGTTCCGTAATACTTAAGGAACCCTTATAGTTTCGCTCTGTCCGTCTGTCTGTCTGTCTGTCTGTCTGTCTGTCTGTCTGTCTGTCTGTCTGTCCGCGCCTCTAGCTCCTGTAATTATGAATATAAATTGATAAAATTTGGTAAAGTTATAGATTGTGTATAGATCACGGTTTCGGGATCATAAAAAATTATTATTTTATATTTTAGGGGTGGCTCTCCATACATGTGAAGCGGGAATGAAAAATATTTTTTCACTCTACCCCATCGTGTGGGGTATCGTAGAATAGGTCTTTTAAAATAAAGGCAAGGTTTCATACGTCACTTTTTTATAAAGTTGACCATTTTCGAGTAATCGGCCTCTAAAGTAGTTTGTAAGTTGGTCCCCCCCCTAGCATTTTTAAACTATAGGAGATAGAAACTTGCAAATTTACATGCTGATAGATCATGCTAAAAACTCTTTAGGAAAATTATTGTGAACCAAATCGGACAGTAACTTTTGGAGTAATTAAAAAAAATCATATTACGCGTTTATAGTTACGGAACCCTCCTTAGACATGTCCTGACATGCTCTTGGTTAGGTTAGTTTTTCTCATGAACGCGTAGAGGTATTATATTGAAATTTATATTAAATACTCAAGTCTATATTACTTTTAAGCTGTAAGTGTAACAAAATCCTACAGGTTTGTACGGAAAAGTGGCGTAGCGTAGTAGGGACGGGGGGGGGGGGTCCGCCCCGGGCGGCACTTTTAAGGGGGCGGCAAAACCTAAGTAAGAGGGCGGCAAAACCCAAGTAAGGGGGCGGCAAAATTGACGTCCGCCCCGGGCGGCAGGCACCCATGCTACGCCACTGGTACGGAACCCTAGGTGCGCGAGTCCGACTCGCACTTGACCGGTTTTTTTTATATATATAGATAGTAGGTATCAGATATAATACCTATACACTAAATAAAATTAAATTGCGCTCTCTAAATCACACTAATCGGACAGAAACAGCTGACTTTAGAGCGAAAGCAAAGTTTTACCTAAATAATATAAAATAAATAATCTGCGTGAGGTTAATGACCACCGTAACGCCGGCGCCGGCGCCGTGCCGTAAAGAACTTAATGTTATTAAGCTTTTTTTTCGAAACTTTTAAATTCAGCCTAAACGTCCTTACATAGGTAAGCAGTGATCTACTTACTGCCCAAAATATACATCTTACCAAATCTTATCACGTGACGATGTATACCTAATATGTGCTATATAGTTTCATGTGCTGTACCTTTTTTCCTAAATATGAAATAGAATGAATAAATGATTACACTTTTCCAATATTTCTCACCATTTAAACCTTCCTGAACTTCTACAATTATTTCAAGACAATAATTAGCCAAACCGGTCCGGCCGTTCTTAGGTTATAAATAGTGTAACTGACACGACTTTCTTTTATATAATATTATATATAGAAGAAGAAGATGTGTTCAGAGATCAGATTCCTATTAACGCTTGGCAAAAATGATAATACTACTATTATATGCATACGAGAAAATAAAGATGATCAATGAATATTCGCACGACTCGAGCCAAACACGTCATGTTGTTTATGCCTTTTGGTCAGTCAAACACTTGAGGGACACTTGCTCCGCTCGTAAACCAGATAGCACCAGATAGTATCCACTGCCGTCTGCCCACCCACGGCGTATGAATCGACTGTCCGCCACGGTACATACTACAGTGTATAGTTAGTGTACACTTACAGTGCAAGCGACACCACTTGCGAAGTGCTGCGGTGACCAGGCCAGATGAAGTTGCAGTGATAATGCCGGGACTGTCTTGTCCGGGAGCGTGAAGAAAATTCAGAGCACTGGAAATAGAATTCTGCGCTAATACAACAGAGCTGAAAATTAAACACACAAGTGTTGAGGCAAATGTCAATATCATATAATATGACAGTTCGATACTCGAAACTTAGATTTTCACCTCTATTGTATTAGCGCAGAGTTTTATTTTCAGTGCTCTAATTTCGAGACCCCGTCGGATTCCAGATCGTATAGTCTATTTTCAGCAGTAAAGGACAAGGTTAACGACATAACCTTAAACCCAAAAGCATATTTCAGCTCGCTTGAGAAGCAAACTGGCGTCAATGGTCATACCCATGTGTTGCGGAGACCGCCGTTGTAGGTAGGCAGGGGTGATGAATTAAAACATCATAATCGAATTATTTATATATTTAGTATTAGTATGTACAATCGAACCTCTTCTTCTCGAAATCTTATTACATATTTGGCTATCTGACATAACAAAACATAAGACAACTTGAGATTAGTTATTAATCATAATTGAATTATGTACATTCGTAGAGGTTGTATAATTTCTAAACACCATGTATGGCAAAATTTTAATACACTTAAATTTAAATATCTTCGTCTAAAAAATAAAAACTGAAATGATATTCCTGCAAAAGCGTATATCATGGCCCCAGTACCGCAAACTCGGCGCGCACATGCGCGTGCGCTGACAGCGAAATGCGCGCGACGACCGATTTACCGCCCTACCGACATACACAGACATTCTCAACCCTACCGCTCAGGTAATAAGGTTCACATTCGCCCAGTCGTGTCTGAGGATGGACTTCCGTTGGTGCATCTAAAAGGGTCCAGAGGTGAAACGCATCCACTTCACTTAATTACACATTACCAGTGATCTAGTGGCCGCGAAACTGTATTGACTTCCTTCCAAGAAGCACTTGTAATATTTCATTGTAATAAGGGGAATTTAATATTGAGCATATTGTTAGATGGACAATTTTTTTGTGAACAATCTTCTAAATGTATATCAGAAAGTCGTGTTAGTTACACTATTTATAACTCAAGAACGGCTGAAATATGGCTAAAAATTGGTGGGGACTTGGGGAGGTATCAGTGACGAAGGCTATTATTTTGGTTAGCGTTTATGGTTTGAACAGAGTATAATGTACATTCTTCACGACATGTACACAATGGCTGTGTTCCGCGGAAAATAGCGCTAAAAAACGGAAGCAAAATGGCGACCGCTGGCGTTAAATAAGCAAAATGGCGGATTATGTTAGCGATATAAAATTGCTCAAGGTTATATAGACTCATCTTCCCTATTAGCGAAAATCGATATATATGTGCCTAGCAGAATATACAGAAAAATAAATATCTTCATGTACCTGTTTCCACAAGTAATAAAAAATCCAACTCTTTCTTTATTAGATCCGCAAACCAAGTGAACAAATTGTGCGATAAGTTTCACATTGATTTGTTTAATGACAAACCTCAAAAAATTAAACAAAAACTTACCGATCACTGGTTTTCAAGCGATTCTCAACTTAACTAATTAAAAACCTATATATCTATAATACTTTAACTTAAAATACCAAATATTGTTAACTTAATTTTTCTTTCTTTGTTCTCAGACTTGATCTTACACCATCTTGCCTTGTCATTTATTTATTTATTATTATTGTCAGCTTTAGATGTTGTACAAGCAAGTTTTTACAATATTAAGTATCTTATATGCGATAACATGTAAATGGTAATTTGTTATATTTTTAGATTTTTTATAAGCTATAATGTACTGTTTGTTTTCCTGAATAAATAAAATAAAAATAAAAAAAAATAATCTGTTTCTTTTTTATTTAGCGCTAACAAGCGACTTTATCCGCGGAACACCGCCTATATTTAAATAGAAGAAAGAAAGAAGAAATAAATATTACAAATTTTGTAACCACTCAGCACAGCGGTTTTCAGTGAGCACCGAAAAACAAAATGTAATGTAATAAAATTAAAAAATAACCATAAACTACTGACAAAATCGGATTAAATACTTATATTCAATCCGATTTTGACATGAAGAATCCTCTTTTTAATATTATATATCTATGCGAAGAACAATTTAAAATCACTAAAAGTGTCTCAATATGCATCACCTATTTTCCATTCAAACAGAATTTTCTCTTATACAGTAATAATTCACAAACTGCAATTCCACAGTAATTTATCGGAGTACTCACTAGCAGGAGCTTCTAGACTAGAAAGAATTTCCTACCAATTTACGAGTGGAAAGCTCTGAAAAAGAGTTTAGTGAAATTCCGACAGTGATTGTTGCTGTAGCTCCGGCAACACAAAACGACTCGGAGTGGGGGGTGACCGACTTTGCCGATGTTTTTTCAATCATTTCAGTCGGACACATTTTCATTTTGTTAATGATTTCGGAGCTAGGTAACCTATATTTGAATGCTTCGGAGTTTAGGTCATTAATTGAATAGGTAGTAGAAAAATTAAGTTTTTGTTGTTTAGGTATAGGTATTTATTAGTAATTTAGTACCTGGGTAACCAAGCTTCGCTCGGACTTCTGATAGATTAAAAAAATAAAAAGAATTACATACACATTTATCTGAATTCGAATGTAGTATTCTGAATTTTCGAACAAAACTAAAATTATACATACGCATACCAAAGTGCCGATCGGATTGACATAATAGAGTCGAAATTATTGATATACTAGCTTTTTCCCGCGACTTTGTCCGCGTGGAGTTCGGTTTCCATAAAAAATTTTAACCCCTTTTTCACTCCCTCAGGGGGCGATATTTTCAAAAATCATTTCTTAGCGGATGCCTACGTCATTACAACTATCTGTATAGTGTATGCTAAATTTCAGCAAAGTCCGTTCAGAAGTTTCGGCTGTGCGTTGATAGATGAGTCAGTCAGGTTTGCCTTTTATATATTTAAATATATTGTTACGCGATGAAATAAAAACAATATATGCTCAGCTTAAAAATACGCAGTCCCAGGAATAAGAAAGACATAGTAGATCGATTTTTTTTCTTCCAAAACTGAACATGAATACTAAATTCCACCGTAATACTTGCAGGCCGTTTTCGATAAACCGATTATATAATATATAAAAGATAATTTATATTATTTTAAATAACTTTTACTCTCAAAGCCTTAAAAACCTTGTGAAAGCTTTTAAACAAATACAGAATGTGTAAAAAACTTACCAAGCGAAGCGCCACCTCACCTCTGTAACAAAAAATTTCAAAATGTAATAAACATACACTAGTAAGTAAATAAGAGTACACTATGTTGCCATTTAGGGTCACGTCACACCGAGAGGATACGCGATGCTGCATGTTTAAGATAGATATTTAAAATTGAGCTTTATTCATTTAAAATTAGACATATACTGCACGTGCGCATAATATCGCTTTGTTTCGGTGTGAATTTACCTGTAAAATATTATAAATAGACAATGAATTAATAAAGCAGTTGATAATAAATTAAAGCAAAGCCGTACGTTATGCTGATTTACGGCGGAAAGTAATATTTACTGCCCACTCGGACACCCGGATGCCTGGACATCCGGACTCTCGGATACCAAAAACCGGAGGTCTGTACCCGTATTACGTCGCTGCTGAGTACGGGATAATGCGTCCCCTTTATTGACGGAGGGACAATATAATCCCGAAAGCCGAATTTTAATGGAACAAAGTGGGTACAAACAATGCGCCATTTTTGGAAACGACGCTTGGTAGTCGATGATATTATGAGTAAAGAATTTAAGTGTTTAAATTGGTCTATATTTAAAATATATCACTTTAATAGATATTTTAAACAATAGGTAATTCATTATATATATGAAAATATACATCAAACTGTTGATAGTTTATCACTAGACATTATTTAAAACCGATTTAACTTTCTTAACTGTAAAATGTGTATGATTTTTATATTTCAAAATTATAATGTTTTTTTTATGTTTGACCACATGATTAAAATCGCACAGTATTGGCTGAATCGAATGTGACGTCACCTTCTTGTATTACTTTGTGTACATGTGTGTTATATAAGGTATGCTGACAAATCTACTGTACGATGTATCTAATCTAAGAACAATACGTCATGTAAGTTCGTTCGTGGAACGGCCTGTATAATAAATCGAATGTAACGCGGTCTTAACCCTCGTACTCACGAGCGCCTTTTTATCGCAGCGTTAGTAAAACATCGCTGAAAATACGAGTAGAACTCTGCGCTAGCCGCTATAAATTACAATAGATTATAGAACATATATATAGGCAGCAATTCTACGATGCTCGTGTTTTCGATTGTGAGCTCAATTGTAGCACTGAGCTCCGTGGCGCCTAGTGGGTAGACCGTTTGATTCGCACCCGAGAGAGTGCAGGTTCAAATCTCAGGTTTTGGCGTGTACCAATGAGACTTTTTCAGATCTCAAGTACGTTATACGGACGCTCTAACGGTGAAGGCAAAACATCGTGAGGAAACCCGCGCATGGTTGGCCCCAGACGTATTGACCAGTCATTCCTCTGGACTAGACTGACTATGTTGTGAGAATGCCGTATGTACTTGGGCAACCATATGACATATTTAAAAAGAAACTGTCCCAGGCCCTACAGTATTTCAAGAGTGGTTACTTCGCTTGGAGAATACTGTATAAATCGTCCAATGAGGATGAAAAGGCCTAAGTTTTTTTGTAACACAGAATTTTATTGCTGTTATTATAATAGAATAAACCGCTCGGAAACGTAGGCTTTAGCTATTTGTTGACAATAATTAAGACAATCAGTAAACACAACACTCAATAGTTCGGTGTACTTATATCAGTTATATTGTCCAGCTCGCAGGGGGGGTTGGTTGTACCCCCACACTCAAAAAGGGGCGAAGGGGTGTCGGTAATTGTCGGCTGATGCAGCGCTTCCGTGACGTGCATCATTATGTCCGTCCGTCCGTCCGTCCCACATCACTAATGTAAAGAGCCCGATATTTAAGTAAATCCAATTGCCAGTAAAATAATGATGTAAAATGTAAAAGCCCTTTGTAAATTTAAAGAGATCCACTCGTAAAGCAGAGAGGTAATATTTTGTTCAATTTGCGTTTCCTTGGACACAAAAGCTCGATCGGGCGACAAAAATTACAAAGTTGTTATTGATTTGACAAAGTTAATGTTTCGATAACGGTTTTGAAAGTAATAACACAGAATTAATTATACATTTGTTTATGTAATTATGCAATTTTTATCTTTTCGTCATCAGATAACATAAATATGCCATAATTATTATTTTAAATTGACTTGAAACTCAATGCCTTACCGTTGTTCCAATAAAGAAACACTTCTTAAAATTGTCCCCCCCTCCTACCTATTAAGTTAAATATTAACAGGCTGTCTGTCACTGCTTAGCTGAATGATAAGCACAGCACGCTTTAATGCTAGCGATACACATAACGGTACACCTGACATGTTTGTCTGTACAGGCGCAATACTCTCTACAAATGACAGCTCGAGTATCGTCGAATGTCAGCCATGTTGACGTAAGCCTGAGGTTGACAACGATATAACTTTAAATGTCCCGTCCGACTAAATCTAGCCATGCACACATAGCCGCAAGCTGTTATTCGTGTAAGTCTATTAAATGACGGTTCTTTACGGTAGTAACATACATAAAATATTCTTTGGTACAGGTAAACTGGAGCGTGTGTGTTGCACAACTGTGCAGGTTTCCACACTACTCGGCTCAAGCTCAATTGACAGGTATAACTGTGCAGGTAAACCTGTCAGGTAAACCCTTACGTGTACGGTTAGTTTAAGTAACGTTTCAGTCCTCAGTCGTTTTATTCTCAAATCGATTACGTAAAACAAAATACAACGGCCAATGTCCTAGCGGCTAGCCACTTCTAGGAAATGACAAGCCTAGCACTTAGTATTTGGCCAATATTTGGCCGCAACTCGACTTCGGTTTATCCCTACACCGCCATTACTCAATGTCCTGGCAGGCGGCATGAGGCGTCTGCAAGCTCATTTTTCCGCCGGGATCACTGACCTGTCTCTCTAGACATCTTATTTCAGTCTTAAATAAGATTTGAAAATTGTCGCTGCTTTTGTTATTTTATAAGATTTTTGGTGTCTTGAATAGTTGCCAAAAATATCACCTACTTACAAACTTACTTATCTTACAGTATAATTTTAGTAAGAGTGCAATAAACAAAACCATATCTAGCAATATGTGGAACTATAACGTTTATATAAAGAGAGGAATTGGGGCAAATGAAGTCTAAAACCGATTTGTCAACTGATTATATTGTAGACATTTGACTAATGAGACCATCTTTATTAAACGCATTACAGTCAATCCCGCAAGGGATTAAATATTTTGAAAACAAAAAAATATGTAGTCATTGTCAAGCGAGCTGATGATGATGAATTACGGCTAAGAATACTCTCAATCCCGTTAGATTTCAAACAAAAATATCTAGATCAAAATCGGTTCTTCCGTTTCATCTTAGCTCCTACGATGAAACGGACCCACACTACACACGTACACAGACAGACTAAATTATAACACATTGTGCGCGCAAAAAAACCCGCCGAGAAAAAGTAGCTTCAGTCCTACCACATAAATAAAAAGTTACGTCCTACCGGTGGTCTAATTCTTTGCTAAATTTCATTATAATATTTTCAGTAGTTTCGGAGCCTAACTAATGAAAATCAAAAAAATCTTAGTATATATTGTACATAATACATTTAAACCAGGACTGAATCTGCTTTCGTACTATATCTCGTCAGTCGTCATACAAAACTTACACAGCACAAAACATAAAGAATCAGTGAAAACGAATTCGAAAACAAAAGAGGCGCTGTAAGAATAGTTTCAATACAATAAAAGTAGACAATTACAGCGGGCAACACCTCGCGCCCGCTACCGCGCCCGCTACCGCTCGTGCGGTGCCGCAACAAAGAGCGTGCAGCATCGCTAATGTCTAATACAATTGTACCGAGTGCTGTTCATATAGGAGGGCGCACGGAGTAGGGAGGGGACGCAATAATCGATGCTTTGACTGACTAAAAACTACTGAACGGATTTTGATGAAAATCCAGGGATACTGTATTAACGTGGACGGAGCGGAGGGCAATAGCTAGTTTATAATGGTAGACTCTGTTTCTTTAATAAAACGAATATAAAAAAAATTGGGTTAAGTCTCTCGATACATATTAGAAATTTAAGAGAATACCAATTACTTTGACATAAATATGTTGTGTAGAGCAATATTTTGTTTTTATAGTTTTGTAACGGGGGGTTGCGCGGGGTGATAGAGTCAAACAGCGACTTTACAACGGAGGCGTATATTTTGGTTCAAGGTACAACTTTAGAGCAGCGCTTACGCCCCTATATTTTGGTTTTCAACAGATTGTCCCGTGAGGAAGCAATCAGTATGCCACCGGCTTATAGGTTCGCCATTTATTCCTTAGCGTACAAGAAGCTGTCCCAGCAATGGTGGAAGCAACTACTTAGGTAGCGTAGGAATTGTAAAAGCGTATACAATAGCGATTAGCGATGGTAGGTAATCGAATACACAGCAATCATCATGAGGGTTACTTATATGATCTCTGTCGGTGTTTCAATAGCGTGATCTAGAACCCTTACAGCTCCATCTAGTGGTGGCTGGGAGAACTGACTATAAATTCACTGTTCTCAGTTGTAAATGCTATAGCCATCTAGCGGTGCTTGGAGAAACTAAGATTATACCTCAATATCTTTGAATAGGGGTGTTACAGTTTATATTATAGAATATATTTTGTTAAAAATAAGCATTATAATACTGTAGTTATTAAATAGTGTTCAAACACTATGCAATAAGCTGTGTATTTAACACCTACACTACGTGGCAATCAATAGCACCTCTATCAGTCTAGATAAAAATCTCATAAAATAACAAAATTATAAGTTGATGTAGCATTTGTAAACTAAAAATGCGCTTATAAATTGCGACCGACATGACATCATAAGTACACTTAATATATATCGAAAATCGATAATCAATTTGAAGCGCTCGACACTGTTCGGGGGAAATGAAACACTTTACTAAAACATCAGTTAAATTTCAAAGCAATATCAATCAAGCGCCCCCATTAGATGTTATCTGAGCAATTGCAAACTATCGATATCGAGCGCGCCGCGGGGCACATCCCTACGTCGCCCCTTCAGTGCTTGTCATTAAGGGTGATCCATCAAAACGTCCGCTCGGATTTTGGGGTGCGGGGCGCGTGCGCGGCGCCGGGGGCGGAGGGGGCGGACGGGGGCCGAGGGGCGGGGGGCAAATTAGATATTCGCGCGGCGTCCCCGCGGGGAGTGCCCCCTGATTGATTGCTTTTAAAGGATTTTAACGCAAGTGTATTTATTGTTGGTACATTGGTTTTATTACATTTGTGGAAGAGTTATAATATGGCGGAGTGTGTTAAATTATACTATAGTATTTTGTTTTGTTTCGTTCACTACAGCGTAACACATTACATGTATTTTTAATACTCCATCTAAAATAAGAAGATACCACCGGTTTTGAGCACGAGTATACCAATAACTCCAATAAGTACTAAATTGCAGTAAAAATATAGGTACTTATTATTATAAAGAGGAAATATGTGTTTGTTTGTTGGCATTGAATAGAGCCCGTTACCAGTCCGATTACGGTGAAATGTGGCACAAGCATAGTGTAGACCACAAGGAAGGACATAGGCTACTTTTTATGGCGGCAAAATGAACGGATAACGCGGATATCACTTTTGCGCGTACGAAGCCGCGGTCAACATATCTATTAGGAACACTAATAAATTGGGAGAAAAATTCTACCAAATAGTATAAAATTTCATGATGCTGACAACCCTTTTATTTGTTTTGAAGATATTTAATTATTTAAAACTACCTACACTAATTAGCTACACCTGATGATGATTTATTTCGAAACCGGTCGTGTTATTTATTAAAATTGATAATTATATCTTAATATAGTGGAAAAAGTGCACGAAAAATTGTGTTTCATTAGTGTTCAACATGAATTTCCACCAAGAACCAACAGTACAATCAATTACATATATCTATTAGGTACTCGGGTTTATAACCTTTTTTATGCACATCTACGTTACTAAAATTCAAGACGATAAACATAAATTACTAAAGATAGTTTGAAAGGAATTGAACACAAAATACTCAAAATAAAGCTGCAGAACAACGAAAGTAAACAATATAAAACGACATGTTCGTGTTGCACAAGTGCAGCGTGGCAGTCCGATTTAAGCGACCGCGATCTGGTCGCGCGAACCACTCCACCACTGCTTAGAATGAATTTATATGGACAAAACAGATCCCACGACCACATCGCACACACTGTGCGTTGACAGAGAACCCGATTCGCTGGTTCGCTGTTCGCGGTTGCGCGTCGAGGTCGCTACGATCCCAATGCTATGTTCAGAGGTTGTACACAAAACCGCGATTCGGCGCGACGCTATATAACGCTAACGCATCGTAAATTTTCACGTCGCAGTTTTGTACAAACGCTAAGCCTAAGCGGCAGCGGAAGCGGTAACGGACTGTAGCGCCTTTGCCAATAGAAACAAAGCGAACTACTTAAGTATTGGAATATCGACGTATTTTTCAATTGGCAGCAACAATGGGGATGGGGGTGTATACAAAGGCCGCTATTAGGAACTTATTAAAACTTGCCTGTCCGAATTCTTTGTGTTACTTTAGCCGAGCTGTTTTTTTAAAGTTTTTGACATTTTAATTACTATTAAGTTGCTACTCAGATTATAAAGTTGATAGTGTTTTATACATTAACTTATGTGTTTTTTCAACGTATTTTATTTATGTTTATTCACCAAATGTTTAGATTACCTAACAATAAGGTAGTTTTGTCTCTGTCGCTCAGACGAAACTTGCGGATAAGCCCGATAATATTTTGTCTTTATTTTTTTTTTTCACATAAAAAGTATATAATTTTTAAATGAAAATTAATAAACATACATTTTATTATTTACATTCGCATGCTACTAATTTAATTGAGTGACATGAATCTTCATGATACGATTGTTTATTTATATAATATAAGCTTATTCGGCTTCACTTATTAGGCGATTGTGGAGCAGGTCCTTAATGCTACCTTTAGACAAAACATGCTTTAACTTAAATTCTCAATCACTTGTTCTTTTGTATTGATTTTAAAGGCAATAGAACCAATACAAAAAATACAACACTCTAGACGATGACACCGACACTGATACTTTACGTACAGACAGGGTGAAACATCAGGTTTATTGCAACTGCGTTCGTTTGTTACTGTAGCATCCTGTATACCTGACCCGTCGGTAATACCGTATACCACTCCAACTGACTCTAACACCTCTTTCCGTCTTCTGGGGCCCTGGTATTTATATAAAGCCAAAGTTTATTCTTACATAAAATTGTAGAATATAATAATTTTACGCTTTTTCCAGAAAATTGTAATTTGATATTTTGTAATTTAATTATTAATTGTGATTTAATATTATTACCCGACTGCCGGAAGGGTTATGTGTTTGGCGCGTATCTTGTATGTATGTATGTATGTATGTAATATTCTTTATTACCTTGTATCTTCAGAACCGCTAAACGGATTTTCACATTTTAGGTATCGTTAGATTCGTCTTAATAGCCCAAGTGTTCTTAGATAGGTGACATTAAAAAAAAAACAAAATGGCGGATGTTTGACGCCATATTGTGAGGTAAAAAAAAAAAATATCTACCAAGTATGTCGAGTAGGGTATCAAAATGAAGGATTTTAAACACTGATTCTAAATATGTATATAACTTGCAGTTTTATATTAAATATAACGATAAATAATAATAATAAAAAACAAAAACCCGCCTGCATTATACTACAATAACAATAACTACGATAACTACAATTCAAAAGCAACTGAAAAGACTGAAATAAAATAAATAATTAAAAAAATAAAAAAACCCGACTGCAAAAAATACATATTATACCTAAGCAACGCACTAAAAAGACCGAAACAAGTTTGAGAAAACTGACTACACTATGAGCTGAAACCCTAAGTGAAATAATTGACGTTATGTTTGTTAGCAGGCGGCGCCCATATATTTTTGTACGATTTATAATTTGCGAATGGGTCCCGCCTGCCTGTGAAATAATTGACGTTATGTTTGGTAAACATAACGTCAATTATTTCACTTAGGGTTTCAGCTCATAGTGTAGTCAGTTTTCTCAAACTTGTTTCGGTCTTTTTATTATTTAATAATGACTCCCCACCGATCTCGGTGACGGTGGCCGGTTCCATTGAAACCAGGCCAGTTACGCAGGAGTAATTTTATAGTGCCCAAGTGTGTGCGCAGTACACAAGAGCACTCTCTCTTCCTTTACTCTCGTAATCCAGTGGGACGGATAACCGACACGACTGACGAGAGATAAGGCGCAGGTCCGACTTTTTACATGCCCATCCGACGCATGGATCATCTTTCTTGTCAGACAATCAGGTGATCAGCCTGCATTGTCCTAACCAAACTTGGAAACAACATTTTTTGTTGTTCCAATGCGGGAATCGAACCCACGACCTCCGAGTCGAGAGCCAAGGCTCTAACCACTAGACCACGGAGGCTGTTGAGGTCTTTTTAGTGCGTTGCTTAGGTATATGTATTTTTTGCAGTCGGGTTTTTTTATTTTTTTAATTATTTATTTTATTTTATTGTAATTAAAAAATGAATTGTAATTTCCAATAAACGTTTGGCACTTCAATCGTTCTCATAGTTAATTTGTTCTTATAATTTATGAATAAAATGTGTTGGCGTCGCGTCGGTCGCTTAACGCAAGCGAAGTCCAATTTGAAAGTATGTCAATCTACTACTGCTGCTATTTTATCTCGATTGTACAGTAAAAACAAAACTATGCTTGAGATAATCCTTTGTGATCGGTAGCACGTAGAACATAATATAATGCGGCTTGAATAATATTTCATTTAGATCACTTCTAATGGGGCCGTCCACGTATTACGTAACGCAAAATTTTGGCTTTTTGAATCCCTCTTCCCTCTATGTCAAGATTTTTTAGCATCCCTGTACCTGTACCTAACATGTACCATCACGTTTAGTAAGACCTCTCCCTCCCCTTTGCACTGTGACATAATAAGTGGATGGTCCCTAATAGAAAACTTCTTTCAATCATTTTCAATCTCTGAAAAGGAAGTTAATTCTTGTAAGTACGAGTATGTTCAGGTAGAGTCCATCGATCGGTCGCAGGTTCGACTATTGTGGCTTCGTAGCACGGTACTACGCCATAGCATTGTGCTACGGCGTAGCATTATGCTACGGAGCGCTACGGGCGGCCATTATATTGATTGCGCTTTTGATGTGCACAAGTGCCGTGGGATCTGCAGAACTATTACGAAATTTGTTTTCTGCATTCCTTGGAAGACAACTTTTTATAGAGGTGGTTCAATTTAATTGTATTTTACTAAGCAGTTCTTTAACTTTGAGGTGGAAAAAAATTTAATCAGTTTATTTGACTTTGAGGACTAGTAACAAGAGACGTTATTTGGAACCTCCGTATTTAAGCTATAAAGATGATTAATTTAGATTTAAAATATCCACATTTCGTGGTCCAGTGTTTTAGAGCTTGGCTCTCGACTTGGAGTTCGTGGGTTCGATTCCTGCGTTGGTACAGCAAAAAAAAAAATATTGTTGTTTTCAAGTTTGGTTAGGACATTGCACCTGATTTGTCTGACAAGAAAGGTAATCCATGCGTCGGATGGGCATGTCAAAATTCGGTCCTGATCTCTCGCTAGTCGTGTCGGTCCTACGTCCTACTGGGTTACGAGGGTAAAAGAAGAGAGATAGTGCTTTTGTGTACTGCGCACACACTTGGGCACTATAAAATAACTCCGCGTAGCTGACCTGGTTTTCAATTAAACCGGCCACTGATACCAAAATCGGTGTGAGGAACTATTATTAATTTTCCCACCTTTGATTGCTAACCGTCATACACCACGATACTGTCTGTCATCAAACGGCGTGACACTACTGTTCGGATCAGTTCCAGGTTGACATAAACTGTCATGACAATCCACGCCCATACAAGGTCAATTCTGACTGACCAACCACCTTTAACCATAGGCAATATGGTGTATGGCTACACTAAATATTATGTAGTGTCGTAGGAAGCATTTTAACATTTCATATAATTGACACAATTTTTTACACGTTTTATTTATTAATAATAATAAATATGGACGTTTCACACCACGTCAATCTGGTCCCGTGATAAGTATCCGAAGAACTTGTGTTACGGGTACCAGACAACGGAAATATGTTTAAATATGTATCTTTATTGAACACACAAGTGACAAGGGACATAAACACAGTAAAAAAAAAGAAAATAAACAAATCGAGAAACAATATTAAAACCCCACACCACATGTTCAAAGGGAATCCACTCAGGCATCGACCACGGCGGTGCCGAGGCGCCTGATCCTCCGTGGTCCCCTATCAGTTTGAGACCTCACATCAGCACATTATTTTAAATTATTATTATTATAATATTTAAGATTTTTATTATATTATACGAATATTTAATACACATCCATGACCCAGGAACACAGAAAAACTTTTTGTTCCTTCTGCGGGATTCGAACACACGACCTGGCTTAGGCACCAACGCGTTGAAACAATGAGCCCCAGAGGTCGTCTCAATTTAGTTTCAACAGTCAATTTTTGGCAGAAAAAGTTACCAAAATATGTCTTCTAACGAGCCGTGGCGACCGCGTCATATTTTTCATCCTAACAAGCCCATCCGTCCGCTTCGACCTGTCGAAGTGACAAACGACCTCGGAAGCCTTCCCCGCCGGAGCCGCCGCAGCCTCCTCCGGCGAATACATTTTTCTTGTCAGACAGCCGGAAGAACACACGGGTAGGTCGTTTATTGCAGAGAACGTTAAAATAAACCGGTATAGGTAATATATTTAAACGTGTTTTAGGTGATTTATATTATATATTTTATACTCATTTTAATAAACTGGAATAAACACACATACATGCACTATTAGGGAATATGCACGTATTTTTTTTATTTATTTATATAGATCTATCTTGTTTGGTAAACCGTATGGTAAAATCAGTTTTTTGATATCATTAAAAATAACGAAGATATAAACGTTTAAAGTGGTCTATTAGACAGAGAGATCCGACGTGTATCGTGACGTCACATAACACGACTTTCATAGAAAGTTCATACTAAATTTCGTTTTGCTAGAAAGAGATAGATTACAAACTTTGACCGCTCATATCTTGCTCATTTATCAACAGATATTGAAAATTTTCTCGCCATTTTCTTTATTTTTCTGTCTAGTATCATATTATTATATTTTAAGCTATTTTTATATTTTATGCATATTCCCTATTTGGTCTACTCTACATTGTTATTATATAGAGGAAATAATTGTTTCTTAGTATGTTTGTTTGTTTGCACTGAATAAGGCTTGGAAAGTACTGAACCGATTTTAGTAAAAGGCACAGATATATAGGCCGTGGTAGAGCCATGCTTCGGCACGAATGGGCCGGCTCGACCGGAGAAATACCACGGGCTCACAGAAAACCGGCGTGAAACAGCGTTTGCGCTGTGTTTCGCCGAGTGAGTGAGTTTACCGGAGGCCCAATCCCCTATCCTATTCCCTTCCCTACCCTCCCCTATTACCCTTTTCCCTCTTAAACGGCCGGCAACGCACTTGCAGCTCTTCTGATGCTGCGAGTGTCCATGGGCGACGGAAGTTGCTTTCCATCAGGTGACCCGTTTGCTCGTTTGCCCCCATATTTCATAAAAAAAAAAGATATAAGAGTAGAGCACTGGTAAAGACATAAACTACTTTTAATCGCGAAAAAATGTGCAGTTCAAGTGGCATTTAATAAACGTCTAGTTTTTCCATAGAATAGTAACGCACCGTTACGTTACCGAAGAAAAGCGAAAAATTACAAATAGTGTTGCACAGCCACATAAAAGTCACTATTAAGTATTAACTTCATAAAGTACAAGATGTTACCCGCGAGTTCCCGCAAGAACTGTACATTTTACCATTATACAATCCTATTTATAACCTTCCCCGTGGTCTACTCTATATCTGTGCCAAATTTCATCAAAATCGGTCCAGTAGTTACCAGAGCTAGAGTTACTATTCAATGCAAACAAACAAACGTACAAACAGTTAAATCATTCCTCTTTATAATATTAGCGTTGAAAAACATTTGTATTTTAATACTAATTTATCTCATTTCACGGCGCTTATAACAAAAATCGCGTAAGCTCCCTTACTGCGGTTCATAATGTACAATACTTGACATAAAATGAACAAATACAGTCAAAAACTCCCGTTTGTGTATTACGCGGCAAGTTTAAGGGATATTCATGTAAATACCAAACGTCGTAACGTCCGCGTCCGTATCTGAGCGACTCTCGCGAACTTTGTTGCTATTTACTCTTATACCATTTTACTGTTACTTTCTCATTTTTGGTTTCGTAAATTTCGTCAGATACTTTTGTGAATCTTTTTATTTAAATATCGTTCAACAACTGTGGAAGTTGTATATGGTAACATCAGAGAATGTAGAAAACACATTTCTATTTAAATTAAAAGTTTAAACTAATTTAGTAGCAATAACATATTTTGAAACAATAATTGTTATCTTCTTCGTGATCAAAAGCTGGACTAGGCGAAAGACAGGGATATCATGACGGATAATGCCACGTAACGCTCTATTCACATTTCACACTCAACGAAACGTCATTGATGTGTGGCTCATGCCAACTCTCATTTACCGCCTTACCTATACGTCCGCTTGTATTGCAGCAGCAGGGCTCATGCCAACTCTCATCTACCAACCTATACCTCCGCTTGTATTGCAGCAGCAGCGGTCTGCATCGCTCACCACTGCGCGCTGTGCTCTGTAATTACCCGTCAGCCACACGGCGCGCGTGATTATAACTTCGACCTAACTCTGGACATGATAGCCGACTGTAAGCAGGAGAAGATGAAACATTATAGCGTTCCTTATTCTCCTAACAACACACGCTAATGGGGAAGAAAGAGATGTCTAATAATAATTAGTCAATCCATCCACATCCCACTTCCGTTGAAGCTTTCCTTCGTACACAAATGGCATTAATATTTTATTACTTTAAGATGTCACTTATTCACATTAGAATTAAGTCGTGATTCGCATGTCGTACTTACTAGAATTGGTGCTCGCAAGTTCGCAACTTCGTTTACGTTGAAGTAACGGAAACGGACCCTATTTTTTAAAAAACGGAACCCTTATATAAAAGAAGCCAATGATACTCCTTATAACATGAACTAAGTGCCAGAAAAAGTACAGTAGAAATATTCTGTTTCAGATATTAGATGGAACAATAAACAGAAAATTTAAAAATATATTTTCATTGTAAGTACCGTATACGAGTAGACTTTATACTTTCATATGCATTTAGTGAAAAGCTTAAAATTATAAACAGGCAATTAATTATTTGTATAATAGATGAGTGTGATTATTATATATCATACGACTTTTCTTTTTAATAATAACATCCACCCACAGGCCACAATAACACAAAGAGATCTCTCCACAGAGAATAAACTTAAGATTACACTCAATTCATAACAGTTGTAAAGCGATATAACGTGCAATGAGACGGCAGGGCTCGAGACGTCACCCCCCCTCGCACCCCCCGGCTCGCGCCCGCAGTAGGCATGAGGGGGAGGGGGGTCGTGTATTTGTCCTGTATTCACAGCCACATTCCCGCACCTTTTTATCACCTCTGAAAGCACCTCATTCCTCAGAAGACATGTACAAAATACACGCTCCTTTTTATGTCTTAGCAACCATCATCACTAAGAGTTAAGACCCTGGTCTACCGACTTACACACTAGACTCTCACTTTTAACATTGATCTGACAAAATTGTTACTACTAGAGAGTGCCCTGTGGTCTAAAATCATCCTTAACGATTCATAGTATATTTTAAAGGTATTTATTTTACTCTATAGGAGTTATTTTGCCTCTGTGATAGAAATATTAAAATAAAAGTCAATTTTGTGTCAGATTGATAAACGTCATTGCCAAATGTGGGAGTTTCGGCGGGAATGTTAATCAGCAATATTGTGTAATTTTCTAAATTCATGTTATTGCGGTTTTAAATGTGTAATAATATTGGTGGGATATTAACCATTAGTTATTCGTGACGTGCACTAGTCTGGAGGAGTGATGCATTCTACAAAATGCGTGCTAAATTGGGTTTCCCGTCAAAACTCCATAGGAAGTTTCAGTAAAGCGTCTACCACTTTACAGAATCGACTGACTTGACTGATTGACTACCTTGACTATTTATTGGGACTTTGACTAGACTTTGGACTTGACGATCTAGAAATAAGACAAATAAGAAATTAAACGACAGAAGAGGCAGTATGGTCTAAGACCTTAGCCTGTTACATTTCGGGACGAATTAAAAAAAATAAAAAAATTAACAAATGTGTATCAATCAAACGCACGGTGTTAGATAATAATCTTAGGTAGTTTGTATTGTTGTTATTTTAAAAAAATATAAGTATTCCTAAACATTATTTAAGTTAATGTTAGCTTTCTGCGCACCTTCCTCTGCATAAAAAAATATTTACCAGCCAAAGTTTAATTACCATAGGCTAGCTCAATTCTCGTCAAACTGTACTGAGTTTTTGCTTCACATATATAATAATCGATAGAGAAATGTAGCCTATTTGAACCGCAACCATACCAAATTTAATCAAAATTATTGCATGAAGAAGTATCAAATATCTATGAATACAAACATCCATGTTTATAATTTTAGTAAGGAAGTATTGGATTGTTAAACTTATATTCTTCACATAACTCTCGAAATATTTAGCCTCTATCGCCATTCCCCATACAGAACGCCTATGGACATTTAATAGTCCTATCAAATAGCAGTAAACATTATAGTCATTAGTTCACAGTACAAGTCGTAAATGTACATTCGACTATAAAATATTTAACACGGAGTTAAACTAAAATCGATAGTTCCGGCACGCGACCGTCTACCGCCCTCCTAACCTGAACAGGGACCAAATAACCCTTATCGAAACTAACCCATAATTATATACAGACTTACAGAGGGAATACTACGGCTTGAAATAAGTGAAAAAACTTTAGTCAAACTAATTAAGTTGGTTAATAATATATCTAGCTGATAGTATAGTGCACAAGAGCACTCTCTCTTCCTGTACTCTCGTAACCCAGTGGGACAGATAACCGACACGACTGACGAGAGATCTGAGGAAAATTCTGCTAAATAAAGCCTGCATTAATACAATTACAATCAAGTCCCGATACGCTTATACTCCCAATAGGTGTTTTTATGAACGTTAAACCAACGTAAAACGCGCTCTGATTGGTCGAAACGTCATAAAATTCGTTCACGATAACATGACGCTACACTTTCAATCCAAACAAAGTGAAATTGACTGTTTAAATTGTCTACTTTAAATACGAGAATTGAGGTTCAGGTGCAGCTCCATCTTTTTATCCAAGCCTATCCGACGCATAGATCATCTTTCTTGTCAGACAATCAGGTGATCACTCTGCATTGGCCTAACCAAACTTGGAAACACATTTTTGTTGTACCAATGCGGGAATCGAACCCGCGATCTCCGAGTCGAGAGCCAATGCTCTAACCACTAGACCACGGAGGCTTGCTTGGTTGTATTTTACATAGGCAGTAGCCAGTAACATTATAAATACTGACAGATGATAATAAATAAAATTTTCGGATAAACGGGATAGATTTAAAAAGATTTATAATGAAATGTGTGAAAAAAAAATTGTTTTGACATTAAAATTATTCGATAATGTAAAAAAATGTAAGGAATTAGTTTAAATCCTTTAAATGTGTGTAGGACACAAATAAAACTATTTATTTAGTTTAGTAATCACATCATAAAATATTCAATTGCTTGTAGCTCGGGGGTTAAGTCGATAAAATATAAAAACCTATTATCTGGTGTATAAATCTCTTAACCACTCTAGTGGGATACTACTTATCTATGGTAATCGCACATGGTTTAACAAGCTAGCTGAAAGGAGGACCAAAGGAAGCACAAGCGCCTTGCCACCCAATTCATCAAACACTTTATTTTTGTGTTCGAATTGCGGGCGGTCGTGTCGGTCTAGAACGGACATAGCCATCAAAAGAAGTGTGTTTAAAATTGCACCCTACTTGAATCATCCGTGATGGATGAAAAGGCCAATGATGATGATGATGATGATGAGTAGGTATCGGTATGATATTAGTTCATACATTTTGTATTTTTGCGTTATTGTGAACTGTAAATAGAAAACTCTTTGTATCAGAACAGATAACCCCTAACGAGGGGGACCATCATAATATTACTTTATTTATGCTTTATTTCCACCATTTAATGAACTTTTTACCCCTTTAAATAGAAGTTTATTATTCTAAACTTTATTCGTGCATTCACCGTGTCCGGGAAACGGGAGGCGTCGGGAACAAGTCATTATAAACACGGCAGACGCGGTAATTGTTGGAACGCAGCTGAACGCCGCCGCGTATTTAACATATCACGAGTAATGAATGAGACAATCTTGTGTTAAAACTGTGAATAAAATGTGAATCCCAATTAGAGATGATGATGCGTTTTGTGTGAACATTCAAATAGATACGTGACAATTTTTTTATAGAATTGTATACAATTATCACGCGTTCACATACCAGGGTGTATAACGCTTAAAAGTCAATTAGGTACAGAACGTTTGGGGAAATGATTTAGTTGATGATGAGTTACCTAATATGAGTATTTCACGGCCTTGAATAGTTCATTGATCTGACAGGTGACGATAACCAACACGACTGACGAGAGATCAGGTGCAGGTCCGACTTTTTACATGCCCATCCGACGCATGAATCATCTTTCTTGTCAGACAATCAGGTGATCAGCCTGTATTGTCCTAACCAAACTTGAAAACAACATTTTTGTAGTTCCAATGCAGGAATCGAACCCATGACCTCCGAGTCGAGTTCCAATGCTCTAACCAGTAGACCACGGAGGCTATTTAAATTACGATTAAGAATTTCAGTAATTTGGTCGAATTAAATATTTTTGTTTACGTTTAGATTAAATCGCATCTGAACGGAGAACTGGTACTCGTACATACAAATGTTAAAGTCACAATGTCTCGTTAACTTCACAACTTTCGTGTACACTTTTTACTGACCACGATCGCACACATAGAAACGAAAAGCCTCTAATTAAACATTGACTGTTTCGTATAAAAAGGCCTAAATAATTTAGAGAAATCTGTGCGTAATTTCAAAGAGGATTTCCTCTGATCCCGGGGTTCTGCGAGTTATTTATAGTGGCTTTTGCTCGAGAAAAAACATCGCTTTTGAGTCGAGGAACATTAATTACCTCGCGTTAAGGGTGAGAGCAAAAAGAGCCAAGACGAAAGAAGAAATGTTGAAGAAAATGTTCAAATATATTCTTAAACGCTTCTTACAGCTAGGACTCTGTGTTCAACCCATAGATTTTTAACTAGAGGCTAGAGAATCTAAGGGTCGAACACGGAATAAACCCTTAAAACACAGGCTAAGCCCTAATTCACCACCACACTAAATTTTTCCACCGGTTTAATTTTTTAACGCGCTTTTCCCTAAACTCGGGTTTATAATTATAATAATATTATAAATGCGAAAGTGTGTATACCTGAAGTGTGTATTAACCGCTGAACCGATTTTTTTTAAATTTGTTATAGACATACTTTGAGTTCCGAAAAAGTACGGTGTTCCCACGGCATATTAGATTTGCGCGGGTGGAGCCGCGGGCCAAAGCAAGTGATATATATTTTAATTTATTACAGTCTTCTTTACTTTCTCCATGACTACATCAAATCGATTTAATACATAACAACTAAAATATTGGCTTCGAAAAAAACACAGAAATTTATTTGATCAAGTGTCTAGACGTCGGGAATGTTCTGGATGAGCGAAAAGAAATTGTATTCGTCGGATGTAAGTCTTCCTTCGTCAGGAAATGACTCCATCTTCAGATATAACGGGATGGAATTGAAATATTAACCTCCAACACGTACCACAGATCTATAATACGGTTACACTCCCCTGTTGGGGTTTTCAGTTCAATGTAGCTATGATTGGATCCATAATGTTGTTTGGGGAATTGTATTTACGTGCTTTTGTTCGCGACTCCACGTGGAACAACACTCGATGATGACATAGGTGAAAAATTAATATAACAGTTTATCCACCGCCACCATCACAGGGACGTCACCGAGAACGACATTATTTCTGGTCGAGATTAGGTTGATGTGATGGACGTGCGGTGGACACACTGCTAATTGCTATAGCAAATGTATATAGGTATGTCACCGTAAAATTGTAAAAACCGTTAGATTGTAATATAACTAGTGAAATTGTAAAAAAAAATATAGACTACCAACGCGAATATTCTGACTATAATTTACTATATAAACATATACAATTTACTATATAAACATATACAAATTGTAGTTAAATGAATCTTTCGACATAGTTTTTTTACAATCTAAAGGTTTTTTACAATTTAACGGTGTCATATTATATATCGCTACTTCAGCGCTCATTCTCGGTAACGGTGGCGGTAGACAAACGGTCTAGTGGCTTCCAAACAAAATTGCGAATCACGCAAATCGCAGCGAGATTGTATACCTACTAGAGAGTCTAGAGCAGCCATACTCAAAGTGTGTTCCGCGGAACCCTGGGGTTCCGCGAAGCCCCTGTAGGGGTTCCGCGAGAATTTAGAAAAAAAATTCAATATAACACCTCTCTGCAGAAATGCTTTCATAAAGCAGAAAGAAACAGGTAAAAACAAAAAAAAATGTGGACCCATAATGTGCCCAGGGCTTCTAATAGGTTAAAGACCAGTATTTAATGTACTTTTAGTCATTTCATTTTATTTTACTTGCTATGTAGTAACTTACTATTAGTATCTATGTAATAAGTTGTAACTGTAATAACTGTTACATTGTACTTTTATTATGCTTATGTATAAAGAATACATTCATAAAATAATTGTTTTATTGCAGGGTTCCATCAAGTATTTCGCCTTCCAAAAAGTTCCGTCACCAAAAAAGTTTAAGAACCGCTGGTCTAGAGACCATATAAGAGCTCGCAGATATTTGCGATGTGATGTGAAGATCGTTAAGAAAAAAATTGTTGTTATGAAAATGGGCGACGCGTAATTTTGAAATTATCGAGAAACTCTACCTTTTATTTAACTACGACGAGTTTAAAAGAAAAGAGCCTGGGAAGTACGTTAAGTTAGTATTAGTATTCCTACATATTTGATGACACAATAGGCAATCGGACTAATTTTTTTTTTATTGCATAAATGAATAGTACCTATTCTTAAATATGAGTAACTTCTCAGAAGAAACCGTATATCAAAAGTCAATATTTTCGAAGGTACAGCGATTTGTATAAAAAATTTCGCGAGCCTCCTAAAAACGCTCCATACTAAAGTCGATCTACAAATGACGTCACTTGTAGGTTATAGTATATGAAGTAGTATATGAAGTAGTATATGAAGTATATGGCCGCAGGAATATATTTGTAAATATCTCCGATATTTGTGAGTTAAAGTTCATACTTACCATAATGAATGTTTTTGTATATGATGTGAGTAAACTAATGATGTAGGTTTTGTTTACCAATTTCGCAAAAAAAAAATTTTTTTTGGTATAAAGAATCGCGAAATTTTGTATACAAATCGCTGTACCTTTGAAAATATTGACTTTTGATATATGGTTTCTTCTGAGAAGTTACTCATATTTAAGAGTACTATTCATTTATGCAATAAAAACAATCAGTCCGCTTGCCTATTGTCTGCCAACACACTCACAATAGCTATCATAGAAGGTGCACCAATAAAACCGATTTGGAAAATACAATAGAATTAGATATATGTATGTATTAGAACAACAAAAACCTAACAGCAATAAGTAATAACGTCTGATTCACAAGATCCGTGTCAGTGAAATTTTGTCCAAGGGCACCGAAAATGATGATCCAGGGCTCATTGGATTCGGAATGACCTCTAGAAACTAGACGTATGGAAACTAAAAAAATAGTTTCCCAGACATTTTTAAAAACCTTACCCCCTTTTTTACTAAATTGTTTATAACTTTTGCAATTTTTTCGAGCCCCTCTTGAAATTTTTCAAAAAGTTTCTAGAGGTCATTCCGAATCGAATGAGCCCTGGATCATAATTTTCGGTGCCCTTGGACAGAAATTCACAGAAATGGATCTTGTTTACTCAGACTATAAACATTAGACTAAATATCATTCGGCAATTTTATACAAAAAATATAAAGATTGCCGAGGACCATTAGCAGCGTGGTTTTACTGTAGGTAGGTATTAGTTACACACTGGAAGTAGAAAAATCTGTATCTTGACTGTAGTTATAATTTCTTCTGACACTAGAAACATATTGCAAATTTATTGACTATTGTACGTCTGTTCGTTCACATCATTCAATTTTATCGTAAAATTAATTAAACTTGCACATGTTGAACTGTCAATACTGGACTTACTAAATAAATAATATTCCTATTGTAACACCCAGCCCTAGCACAATATTTTTGGAAAACATTCGCTATTTCTGAACTGAATCTCGAATTTAATTTATATTTAACAATATTGATGACAAATCACTATAACAATGCGAAATCAGCTGCGATTCGGCGAAAATGGCCGAACAAAAACCGGATTAAAGCGGCTATAACCGGCTCATACTAGTGCGGGGGACGTGGATGATGGATGACAGTCCACCCCTTTTAATTGCCCGAGGCCTGTCACTCACCGGCAGCTTTCGATTTATATTATAATAAGATCGATCTGCACGTGGCACAAAACTATTATAATGCGACGCACACAAGAACATACTCTATTACCTACATAATTAAGTTCATATCAATTTTGTTACTGCAGTATAGGTTACGATTGTGGTTTTACTTTGCGCGTCCTTAAAGGAAACTCTATTACTCAGGAAATTAAGTGCATATTGGTTTAGCATTGGTATAGGTATCGATTGTGGTTTTTCTTTGCGCGTCAGTGTAGAAGCAAGCGAAGTCGGGGGTGACAATATAATTAAGATGGAGGGGACATCGGTTTTTAATTACGGGTGTTGGAGCCAATACAAGTGCCAATATAAGTCTAATAATTGAAACAATGTGGAAGGACTTAGATTAAGACTTAAGGATAAGTTTTTTTTGTATCGAACCTTAATTGTTATTATTTTATAATGTGGTCTTCCTAACTTAAGGCAAGGACCAAGCTCAAAAATAAAATTATTCTCAGTACTCGTATGCAAATGCTCTCTTTTGCGTAATGCTTTTCTATATTCATATAGACGGTTTTGCAAGGTATATTTTTTAATATCTTTTGAAATATTGTAGAAATCACAAAAGTGTTCGGTTTATGTTTTAATATGATAAATATATTGATTATTTAACAAAAAAAAAATATGCATGGTACTGCACAAAACTTTACGTTTTAGGAGATTGTGTGATTTTTAAGAGGTGATTTTATGATTTTTCAACTCAGAAAATAAACATACATACATACATATAATCACGCCTTTTTCCTGTAGGGGTAGGCAGAGACCATTTCTTCCCACCTTCTACGATCCTTACATACTTGTTTCGCTTCATCCACTTCATTCTTACCATCCATTCCTCCTCTTACATTCAACGTAGCGAAGCGGCTCTCCATGGGCCACTTTTCGCCTCCGCGAGAACAAGACGTGATGGGTGGCGAACCACATCGCCGCCATTTTGGGTAATTAAATTATTTTTATAATTATCCATTGCGTTCCCACGGATTTGCGGAGAGGATAGGAATAGGAAAAGGGAAGGATAGGTGGTGTGGAAAGGAAGATTGGTAAGTTAGAGTGGGAAATAGGAAATGTAGGATATTTCCGCCCAGGAGGGCAAGGGATAGGACAGTAATAGCTAGGGAAGCCGGGGTCGCGTACCCGTATAATATACCACAACTACCGGACAGGTAAATTGGGATGAGTATTCCATGAAAATAAATATAAATATTTTTAAAAATGTATACAGATCATGACGCGTCAAGGATCGTATACTTTATCCCATATTTTTTCCACTTCGTAATTGAACTCTGATTAGGTAGACTAGGTGACGGGAAATGACAAAGTAGGCTACGACCTCGCCTTAACATAAAATACGATTAGCAAACTCAACAATGCAATGGTAAGTGATGAGGATTTTATGTTTTTGAATTTATTATTTTTTATGAACATATTTTGTGATCAGGTTTAAATTTTTGTGCTACACATTCATTCATGTGCTTCAATATGTGTAGTACTCTAAAATATGAGATTTTTTTTTTATGACATATGGGGGCAAACGAGCAAACGGGTCACCTGATTGAAAGCAACTTCCGTCGCCCATGGACACTCGCAGCATCAGAAGAGCTGCAAGTGCGTTGCCGGCCTTTTAAGAGGGAATAGGGTAATAGGGGAGGGTAGGGAAGGGAATAGGGTAGGGGATTGGGCCTCCGGTAAACTCACTCACTCGGCGAAACACAGCGCAAACGCTGTTTCACGCCGGTTTTCTGTGAGCCCGTGGTATTTCTCCGGTCGAGCCGGCCCATTCGTGCCGAAGCATGGCTCTACCACGTTCATATTACTCAGAATTGAGTAATATGAGCAAACCAGCAAAAAAATTTTTTGTATAGTATAGCTGACCCAGCAAATGTTTTGCCACCTAAATTATTATTTATTACACATTGGTTCAGAGTTCAGACCTACCGAATACGAGTTACATATTATAATACAAATATTTATAAAAATTGGTCAACCCGTTTCGGAGAAGTTTGGTTTGGACATTGTGTTAATATAACGTTTGGCAAAATCAATTAAAGACACATTGGTAACTAAATGTGATATATTATATTCTTTGACATTGGGGAAATGATTTACGGCTTATGTAACGAAGTTAAAACAGAAAAAAAATCTAGTATGAATGCGTAACACCACGGACGCTGAAAAGATCATTGCATTTGCACATCACACAGTTTAATTTAATTTAAATTATACTATTAAAATTATTTCGAGATCAGCTGTGAGGTTCATGACCTCATTTTTATAATTATTTTTCTGCCTAAGCATCTTTACATAATCAGGAAATCATGTGGCCAAATATTCTTTAATGGATTAAGTAAAACGTTATACTTACATTAGATGTTTTTTAGCAAAAATGGGTACAATTTATCACACGCTATCTGCAAAATGTGTTCCACAACACGTGTCGTGACACAACGTACAATACCATGATGGATGATCGTTTGTGATGAGTGATGACAGGGCATATATCAAAGTAATTACCATGATATGTAAATGCGAACTCTATGAGAACGGACTTATGGTGCAAATTAGAATGGAAGATTTAAAGAATAGTTTAAGAGCTTTGAGCGATTAGCACGTTAAATGATATAAAAGTTATTAGCTATTCTTAGGCCCACTTGCGCCAATCCGGGTTAAAGTTAACTTTGGGTTAAAATATTATGCTTTCTCTTTCACAAATACGAAGAATTGATTTTTAACCCGGGGCTAACTTTAACCCGGATTGGCGCAAGTGGGCCTTAAATAACAAAACTAAATCGTTTCATTAACTAATCAGTCAATCGTTTCCATTAGCAGATAACTCAGTCGTAAAGTAAATCTTAAATCGTAAAGTTCTTGTGGTTATTTCGTAAATCAATAAGTTAAATTATTAAATGTTTTTTTAACTTCGTTATTTTTTTTCTTTATAAATAAAAAAGAATTACCGTAATGTTTGTACGTGCATAACTTCCAAACGACTGCACCAAATTTAATAAATTTTTCTTTTATGTGTTTGTTATTCATATGAAAAGGTTTTAATAAAAAAACATTGAAAAATATGGCGGTACAAAGTTCGTCGGATTAGATAGTTATTACTAATAAAATTTATTATTAATAAATAATAGAATATGCATTCAGTCGAACTGTAATAAAATGTATAAATAAAATAATTATGAACTATTTAAGAAAAACTTATATTTGCAGAGCCTTATTGAAGTTATTGATTTGCAGTGGCGAGGGGTTCCTATAACTTCATTCCTGTCGGCTTCACTTCCCACTTACCTTTTGAAGACCCTCATCCAAATGCCTACCTATAAAACAGGCTACGGCTTACCTATAGAGGAGAACCAGCCATCGCCACTGTTGATTTGATTAGGTGCTTACGATCGAGCAATCTAATGATCGATATACTTATTCCACTCATATACATATTATACCTGTCCGGTAGTTGTGGTATAGTATACGGGTATGCGACCCCGGCTTCCCTAGCTATTACTGTCCTATCCCTCGCCCTTCTGGGCGGTAATATCCTACATTTCCTATTTCCCACTCTAATTTACCAATCTTCCTTTCCGCACCACCTATCCTTCCCTTTCCCTATTCCTACCCTCTCCACCAATCCGTGGAAATGCAATGGATAATCAAAAATAATTTAATTATCCAAAATGGGGGCGATGTGGTTCGCCACCCATCACGTCTCGTTTCTCGCGGAGGCGAAAAGCGGACCATGGAGAGACGCTTGGCTACGTTGAATGTAAGAGGAGGAATGGATGGTAAGAATGAAAGTGGACGAAGCGAAAGAAGTATGTAAGGATCGTAGCAAGTGGAAAGAAGTGGTCTCTGCCTACCCCTACGGGATGAGGCGGTCCTGCCTACCCCTACGGGAAAAAGGCGTGATTGTATGTATGTATGTAAACTCTGTGCATCGCTCGCGAGCGAACTAAGTAAATAGGTTGACACTTCTGTCTACAGCTCGCTTAGATCTTTCAATCGATGGAATGGTTCGATCGACCGGATCAATTGAACCGGCTCATTGACTCAACAGATCACTACTGAATACTGATCTCGTCCGCGAAAATTGAACTAACGAGTAACATGTAACACATTCATAATAAAATATAATGGCTCGGTTTAAAATTGAAATAAAAAAGGATAATTTACCGCTGGCGTCTGGCACAAAGTTAGTTTAATTAGATTCGGTCATAAAATATTTGTCCTACCAAAGGTTTTTCTTTTATTAATGAAATTTTCAATTAAATATTTACATGAGATTGGATCGTAAAAGCCGCCATTATGTATTCCGAGTTTATGGAGTGTAAAAAAGGGTATTTACTTTGTCTTTTATAAAATATTATAACTGCGCCCTTTACGACCGTCACGCGGATTTCAGCCTGAAAGTATGTCTTCCAGTCCCATCGTACATAATTAGGTATCATCATCATCACCAACAAAAGCTTAATTCTACAGCTGTTTGGTTTTAAGTAGGTTAGAAGAGTTGCGTAGGTACTTAATATGACCCACAAAATGCAACATGCATCCATTTTGCCACAAAATACATTAAGCAAAACCATATATAACCTAACCTAATGCAATTTTGTACATTAAAATTAGGTTAGGTTTTCGTATATACAAAAAGAATACTACGATCCGTATCCAGAGCCTCTAGTCAAGACGCATTCGATAATTTCGACGGCGAAGTTCGGAAATAAAATGTATGGGATTTGACATAACGCATCGCAAGCGACATGTCACATTAGCGTTGCCATAAGTCAAATCCCATACTTTTTGTTTTCAAAATTCGCAATCGAAATTATCAAATGCATCTTGACTAGAGGCTTTGAGCCTTTAGCCAAGTTGCCATCGCTAATTACGTCGTCAAAGTTCGAAAACAAATGTAAGGGATTTGATATAAACATCGCAAATGTGACATAACATAAGCATCGATATGTCGTTTAATCTCACACAACTTTGTTGCTTTTTTTTTGTCATCGTATTTAACGATGGCAACTTGTCTAAAGGCTCAGTCAGTACGATGTCGTTAAACTGTCAATTGGAAAACGACGTGATTGGTCGATTCGCAACAACAACAAAATAAACAAAACCATAATTCAAGCGGGAACAATAAATATCAGGAAGCAAGAGAAATGTATGGTCTATAATTTTTGGTGTCAGATTAAAAAATATATTCACTAATATAGAGGAAAAGTTTGTTTGTTCGTTTGTTTGCATTGAATAGCCGAAACTACTGGTCCGATCTTGGTGAAATTTGGCATACAGATAGGTGTAATGACGTAGGCATCCACTAAGGAACGATTTTTAAAAAAAATGCCTCTTAAGAGGGTGAAAAAGGGTCTAAATTTGTATGGAAATCGAACTCCACGCGGACGGAGTCGCGGGCAAAACCTAGTTGTCATATAAACTTTCTCAAGGGGCGCATCCATCACAGATTATAAAGAAAGAGGATTAGATAAACAGCTACACAGTTAGCTTTCGATTTGATTGCACTACTACAAGCGTACGGTGTGTCCACGATTGTGGGGAAAATTTATGGGCCGTTGAAAAGGACGTCAAAATTTTCAAATTCAGATTGTTCTATGAAATATGTTTCTCTATATACGAGTAATCATATTTTATAATCTGTGGCGTCTTTACTCGTAGAAGTTAGAACATAATTAGTGCATATGCATATTTAAAGTATAATAAATATTGAGACAAAAGCCTACTTTTTTTGTGAAGGGAAACATGTTTTAGGGTTCCGTACTTTAAGGGAAAAAATCGGAACCCTATTGCTAAGACTCCGCTGTCAGTCCGTCTTCATGTCAACAGGCTGTACCTATCTTATAAACGGTAATAGGTAGACAGTTAAAGTTGCACGGATGGTGTATCTCTATTGTTGCTATAGCGACTTGTTATAACAACTAAACTTAGGTCTTTACATCCGTTAATGGATGATTTATACAGTATTCTCCGAGCGAAGTATCCACTCTTGAAATACTGTAGTGCTTGGGACAGTCGGTTTTTAAATGTCGTATGGTTGTCCTAGCACATACGGCATTCTCACAACATAGTCAGCCTAGTCCAGAGGAATGACTGGTCAATACGTCTGGGGCCAACCATGTGCGGGTTTCCTCACGATGTTTTTCTTCACCGTTAGAGCGTCCGTATTTTGACTTGAGATCTGAAAAGTCTCATTGGTACACAACACAACCTGGGATTTGAACCTGTGCTCTCTCGAGTGCGAACCAAACGGTCTACCCACTAAGGTGTAACAACAACCGCTATAACAACACATACTGAAAACAGAATAAAAATAATATCTGAGTCGGGCTCTTACAAATCGTTTATTTTTTTCCGTTTTGTACGGAATCCTTCGCGCGCGACTCGTCTCGCACTTAGACGGTTTTTATACGGTTCATGCCCCATCTGATAATAACTGTAAATAAAGTTAAGCCAAAGATCAGATTTGAACCTGAGCCGTTATTAACATGTTGTTGTATCTACAATATATCAAATGTATTACCTGAACACGTGTTGACTCCATCGATGTTTACCCACACCACACAACCCGATTTACACTCTACTACATTACAATAAAGTCCGAAATCGCCCAACACGTAATCTATTGTTATATTAAGCGTTTATTTTTAAGTTCAACGCAACGCTTACGTTATATTATATTACCTATCTATTTAGATCAGTTATTTCAGCAGTTCATCTAGTTTATGTTCTAAATATTATGGTTATAGCTATAAATATGGATTATGGGGTATTTATGTCCGCCGGATTATCGTAGGGCGGGCGGCAAGCGCGACGGTCGCCCACGGAGTGGCTCCCGCCCAGCGTCACGGTGCAATTTATCCAGCCAGACCAGCACCACTACAGCACTGTCTAGTGTCCACAGTTGTCACAGTCAAACGGTGCTCGTGTGTGAATCGTGAATTTGCTTCACTTGTAAAATTCAGTGAAAAGTATACAAGTATACCTATAAATCGTTGGTAGATAAGATGGTTAAAAGGCTTTGATTAATTATTAATACATAGATACGTTATATCCTTACAAAACTGACAATATTTCTGTGCCACGACACACATTGACATGGGACGCGTGTCATATCAACGTCGCATAGTAACTAGGGAATGTTATTATTCGACAAATTTTACTATTCGAATAATTCGAATAATGGCAAAACACTATTCGAATAAATTCGAATAATTCGAATAATACGAATATTAGTTATAAACTTTAAATACAGGCAATATAATGCGTTTATTTATACCTGCATATTTAATAATATCAAAATGTGACATGTTTCACAAATTACTCTATAAAAATCAACGTCTTTTTGATAAAAAAAAATCTTCTTTTAAGTTTCAAACTTAAAATACTAAATCGCAATTACTTTTTTTAAACTATTAACACATGAACGGTTTAGGTCTGGAGCAGACCATGGATTTGATTGTCAACTAAGACTTGTTTCTTCCAAAAATTAAGGAAAAGATCCTCTAGGGGAGAGAATTTTTGGGGTTTGTGTTAGAGGTTCGTATTTTCTGGTTTGTAATTGAGTTAAGCTACTGATCGATTCAATATAGTCAATCGATTTAAAGAGTCAGACAGTCTGACTTTTTAAATTAAGCTTTTGGTAGTATAATTTAATGTATACCTATAAAGAACACGAATATTACAGAACACATTTCTTTATTATTTATATATCAGTTTGTTTAAGATTGAAGGATTTAAAATATAATTGCAGAGTTGGAACACTGCACAGAAATCGGAATGCACTGTAAATAGTGATCTGTTCTAATATAGTGCAGCTGAAAACTCTAATCAGACGAGTATCGTGCTGTCATAATGGTCTGCTCCAGATCTAATCGGTACATGTGTATATAAACCGCAATAACAAAACAAGTTAAACCGTAAAAATAAAAAGCACTCAAAAAAGATTTTAATGCTATGTTATCATAACAAAAAACTTCATAGTTGGTAAAAAGTGGGAGGAAAATCTTTAAAACAAAAATAACCTTTTTCCATTTTCAAGTTATCCATGTTTTTGGTATCTTTATATAAGTGTCAATGTCAGAAATACAAACAACAAGCTTCTCCGTAATTTTATCGATTTAAAAATAGTAAAAACGAAATTTAAACGCGAGTTTTTGCAAAGATAAGTGTAAATAAACTAAGAAGTAACATATAGTGTTTTCTACAAAAAATAACTAGTGGAACTTGGAAAAACTGTAAGTAGAAGATCACAAACAAATACTAGGACAAAAGAACAAAATTATTTGCAATAAAAGAAGTAGATATACATAAAAAACTCAGAAGATTATTGTAGCTGTAAACTGGAACACAAATTAATCAATATTACACCAATTACTTTGGTAAATTATAAAACTATTGATGAAAAAATCGAACATTCCTTTGCAATATTTGACATATACACCGTTGGAACAACATTTTAAATAATTTTGAAACAAAAACGACTTTTTTTAACAATTGAAGACAGTGAGCAAGCTCATTTTAATAACAATACTCAAATGACAAATGACAGTTGACATCTGACATTTCATCAGTCATAGACAATATATTTATATATATTTTTTTTAATTATCATTGAACGTCTTACGGCACAGATCACCTCTTATAAAATTTTATACTTAAGTACATTGCAATACAAGGATGAATAACATAACACTCAGACGTAAATTACGAAAAGCAAAATCGGATTGCGATGTAAGTAAGATATCAGAAGACACAATTTTATCGTCCTCGACAGTTATCGATATATCAACAAATAGTTTACCAATTACAAGCAATAACATCGACCTAGACAATTCAATACTCGTCGAATTGAAAGTACAAATACACGAATTAAAAGAGGAACTCGATATAGCAAATCAGGAGATATACAATTTAAATTCGGAAATTACTACACTTAATAAAACATTATTGGAAAAAGATAAAAAGATTGAACTATTATTGAAGATTGTAGGAGAACAAAAAGAATACACGCCAACGCCATCTAGGAAAAAAACAAAAACACCACAAAAATTAATACCTAAAATGGCAAACAAATATCTTTTAACTCCGGTATTGCAAGTCCAAAATAAAAAAGGTGATACAAGTGAGAAAAATAAGATTAATAATAAAGTATTATGTACATCGACAAAGGATACAACTTCCACGAAATTAACACCAGAAAACCAAACTAAACACTATAAAAAAAACAGCTCTAATAATAATAACAATAATAAACACAATATTATTATACTGGGGGACGAACAAGTTCGGGGACTTTCACAAAAAATGCGAACGGCAAGATGCAACAAATGGAATGACACATATAACATAACATCTTTAGTAAAACCAGGAGCTACTAGTGAACAAATATTAAGCAGTTGTGACTCCATATGCAATACTATAAAAAAAGAAGACATTTTAATACTGGGATTAGGGACTAATGACAAAAACCCATTTACATTGTTTGCTATGTTATGTAATACAATGCTTAAATTTAAAGATAATAAAATATTTTTAATAAACATAAAAAATAATAAATATATAGATGTCAAACTTATGAACTATCAACTTAAAAGACTATGTGAAAACTATAAAAACTGCATGTTTATTGATATATTCAACTATAAGTATTATAAATTGAATATTTATGATAAGGATAAGTACGAGAGCATGTTGATATTTAAATTAAACATTGAAATTAACAGTATAGACTACAAAAAAATATTTATTAATAATAAGGATAAGATAATTAATAATTTGGTTATAAAAAACGTTAACAAAGAAGTGAACAAAGTACCAAAATATACTAAAATTAAAGGCACAATTCCATATTATTTTGATAAAATTACAAGAAACACAAATCTTTTTCGATAACACAGAAAAACATACAATACTTCATCAAAACATAGCCGGTATATTAAACAAGTCTAGCATATTTCAAGTAGCTTTAGAAAGACTAGAGAAAGAAGAGAACTTAAACATTAGTATTATATGTTTAACAGAAACTTTTATTAAAAGGGGGTCAGAACTAAATTTACAAATAAAAAACTATAGTGTAGCGACGCATTTTACTAGAATCAATAAAAAAAGGGGCGGCGTTTGCATATTAGTAAATAATGAATTAAATTTTATACCATTACATAACTTACAAAAGGAAATTGCACCAGTAGAACATCATTTTGAATACTGTGCTGTAAAAATTATATCACTACAACTAACAATTATATGTATCTATAGGACACCACAATCTGATATTAATGTCTTCTTTTCAAAGTTAGAACAATTATTGATTAAATTAAAAATCAACCCTAACAAAAAAATAATACTGTGTGGGGATTGGAATATTAACATTATTGATTCTAATAAAATAACCCAACAACTTATAACATTACTAACTAATTTCAATTTAAATAATCATATTATGAAACCCACAAGAAGGAAATCATGTATTGACTTAATAATAAGTAACTTAAAAGATGCAACTTCAAACATTCATTTTTTAGGCTTATCTGATCATGAGACAGGACAAACATTAACACTTAAAGCTACACAGCATGAATGTAATAAAACATTAAAAAAACAACAATTTTATTTTATAAAAAAACGTGATTACTCGAAAGACAACATGAAAAAATTTTGTGAGTGTATGAGTTCGCTTTCTTTTAATGAAGTATTTTTACAAAGTGACACTAATGTAGCATTTAATATATTTCACGATAATCTAACTCTATTCTATAAATTGTGTTTCCCTAATATTATGGTCAAAATAATACTTAAGAAGAAGAACAACAAATGGATAACAAAAGGATTAAAAAAATCGTGCATTGTTAAAAGGAAACTATACATAAAGTATTTAAACGAAAAAGCAAATAAAAAAGATAACAAAAAACAGTATGTTACATACTCTAAACTATTAAAAAAATGTATAGCTATATCTAGATCACATGGTAACACCAGGTTTATAAATCAAGCAAAAAACAAATCTAGGGCAGTATGGCAAGTCATAAATTCATTTGTGAAAGATCCACAAATAAAAGATGACATTACATCAATTAAATTAAGTAACTCAATATATAGCAATCCATTTGACATAGCTAATAAATTTAATGAACATTTTATATCAATTAATAAAAATAACAATGTAATACAATCGAATCAAATGACATGTTATAATAAAATTAATAATAATATTAAAACTTTATTCTTGACGCCTGTGACAACAAAAGAAATAATTCAAACGATAAAATCTCTCAATAATACAAATTCAACTGGATTTGATGACATTAAGACTGATATCTTAAAAACAATTGCAAATATCATAAGTCCACCATTAACTCATATAATAAATCTATCATTTATTGAAGGTAGCTTTCCAAACAGGTTAAAAAATGCAATTGTAAAACCTTTACACAAAAAAGGGGACAAAAAGGACATCAATAATTATCGACCAGTAAGTTTAATATCCAACATTTCTAAAGTATTTGAAAAAATAATGCATTCTAAAATACATATGTTCGTATCGACTCAAAATTTGCTAAAACCACAACAGTACGGATTTAGGAAAAACTCAAGTACAAGCTTAGCAAGCTTTTCTTTAAACAAAATGATTGCAGAAAAACTGAATGTAGGTCAAAAAGTAATAGGATTATTTCTAGACATGACTAAGGCCTTTGATTTGGTATGTCACAATACACTATTATCAAAACTAGAAAGGTATGGAATCAGAGGCAAGGCTTTAGAATGGATAGCTAGTTATCTCAAAGATAGGAAACAAACAGTTGAAATCACAAACACACAAATAAGAAATAAGAAAATTATAAAAGCTAAATATAGGAATAATAATCCATATGGTATCCCGCAAGGTAGTAATTTAGGACCTTTACTATTTCTATTGTATGTTAATGATTTCCCTGATACCATAAACCATGAATGTATTATGTATGCGGACGACATAACAATAATTATGACACATAAAAGTAATAACATATTAATCGAAAACGTTAAAGATTGTCTGAAAAAAATAAATGATTGGTTGGAAGCTAATAATCTAGTACTAAACACAAATAAAACCATGCTAATGAATTTTAGAATCAAAAAAACTGAAGAAATAAATATTAACATTATGCATCAAGGAAACAAAATTAATGTAGTTGACAATACAAATTTCTTAGGAATTATGATTGATAACACATGTTCATGGAAATATCACATAGAACAAATAAGTAACAAACTAGATAGATTCACATATGTGTTGAGAACACTATATTATAATGTTAATTACAAATCAGCTATAGTTGCTTATCATGGATGTGTGGCATCTGTACTGAGATATGGCATAATTGTGTGGGGTAATTCCGTAAATGCAAATAGAGTTTTTATCAAACAAAAGGCTTGTATACGAGCAATGTGTGGTGCTTGGAGGTTGGATAGCTGCAAACCATTGTTTCAGAAATACAAGATCCTACCACTACCATGTCTTTACATATTTGAAATGTTAAAATTTGTTAAAAAACATTATGGTTTATTTGAGACCAATACTTTAAGTCAAAGACAAATTAGAAAAAACAAATTAATTGTCCCCATACAGAAAAAGGATATCTACTCAAATAGTGCATACTGTATGGCAATAAAATTATATAATAAATTACCTGAAGAATACAAAAGTAAAAGTTATACAATGTTTATTAATATGACATTTAAATTACTACTTAAAAAATGTTACTATACAATTCATGAATATTTTAATGATAAACAAATAAATTAGAGTTATTGAATTATTAACATGTTTTAAATTTACATAGGTAATTACTACAAATAGGCAACGGAGTATGTACTTAATGAAATGACAAAATATGTATACTTTGACTTATCTCTATTATAGGTAATGATTATTATTATTAAATTTAATACATTGACATTGAATTCATTTTTGACATAAAATTATACATTGACTGATTTAATTTTAACTTATTAATTTTAATTTGACATATCATTAATAATCATATTTTTATAACAAGAATAATAATAATAATCATAGGAAAATTTTATGCTAACTATATGTATAACTGATATTATGCCTGATTTAAGTTATAGACAGTTCTTTTCTTTATTTAAAAGAGTCAATAGTTGTAATTAATTAATTGTATTTAAACAAAAATTTGCACGCCACTTCAAAGGCAAAATAAGAAGGAACTTAATGTAATCAAACTGTAACACCATATTGTACCTTATTTATGCAAATAAATGATTTCTATTTCTATTTCTATTTCTATTTCTATTATGTTTTCAATTTTTCTTGAACGACGAGCCTTATTACAAAAAGGAAGTTAGAAAACAGTAGATTTAAAAATTGTATCATAGCCTGAAGAATGTGTTGATGGTTTTCCTGAAAGTAGGCATCAGGCGTTGTACTGCAAGGATAGCGTGTGTCATGTTACGAACCGTTCAGAAGATGAAGCGACGGTATAAAGAGACTGAAAAATACTTGACAAGGCCGTGCAAGACTTTGGATTGAATGGCAGACTCAGCGCTCGACAAGACCGTTCAATTGTTTCCACTTGTTGAAATCAACACTTAAATGCAGTTAAGTTCAAAAACAACTTCTTCAGACCCGAGGGAACTATGTTACTGACGGCACAGTGAAGAAGATTTGCTTAAGTAAATTTGAATCCCTTAAGACCGAGGCGAAGGACGAGTGGTCTCACCTCGAGACCAAATTCGAGTGCCCTAGTATCGAGTAGCAACACTGTGATACGTCCGTGAACACATACTAAAGGATGAACGAGAATGGTCCAGAATTTTGGTCCCAGATGAGTGGATTTACTCACTAACTTCACAAGTTAAAGTGAACTTCTGAAGGGAGGCTAAGTAAACGTGACCTGGTAGGGGATATCTTCAAGCTTACTTTTCGGATAGAGTCCAGTATGCTCAGGTATAGTATATATACAATGGGCTGGCATACTTTCAGGAATCCGCGCTGAGTATGTGGCCACATAATGACAATTGGACCTCTACCCGGAGAAAGATGTGGTCAAGAGATTCTTAAAGATTCTCTTTAATGTCCTCACCTCAACCCGATTAAGTATACCCTGGGAAGAGCTTAGAAGGCTAGTCAGAAGCCGCAAATTATCACCTACAGTTAGAACCCTCACAGCACTAAACACGCGCTGATATAAGAATGGGAGAGAATATTGCATAATTCAGCTCTAAAACCTCGTTTTCAGTATGACAAACCTCCTCCAAGTTCTTGTCAGGCCTGGAGAAGTTATTAAAAACTTTAATTTTATATAACATATAAATGTAGTATTTAAGACTAAGATTAAAATGGTTAATTTTTGTTTAAAGATAAAAACAATATACTGATATAATATAATATAATTTATTACTTTTAAAGAAAGCTGATAAATCTTGGTATATTATTTTGAAAAGTATGAAATTTGAAACGATTTGTACTTAGTTTTGCAGGCCAGTGTAATACTGTAATAATCAACTTAACTAGGTATCCTTTATCGTTTCACTCTGTTCGTCCACCTGTCTCTCTTTCTATCTGCTCTTCTAGCTATATTGCGTCTAGATATCGGTCTTGGTTTGATAAAAAAATATAATTTTATTATGTAGTTATAAACACTTCACATGTGTGGAAAGCCATCCCGGCTTTCCATACATGTGAAGTGTGTGTTGAATATTGTCTTTTAAAAAAAAGGAAAAGTTTTATACATGACATTTACGAAGTCAACAATTTCCAAGTAATTTCACCCCCAAATTAGTTTCACCCCCCTCTGTCATTTCTGAACTATGAAGATTAGGAACTTACAATTTTCCATGCTGGTGGATCATGGTAAATTCTCTTTAAGAAAGTTATTTTAAACGAAATCGAACAGTTATATTAAGAAACTAAAAATCGTATTACGCTTTATAGTAACAGAACCCTCCTTAGACACGTCGTAACATGCTCTTGGTTAGGTTATTTTGACAAGCGTGTGAGTATGGATTTCTTTCACTGAGGCCTGTAGGAAATATTCACTTTAATATTATTTTATTTAAAAACAGTTTTGTATTCTTTCACAAACAGTGTAGTAAAATCTGTTTTAGGATATTATTGACGACAATATTAATAAATAATAAAAGTAATGTATTAAATAACAAAACGTTCCGGTTTATGTACAAGTTTATTACTATTATTAACATATTTTTGATAAATAAATAAAATATTTTTATTATTCGTTTTATTCGAAATATTCGAATATTGAACCCAGTCATATTCGAATAATGAAATCGTCGAATATTCGAATAAAACGAATATTCGAATATTCGAATAATATTCCCTAATAGTAACACAAAACACGCTATTACTCGCGGAGCACACTAACCAATATTGGCCCGACTCGGGCCAATTCGAGTCTTCATTTTTACGCGTTTATAACATACTAGCGACCCGCCCCGGCTTCGCACGGGTACAGTAGGTACTGATACTAATACTACAGAATGTCTTTAAACCTCTACCAAACGGGCGAAATTTAGTCAAAAGTTCAAAACAAACAGAAACAAATTAATGTAGGTACCTACTAAAACTCAATGAAATAAGTAGGTGGTATACTTTTATCGTATGAAATACCTATACTCTTCAAGACTAACAATACAACAAACACTAAATAAATAGGTATTCAAGTATCTATCCACCATAGTTACGTTAGTAATATAATATATTCTTTGCCATAGTTACAACGAACACAAAACAAAAAAAAATTACCCCGCCCCCGCCTTGGTGACACCCACTTCGCAACGGGCCGTGCAGGAGAAATCGTAATATTTTAATTTCGCCATAACTTCAAAACCAAACGTCCAATTTTAATCATTCAAAGACCAAATATTATCTACATAAACTGTTCTTAGTGATGAAATAATTTATTTTGATAAGGATTAATAGCATGAGTAAAATAAACGCGTTTAAATGTAGACCAAAAAAAATTCAAGATTTCTAAATAAAAAAATAGTTGTTGTGCCTCACTCGACATAGATAGGTATAGTGTGTCGCGGACTTTTTTGTAGATATTTATAAGATCTACAATTAATTAGAACATTTTATGGTTCTATCTCTTATAGTTTAGGCAGCGTACGCAAAATAAGTAACTTTTCTGGTTGATTTTTTACACCTTGTGTCCGAAACCCCCAAATATCTTACGGAACCCTATTTTTTTCCAAAATAAAATTTAGCCTATGTTACTCGTGGATAATGTAGCTTTCGAATGGTGAAAGAATTTTTGAAATAGGTCCAGTACTTTTTGAGCCTATTCATTACAAACAAACAAACAAACAAACAAACAAACAAACATACAAACAAAGTTTTCCTCTTTATAATATTAGTGTAGATCTACCTCTTTTTAATATTATACTTTTTGATATTATATATCTATGTTAAAAGGCGTTATTTCAGAACTTCTATTATATTTAAAACCAGATGTCACCCGCGACTTTTTGCACGCAAAAGTTAATTTCGCAGAAACCGTACACTTTTCCGCGATAAAAAGTGGCCTATGTCCTTACCGTGGTCTACTATACATTTGTGCCAAATTTCATCAAAATCGGTTCAGTAGTTTCGGAGCCTATTCAATGCAAACAAACAAACAAACGAACAAACTTTGAAGAATCTGTTTGTAAATTCAAATTAACAGCTTTACACTAAAGGTATACTGTAAGGTCGTGTCAACGGAGATATTAAACATCTTGATTCATTAGAATATGATTTATTACTGGACCATCAATGGAAGACATTACACATTTTAAATTTCCCTTCTTCAGTCACTATCCAAACTTTCAGGAATGAATATAAACAACTTTACGATGGTATCAACTTTCCTACTTAAAAAAAAACAGCTGTTTTCTACAAAATGCTGTCTATGTAGGCCGTAGCCCTTTTGTAGGAAACAGCAGATTTTTTTTTCGAGTAGGAAAGTTTATCTCATAGTAAAACTTGCTTATATTTAAGAGTATATTCACTCCTGTGGACAGTGACTGAAGAAGCAGCCGGTATAGTCCCAGCGTAAGAACTGGGGTAGTAGCCCAACAAGCAAAATCAGTACTTGAAGTATTCTTCAACACTACTTTTTCTTGTGCTTATAAGATACTTATAGTTTACTACGTTGCTGGATTTGGGTGCAGTTATAGGAGCATTGTTTTCTTATAACTATCTTATAATCAACTTATAGAATGTCAATTCAGCCCAATAGTATACTTAAGGAAGCGCAATTCCTTCTATAATGTTAAGAGACTACTCATTTTTAAGTACAAACACTCTTATTAGTATCTGACATAAATATCTTACTAAAGCAATCTTGTTTATAATGTTCTAGTAATATACTTAGTTAAGTTATTAGTTATAAGTACATTTTATAAACTTTGGTTATTACTTGTGATAAAATGAAATATTAAATATGTAAGTATTCTTCATTCTAATTTATAGTAACTGCATAACGTTAACACTCGTTATAATATATATACGGTGTGGAAACTCGACGGGGAAGTCATTTTTATTGTAAATGTGGGCTAAGATTTGATTAATTTTACAACGCGCTTTGAAAACAAGCAGTTATAGTATTTATTGTGAAATAATATTTCAATAATTTTTACGAACATTCGCCATTTTCTTTAAATACTCTGCGTTGAGTATGTTATAGAACAATTTTAAATAAATTAGCACTTATAGTAGTTTTGATTAAGATACATTTCCTCCATATTTAAACAAGTTTAGGGTTCCTCATGTAATCGGGCTACTTACTAATTTTTCAATTTACTTTGCTAGAAAACAATTCCATATCCATAAATAAACTGATAATAAACTATTTTCTCAGGACAAATTAGAACAGCTAGATGTTTAATGTAAATCATCCATGTGCTATTCGTTGACTTCGCTAAGGCGTATGATAGTATAGATCGTGCTTCTCTATATTCAATACTAAGGAACTTCCAGATCCCTGAAAAACTTGTCAACTTGATCAGGACAGCAACCAACAAGAGTAATGCAGTGGTCAGGGTGGACAGATCATATACAGAAATAATTAACATAGAGACTGGACTGAAGCAGGGAGACGCACTATCACCTATGTTATTCAATTTGGCGCTAGAGCATATAATTAGGAATATTATGAATCTTGACGGTGGCGTGCAGCTTAATGGAAAGCATCAGGTGATAGGATATGCGGATGATCTGGCTCTTGTGGGTGACAGGAAATCTGACGTAGAGGATGCGGTACAGACTCTGGAGATGGAAGCTACAAAAGTCGGGCTTAGAATCAATCACAGTAAAACAGAATGCGGCGATATAAAGACAAGCGACGGCCACCAGAAGATCTTAAAGTAGATAACATCATTTACAATGGAACAGCTAAGTTTAGATACCTTGGCTGCACTGTAACCGATACGAACTCTAGGATAGATGAAATTGATATCCGAGTCCAAAGTGCTCTTCGATGCAGTGCAGCGCTCCATAAAATCTTAGTGTCCAAGGTTCTAAGTAGAGGTACGAAAATACGAATATATAAAACTGTTATTCGACCTATACTCTTATACGGGTGTGAAACTTGGACTCTAACCCAAAAGGAGGAAACGAAACTCTTAGTGGCCGAAAGAAAAATACTGCGCAAGATTCTAGGTCCGACTATGGATGAAGACGGCGACTGGAGGCCAAGGAAAAACCGCGAAATTGAAAACCTGGTGGCAACGCCTAATATTATCGGGGAATACAAATCCCACCGAATCCGCTGGCTCGGTCACGTAGAGCGAATGAAAGAGAATCGAGCGGCAAAAAGAGCGTTTGTGGGGCAAATTACCGGCAGAAGACCGGTGGGACGCCCCAGGTACCGCTGGAGGGACGAGGTGGAGAAGGACCTGATGGCGTTGCGAGTGGAGGCCTGGCAAGATGTCGCACAGGACAGGACCAAATGGCGTACTCTAGTGTCAGAGGCCAAGACTCAATTTGGGTCGCTGCGCCGCAGTAAGTAAGATGTTTAATACATATACATATAATTACGCCTTTTTCCCGTAGGGGTAGGCAGAGACCACTTCTTTCCACTTGCTACGATCCTTACATACTTCTTTCGCTTCGTCCACTTTCATTCTTACCATCCATTCCTCCTCTTACATTCAACGTCTCCAAGCGTATCTCCATGGTCCGCTTTTCGCCTCCGCAAGAAACGAGACGTGATGGGTAGCGAACCACATCGCCGCTAGATGTTTAATGTTTATTAATAATGTGATTGATCAAGTAGCTTATAAGGTTGTTTGATTTTATAACGCTCTTATTAAGCACTATTACATTTAAGAGTCTTGAACAAGACAGTAACGAGACTAACTTATAATTATCTTCGCTAAGAGTTTTATAATATCTTCTTTTCTTACAAAATGCTACTATAAGATTTCAAGACTATTTAATCTTTCTACAGACAATTATAGGATACATATTCCTATTAGTGGTTTATAAGGTTATCTTGTATTTAACTATAAGATTGAGTAATAAAAACAAATGCTCTTGAGAATATATACGCTTGTGAAATGTTATTATAAGTAAAAAAGTCCTGTAACTGTTTTGTAAGTAATCGTGTAGCAAACTATAAGACTGAGATATAAATCCTAATGCTCTTGAGTATATTAGAGCTTATCTTATGCTATTATAAGAGACACAGTCTGCACCAATGCCTTAATAAGAACATTATAAGAAGAGGTAGACTTATAATCTTTCGTTATAGGATTACTTTGCTTGTTGGGTAGTGTTATCTAAATATATAAGGTTTGGTAAAATCAATTACGAATACTTCGGGCACATGCAGATCTACTGCTTATGTAAAGACGGTTTAAGCAGAAAAATAATTATTGTCATACCAAAAAAAAATTTTTTCTTTATATGGGCGAGTTTGCGTTTTGCGAAAAGTCACCCATACATGAGATGATTTTTTACTTAGAGTATGAGTTATGACAAATATTTTTCTACCCAAACGTATTTACATAAGCAGTGGATCATGTGCCCGAAGTATTCGTAATTGATTTTACCAAACCTTATATAAAAGGCAAACCTGACTGACTCATCTATCAACGCACAGCCGAAACTGCTGAACGGATTTTGCTGAAATTTGGAGAATTTTTGAAAATTCGCCTCCTAAGGGGGTGTGAAAAAGGGGTTGAAATTTTGTATGGAAACAGAACTCCACGCGGACGAAGTCGCGGGCAAAAGCTATTAACTTATAGTCCTACAGTCCAGGGCGAAGGTACGTTAGTAATATATATTCTTTGGCGAAGGGCCATAAACCACAGCAGTAATCGCAAGTAACTCGATCAGCGCCCTTTTACAGCCCTACACGATGTACTCGACACTCGCAGTCGCACCCCACAGATAGTCCTAGGCCAGTGGTCCCCAACCTTTTTTTTACGCGGGCCACAAACCCGTTGTACTCCTGGTGTCGCGGGCCGCAACCAAAATTTTTAGGGACAAAAAATATGGTGTTTAAATTTAACGATTTAATAATAGAAAAACACAAGGTAGTTAAAAGAGTGAAACTAAACATTTAAGATGAGATAACGACACAAACTAAAATAAAATAACAAATATGTATTATAATAATTATGTTCACTCAGTGAGATTTTTGGAATTGTGAACGCTTTTTCACAACTTTATCTAGAGCTGGCTTGTCGCTGCATGCTATCCTTATTACATCGTAGGCTGTATTTCAAGAACCACTTTAGCTAGAAAGCTGATATTTTCATAAGTCTTAATTCTGATGCGGCCATAACAACATAATATCATATCTAAAAAACAAGATAAAACAAATAATATAAGGAGAAGCCCTTTTTATGACAACAAAACGCGATTTTTTGTCCTTTCTTTAGTCGATGGCAAGACTTTAAATATTCACAAGATACTAAATTGATTTCTAATCCAATATATAATTCAAAATAAAAATTAATATAAAAGGGGTTTTCATAAAAAATACAATTTTTGTCTATTTTTTTTCCTAAAATGGCTTTTCCTTGGCTGATTTTTAAGTTACAGATTTCAAGCGGGCCGCAGATAAAGGCCCGGCGGGCCGCATGCGGCCCGCGGGCCGCGGGTTGGGGATAGCGGTCCTAGGCGATTGCTCATTAATTGCTAGTAAATCGTAATGTTAAATGGTTAGAAACCATAAATAAGTAGATATTACCGGTATCGGCGGTGGCTGGTTTCGTTGAAACCAGTCAGGTTATTTTTATAGTGCTCAAGTGTGTATGCAGTACACAACTCTCTTCCTTTACTTGCATGGGATATACGACACTAATGGCGAGAGATTACGACAGAGCGACTAGAGCTACTTTTTACTAGGGATGTAATCACGTTGTCGCGAGATCTCGGCCTTTTTTAGCGAGATCTCGCGAGTTTAACGAGATTAAAAATAATTTTAAAATATTATTAATAATAATTTTCAAAATAATTCGTAATAGTTTGTGACTTGACCTGAACAAATCTTTCATTTGATTGTTAATTTATCTGTAATATCTAATGGATTTACAGACTAAATATAGTATTATTTAATGAATATATCAGTTTAGTAGTCAACTGTTGAGTTGACTACTCTACTAGTTAGTAAGTTTATTTTACTTCTCGTTGATTTGTATGTTATAAAATAACTGTTTTATTACTAAAAGATTTTTGTTTGGTACTAGAAGAAGACTGGTTGTTTCTTTCATATTTATTAATTGATAGATACGTATGTCAAATTTTACTACTTAGAAGTTTATTAGAAAAATATAGACAGATACATACGTCAAACAACATATTTTTTGAAATTCCAACGCCGGGGTCGAACCCACAACCTCCAGAGTCGAGAGCCGAGCTCTTAATCACTCGACCACTGAGGAGACCTAATAACTAGATACTCGTAATATTCGTACAGTGCGATTTAAATGAGAATAGGATCGAATGGGCGCCATTTTGTTTAAAATTTAGACAGTTATGATAGTTAAATTTATGTATAAATAATTGATTACTATTTAACTAATTTAAAATTAATTAATTTAAAATATATGCACATCAGTTTTTCTGAAAGTCGCACTTTTCCACTGATATTTAACAGAAAAAGATCATTGACGTTCCTATTCTCATTTGAAACGCGTTATACTGAACGTAATGACTTAACTTACCTGTTAGAATCCAAGTAAAATAACATTTATATGTGAAGTAGGTACATACTTTTAGTACAACATTTTAGTACTTTGCTCAATGATTTCAAAACTCAAGATTGGCCAAACATTTGACAGCGACATACATATATGTGTGTATACCAGTATACCTAGCAGGAACACGTATATGTATACCTAGCTACATAATATATAAACCAATCCACTGAAACTAAACTACGCATGCACTCAATCTACGTTACGTTAATATTTAAACGGTGGTATAACGTTGGGTTATTCCATCCGCTACCCCACAGATGGTATCTACCCCTTAGGGTGGCATATTTTGGCATATTTTAAATTAAGTACCTATCCCCAAAACCAATTCCTTTTACCCAAAAGGCTTAGACGCTAAAAGAATTTTAATTTTGTTGTTTAAACGAATTAGTTTATACTTTTATAGCGATATCGTTAGATATCTTTGTTCGCTCAATGTATTTCATAATATTTAAAAAATCATGTTAAAAGTATATAAATTAAGTCTTAATAAAATATATAGTTCGTAATTTTTGTACATACATAATTTGAAATAAGAAAAAAAACCTGCAAAAAGTTTGCATCGGCCGGGAATCGAACCCGGGCCGCCCGCGTGGCAGGCGAGCATTCTACCACTGAACCACCGATGCTCGTATCAAGACGTTTGAATTTAGTGATCTGTTTTATATTAGTTAACTGGAATGATTTATGATACTAATGTGTATTGTGTATATTTGAGAGAAACGAATTTTTAAAAAAGAAAATTCATTGTACAAATTGAAGTGTCTGTTTGTAATTTCAAATTACTTTGCACTAAATTGATATTCTTATGACTTATGAAAGTAGGTAGGTACCTTATACCGTGATCATATGAAATCCTGTTTCGGTCCGCGTGCTGTCTCACTCTCCCGCTCACGACGATATAAAGCCGAGGCAAAAAGTGTACATACTTAAACTTTTTACTTTTGGGGTTATTTGGGGCAGTCGAGGGTTGACATTTGTCATCTTGACATTTTACCATTTGCTTTCTGAAGTTAAATCAGTCCGCCATTTAATTGGCCAAATCTTCTGAAATCAAGATGACGAACTTGTTCTTGCATGAAGATTTTTCCTTAGTTTGAAACCACTGATCTATAATTACTGTCTATAAATTATAAATATAACAGCCGTGGTCTAGTGGTTAGAGCATTGGCTCTCGGCTCGGAGGTCGTGGGTTCGGTTCAAAAGTTGTTTCCGTGTTTGGTTAGGACATCTAGAAAGATAATATTAATAATATCTATGGACGCTTCACACCACGTCAATCTGGCCCCGTGCTAAGTATCCGAAGAACTTGTGTTACAGGTACCAGAAAACGGGAAGTATAGGTATTTAATACTTTTATACTATACATATATTTGAGATTTTTGTTATATTATACACATATTTAATACACATCCATGACCCAGGAACACAGAAAAACTTTTTGTTCCTTCGGCAGGATTCGAACCTGCGACCCACGGCTTGAGCACCAAAGCGCTGAACCACTGAGCCACAACGGTCGTCGAATGGGTCGTCCATGCGTCGGAACTCGGATGGGCATGTAAAAAGTCAGACCTGTGCATGATCTCTCGTCAGTCGTGTCGGTCATCCCTCCCACTGGATTACGAGAGTAAAGGAAGAGAGAGTGCTCTTGTGTACTGCGCACACACTTGAGCTCAATAAAATTACTCCTGCGTAACTGGTCTGGTTTTAATGAAATCGCCACTGTCACCGAGATCGGTGTGGGGAGTTATTATTTATAAATAACTAGCTGACCCCGACAGACGTTGTTCTGTCTTAAATATGAAAATATGTATTTAAGACAGAACAACACCTCTGTGGCTCAGTTGGTTGAGCGTGTTGGTGCTCACGCCGGGGGTCGCGGGATGTGTATTAAATACATATGTGTATAATATAATAAAAATCTTAAATATGTGTATAGTATAAAAGTATTAAATATATTTCCGTGGTCTGGTACCCGTAACACAAGTTCTTCGGATACTTATCAAGGGGCCAGATTGACGTGGTGTGAAGCGTCCATAGATATTATTATTATTATTATAACAACAAAATACTCCTTAAAAAAGGTCCAATAACCTTCTCTGGCTCATGCACAACAACTTCGCTAAAAACCATCACATGCTTTAATCGAAGTACCTCCAAAATGAAATGACAACACTGAAAAAAGTTTCAATTTGATAGCAAAATCCCCATTAAAAAAAATGATCCGCCATTTATTGAATTCATTTGTTACAAAATATGTGATAAATGAAGAACCGCTCGACCGATTTTGTGCAAACTTCACATAAACCATCTACTAAATAGTCCGAACAAAGCTTAAACATTTGGTTTGGATAGGTGAGCCCGTTCTTGAGTAATAAAATTACAACGAAAAGTTGCATTGATTTTTATATTATATTATATTATATAGATGGGTATCTATTCCCCGCGTCAGTCGTCTCAATCCTCATTCACGTCACCAAGCCGCCATACCCTCACAAGCTATGGCGGCTTGTTAGTGGACAAGCTGAAGTTTCCCGTTTCCGGACTTCCTGCACGTGGTAGAGCCATGCTTCGGCACGAATGGGCCGGCTCGACCGGAGAAATACCACGGGCTCACAGAAAACCGGCGTGAAACAGCGTTTGCGCTGTGTTTCGCCGAGTGAGTGAGTTTACCGGAGGCCCAATCCCCTACCCTATTCCCTTCCCTACCCTCCCCTATTACCCTATTCCCTCTTAAAAGGCCGGCAACGCACTTGCAGCTCTTCTGATGCTGCGAGTGTCCATGGGCGACGGAAGTTGCTTTCCATCAGGTGACCCGTTTGCTCGTTTGCCCCCATATTTCATAAAAAAAAAAAAAAGGCTCCGGAGTGCGGAGTGCGGAAGCGATAACCGGCGGAAGTGTGATACGGTCTGTTTATCTGTCGCCAGTCGCCACTCTCGTGAGTCGTGAGTCTCGCCCCATGGCTCACGGCTCACTGGGCTTTCTGACGCCATGATGATAATGTTCGTATGATGTGTCTGTTAGTAGTTAGTACATAATGGTAAGAGTATTGTTTAAGATAAGAATGGCACCTACCAGTAGCGAGGCGTATATATGTCACCGTAAAATTGTAAAAACCGTTAGATTGTAATAAAACTAGTGAAATTGTAAAATGTTGATAGACTTCCGAAGCGAATATGCTGACTATAATTTCACACATTATTTTTCGTTTGATTATAAATATATGGTTTTTAATCTTTCGTCGTATTTTTACAATCTCGTTAGTTATTTTACAATATAACGGTTTTTACAAATTTAATGACATATACATACAACACGACATCATATCGGCTTCCCTTATGAATATTACTTATCTGGTACCGTGCCCCCGCCAAGACGAGCTAAGCGAAGCGCCAGGACACTCACTACCGTCCACCTTTTCTCGAAACGTTTCTTCAATTTTTTGAACCCCATTGGAGTATAATCCAAACTCTTGAGTTTGAATTATACTCCAACTATGAACTTGTGTTTTGATTATACCAGGTAGACGAAATTTTCAGATTATAGAGATATGCTCTAGAGGTCTGTAAATTATTGTACGGATCCATGTTACAATAAAATGTAACCAGTAACAATAAAATAAGAACGAAATAAAAATGTTTTCATAACAACTTTCAAAAAGAAGTGAAATACCAATAAAATATTTTCATGTAAAGTGATGCCAAGACGATACCAAAAGATTCACACTGTAAAAAAGCTATTCTCTAATATTGATACATTTCTATAGTTCTATTCTCAATTTGTAGTTCAATCAATTGTAATATAAAATGAAGCTTAACGCTCCCTCTGGTGTTGAGCACTCGACGGAGCATACAGGACACGACAGAAGTAAGAACAAACACAGGCGGCAGTTCCCGCGCGGCGGCTGGCGGGCGACGGATTACTGTAATCCGTGTCCATCATATACTACGAATTACGATCTTATTACGAAGGCATTAAGGTTTAAAACTGGTGTACACAGCGTTTTCCGCGAACGGCGATTGTACATAAATCTTATAACACATGCGTCCGTTGTTGCTATTGTTTTTGCGCACTTGGGCAAACCATGTCGCACTTATAAGTACACTAGCTGCTGCTCGCGGCTCCGCCCGCGTAAATACATTATCCCTCGAGAACACTGTTTTTCGGGATAAAAAATAGCCTATGTTTTAATCCAGATCCTAAACTACTACTATACCAAATTTCATCGGAATCCGTTCTGTAGTTTGTTCGTGCAAGAGTAACAAACATCCGTCTTTACATCCTCAAAAACTTTCACATTTATAATATTAGTAAGATTAGTAGGATATAGTAGGAATAGTATTCTATAGGATATAGTAGATATTATTGCGTTATAAAACGACACATGGAGCATAATAAGCGATTAGCGAAAACCACAAACGGTAGGTTATCCGTGTGGTGCCGGAGTAAGAATTGCACCTCCCCATATACCATCTCTTCCCGTGGGTGTCGTAAGAGGCGACTAAGGGAAATACATACCGGAAATGGGCAGCAGCGTTTCCGCGAACTTTATCATTTTTACATAATACTGCGCTCGCCAACACGTTTGCCAAGCGCGGTGAGTATGGCATTTTTCCCCCTATATGAGGACCAGATATGAGACCAGGCCCCTAGTCCCCGGCAGCCCCGCTAGTCTTGGCTACGGTAGCGGCCATGGAAACGGCGGGGCAGGGGGTGCTAAGAATCTCCGGCAGAGATCCGGCTACCACTCCCGACGACGACCTCTGGCCCTGGTAACATACAACGCACGCACATTGAGGAAAGACGAGAAGATAATAGAGCTGGAAGAAGAATTGAGCAAGTTACGCTGGGATATAGTTGGTTTATCGGAAGTCCGAAGAAAGGGAGAAGACACGATGACTCTGGCATCCGGTAACTTGTTCTTCTACCGGGAAGGCGACCAACAGTCCCAAGGTGGAATCGGGTTTTTCGTCCACAAGTCTCTTGTTAACAACATCGTGGCCATCGAAAGTGTGTCGAGTAGGGTTGCGTACCTTATACTCAGAATATCTCAAAGATATTCGTTGAAGGTCATACAAGTTCACGCACCTACCTCGTCTCACCCAGATGAAGAAGTAGAGGTTATGTATGAGGACATATCTAAAGCCATACATAACTCGAAAACTCACTTCAATGTTGTTATGGGAGACTTCAACGCAAAGTTGGGAAAGCGAGGTGAAAACGAGCTGAAAGTGGGAAAGTTTGGTTTTGGTCAGAGGAATCCCAGGGGCCAAAGGTTGGCCGATTTTCTGGAAAAGGAAGAACTATTTATGATGAATTCCTTCTTCCAGAAGCCACCTCACAGGAAATGGACCTGGATGAGCCCAGACGGAGAGACAAAAAATGAGATAGACTTTATCATGAGCACCCAGAGACAGATATTTAAGGATGTCTCCGTGATACACCAAGTGAAAACCGGCAGCGATCACCGAATGGTGCGAGGCACATTAAACCTAAATATCAAACTCGAAAGAGCTCGCTTGGTAAAGTCTACGCTCCGACCGTCTCAAACCGGAATTAGAAACCCCGAAAGCTTTCAACTCGAGCTACAAAACCGCTTTGCTAGCCTGGAAAACTACGCGTCAGTGGACGAAATCAATGACAGGTTCACAGAGACTATCCATGCGGTTGGGTCAAAGTACTGTGAAACCCGCCGTAGAGGTAAGCCACAGAAAATCTCCGACCACACGTTTACACTAATGGCTAGGCGACGCACCCTTACTCTTCAAACCTCTGACGATGCTAAGTCTTATAGGCAGCTTAACAGACAGATATCAAAGTCTTTGCGGCACGATATTCGTCTCTTTAATACTAGAAGTATTGAGGACATGATACAGCGAAACAAGGGCTCAAAAGTGTTTGCAAGAGACACGTCTGTTGGGCAGAGCCGGTTGACGAAGCTGAAGACAGAGGATGGGAAAGTTGTGTCGGCCGGGCCCGAGGTGCTCGCAGGGGTCGAGAGTTTCTATGAGCAACTTTACACCTCAGTTGCCAAGCCTGTCGTTAATCTGGCTGAAGATCCTAGAGCTAGACTAACCCGACATCACACGGAAGATATCCCGGACATCAGCCTGTACGAGATTAGTATGGCTCTTAAACAGCTTAAAAACAACAGGGCGCCGGGCGAGGATGGGATCACCTCGGAGCTGCTGAGGTCTGGTGGAACACCAACACTTAAAATGCTCCAGAGACTTTTTAATTCCGCCTTGTTCGAGGGCAAAACGCCAGAGGCATGGAGCAGGGGCGTGGCAGTCTTGTTCTTCAAAAAAGGAGATAAGACTTTGCTGAAGAATTACAGACCCATTACGCTGCTGAGCCATGTCTATAAGCTGTTTTCAAGAGTCATAACGAATCGTCTCGAACGGAAGCTTGATGACTTCCAGCCTCCCGAACAAGCCGGTTTCCGAAGAGGCTTTAGTACCATAGACCACATACATACGCTACGGCAGGTTATACAGAAAACCGAGGAGTATAATCTGCCACTATGCTTGGCGTTTGTGGACTATGAGAAAGCCTTTGATTCGATTGAGACCTGGGCGGTGTTACAGTCTCTTCAGAGATGCCGGATCGACTACCGGTACATCGAAGTGTTGAAGTGTTTATATAGCAAAGCCACCATGTCCGTGCGAGTACAGGAGCATAGCACAAAGGCGATTCCATTGCAGCGCGGCGTCAGACAGGGAGACGTCATCTCTCCGAAACTGTTTTCCGCTGCATTGGAGGATGCGTTCAAACTCCTGGACTGGCAAGGACTTGGGATCAATATAAATGGTGACTACATCACTCACCTTCGATTTGCCGATGACATCGTGGTTATGGCAGAAACTCTGGAAGACCTTAACACTATGCTAGAAGACCTCCGTAGAGTTTCACAACAGGTGGGACTTAGTATGAACATGGATAAGACGAAAATTATGTTTAATGCCCATGTTGTACCCACCCAAGTGACCGTTGGAAATTCTACGCTCGAAGTTGTTGACGACTATATATACCTAGGGCACAAAGTCCAGTTAGGTAGGTCCAACTTCGAAAAAGAGGTCAACCGTCGAATCCAGCTCGGCTGGGCAGCGTTCGGGAAACTCAGAAACATCTTCTCGTCAAAAAAATTCCTCAGTGCCTGAAGACAAAAGTTTTCGAGCAGTGTGTGTTACCGGTGATGACATATGGAGCCGAAACGTGGTCATTCACAACGGGACTTATTCAAAAGCTTCGTGTCGCTCAAAGAGCTATGGAGAGGGCTATGCTTGGAGTCTCTCTACGTGATAGAATCAGAAATGAGGAAATCCGTAGCAGAACTAAAGTTACCGACATAGCCCAGCGCATTAGCAAGTTAAAGTGGCAATGGGCTGGACATATAGCCCGTAGAACCGATGCCCGCTGGGGCCGAAAGGTTCTTGAGTGGAGACCACGAACTGGACGCCGAAGCGTAGGACGGTCTTCCACCAGGTGGACAGATGACCTGAGAAAAGTCGCAGGAAGTCGGTGGATACAGGCCGCGAGCGACCGGTCGCACTGGAAATCTATGGGGGAGGCCTATGTCCTGCAGTGGACGTCACCAGGCTGAAACGGACGGACAAACGGTAGTGTGTGTTAATAGTCTGAGGTAGTGTGTGTTGTTATTTTTTTATGCTCAGACCGAATAAAACTTTTATGTATGTTTAATCATTATTTAAAAAAATATGAGGTTTCTGTACACCTTCCTCCACATAAACTTAATTCTACCGACCAAGTTCCATACTCCTTCGGTTGCGCAATTCTCGTAAAATGTTGCACTATATCAGTAATTATTAGCAAAAGCTTGTAAGTTTTATAATTCCTGATAGATAGATAGATATATAGATTTATTTGCGTAGAATAAATTATGGATTTTGTCAAAAGCAAGAACACCGGCGAAAGCGCGTATCGCAGTAAAAATTTTAATAAGACATAAATTCCTAGGGAAATTATTACTTTCCCATGACAAAAAAACCATAAACTACTCGCCATAATGTGATTGTGGCTGTTTACGACCCCCTCCTCCCTCCTCCCCCGCTCACCCCCCCCGCGTACGTTTACGAGAAACACCGTTAACTTAATGATATTACGTTTAACAATAGTTAACCTAGTTTCAGATGTTTATTACTGCTCTAGGTAGATAAATTCTGAATATACTTTTAAAACGTAATTTCGCAAACATATTTTATTTAAGTACCTTTAAAGTTTATAAATATTTTAAGCAGTTAGGTATTAACATTATATTTGTCTGTTAATAATCCGACACAAGGTAGTAAACTAACGGATTTTTAAAAAAGTCCAAATATCTCGAGAATGGTGCCGTTTTTACTACGGTCAGATTTGGATATTCTAAGTAATCACTCAAGCTATCACCTCCTTTAAGTTTGTCATACTAGTCTTTGGAAAGTTGGACACCGTGTATATCTTATACCTATACACGGTGTCCAACTCGGAATATTATTACAAATCTATCGACACCTCATTCACTAAATACATATACGTACTGCCAAAATCATTACTCATCCTTTTGGCGTCGGGTAAAAAGATATGTATTTCATTGCAAGAGTTCTAATTGCAAGCTGCACTGCGCTTTTGCAACGAAACGTGTGTCTTCCTGTGTAATGAATAGTGTTTAATTCTAAATCGCTTTCTTAAATAGTGCGCGCCGCCTCGCGTCTCGGTATGAGCGACCCTTAATTCCAAAGGATGTAAATAAGCATTGGAACGCATAACGCAGCAATAAGCATTACTGAAAACCTCGTAGCCCGTAAACTTGGCACTACACAAGTATGTACTTACCGTTTTCTGATAGCAGCGATGTTGGACGTTGGGGGATATCTTTAGCATGTGTGGGTGTATTTGCTGGTGTTGTCTCTGAAATATATTGCGCTCTCAAATAGTAATTTTAATTCCACCACAATTGAATAAAACCTCTGTGAAAGTGTTTCTTAATTAGTTTCACGTTTAAATAAACTTCAATCTTACGTAACATGGTACGACAATGTGTATTGTCCGTTTAGACTTAGAGTTATTTAATTATATTTTACCTCAGAGCTATGGGAGTGATCCATAATTCCTCGGCATAAAGATCCTCTGATAGGAAGAGTGATAACTCTAAACGGACTAAAGTTAAATCGATTAACTTCCTCACGAAATATGTCATGTAGTTATTTCAACCAAACTCCTTAAGAGCATTGATCGGCGCGCGACTCAGATTTCACGAAAAACGCTACTTTTCAAATGCGTCTATATCTAACAAAAACTGGTTATTCTGATTTTTACATGTAGAAAAACACTAGAAAATATTGTATTCTAATTTTTCACTTATCATTTATTTTGAAATAATTTCAAACTATTGAATAAAACTGACAAAACTAACCAGAAGTTTTTACAACTTTAGGTTCAGGGGCAATTTGTAGGCAGTGCTGCGGTGTAATTTATATTCCTCCAGGTAGCAGTGACAATGAATATTTAATATTGTTTAATATTATTGAAGATTTCTGTGGTAAATTTAAAAAAATAGTAGTTTTGGGTGATTTTAACTTATACTCATGTAGTAATTCCATAAAAGATTATTTTGAATATTTTGTATCACACTGTGGATTCGCTCAGAGCAATAAAAATAAATAAATAAATAAAAATCTTTTTATTCAGAATAAAAAAACAAGGTTTTGTTTTCCGAACGTCAAACAAAAAAAAATAGAAGAATTACAATTACCACCGGTTCGGAACCCTAACCCGGCGAGAAGAACCGGCGTAAGAAACTCGCGCGGGTGCCACCTTTTAGTAAAAAGGATAGCCAAAATTGTTCTTTTAAAAAAAAAAATACATGTACACAATACAATAACAAAAAACATGTAAACAAAAAAAAAATTACAATATATTACAGTACAAAAGTACATTGTATAACTAGTTAAAACTGAAATTGCCTCATAGGGTCATCTTATTCCCAGGGTGTGCTGTCCTCAACGAAATCTTTAACTTTATAATAACCTTTGGCACACAAATGTCTTTTAACTACTTTTTTAAATTTATTTATTGACAAATTTTTCACATTTTCTGGGAGTTTATTATAGAAACGTATACACTGACCTTTAAAAGAATTGTTTATTTTACTGAGTCTAGTCACTGGCACAGCCAGCTTGTGCTTATTCCTAGTATTGATGTTATGTTGGTCACATTTTTTATCAAATTCATTACTATATTTTTTTACATACATAAAATTATCAAAAATGTATTGTGAGTATACAGTCAGTATCCCTATTTCTTTAAATTTTTCTCTTAGGGAGGCGTATGGGGACATCTTATAAATAGCTCTAATAGCTCGCTTCTGCAGCACAAAGATAGAATTAATGTCGGCGGCATTGCCCCATAAAAGGATACCATAGGCCATTCTGCTATGGAAATAACTAAAATAAACTAACCGTGCCGATGCTTCGTCAGAAATTTGTCGAATTTTTCTGACTGCAAATGCTGCAGAACTGAGACTATTCGCCAGGTTAGCAATATGTGGACCCCACTGTAATTTAGAATCTAATGTTATACCTAGAAATACAGTTGAGTCCACTGGGTCAAGTTTAACATCATTCAATAGTACGTTGGTTTGTGCATGTCTCACATTTAGTAAACTAAACTTTAAACATTTTGTCTTAGATGCATTGAGAAGGAGATTATTACTACCAAACCAATTTACTATTTCAGAGAGAGCATTATTTACCCTGTCATAGTCCGACTGCTGTCGCTTCACTTTAAAAATAAGTGAAGTATCGTCAGCAAATAACACTATCTCTAGTATATCTTTAACAAGAAAAGGCAAATCGTTTATGTAGATCAGGAAGAGGAAAGGACCTAAAATGGACCCTTGCGGCACTCCTAAATCTATTTTGGCTCCCGATGACATCTTGCCATTCACTTCAACCCTTTGTGTCCTGTTACTTAAATAAGATGTTAACATTGTAAGTGATGTGCCCCTTACGCCATAGTGGTCTAGTTTCCTGATCAACGTAGCATGCTCTACACAATCAAAAGCCTTAGAAAGATCGCAAAATATACCTAGTGCATCCTGCGATCCCTCCCAGGCTTCATATATACTACTAATAAGGCTAATGCCTGCATCAGTCGTAGATCGACCTTTAGTAAAACCGAACTGCTTGTTGTGTAACAATTTATTAATATTGAAATGAGCCAATAGTTGTTGTAAAATATTTTTTTCAAATATTTTACTAAAGGTCGGTAGTATTGAAATAGGTCTATAATTAGCTGGATCAGATTTGCTTCCAGCTTTAAAAAGAGGTAATACTTTGCTATGCTTCATTAAGTCAGGAAACTCACCAATCTCTATACAATTATTAAAGATAAACGCTAGATGAGGTGCAATGATGTCAACTATCGATTTAATAATTCTTACGGACATACCCCACATGTCCGCAGTATTTTTTTACATTTAATGAGTTAAATGTGTTAATAATATCACGTGACTCAATTTGTCTAAAATGAAAGTTGACCTCACATTTTTTTACATTATATTTAAGTAATGATTCAGCAGCTGCGGGTGAAGACTTTAGATTTTTTGTAGTAGAAACTGGAATGTCTGCAAAGAATTTCTCAAATACTGACGCCACTTCATCGTCTGATTTAATTATTTTATTGTCTACACAAAGTTTCAAATCTGAGTTACGACAGGCGACTCTTCCAGATAGAATAGATAACGTCAACGGCCGACAGCTTGATCTCGTTTTAAGTAACTTGGGTGAGGAGGTGAGCGTGCGTGCCTCTCCCGCCCCGCTGGTGGCGGTGGACCCCCACCACCCCCCGCTTGAGATAACGCTGCGCGCGCGCTCGGCTGCACCGCCCGTCGACCCACAACTACGGCCGGGGACCAATTTGTCACCAAACACGAGTATAGTTAGGGAATATCCGAGTTGGAACTTTAATAAAGCCAACTTTCCGCTCCTCTACCAAGCTATCGCGAACTCTAATTGGACCCCGATGTATAAATTTGATTTAGAATCTAGTCTTGACTTTTTCTACAATAATATTAATACAATAATCGACACCTATGTACCTAGAAAAAATTATTACAGTAGCAATTAAACTAAATTTGTTTATCCCGATTGGTATACGACCGAAATTAGACAAAAATTAAAATTAAAAGCTTGTTTACACAAAAAATATAAAATTTCAAATTTACAGACACATTATAACGATTTTTCTAGCTGCCGAGCCGAAGTTAAGAGATTAATAAAAACGGCATACGTAGCCTACCAGAGTCGCGTTCAAAGCCATATTTTAGAAAACCCTAAGGCTTTTTGGAAATTTGTCAATTCTAAGCGTAATGTAAGTAACAAAAAAAATATAATAAAAGACGGAGAAATACTAAAAGGTGGTCGATGTGCCCAGGAGTTCGCGAAATATTTCCACTCGGTTTATAGGAGCGAGAGGCCCCAGTTGAGTGTGGACGCGGCGGTGGCAGCGGCTGGCGCGCACAACGCGGCCGCTCGCGTGCACGTAGACCCGCTGCGTCCGCGCGACGTGCTGCGCGCGCTTCGCCATTAAAGTTATGTTTGAAATTATTATAATAATTAATGTTACACATTTTGATTCCACTGCTAACGCATTAGGTTAAGCCTGTAATTATAGTTTGTGTGTAAATAAATAAATAAAAAAATAAATTTCAAAACATATAATAGCTAAAACCGCTTACATTTTTTAAAAACAAACAATGTTTGTCAGATTATTTTTATATACGTTTTTATCTCATAAAAATCAAATTTAAAGAATGCGAAATTATCAGGAATTATAGTTATTTAAAATGATGATATTTATGTATTTCACTTGCTCTTTCTGTTTCTTACTTACATAATCTAAAAGAACAACGTTTTATCTTATAATACTGTTGTAAACGCTCGTGCGTCTCGTTTTATACACTAGTTTTAAAAATTCATATAAAATTCGTCAAGCTAATTTACTTTAAAATTTAAATGGCATATTAAAGATAAAACGTTGTTCTTTTAGATTATGTAAATAAGAAACAGAAAGAGCAAGTGAAATACATAAATATCATCATTTTAAATAACTATAATTCCTGATAATTTGGCATTCTTTAAATTTGATTTTTATGAGATAGAAACGTATATAAAAATAATCTGACAAACAGATAATCTAGAAAAGGATCCAAAAAGTTTGTAAAGATTTTTTGTTTTTAAAAAATGTAAGCGGTTTTAGCTATTATATGTTTTGAAATTGCCCCTGAACCTAAAGTTGTAAAAACTTCTGGTTAGTTTTGTCAGTTTTATTCAAAAGTTTGAAATTATTTTAAAATAAATGATAAGTAAAAAATTAGAATACAATATTTTCTAGTGTTTTTTTACATGTAAAAATCAGAATAACCAGTTTTTGTTAGATATAGACGCATTTGAAAAGTAGCGTTTTTCGTGAAATCTGAGTCTCGCGCCGATCAATGCTCTTAAAATAAATAGACTTACGACTCTTAAAATAGGTGCCTACTTACTTTTAACGATATTTGAATATTATATCAAACTAACAGGCTAATACCAAAGAATATAATATATTACCGCAAAAAGACAGGCGAAACAAAATGACACGTTTCAGCGTTTGACATAATGTGAGGTCACAAGTCACAACTCACAGCCATTGAGGCCGGCAAACTGTACAGAGTGGAGAGTCCTGTACAAGTGTAGGCACAAATGTACACTACCAGTATAAATTGTTCAGCCTGTAAGAACAAGAACACAATGCGGCATACTCCGGTACGATTTGGGCAGCGCGGGTGACGAATTTTACTTTTTGCGTCTCGAGCTGTCCGTCTGGAGAGATTGTTTTACGCTTTTTAATATTATATACCTATCTATATATTTCACCGTAAAATTGTAAAAACCGTTAGATTGTAATATCACTAGAGATATTACAATATGTCGACAGATTGTCAAATAAAAAATTCTCCTTACAACTGTACGCATTATTTTTCGTTATAATTATTATTATGAAAAAGCAAACAAATATGTCGGCGCGGGGCACTTGCCGTTTAACCAATCGGCACGGTAAATATTACAATATAACGAAAAATAATGCGTACGATTATTGTAAAGAGAAATTTTTATTTGACAATCTGACGACATATTGTAATATCTCTAGTAATATTACATTCTAACGGTTTTTACAATTTTACGGTGACATATATATGGGGAGTTGGGGACTGGGGAGTAAGTTTACTTGATTTTTTATACTTTAGGAGTGAAGTTTTCCATACATGTGAAGTGAAGATGTAAAAAGTTTCTTATAAAATAAAGGCAAGGTTTCGTAAATTACTTTTTTACAGTCAACCATTTTCGAGTAATCGACCTCCAAAGATGAGTTGGTCCCCCCTAGCATTTCTAAACTATAGAATATAGAAACTTGTAGTGTCCATGCTGATAGATCATGCTAAATACTCTTCATGAAAATTATTTCGAGTGAAATCGGCAAATAACTTTTGAAGTGATTCAAAGACTCTACGCGTTGATAGTTACGGAACCCATGTCCTGACATGCTCTTGGTTAGGTTACGTTATTTATAATTTAATCAGGCGAGTGACAGTGATATCATAGTGGATAATGCAGTACTACGTCACGTAATGGAAGTATATTAAAACGATTATTCAAGAAAATATTTGTATACCTTGACGAAGGTGAAAATGTAATGGAACTATTTATTATTAAGTTTTAACACCTGTAACATTGTATATACCTGCATTTCACAAATAAATATTATTTATATTTCTATTTCTAAGAAACTGGCTTTAATTCAAGTAGTAGGAACTGTAGAGCTGTAGGACATCAGACGCAGAATAACTCAGCCCACTCTATCCGCGCGCGCGGTTTCGGTTATATTATCGACTGATTAGCGAATCCCCATCCAAGAATACGGGAGATAATACTCTGATCCACCCTGATTGATTATACCGGGTACCGCTGCGGGCGACCAGGGCGGACTCGCCCGGGGCGAACGGCTGAACTGAATTATTCACACGGATATACCGACTTATTCAATCTCGATGATAATTTTGCTAACCAAGAAAATTTATTTACTTTTATTTATTTATATTTTACCTGATAGAAAGTCTCGAAAAAAACACGTTTCTATGTGCAGTTTACACACGAACATTAAAAAATATAATGTATGTATCTTTTTAAGTCAAGAAGGATTATATTTTTTACCGTCGCATTTTCTTTTTATCGAATTTGAAGTCATCGAAGCGCCGCCGCCATTCTAACGTTAAGTTGTGAAAACGGAACCACCAAAAACATTCTGTAAAAACTAGCCAAGTCTCGATAGAGCTGCTTGTTTATCTCTAAAAAGTAGTGAAATCTAGACAAAGTCGTGCCAAGTCTAAGGTTCCTTACTGCGATTTCTTTATTATTATAGTTAATGTTGTGTGACTTGGCCGTTGAACATTCTTTATACGTTACAAGTGGGTACAAGTCAATTTTGTTTACACGTAATGTATATCTGTTGTAACTACCTATGTTTGTTAAGCGAGATAATAGCCCATACTGGTATTGGTAATTGGACGCTAGTAGTAGTAGAGTTACCATATCTCTAATCAGCTGAAACCAGCTGAGGATTCTTCATCAGATACTTCAGACCTTCGATTTTTGACATCAAATGAAGCGGCCCACCACCATGTTGAATATTTTTTGTAAAGGTGGTATGTCGATCTCTAATAGTTTGGTTGGGCTCTTGTGTTTTCTAATCAGGGTCACCAGGTACTCCAGATGTTCGATTATCCTAGTTTTTATAGTTTTCCCTTTATGTGGCCATTAAACCCTAACTCTGTACCAAATTTCAGCTCTCTGAGTTCATGAGAAGTACTAGTTCTATTCTGATGATCATGAGTGAGTGACTGAGTGAGTGAGTGTCATAAATGCGAAACTTTGCTTTCGCTTAACTTCGGAACTAAATGACCTACAGACTTGAAATTTTGGATTTTTAAGTATGTGATTATAGCTTACTGGATGACGAAAATTTCTGCGTTCTGGTCTTATCCAGAGGTTCTCAAATAGGGGCCTGAAAATGCGGCGAAATGGTTCCAGTAAAGGATGGTACGGCAGTGTTTGCTTCGCGCTCGACTTGGCGGGGGCACTGCCGTGCCCCCAGATAAGGTGTAATTTGCTCTTAAAAATTACTAAAATATTATCTTACGTAACGGTCATGCAATTTATATAACGTAATTATACGTAAATATTACGTACATGCCGATCCAAACATCTCTAACGATAAGTATAAAGCAAATCAATGTGACCATTCCTGAAATAACCAATACTAATATGTATAGGAGGGTTTCGTAAGAGGGCGCAATAGGTTTTCTACAAAGTATTTCATAAGTAATTATAATCCGATTTCGCTCAAAATAATTGTTCTAAAAAGTTTTTAGAATGACTTATCTGAATGGAAATTTACAAGTTATAGGGGGGACCAACTTATAAACACTTTGTCGGCCGATTACTCGAAAATGGTTGTCTTTGTATAAAAGTCATGTATGAAACTTTGCCTTTATTTTTTAAAATACCTATTCGTCGATACCCCACACGATGGGGTAGAATTATTTTTTTATCCCCACTTCACATGTATGTATCTCCGAGCCACCCCTAAAATATAAATTTATTATTATTTTATGATGACAAAATCCAAATCTTATACACAATCTATAACCATATTTCATCCATTTATATTCACACTTAGAAGATCAGACAGACGGACGGAGAGAGCAAACCTATAAGGGTTCCTTAAGTAATACAGATCCCTAAAAAGCATTTAAGAGTTCAGGTATATTTGCGTGTCCGTAACATGAACTAAGAATACTATAAATATTCAATTCCAACTCGGAATGGGTTTCATCCAGTTGCCGCAATAAAACCACAAGGAACAAAACCATGAGGTATAAAACCAACCCGTCGATTGGTTCAGCCGTGTCTAAGCCGGTTTCAATTTGTCCAGCACTCGCGGCGGCAAACAGCAATTCCGTCATCCCCCGATGGTCCCCCGATGGTCCCCCGGGCTACGTCCCCCGTATGTCCCGCGGGCTCATCTAATCCCATGTGGTCTTGCCCCGGCATGGGATTTATACTCAACTGAATCAACACGATTGATAGGTAAAGTCTACCTGTCACGGCAAAAAGTTCTTTCGCGTTTAACTATAATGAATTTAAAAACGTAGGCCGTGTCATGGACGCAGCCGTCTGCTATACGTTAATGCGTTTTAGTATCGTCAAAGTCAATATCTTCTAACTATATAAAAGGCAAACCTGACTGACTCATATACTACTGAACGGATTTTGCTGAAATTTGGCATACAGATAGATGTAATGACGTAGGCACCCGCTAATAAATGATTTTTAAAAATTCGCCCCCTAAAAGGGTAAAAAAGGGGTTAAAACTTTGTATGGAAACCGAACTCCACGCGGACGAAGTCGCGGTCAAAAGCTAGTAGATTTTTATTTTTCATCGAGTATTTAAAAGTACATTCCGCCGAATACTGGAAGGTTGGTTAGACATTAGATTATTAACATTAAACCAATGTACCATTTTCGAGAGAGCACTATTTATCTCGTAATTTGACTGTCGTCGCTTCACATAAAAAATTAGTGAAGTGTCATCAGCAAAAAGTACTATCTCATGCAGTGATAACTACCTCTTTTTAACACACTTCACCTGTATGTAAGCTTGTTTGCTTGTATGTAACTCTCTCTTGCGCGCCTGCTGCCTTTCTCGGCTCTGGTAGCTTTAAAACACGCTTTTAAAGAATATCGAACTAAAAAGTTGAAAATAAATATAGTTTAAAATAAACTAAAAAAACACGCTTTTAAAGAATATCGAACTAAAAAGATGAAAATAATTTTAAAATTTTTAAAAATAAACTTAAAACAGTAGTATATAAAAAATACTAGTATAATTGAGGGAAAAGCGTGGGGCGCTTTGTGCCATAATTTTCGTATATCGAGCGACCCTATACTACTGTTTTAAGTTTATTTTAAAAAAAAATTAAATTATTTTCAACTTTTTAGTTCGATATTCTTTAAAAGCGTGTTTTTTTAGTTTTTTAAAACTATATTAATATTATATATCTATGATCTCATGCTTATCTTTAACTAGTTAAGTAGTAGGTATGTAATATGCCATTTAAAGCCATAATCTATCAGTAGCCAGTAATTAACGAGAGGACAAGCGGCAAATCAGTGCCCTCCAGCACTCCCGGAGGAGGTTGTACCGCCCGCGCCGTAATTCGATTGTGCCGGGTGCCCGCTCTCCTCCGTCTGCGGCGAGGGGAGGTGTGGCATATTGCGTTAGCACTGAGATAAATTGTGTCTTGTCCTGCAGTTGAAGTCGTGACGTAGGTAGGTAATTATGTTTTCAGTTTAAAAGGTAATATTTGATTTCATAGTATTTAATGCTATTATCCTCTCGGGCCCCATCACCGTTGTACGGTTTATGCTTTACCCCCGTTAAGCGCCTCTCCACTGTTCTACGGTGGTTGAGTAGTAGTCTCAAAAAAATAATATGATTAATACTAGACCTGGCGGCTCGCCCTTGTGAAAATTCAACCATAATTCATTGAAGTTTGAACTTTATAAGATTTCGTTTACCTCTTACAAACGAAATAAGAAGTGTTATTTGTAATGGTGTCTACAGATACACGAATTTGGTACGGAGCGTACAGTGGATATGGTTCGTTGTACGCTCCGTACCAAATTCGTGTGTCTGTAGATAGCATAAATGTTGTCCATTGAATGTCAAAGACAGATTGACATACGTGTGAAAAAACTGTATCAAACGCATGGTAGAGTTAGTTATTCATCTGGGGTAGAGTGTAAAGTTCCTTTTATTAATTTAATGTATTTTTCAACCATTACTATAAAAAAATATTAGAGCAGTTCTCTCCTCCTTTATATAAACTTTGGCTGTGCCAAAATAATACTCCTCCGTTCGCATTTTTTTTTTTGTAAAAAGGTATAAAAGTTTTTGCTTCACGTATTATTTATGATTATGAAATGAAATTACATTTAGATAGATATTGCAATCTGTCTACATAGTAGCAACATATTATTATTATTATTTTTGACGACCTCTGTGGCTCAGTTGGTTGAGCGTGTTGGTGCTCTAGCCGGGGGCCGCGGGTTCAAATCCCGCCGAAGAAACATAAAGTTTTTCTGTGTTCCTGGGTCATGGATGTCTATTAAATATATGTATAATATAATAAAAATCTTAAATATGTGTATAATATAAAAGTATTAAATATATTTCCGTTGTCTGGTACCCGTAACACAAGTTCTTCGGATACTTAGCACGGGGCCAGATTGGCGTGGTGTGAAGCGTCCATAGATATTATTATTATTATTATTATTTATTCATTAGCTAAGAATATCACTCTATATCGTTAAACAATTTATAATGAAATATTTTAATTTAATTTCCCTCTGAACTTGTGAAACACAAACGTTATGAAATGAGGCAATATTATAAACAAATTGAAGACCCTCGGAACATTCCAGACGAAGCGAAATGTGAAATCGCTGTCAAGTGACGAGAGAAACTTATTCTTAAGGCGCTGTGAGTAGCCAACTATGAAGTATTCGAGGGGGTGAAGGAGATGAGTGGGGGACGTGCCGCCCCCGTTACTGCGGGGGGCTTCATGCGAATTACGTCAAAGTGATGTGTCCTTAATGTACAAAAGCGGAATTTCGTCAACATCATAATGTGCTTCATAGCCTAGCGGTATTGTGCCCGCCTAAAGCATAGCGTAGCGTCTAGGTTCAAATCTCAGTACAAATTTAATGTGTCAAAATGTCTATTTTCAGTCTAGGTCCAAAGAAGTCTAATTCCTAATTTTGTACTAAACTAGCTGTTGCCCGCGACTTCGTCCGCGTCAACTGATGGCGCAATAATGCATTAATTTCGACCAAATTTGATTACCATAAAAAGGTTATAGTGAGTCAATCTTAAAAGATTTTTTTAGATCATTTAAAGAGGAATAATTCTTTCATAGGTACATATTTTTTGAGTAAGTTGAGCCGTTTACGCAGTGCACGCAACGGAAGCCCTCGCAAATAAAGCTCAAATATGAATATTTTTCCCCGTTTTTGCAACATTTTCACTGATGCTTCGCTCCTGTTAGTCGCTGCGTAATGTTATATAGCCTTCCTCGACAAATGGACTATCTAACACAAAAAGAATTTTTCAATTCGATTTAGCAGTTCCTGAGATCAGCGCGATCAAACAAACAACGTAAGCCCTCAAAGATGAATAATTTTCCCCGTTTTTTCCACATTTTCCACTGTTCTTCGCTCCTATTGGTCACAGCATGATGCTTTATAGCCTAGATCCTTCCTCTTTAAATGGACTATCCAACACAAAAATATTTTTTCAATTCAAACCAGTAGTTCCTGAGATTAGCGCGTTCAAGCAAAAAAACTCTTCAGCTTTATAATAATTATTATAGTATAGATAGCTGATGCCCGTGGCTCCGCCCGCGTAAGTACAGTAACCCACGGGAACCGTATATGTCCCGCGATAAAAAGTAGCTTAAAGTTGTAGAGCACGAGGAAGAACACTTCCTCGTGGTCTACTTTATATCTGTACCAAATTTTATGATGATACGTTTAGTAGTTTTTACGTGAAAGTGTAAAAAAAGTTTTCCACGGGAACCGTATATTTCTCCGCGATAAAAAGTAGCCTATGTCCTTCCTCGTGGTCTACTTTATATCTGTGCCAAATTTCATGATAATCGGTTTAGTAGTTTTTACGTGAAACTGTAAATAAAGTATCCCACAGGAACCGTACATTTCCCTGCGATAAAAAGTAGCCTATATCCTTTCTCAGGCTGCACTCTCTGTATCTGTGTACCAAATTTCGTTACAATCGCTTCAGTAGTTTTGGCGTGGAAGACGGACAAACAGACACACATTTTCCCATTTATAATATTAGTATGGATGTATTATGAAGATAATATGTATTATATGGGTCATTCTAAGTTAAGAGGTACTTTCGATGGCCAAGACAAAAAAAATGCCTTTTTTTATATTAACTTCATAATTAACCTATTCATAACTTAAAACTAAATGTTTTCTACGTGGTCACTTAAATTTACTACATAAATGTACATAGTTTAGTCACAATAAGCTTTAATATGTGAAAAAAGTATCTTCCCTGGCCTGTCCCTCAACCAACTTTATTTGTAAACAAGTAATTATGAATGTATTAAAATTCAATAATTACTTTAGCATCATTAATTTTATACAGAACGATAACTTAGTAACAGTATCTTGCAAGTAAAATTGCTTATTTTCCAGTTTTTAAAAATAAATATCAACGTCGAAATTTGTCCTCCGTGTTTCGTGTCTCGTCCCCTGGCTTTTTGTTTTCGTTTAAAAATCAGTTTTGTTTTGATAATCTATGGAAGTTGGGACCTTGAGTACATAGGATGTAACGTAAAGTTAGCAGCAAGCGGCGCATAAGCCGACTGCGCAGCTATTTTGTCGGCCATTTCAGTCACGCCAGTCGCTATTTGCAGAAATGTTGAGTGAATGCAGTATTTCCCCTGGTAAGTTTTATTTAGCAATTATTTGTTATAATACTAACATATACTTAAATATGCACAGTGAATAGTGCATACATTGCTACGCTTGGTTGTGAATTGCGTACGAGAAACACTTTTACGGCTATTTTAGGTATCAATCGAAAATGTATCTCCCCTGGCGTATTTCCCCTGGCTCTTTTGATGGCAGGGAAGATACCTAATGTCCAGGGGAGATATATTTGTATGTGTTTTCATTAATACTTCGTCGTTTTCTCTGAACCTTTATTTGGCATGATGTCTATCTTAGCTTTACAATGTAATACTACTTTTTTACAGAAAAAAAAGGCAAAAATAACGCGCGAAGAACAGCTCAAACAAAATTACTGCAGTACGATTATGATTATCCGGGTCATTATTAAAATTAAAAATGACCCGGATAAGTATGCCCAATAAGGAGTTAAGAAAAGTAAGGAAAGGGATAATATGAAAAGAGGAAAGAAATTTGAACTTTTATGACAGTGAAGCAAATGACAGCAGCAGAGGACTAAAAAAGTATGGAGAGAAAAATAAAAAATTCGTAGACGTCGTTTAGGACTCCATTTATAAGCGATGTTCCTGTAACACTACCATGTTCGAGTAATGAAGACCCACCGGTTCCTAAAAATATAAACAGGCAAGCACATGCAGCACAGCAAAAGTCAATTCAAGATATAATAAGAAATGATGATGATATTTCTTTTCTCACCTGGGGTCAGGAAGAAGAACTATCTAACCCTAACTTAAAAATGAGAGGTCAGCATATTTTTATGCTTTTATTGAATCCGTTGATGTATTTGAAAGTGAGTTTTAGGAAAAATTAAGTACTTTTTAGTTACCTTTATAGATTAAAAATAATATTTTTACTTGTCTAGGGCCCACTTGCGCCAAACCAGGTTAAAGTTAACCCTGGGTTAAAAATAATGTTATCTCTTTCGTTCTTCGTATTTGTGAAAGAGAAAGCACGATATTTTAACCCAAGGTTAACTTTAACCCGGATTGGCGCAAGTGGGCCTAAGTAAAGTTTAACTTTGTTATTTATAACAAGTTTTTGTTTATTTTTATTTCATTATTGTCTGTTGATAGTAAAGTTATATATATTTATGTTTTGATGGAAAGGAAAAGGACTTTTCATGTTTTGTACATAGCGCTTAAGAAACATGAAGAGCCTGATTATATAGAATTAAAATAAAAATAAAAAAATAAAGTTGATTCTTAAAAATTACCCTGTTTTTATATGTCTATTTTTTATCTGTTCATAAAGAATCCTCCCCTATGCATCTTGTCTCTCCCCTGTACTGAGTATTTCCCCTGGTCACTTATAAAATGAGATAAAACCAATAAATTGACTGGCCACTTTGTAAACATGTTCAATTTAAGAGTTTCCACGAAAAGAGTATACTTAAATAAAAGTATTTCAAAAAAAATGCCGTGCCGTCACTTCATACAACAAGTTACCTCTTAACTTAGAATGACCCATATACAGCATTCGCAAATATTTAAGTGCCTACTTTTTCAAGAATAGATTTTCATCAAATTTAACTTTTTAATTCTTGTCAGATTTATTTTTCAACATGATGACAACATAATATTATGTCAAAATAAAAATAAAGCTCCCCACTCACGGACTATCGATTGCTTCGATCAAATTGGAAATTAATTCGTATTTGAAAGTAAATTTCTAACGATAAACTATTACACAAAATGATTAGTGTAAGACCTACCAGCTAGTTTTTGCCGTGGGCGTCAAAAATCGGAACAAAATTTACTCATATATATATACGAGTTTCATATAAAAAGTGTAGTAAGGCGGTCCTAGGATCTTAGGCTATATTCAATTTTTATCTAAACCGATTTCCTTGCAACTACGAATCCAATAAATGTTTAAATTGTAAAAACTAAATCGATCGATCACTTGTGAATGGGAGCTTTAAATCAAAAGCACCAAGGAGTATTTATATCAACTTTAAAGCAAATCGCTCCCAAACACCTTTCTTTCCCTTTTTATTCCCGTTAGGGGACGAATTTCAATAAACTATGATACACCAATTCCATCAATTCTGTTACATAATGTTTGTGCAAAATATGAAGTAGATTGGACCAAGGAATCACGTTGCCCCATACAAACTGTTTTCCCCCTTTTCACCCCCTTAGGAGTCGAATTTCGAAAAATCCCTTCTTATCGGATGCCTACGCATTACAAAGAGCAAGCCCTGCAAGTTTCAGGTCTCTACGATCAGCGGTTTAGGCTGTGCGTTGATCCGTCAGTCATTCAGGACAAAGGATTTTATATGTATAGATTTAGCCATTGCGATTTCAGCAATTAATCTTTTTAGTTTCCCTAAGCTAAAAAAAAAGTAATTGTTAAATAAAGTTCACGTATTCAATATTGTTTAGTCATAAAGAATCTATATACCAATCTAATCTATATCCTAATTTCTTCATTTTTCATGGATTTATTACTTAAAATAATAAAATGCAAATCTAATATTTATATATTATACTAGCTGATGCCCGCGGCTCTGCCCGCGTAAGTACAGTAGTCAGTAACCCACGGAAACCTTATATGTCCCACGATAAAAAGTAGTCCATGTCCTTCCCCATGGTCTACTTTATATCTGTGTCAAATTTTATGATAATCTGTTTGGTAATTTTTACGTGAAACCGTAAATAAAGTATCCCACGGCAACCGCACACTTCCCCGCGATAAAAAGTAGCCTATGTCCTTTCCCGTGGTCTGCTTTATATCTGTGTCAACTTTCGTGATAATCGGCTTAGTAGTTTTTACGTGAAACTGTAAATAAAGTATCCCCTTTCTCAAGCTCTAGACTATCTGTGTACCAAATTTCATTTTAATCTGTTTAGTTGTTTTGGCGTGAAAGACGGACAAACACAAACACTTTCCTATTTATAATATTAGTATGGATGTATTGATGACGGACGGCCGGCCGTGAAGACGTTAGAAAAAAAACATCGATGTTGCCTGACATCGATGTTTAGCAATCGATGTCATTATCGATGCCAACATCGAACATCCCTACTCATAGATCTAATCTAAACTCCCCCCCCGCACGCGCACCCCCGCCTTGGTGACGCTTCGCAACGGGCCGTGCAGCAGAAATCGTAATATTTTAATTTCACCATAACTTCAAAACCAAACGTCCAATTTTAATCATTCAAAGACCAAATATTATCTACATAAACTGTACTTAGTGATGAAATTTTGATAAGGATTAATAGCATGAGTAAAATAAACGCGTTTAAATGTATTCCAAAAAAAATTCAAGATTTCTAAATAAAAATTGGTTGTTGTGCCTCACTCGACATAGATAGGTATAGACTATAGTGTGTCGCGGACTTTTTTGTAGATATTTATAAGATCTACAATTAATTAGAACATATTTTTATGGTTCTATCTTTTATAGTTTAGGCAGCGTACAAAATAAGTAACTTTTCCGGTTGATTTTTTACACCTTGTGTCCGAAAAACCCAAATATCTTACGAAACCCTATTTTTTTCCAAAATAAAACTTTGCCTATGTTACTCGTGGATAATGTAGCTTTCGAATGGTGAAAGAATTTTTGAAATCGGCTTATTCATTACAAACAAACAAACAAACATACAAAGTTTTCTTCTTTATAATATTAGTGTAGATTTCTTATCTACACTAATATTATAAAGAGGAAAACTTTGTTTGTATGTTTGTTTGTTTGTTTGTTTGTAATGAATAGGCTCAAAAAGTACTGGACCGATTTCAAAAATTCTTTCACCATTCGAAAGCTACATTATCCACGAGTAACATAGGCTAAATTTTATTTTGGAAAAAAATAGGGTTCCGTAAGATATTTGGGTTCTTCGGACACAAGGTGTAAAAAATCAACCAGAAAAGTTACTTATTTTGCGTACGCTGCCTAAACTATAAAAGATAGAACCATAAAATGTTCTAATTAATTGTAGATCTTATAAATATCTACAAAAAAGTCCGCGACACACTATACCTATCTATGTCGAGTAAGGCACAATAACCATTTTTTTATTTAGAAATCTTGAATTTTTTTTGGACTACATTTAAACACGTTTATTTTACTCATGTTATTAATCCTTATCAAAATAAATTATTTCATCCCTAAGTACAGTTTATGTAGATAATATTTGGTCTTTGAATGATTAACATTGGACGTTTGGTTTTGAAGTTATGGCGAAATTAAAATATTACGATTCCTGCTGCACGGCCCGTTGCGGAGTGGGCGTCACCAAGGCGGGGTGCGCGTGCGGGTTAATGTTTAGTTTAGTTTACTTTAGTTAAATAGTTTAGTTATTTTATAAACATCAAATTGATAATATTATCTTAAAATACAATACATTATAATATCTATACATCTATACAGTTAAATACAATTTAAGTGTCTGTTTGTAACTTCAAATTAACAGCTTTTTACATAATGAATCTGAAAGTATATTCGGTACTTACAATAAAATACATTTTTTTTTAATTTTTGTCTATCCGTCTGTCTGTCTGTCAGTCGGTCTGTCTGTCTGTTTGTTCCGACTAATCTCTGAAACGGCTGGACCGATTTTCACGGGACTTTTACTAGCAGATAGCTGATGTTATAGGGTCTAACATAGGCTACTTTTATTTTAGGGTTCCGTTTAAAAAAATAGGATTCCGCTTTCGTTAGTCATAAATAAAGTCGCGGGTAAATTTCAGCGATATCCCAAAGTATTGTTCAACGCGGACGAAGTCGCGGGCAAAAGCTAGTATTATAATAAGCAGTTGAAGTACTGCGGAATACACACTACAACATACACATACACAATACACATTACACACATTGACGTTTCATTCTAAGAGATTTCAAAATTGTATGTAAAATTTCGCAATTTTCAGCGATTAGAAAATCTAAACTTGCTTTTGCCCGCAACTTCGTTCGCGTAGCACAAAGCTAAATTATTTTATACAATACATATAAATAAATACACAATAAAATTCAATATCCAATATTCGCCTTCTACTTACAAGAACTTCGGCTATCTGACACCCAAAAAATTACAATTTCAAATAGGTACCTAGTACCTACCTAGTTTCTGATATTATATTATTGGTTTAACCAAATAGTCTCTTCGGCTACATCATATTTATTGTAAATATTGTTTTATTTAATCTATACTAATATAATACAGACAGGTTTTTTTTTGTGTTTATGTTTGTTTGTTTGTATTGTATAGGCTCGGAAACTACTGGACAGATTTTGATGAAATTTAGGACAGATATATAATAGAATAGACCACGGGGAAGCACATAGGCATACTTTTTAATGCGGAAAAATGTGAAGTTCCATCGAGATTTCCTTTTGCGCGCATGAAGTAGCGGGTATCACCTAGTCTAAATATATAAAAGACAAAGCTGACTGACTCATCTATCAACGCACAGCCGAAACTACTGAACGGATTTAGCTGAAATTTGACATACAGATAGTTGTAATGACGTAGGCATCCGCTAAGAAAGGATTTTTTAAAATTCGCCTCCTACGGGGGTAACAAAGGGGTTAAAATTTTGTATGGAAACCGATCTTCACGCCGACGAAGTCGCGGGAAAAAGCTAGTAAAAAATAAACGTAGATTACTAATTAATACATGTTCCTTATTGCTCATGGTGATTAGAATTAGAATTGATTATAATAATTGATATAATTATATTATCTATAAACTTTACAAACCAATAGAATAATATTTAGGTATTATAATATAATTACTAATTTTGTTGTCAATCAATGTTGTCAATTTTGAATCAAATATGTTTTTTCTTTCGTCGTGTAATAAATTATATCAATAATTTCGGTAACTTTACGTCAGTCTGACTGGCAGCTCGGTTTGCGTACCTACGTTTGATTTTTGGTGGTGAGTTCAAATCCCAGTAAGATAAATATTATTTTTGTGATTCTTATACATAATGTATTTGTTTTTCTTTAATATTTTTTATTTATTTTTTATTATATTTTATCGTTGTACTAAAACTACGACCAAAGCTCGGTTTCCCTAGTACTTACTTATAAAGAGTTTTTGTACTTCCATCTAGCATCTTAAAAAGACGGTTTTTGAACTTTCATCGAATATAATCTTTTCATATTTTTTATAATATATTCTACACTAATATTTACAACAACTTAAAGTAACTAATAATAAAATAAGTACATAACTAACAATATACTTTTATTACTGGGAGAACAAGCATTGCTCGGAGTTTTATAGTGCGAGAAAAAGAAAAAGAAAAAAAAAATCGTCTGACCGGGATTTGAACCCGAGACCAATTGGTCGCAACAACGCAAAAAGCCAAAGGGCTACCGCGCGCCTTACGTCAGACAGCAAAATTACGCATATATTATTAGTATTACACGACGAAAGAAAAACTAATATTTATACCCCCGACTTGACCTTTATGCAGACGACATAAAGGTCAAGTCGGGGGTAAATAAATTTGAACGGACTTTCAAGATTAAATTCGAATGATTTTTGAGCAGAAAAAAGTGGAAAAATTTGACATACGTCTCATTAGCAAGAGGCCTAAGCCGGTACCAGGGGGGTGAAACTCTCATACATGCACAAATTAACAGAGAACAGAGACATCTAAAAATGACTGTCCGGTACTAACAGTTTGAAAGTTTTCGGATTGTCACAACAGATGCCACTAAGCGACTTCTACATCGCGCTATCGCTAACACAAGGCGTATTTATAAGGGCTCGCGAACATTTTACTATGCAGCAATCATATCCCACTATTAAAGAGGAACTTGGTCGTTGTTGTGTCTACGACTTTCGATAAAACTTAATTTCTGTCCATAATTCAGTTCAATAAAAATTATCAGGCGGTACTACTTCCATCTAGCGGGTTTGATAGTAACTAAAACGGTACAACGCCATCTAAAAACGACATTCCGAAACTTTTGCAAGACTCAGTTTCAATTTTAGAGTTGCGCATCTATACTAATATATATCTGTATTATCTATGGCCGGTACTGTCTTATTCAATAGATATGAAAGAGAAGGAATGACAGGTCGCCATTTCGCGATGTTTCATTCGACTCGTCCGAATTATTTATTATTGAAATAAACTAATTGTAACAAATATCTTATTCCAATCGAAAAATCAAAACAACAATTCCCTTCCTTTTATTATGTTTTACGAAACTGCAAATAATTTTCTCATTTTTGTTCACAAATAGTACAGTTACAACTCCAAGAATTTCTATTTTAATGGTTACTTTATGATTTTTTTTATCGGTAAAATGTTCAGATAACGTGTTTTGAAAATGAAGGTCCCCTAGCAAATATGATCAAAATTAACATATATTTTTTTATTGCACTAAAATGTATCCATTCGTCTCAAAAAATTTTTTAAAGAAGCGTATTTTCAGGGTAAGAGCGCCTTAAACTTTACTCGCGGGTAATTGTTATTGCTCGACTACACCGGAGGTAAATTTAATCAAATGTAGCAAACGCCCGCGCCGTTGAATGAAATTGAACTAACTCGGACCGTGCGCGAGGAGAAGGAAATTTTTTCACTTGAGTTTGTTTAGCAAATTCTAATAACTTGAAAGGTATTTGACTAATAAGTATTGATATCAGAACTGATGGAATATCAGGAACTAAGATACTAATTAAAGGTTAATATTTAATATCTAATTTAGTTTAACAATCAACATACATAATAATATACAATAGAATAAAAAAAATATATTTAAACTAGAGCAAATAACCTAAAACTAAAAACCTTAAAAAAAATAAAATATAATAACTAAAATATATTATTAAAAAGAGTCCCTTTAGGCAAGGTTCCGAAGATACTGGCAGCGTTCCCTAAACTTAATTAATTTTTAAAATGTATTAATGATTATTATAGTTTATTTTGACAAACATATATTTTTTATTAATTAATAAGATACTTCTGACGCTTAGCGTAAGTATAAGTCAGTCCCAACGTAACTTATTATTATATTTTCATGTTTTTGGTACTTATATAATGATTTTAATTTATCCAATTGAGTTGAATATAATGATTTTTGTTCCGTTTTATCGGTAGCGACTAGCGAGTCGCAATGGGGTCAACCGGGTTGACCTACCGACCCTGCCGTATCGATGGCTTCCCAAACACTTCATTACCTTATTAATGACGCTAATTAATAATTAGGCCCGACGATATCATTAAACCAGTAATATCATTATACCAGTGCAACGATATTAATGATATTGCTGTATAGATTGAAGCGCTTCACATAGGTGAAGCGCTTCATTGCGAGGCTTAGTGTCAAATTTGAAACTCCTTATAATAAAATATAATGTGAAAATTTTATTGTAAGCCTCCTCTCACTTTGCTTACACGTGCACTCAGAAAAAAGATCGTTCAAATACCACCACCATACAAGCAACAATGTCAGCAAGATCGTGCAAGGTCCCACACCACCAGGTTGCAAAACTCGACGCGGGTTTCGCCCCGAATCTGGAGCATTCTCAGGAAGTGGTGAACAAAGTTCCTTTGCTTGCAGGTTGTGAGTGTTTTCGCGGGATATTGCTAAATGTAATATGTATTTTAGCATTAGCATTTTAGTATTTATTATTTAGTATTTTACAAAGTAACCCCTGATTCTATTAACCACTTCTTATAATATTGTTTTTCAGTAATAAATATAAAAATTTGCTGTTACTGGCTAAACACATTTTCCGTACAAATCAAATTACCAGAAAGTGCAGCCGTTCGAATCGTCTGCTCGAAAAAAACTACGACGCAATGGAATCAATTCCGATCCGATTGTCGCCCGATTCCGACTTGCCGGTCCGACTTCGGTTCCGGCTCACGGCTCAGCTCCCGCTTCACGGTCGGACGGGCCCGCCGATATCTGCTCGCCGATGAGTTTTCACAATACAAACTGTTTGTTTGTAAGATTGGAAAATACGAAGCCTATTATAACTTTTATTTTCTAACTTTACGTCCGCGTCGGTAAGATATGAGGAAGTACTCGTATATAAAAGCTCCCAAAGTGTCAGATACGAAAATATTATAAAATGATATTCCTTAATATGTTTTTTCTCTCCCTCTAGTTTCTCTAGTTTTAGTAACTCTAAATCACTAAAGTGCGGTTGCGGAGCACGTAGAATTTCGTACATAATACATTGACTTTCGCTACTTGTTCTTTTACTCGCACACGAATATTGCTATCGTGCTCCTACCGCGTACCTGTGTGAGGTCTTTTTACTTTTATACTACACAAGTACACACATTACACATATTTAAGATTGTTGTTGTTATTAACAGCCTCCGTGATCTAGTGGTTAGAGATTTGACTCTCGACTCGGAGGTCGTGGGTTCGATTCCCGCATTAGAACAACAAAAAATGTTGTTTCCAAGTTTGGTTAGGACAATGCAGGCTGATAGGTGATCAGCCTGCATTGTCCTAACCAAACCAATTAGGTAATTGTCTGACAAGAGAGATCATCCATGCGTCGGATGGGCATGTAAAAAGTCGGACCTGCGCCTGATCTCTCGTCAGTCGTGTCGGTTATGCGTCGCACTGGGTTATTAGAGTAAAGGAAGAGAGAGTGCTCTTGTGTACTGCGCACATACTTGGGCACTATAAAAATACTCCTGCGTAACTGGCCTGGTTTCAGTGAAGTGGGGAGTTATAATAATTATTTTTACACCACATCCATTGTCCATCCGTGTGAATCGACGCGAGCACTGAGCCACAGAGGCCGTCGAAGTAGTAAGTAATTATGGAACTAATCTTCAAGTTACAGGTGGGTGGCACGCATGGCGCGCCCCGCGGGACGGCCGTGCCAAACGTCTTGTAAGTTGGAAGGTGACCGTATCCCTCACATCAAATGTAAATATTAAGGGGCCAATTATAACACGGTCCCATCACCTGGAGATTCAAAGTAATTGCTTTTGTGTAAGACTTATCTTAGTTGTTGTGAGTAGAACATCAAATGAGGTTTGCTTTCTTACAAATCACCAGAACTAAGACCTTTTAGTTAAGTTAATTACCTCCAAGTACCGAAATTGTTTCTGGATCAAAGCCCATATATGACTGGAGGGAAATGAAAGACCCTACACCCTAGCGAAAAAAGAAAAACTCAAACTCAAACTCAAAATTTTTATTTCCATATAGGTTATGAAATAACACTTATAGAATTGTCCTACATGATGCCTACCACCGGTTCGGAAACTAGCCCGGCGAGAAGAACCGGCGTAAGAAACTCGCAGAACCGGCGTAAGAAACTCGCAACACACTAACAAAAACACTCTATTTTGGCATATTTAATTCAATCCAAATCCAACGTTCCAATCAAATCCAATCGTTGTAGGACCAGTATCTCTATTTTACATAAAAAACAGCTTGTCGATTGGACTAGTATTATTATACTCCTACAAAGTTGCCCCGTAGCTTAACACGAAGCATGCAAGTAGAGTTTATAAATGCAATGATCATATTAACGTTCATTTCTTGCCTCAGGGCCCTCGGTTACCTAGCTACGCCACTGAATCTGCCTTTCACATTAAATAGACAATATTTACATTTTCAATATAAAAAGTGGGTGAAATTCGACCACTAGGTAACCACTACTTTTAATAATATTTCCAAAAACAAAAATATATAAGGTTTGGAAAAGTCAAGTACGGATACTTTGGGCATATGATCTACTGCTTATATACAATGTGTAACAAAAATAAGTGATAATACTTAAGGGTGTGTTTGTGTTCCTTATAGAGAGTTCACTGTGAAAGTAGCAGCGCTGAAAGAGCAAAATATTTTTTGCGATTTGTATGGGAAAGCGCTCCAGCGTCGCGTTTTCCCCATACAAAAGTGAAAAAAAAAAATGCTCATTCAGCGCTGCTACTTTTACAGTGAACTCTCTATAAGGAACACGTACACACCCTTAAGTATTATCACTTATTTTTGTTACACCTTCTATAAAGACGTTTAGGCAGAAAAAATCTTTTTTCTTTAAATAGGCGAGTTCGCGTTTGCAGAGAGGATGACATAATATTTTTTGCCTAAAAGTCTTTATATGAGCAGTAGATCACATACCCAAAATATCCGTAGTTGATTTTACCAAACCTTATATTATGTATATTAAAATGAACACAAAAGTAAATCGAACGCCTTCGGAGTTTGTGAATTCCATTCGCGAAGTATTCGAAGTTCCAACTCAACAAACTCACCTAAATCCAGCTTCGGAATCCAACTTCTTTCGCCCCGAGCTCCGGGGATAGATATTTAAGTTTCACGAACTATTTCTTTAATCGTTCCGAAATTAAATTTGAATTACGCGAATATTTCACATTGCTTTTGATTTGAAATAGTTTTGTAGTACAATTCATTTCAATGCAAATACATAAAGAATTAATGTACAAATTTGATCTCTATGGCTCAGTGGTAACTAATGCAACTTTTATCTTAATCGGATTCGAGAAAATCGAATTTGAAAAAATAGGTTGTATGCAAAAGAAATTTGCGGGCACCAGCTAGATTATATATTTAAAAAAAGTATATGAATAGTATAAAAGAATTAAATTTATTTCCCCTGTCCGATACCCTTAACACCAGAAGGCCAATTCTGCTAAATAAAACCTGCATTAATACAATTACAATCAAGTCTCGACACACTAAAACTACCTAACGGTATTCTCGTAAACGTCAAGCCAACGTGAAACGCGTTTTGAATGGTCCAAACTTCACAAAATCAGTTTATGATAACAAGTCGCTTTACTTATAATACAATCAAAGTAAAATGAAAGTCTACTTTAAATACGAGAATTATTGAGGTTTAGTTATTCGAGAACCAGATTGACTTGGTGTACAAGCGTCCATAGATATTAGATATACTTAAGTATTATTATTATTCGATTACAGTGTTGTGCGTAGAATTGGTACATAAAGCGGTACAGGATACGAATCCTGGTAATGCTACTTTAGACATAGGCTACATTTATCCCGCTACCCACGGGATTTCCGATATATTATGTATTTAGTACAAAAAAAAAGATTATATGTGTAACAACTGACAACTCACACGACAAAAGTAAGTCTACATTCGTACTTCGACTAGGAGAGGTATAAGGGCGCGCACGTGACGTCACTGAGGGCGCGGGAATATTACGACCGTTTAATGAACATGTACCCCTCACACGGTTTATGGTCGGTTAATGATCACGACGTGATCGTTTATGACCACTTGTAGTAAGTGAATAGTGATTAATAGTGACCTGTTAGTAAGCCTGATAAGATTTAGGATATAAACTCAAAGGGTTCTTAAATTAAGAGGCACTTAATTCTGTCCTTGATATTCTGCCTCAGAGTGACAGTCATTTAGGGGACCCCTAACTTTAAATGGCGTTTATGATTTCAGGCGTAAGATTAGTTTTTATGATTGAAATTAAATCTTAACCAAACTATAATACTACTACAAGTTCTAGGCTGGCGCTGGGTGAAAAACTATTCTATAGTAATAACTAATTGTCAAAACGACTTATAGTAAAACACATCATTTATTTCAACAAGGCTACAATGGTTCAATGTTCGTCGTGGGTACTTTTTTATATAACGGAAAAGCGTTTGTCACAGGTAACCGCGACATTTATTTACAAACGGATAAAAAGTACCCCGTCCGTGACGATAGGGGTAGCTCTTTATATTGGTTAAAGGGGGTTAAGATTGTAGAAATTCCTGGTTTAACCCAGACTTGGATTAATAATGTTCTTTTATATTACGTACAAGAAGGTGCAACATTTTCAATGTAAACAACCTTTTCACCTAAGGATTAGCTCATACTGAAACACGAGCGGTGCGGCGTTACGCTGCGTAGCATTAAACTCAAACTCAAAATTTTTTTTTCCATGTAGGTTATAATAGGTATAACGCTTATAGAATTGTCCTACATGATGCCTACCACCGGTTCGGAAACTAGCCCGGCGAGAAGATCCGGCGTAAGAAACTCGCACGGGGCCACCTTTTATCAAAAAGATGGGAAAATTGTTCTTTTCAAAAAATATTTTTACAATGTTGTAACTTAATCTATATAACATTAGTTATAAGTACATAAAACATACTTAAGTACATAAAAGCAGCCTCGCATGGGGCCATCTTATTCCCAAGGTGTGCAATCGTTAATGAAATCACTGACTTTATAATAACCTTGAGCACACAAACGTTCTTTAACTACTTTTTTAAATTTATTAATAGACAGACTTTGAACGTTTTCTGGGATTCTATTGTATAGGCGTATACATTGACCTTTTAAAGATTTACTAACTTTACTTAGTCTGATCACCGGAATGTCTAATTTGTGTTTATTTCTAGTGTTTATGCAATGATTATTACTTTTCGTATTGAACATATTTAAATTTTTTCTAACATACAACACATTGTCTAAAATGTATTGAGAAGCGACGGTCAGAATTCCTATTTCTTTAAACTTTTCTCTCAGAGATTCAAAGCAGGACATTTTGTAAATAGAACGTATTGCTCGCTTCTGCAGCACAAATATTGTATTGATGTCGGCGGCATTTCCCCATAAAAGAATGCTGTAAGACATTCTACTGTGAAAATAACTAAAATAAACAAGTCGCGCCGTTTCTTCGTCAGAAATTTCCCTAATTTTTCTGACTGCATATGCTGCAGAACTGAGTCTATCTGCAAGATTCGCAACATGAGGACCCCACTGTAATTTACTATCTAGTGCTATACCTAAAAATACAGTGGTGTCCACTAAGTTCATTTTCTCGTCATTTAATAGTATATTGGTTTGAACTTGCCTAACATTGGGCAAAGTAAACTTTAAACATTTTGTTTTATTTGAATTTAAAAGTAAATTATTAACATTAAACCAATGTACTATTTTAGAGAGAGCACTATTTACCTCGTCGTAATTTGACTGTTGTCGCTTCACATTAAAAATGAATGAAGTGTCATCGGCAAAAAGTACTATCTCATTATCATTATCTTTAATTAGATAAGGTAAGTCATTTATATAGACGAGAAAAAGAAATGGGCCTAAAATGGATCCCTGTGGGACACCTAATTCTATTTTGGTCCCAGTAGACCTTTTACTATTTATTTCTACCCTATGAGTTCTATTTTTAAGGTAAGAACTCAAAAGGTCGAGTGAAGAGTCCCGTATACCATAGTGGTGCAATTTTCTGATCAATGTAGCATGCTCAACACAATCAAATGCCTTGGAAAGGTCGCAAAATACACCTAATGCATCCTGCGACCCCTCCCAAGCTTCAAAGATTCTACAAAGAAGACCCATACCAGCATCCGTAGTGGATCGACCCTTGGTAAAACCGTATTGATTATTGTGTAATAAATTATTCGAATTAAAATGTACTAGTAACTGTCTTAAAATTATTCTTTCAAAAATTTTACTAAAAGTCGGTAGGATCGATATAGGCCTGTAATTTGTCTGTAAAGAGTGACTGAAAAATAATTCATCGGGCGAGGAAACTATTTAATTTCTGTAGAAGAGTCCGCGGCCGAAGTTCCGTTGCGGAAATATACGTTTCATTTTATGAGATCGAACTTACAATAAAACGTGTATATTTTTATGTAATGAATAAATTTAAATTTTGACTCGTTAAAAATTTCGCACCAAATCGTGTCTCAGTGTGGACTGACCCTTATGATTTGATTTAATGATCTTCTAGAACTACTACAATCTGCTTGTCAAGCAACCTCAGCCCTCGTCTTATTCGCGAATAACAAGACATTCACGGCACTTCCGTCGGCACTGCACGGCGCTGTCCGGTACAACAGTGATGAGCTCCATTAGACGCGGGCACGTAACACGACGGACGGACGTCTATTGTGTAGTGTGTATGGGCGTGGAACACTTCTTGTAAATTAATGGCGATGGAGTACACACGACTACATAAACTATGTGCTCATTGAACGCCTATATTGCAGAAATAATGTGTAAGTTTTGTTCGTTACAAAATTTGGACATTTTTGGACATTTATTGCCTGATTTTTCATAATTTGAAGGCTGTACAAGACTTCAAAAAATGTTAAGGAAATTTAAGTTTCACGAGTCTGTTTGCCGGTATGTGTGTCTGTCCTTGGCATCGTAAGTCCTAACCGAAAGGTCCGATTTAGATGCAGGTTTTTTAACAGCTAACGTGATCGAGATGATTCATCATCATCAATTCGCTCACCGTCAGTTTCTTAATTTTTTTAATTTTGTTTTTATTTCGGATAAATGTTCGCGCGAGGTAAAATATAGAAAACTTCGGCGTAAACAAAGTCGCGACTTACGGGCTGACTACAGATCATAATAAAAAATAATAATAATAAAACAGTGATTCTTAAACTATGTGCAGTCACGGACCACTTTCAGAATTTCTGAAATGCCACGGACCCCCCCTTGTGTGTGTGTGGGGGGGGGGGGGGGATTGGTAATTTACTCACACTTACTAATGCTTAACTTAATTACATTTAAATTGTTAAATAGAAATTGCTAATGAGATGGATGCTGTTTTTTGGCCTCAATGAGCACTTTAAATTATTGTAGGATTGTCTTCGATAAGGCAAGGCGCATGTCATCTTTGACATTCAATCGATTGCGATTTTTTGTTTTTATCGACACTAGAGCCGAACACCTTGCCTCACAAAGATACGTAGTAGCAAAAGGTATCAGAACGGACATAGCTCGTTTGACCAGAAGAGGCTAAGCTTGACTCAAAGAACACCAAAATTCACCAAGACCTTTTGCATGAAATTCAGCTCTCAACACTTCTTTTGATCTCATGTCAATTAAGTTCTCTTTATCTATATCAGTTGTGTTAGTTTACTGCAATTTTTTTTCATTAATCTTCAGAACGCTGCGGACCCCTGGCACACATATTACGGACCCCTTGGTGGTCCGTGGACCCCACTTTAAGAAACCCTGGAATAAAAGTAATATATATTTTCTGTTCACTGGCTAGTGGCTACGTACGCTCGTAGCGAACTCTTTAAATTCTTTGATTAGTTAATAACATAAAAGCATTTTCCGCGCGAATGTCCCCAGTAGGAGCTCTCAGCATTACCCCGTTTTGTACTGACTACCGAGCACTCGATCGTCAAAGCGGCAAGTTGCAACTATTACCTATTGAGTGCGGGGCCCCCGTGAAAAAACGCCACAAAGGTTGCAATTAAAGACGATGCATTAGGTGCAGCGAGCGAGACGGGCGCAGCGGGGCGAGCGGGGCACAAGGGGGCAGAGGCCAAGGGGGCACGGCAAAGGGGGCACTAACTCACTTATGCACAGAGCGGTGGCTCTTATTCAATTTGAGCCGATTTATTGAGTGTAAATTGCTCCAGACTGAGGGAATGTATCGGGCAAAAAAGAGCACGTCGCCCCCGTCGGCATGCACCTAATACCTATTAGGTAGTAGGTAGCCTAGGCACAACTCACAAGTACTGACAAAGGCTTTGTAGCGTCCAATTTGTACGCTTCAATGTAATTTGAAGGTTTTTACTGCTATGTAAGTCTATGTATCTCAATTTTTTGATTATTATTCTTATTTATTATATCTACCTAGGGCCGGACCATAAGCTTAGAGGGCCCTGGGCTAATACTACTTACAGGCCCACACGCGAAAGTATAGGGAAAAAATAAGACTTACGATCTGTTTAATTTAATCAAATAAAGGATTTTTTTTTGTATTAACTTGTATTATTATTTTGCATTGTATTAACGTCTATTTTTTACTTTGACTTGACTTAGCTAGAATCCACGGGGCCCTCGGCTGAAGCCCAAAAAGCCATATGGTAGATCCGGCCCTGTACCTACCTATAAAATATTAGGGCAGAGGCTATATTATGGAGGCTATATTATAATATTACAGTGGGTATCGTACCCCCCTAAAACCCAAGAGCCGTATAATATGCGACCGTCATATTAAGCTCACTAAATACCCCTATTGTCATACAATACAGGAATTTAGTTTGGTTGTGTAAATACAATATGCGTTTACATTATTAAACTGATTTGGTTCGGAAAATATTATTTTTGCAACAACTGTCAATAATGCGAAAGGGGATCAGTCATGTTATCATGTGACGTCACTAGGGGAGGGTTATTAGTTTCTGTCACGCTATTTACCTCGGTGGCGACATTTAGGGGTTGGTTTTTGTCTAAAATTGATACAAAAATATTATCCGTCTTGCCAATATTATTAGCATGCCAAAATATTAGCATGTTGAGTGTAAGGAATAATATAATATGTGGTAATCAGTATAGTATACTGCTTATTATTGACTTCTTAAGGTTTTACATACATGTATATTGTATTTTAAATGAAATTCACCGCGAGTAGATACTAATCAACACTACACACTAACAGTAAGTACTAGTGCATAATATATGTAAAGTAAGTAGGTATAACTCACTCAGAGCCTATTTCACAATTTACTGGCAAGTGTCAAATAGCATATTTGCAAATGATGTCTCTGTCGTTCGATATAAAGTAAGCAGCGGCGCCAAAACTTCCGAATATATATAACAATAATAATAATAATGTAAAAGAGGAATGTATGTAAAAGAAGACTTCACAAAAGATATGCTAGAAAAAAGAAAGTCCTTACAGCCAAAAGTGGAAGAAGAAAGAAAGAAAGGTAATATTGCATACATCCGAGGCGACAAAGTGATCGTGAAAAACCAACAGATCAAAGCCGCGAAAAAAGAAAGAGAGAATTGTCTTCATCCCCCAACCAGGATTCGAATGCACATAATCAAGAACCTACTGCAATAGGCTCTAAAAAAATTGCCACAAAAAACGCATTCGAATACATGTCTCGCCCTAGAAGTAATTCATTAAAAGAAAAATCAAATATATAGCAACTACAAAACACTATCAGCCGGAAAAATTACAATGAAGGAAATAAGTTACAAAATAAATCTTTTATAATGCTTCCCCCAAGCCGGCTGGTCCCCGTGGGGGAAAATGACCAAAACCCTCTAGAACATGAAGAACAAACTCAAGAACAACTATACATTGGAAAATTCAATGTAAGGTCCTTAGCATCACACCAACCCATTCACTAGAAAAAATAAAAATAGACATTCTAGGACTAGCCGAGGTCAGGCGGATGGGATGCGAAATACAAGAACATAATGATTATATATTTTGCTTTAAAGGAGAAACGCCTGGTCTACATGGAGTAGGATTCTTAGTAAAAAAAGAACACAAAACTAAAATACTAAACTTCACAGGCTTGACAGAAAGAGTCGCACTGCTCCAACTTGAACTTAACAAAGCCGTACTTACCATAATACAAGTATATGCACCAACTGAAAAAGCGTCAAACGAAGAAATTGACAAATTCTATGATACTATCCAAACAGCGATGGCTTACGCAGGAAAAAATATACTAGTCATTGGTGATTTCAATGCTAAAGTGGGCCCATCTAAAACACTTGACGAATGTACTATCATAGGAAATTTTGGATACGGGAAAAGGAACGAACGGGGAGAGAAACTCTTAGAATTTGCATTCGAACACAATTTTTCAATAATGAATACACATTTTAAAATGAGAAATAATCGCAAATGGACATGGATATCACCAAACGAAAAAATGAAAAACGAAGTCGACTTTATTCTGTCCAACCAACCTAAAAGGATAAGGAAGCTGGAAGTACTGCACGGACTTTGCTTCAGCTCTGATCACCGGCTAGTTAGAATAACATACCTGTTACAAAATATTAAAAAAGTAGGAAGTCGTTTAAATCATTATCAAACGCTCTCAAAACAGAAAAAGAAAAATCATTCTAAACAAAAACTTTAGAAAATAATATTAGACAATTAGAAAACTTTAATGATCAAGAAGATGTCCAAACTTTGTACGATAAAATAGAACAGATTATAAAAAAAGTTTATCCATGAAGCTAAAATCAATAAAATTCTCACAAAACCTACATTGGACTTGATGTCAAGACGTACCGAACTATTAAAAACTAAAGAAAAAACTAAGGAAATAAAAAAGGAGTTAAGTATACTATTTAAAAAAACCAACAAAGCTATTAAGAAGGATTACGAAGAACATAGAAGAATGGTGATAAAAACAAACCTGGAACAATATAGAAGTACAAAAAGAGCATTCAAACAACTAAATACACATAAAAACTGGATACAACATTTAAATTCAAACAACACAAAATTAAACACCAGAAAAGACATTATAAATTGCGCCACAGAATTCTGTAGAGAACTGTATATGAACAAAAACAAAAATGACAAAAGTTGTACTGAAATCATTGACATGAATGAGGAAGAGCCTGGAGACATAGATGCAACGGAGGTAGTACGCCATATTAAAAAACTCAAATCAGAAAAAAGTCCTGGCCCAGGTGGGATACCAAATGAGGCTCTAAAACATGGAATAGCCCTACTAGCACACCCATTATCAAAAATATTTACCAAAGTCATAAATGCAGGACAAGCACCCAAGCAATGGAATACATCAGATATTATCTTACTGTACAAAAAGGGTGACCCCCAAGATATAGGTAATTACCGCCCAATTAGCCTCCTCCCCAGCATCTATAAACTGTTTACCTCCATATTAGTAACAATAATTAGCAGCAAAATTGAAAATCTTCAACAATTTGATTTTTGATTTTTGATTTGATTGAGCAAGCTGGATTTCGGTCCGGCTTCTCAACATTAGACCATATACATGCAATGCAGCAGATAATAGAAAAATATAAGGAATTCAACAGAACATTGTACGTTGCGTTTATCGATTACGCAAAAGCATTTGATACAATATCACATAAATCAATCTGGGAAGCATTGAAGAATTGTCATGTCCACGAGAAATACATAAACATACTGAAAAACATATATCAAAGTGCTACAAGTTGTGTAAAACTAGAAAAAAAGGGACCTCAAATACCTATTGAACGTGGGGTAAGGCAAGGTGACCCTCTGTCTCCCAAGATTTTTATAGCCGTTCTGCAAAACATCTTTGATAACCTGAATTGGGAAAACGAAGGAATAAAAATGAATAATCGATATTTAAGTCACCTCAGGTTCGCGGACGACATAGTTATCATTACCGAAAGCAGTAGAAATCTCGAAAAAATGATAAATCAACTAAAGGAGGAGAGCCAAAAGGTTGGTCTATTGATTAATAAAGAAAAAACAAAAATAATGACAAATGGACACACACACGCAATAAAATTAAAAGGAAAACCACTAGAGTATGTACCGAAATACATATACCTAGGAAAAGAAATATCATTTGAATATAGAAATGAAGAAGAAGAGCTAGAACGCCGAATAAATATGAGCTGGAGAAAATACTGGTCACTTAAAGAGGTGCTGAAAGGCGACTATCCGCTACATCTAAAGAAACTGGTGATGGACACATGCATTCTCCCGACTCTCACGTATGCCTGTCAAACAAGAACCTATAATACTAAAATAAAAACTAAGCTTGTTAGTTGCCAAAAGGCCATGGAAAGAAGCATTCTAAAAATAAGAAAAATACATAAAGTAAGAAGCAACTTATTAAGAAACAAAACAAAAATAATAGACGCTTTAGAATATAGTCTACACTTGAAATGGCATTGGGCCGGTCATGTGGCACGGTACAACGACATGCGTTGGACAATCGAAGCAACGAAGTGGAAAGGTCCAAGTGGAAAAAGACGAAAAGGACGACCAGTAAAACGATGGTGTGACGACATCGTAGCAAACGCAGGAACAGACTGGATAAGTCAAGCTAAGGACAGAGAAAACTGGATGAAACTAGAGGAGGCCTATGGGTATAGGCCTCCTCTAGTTTCATCCAGTTCATAGGGGTTCCTATCTAAGAAAAAATAAATAAAAATATATATAATATATATACTACAGCAAGCTATAAATAGAATATAGGACTCATAAATATTGTTGTAAAAATATCTTGGTGATGGGAAATAAATGGCTTAATTATTATATTATTATTATTAACTAGCATGACCTTCCTTTAAATATAAAAAAAACTTAGGCCTTTGCATCCGTTAATGGATGAATTATACAGTATTCTTCGAGCGAAGTAACCACTCTTGAAATACTGTAGTGCCTGGGACAGTTGGTTTTTTAAATGTCGTATGGTTGCCCAAGCACATACGGCATTCTCACAACATACTTAGTCAGCCTAGTCCAGAGGAATGAACTAGTCAATACGTCTTGGGCCAACTATGTGCGGGTTTCCTCACGATGTTTTCCTTTACCGTTAGAGCGTCCGTATAATGTACTTGAGATCTGAAAAAGTCTCATTAGTACACGCCACAACCTGGGATTCGAACCTGCACTCTCTCGAGTGCAAACCAAACGGTCTACCCACTAGGCTACGGAGCTCTTTAAATATATAGATTTTGAAACAAGTCCTAATTAATGTAAAAAAAATCTTATAATATCTGTAACACAGAATACATGATTTTTTCAATAATATTTGTGGCTTTTGCGACGTATTTGAATGACAAACCGAAAAAAAAATATTGAATTCAATCGAATAGCAATATCGAGAGGGTGTTGTGTGAGGTGTCGGACACTTGCGGCACAGTACGGAACAATGCGGAACCGCTCCACAACAGTGCGGAATATTGCGGAACCGCGTCGGGACAATGCGGAACGCGCGGCACTCGTCAATATTGACCGTCGCGAATGTTTGCCGATCACCCTCTGCGATGTGGACACAGACACCCGATGACGTGCCAGGGGCCGAAGACAGGGGACAGAGAGACAGGGGACTGTACAGAAAACTGAAGACATTCCGAGATATCTCGGCAAATATAATAAAGTTTGTGTATTTAGGAAACTTATTTACATACTTTTTTTTGAGAAAATATTTCCTTTTAACAAAGGTTTTTGTCTCTATATAGAAGATTTTTTGTTATACGGTTATATTGACGCTAGAGAATTCTCTTTACTAATACATTATATTTATTATTTACACAATCAACACAATACATATTATTGTACATACACTTTCGTAAGTCACACAAAAGTGCGCATTAAAACTGAAACCGAATGACATCAACTTTTTTGCTTTCAGACTTCCACATTTTTGCTTTCAATGGCGCAAAAGATTCGAAATCGAATCCGCTTCAGTATTGAGTCTGAGGTTTGTCGCCCGCGGTGCTGTCGAGTGCCGACCAATAAGCGAATGTTTGCCGCCGCGCGCCGGGTGTCAAAGAGACCACGAGACGACTGTTGTAGCTTCGAATACGAGGTTTGTTAAATAAGTGAAGTATTGTGTGTGGCAAAATAAATATCTTATATCTAAAACACCATAATATCAGCTGTGTACATAATACAAGTTGTATTTTTATCCGAATGAAATATTTACGTTATACGTACGTTGTGAACATAATCGTGTATTTGCTACACTTAACACTATGTTTTCAGAATTTGGCTTCGCTGGGTTTCGAATCTGCGCCGCGTCGGTATGATTACCCTTAAGGCCCCCACAGACGAGAGGCCGATCGTTTCAGCTGGAACTGACGTCAGTTCGGCCTGAACGGATTCAAGCACACACACGGAAAAAATCGCATCCAATCCAATTTACGTCAGTTCGGCCTGATCTGATTCGTGCCCACACACGGAACAGTCGCATCAGTCCATTCTGGTTTGCCGCGCGCTACGGTCGTGTTTATCAATTTTGTATTTAAACACCGCGAAAACTCATACAACGCTTGTACAAGATACACGCCCGCACGGCCGCGGCTCGGGCAAGAACTGAAGCGGTTTGTCCACACACGGTCAAGACAGGCCGCGCGTTCAGGCCGATCGGTCAGGCCAGAATTAATGTTGCCAACTTAGTTATTTTACAAAATTTTACTAAATTGAGTATTTTATTCCCTCCTTGGTAGAAATTTAGTTATTAGTAGTGTTTAAGTAGGAAAGAGCCAGACAGTAATGATATGCAAAATAGCTACTAAATACGTAATATTTCCTAGTATATTTTAATTTAATGATAAAATTTATAATCAAATTCAATTAATGAAAAAAATGTAATATAATAAAACCTAAAATGCAGTGGTTTTTGGGGGGCTTCAGGAATTCCTAAGTTAAGTAGCCTCTTTAGTAGTTTTTAAGTAGTTTTAGTAGAAATCGATACGAGTTTAGTAGTTTCACAAAAAAAGAGCTGGCAACACTGGAACGAATCGCTTCAGTCCGTACGGCCGCCTGATGCGATCTCGAAATTGCACACACACGATACGATTTTGCATCCGTTCAGGCCGAACTGAAGGTAGACCGGACCATGTAGGGCCCCTTAGCGTTTCTTTGTACCGCGAAACTCCTTATTCAAATTGTTCACAGCCGAATACCAATCGAGACTTCGAGAATACTGAGCAATTATTTTATTTTCGCGTCTCGATTGTTTTAACAAAATACAGACTCCTATTTATGATAATGCTAGCTTTATTTCTCCGTTCAAAATATATCAACTACTGTTTTCGGAGTTCTACAAGGATAATAGTTTCGCTCTGTCAGTTCGTCTGTTCTGTATTTATGAATATAAAAATATGAAATTAATTGTTATAGTTCTAGATTGTGTATAAGCCTCGGTTTTAGCATCAAAGACTTACAATAATTTTATGTTTTGGGGTGGCCTCCATATAAACATGAGAAGTAGGTATATTTTTATTTTATTATACCCTATTGTGTGGGGTATCGACTAATAGATCTGTTGAACAACTGTGTTTGAAATTTCAGCGCAATCACTTCAGTGGTATAAGTTTTGTCGATTTATTTCCAGTTCTTCAGTATTCTACGAGTACATTGTAGTCAGCAAGTTACAAACTTTTTGTTTCATAAAACATGTCGTGGTACAAAATTGCATTTTTAATATGTCTCTAAGACACAAGTCTGTATCCCTCGCATTGTCTGTCATACAGCAGTAGACGGTACATGTATTGCGGTGAGCAAATAGCGCCAAATATAATATGCATGCGAGCGGCCGGCGGCGTGCAGGTGCGAGGGAGGGTACAGCGGACACGCGCATAATATAATACTCTAGGAAAGATAATCTTTGTATTCAAAATCTATTATTGTAAGTAAGGCTTATGCTTTCACTTCGTTAACCAAAAATCTCAAAAAAACACGATTAATTTAACATTAATTTATTTCCTGACAATATTTATTAATAAACGAGTTAATTATTTAACATAGTTATTAACTAAAGAATTGAGTTACGAATATCCTCTTTTTAGACTTCATTTACCTGTTGGTTCCTACAAAAAATCAAATCATGAAATCACATTTATTTTCAGACAATAGACCTATGAAATAATATAAAGATAAAATTCAAAGCGTAAATAATAATATAAAGACAACATACCTACTACATAACAAAAAATCTGGCTTATGCCGTTAAGATTTACGAAATATATTATGCAATTTATCCCGAAACGGCCGCGCCACCGTAAATCATATTATGCAGCGGTCGGGTCGTGATATAAACCTCTACACCTCCCGGAAGTGGCGTCAGCTGGCGTCACTTCCTCTTATTGCTGACCGGCGCCTCCATAATACAGCCTGCAGCCGCAGCAATACCGGCCCTAGTCCTCCAGACATAGGGCTCATAATGCCCGCAAGCTCGCGCCGAAATGAACCCGTTAACAATGCAAATACGTTTAACAATTATTAAAAGGACCTCTATTGCGACGTGCTAGGGTACACAATGTTAATACAATTTAGATTTTTGAGAAACGTTTTCAAAGTCTATGTAGTTTTTTGCAGAGTGCGACCACGAAAACAAACAACATGCGGCTAATGACAACCAGCGGGTAAGTTAGCTCTTTATACGTTTATTTATTTTGTACAACGCTACTTTTCTGCGTGTATCTTTTTTGTCATGCTACAACAGTTCCTAATTTATTTGAACATCTGGAAAACTTACCTAGGAACTTAGTACCTACTTTCGAAAGCAGTACAATATTGTGCATGTATTCAGCTGTGTTGACATCTAGACCACGATTCAACCTCATTTTGATCACACAATATAAAATCAGAAACTTTCAGATTAATACTAGTTGTAGGATTACTACTATAATAAATCTGAAAGTTTCTGAGGATTTTTATGAAATTTCGTATTGCAGTAGGGCAGGCTGGATTAACACATACAGTGTCCCCGTTTTTTGGAACGTACACTATTCCACGCGGGTAGAGCCGCGGGCAAACGGCTAATAGTTCAGGAATGTGAATGTGAAGACAAAAGATATGTCATGACGATAAAAAGAAGTTTGCAATAATTGATATTAAAAAAACAGCCAACAATCCAAACCTCCTAGTAACTGGCCAAGTGCGAGTAGGACACACGCACGAAACGTCCCGTACAAAACACCTAAAAATTACGTTTGTTTTGTGGAAGCACTCTAAAATATTTATTTTATTTTCTGTTTCAACTATACAACAGCGGCATATACAATAGTGGCAACATAAATGCATCATCTGTAAAAAAAAAACTACTGTCTATGTCTATATATCACGGTTCTGGTGTCAGACAGACAGACAGCGGAGTCTCAGTAAAAGGGTCCTGTTTTTACCCTTTGGGTACTGAACCATAAAAGCCATCGAAATATAACTAACGCTCTGATGCACATTAACATAACCCCCAACCTTCCACCGTAAAAAATAAGATACAAAATTAGCATATTACATCGGAAATCTCAAATTTTCCGCTGGACTTCGAGTCCCTTCGCTTCGCCGACCGCGACCCTTAAAAATACCATACCCACTCTGAGGCCATAGAAAGAGGGTAGAAGTGAGGGAGGGTGGGGGTAAACACTTCCGTTTACATTCGGCGGGCAAATATTGGCGCGGCGTGTTTGTGAACTAGCGCCCGATAGATTACCGTTTGCGTTAGGTAGTAGATGGTACTTGGGCCTACTTCACCGACTTGAACATACACAGAAGCAGTAGCGACGCCTACATATAGCACGATTCACGCCGGCTTCACGTTTAATTAAGGTATAATAACTATGACAGTACAGTTTGTAACTTCGTAACCTAAAACATTGCCTTATAGATTACTAGCTAGTAAATATTGTATCCCACGGGAATACTGTACTTTTCCGCGATCAAAAATAGCCTATGTTTTAATCCATAGTCTCAACAACTACCATAGCAAATTTCATCGAAATCCGTTCAGTAGTTTTTTTGTGTAAGAGTAAGAAATATCCATATATATTCTTATTCTTAGTATAGGATGTATATTGTATATATACTTGTACTTATTTACGGACACGACATTTTTTTTGTCCGAGGTACTAACTTACTTAAGATAGGTAAAATAATAATGCCCCCCCGATGGTTGCACGCCTTGTCGTGGCAGTGGGGCTTAGTAACCGTGGACTGGTCACCCACGATGAAGCTAAGAGGCAATCGGGGCCGGCCTGTTTGCCGCCGGCTGGCCCGAGGAGGGCGCTCCCAGCGGACTGAACATGCCCGCAGAGGACGCGCGTGGAGGTGGGGCCGCAGAAGAAGTGGAGTGCCGGTATTACGGTGAGCCGTTCTCCCTATCTTCTGCGGCCGCAGAGGAAGAGTTATGTCGGTATTGCGGTGCGCCGCTTGCCCTATCCTCTGCGACCGAGGTGTGGTCGGTGGCAGAACCACGGACCTGATCTGCCACCGGGTACCAGTTTATCTGGTACCCATGGCCTCCTAGTAGCAGACTCAGGGGGAGTCTGCTACAGTACTGGTGGGGGCCGAGGAGGGAGGCGCACCTAATATCATCTGGTGCGCCCATCGTGGAGGGCCTTCGGGCTTCCGTGATGGAGCCGCTTGTAGGCTAGGGCATCCCTTTGGTTAAAAACCAGCCTTCCCTACTGCGCAGGATGATTTGAAGTTATCTTTTGCCTTCTATATCTGCTCAATGGAGCTGAAGCCCAATTGTCTAACTATTTATAACCATAATCCTGTTTTGGTCCACGCGCGATATAACGCGTGGATGAATGAAACAGGATCATGATCACAAACTGTTATTAGAATTGCGTTAACTTGTGTAAAACAAAAAACATACGTATCAAATCGTTTAAGAAAGAAATGGGTATATTTTTTTGCTTATACTTTTTAATCGCATCATCACAAATAACTATTTCTTAAGATTAATTATTATGAATCTCAATTCGGCAATTTTTTAAATTTAATTAGTTAAATGTGATATTGGACACTAGGTAACATTTCTATACAACATAGTATTGTCATGTTAGCAGTAGCACAGCGAGACCATAGTGAGACGTAGCATTCAATATGTCGTAGTGTCGCCGAGCCCGCACCATCACAGATATTGGCGCCTGTCGCCTACCCATCACCTGACTACGACATGAACGCGTAAATTTGGATGTGCTGTTCGTTTGTGTAATATCATTGTATAGTCATTCGTGGAGCAAAAACTTTCAGTACGGAGGAGTATGATATTTGACACAGTTAAAATTTGTGTGGAGAAAGGTGTGCAGAATGCTACTATTTTTTTAATGAAGCTTACATAAAATTTATAAAAATAACAACACAAACTACCTCAGATTATTAACACACATTACCGTGCGATTGACAGATACAATTTTGTTACACGTTAGCTTGTCTGTCTGTCACAACAGTTACATGTTTTTTCTATGTAGGTTTGTTAAGAGACAAAAGAACGCTTAAAAAGTTCAAACTTAAAAAATATGAATTATTATGGGCAAATGTCGACAACAGGGCGACCTCAAGTAATATTTATTATATTCAATGATAGTCTCTGTAAGTGCTATAATTTATATTAATTCAGTATTTTACAATCAATTACTTTATTTACGCAAAATTGTCCTTTTACTGTTATCGTCCATTAGAAATTAAAGATACGTCGATAGTGCATTTAACGAAATTTCGACGGGTTTATGCATCATATTAAATGAAGTAGGTATATCAAATAAAATATTAAGTATTGAAGTCCACGAAAAATAACAATGCCGCATCTACGCGCCTTTTGTAGCGCTACGCCGTAGTACGTCTACGTGAAAGCCACGTCGTAGCGGCGAGCCCCGCAGGGCCGGGACACTCGGCAGATGCGCCACACCCGACCCGACGCAAGACACACAACACGCCATGCCACACACGTCCTCACACGTCCTCACACGCCATCACACGCCACCACACACAACACCCGATGCTATACACACATGCCTCACACGGACAACACGCCATGCCACACACGTCCTCACACGTCCTCACACGCCATCACACGCCACCACACGCTCAACACCCCATGCTACGACACACATGCCTCACACGGACAACACGCCACGCCACTACAGGTTTTCACGCGTCTGTCGAAAGGCAGTATAAAACATTCTCATCTGTAAGATCGATGGCCATTTCTATAAGTAATTGTTCTGTACTGTCTTTATATCACCAAGACAGGTGACTTTATCTCTACAAGGGAATACTATGGAATATTTTCTTTTATGTGTCATAGATTAAAATATATGTATTCGAATAGATTTTTATAAATAAGATTTTGAATCAACAGAACCTTAAGTATATTTTAATTGCTCTATGTCGACAATTTTGACTGATAATAAAAATTGCCATGCAAACATAACAAAAGCTACTTTTTATAAGTTGTCACACCAACGTCTATTGTCAGGCTGTTTAAAAATTTTTGGGTGACATTCAACCATGTAAACATAAAGTTCGGACTGCGTTCCAAGCCGCGGTTCAATCTGTGGAAAATGCGATGTTGCCGACATGCCAGATCAGATTGTCGCCCCGCGCTTTTACACGTTCGATTTGGGACGCGGATCGGAATGGCGTATACTATTTCCTGCGGTCGGTACTATACGTGTAATACGACCCCTATATGTTTCAAAAATGTTTTATATTATTATAATTTAGTATAATATATTTCTTTATTAATATATAATATCTATATCATATATAATACCTACAAATGCTTCACACCACGTCAATCTCGCCCCGTGCTAAGTATCCGAAGAACTTGTATTACAGATATCAGACAACGGGAAGTATATTTATTACTTTTCATAGATGTATAATATTAAAATCATTGTTACTTTTATACTTTACATATATTTAAGATTTTTAGTATACACATATTTAATATACATTCATGACCCAGGAAAACGGGAAAGTTCTTATTCCTTCGGCGGGATTCGAACCCACGACCCCCGGCTTGAGCTCCAATGCGCTGAACCAATGAGGAAGCCATACTTTTTTAATAAGTAGCGTTACTTCCAGTCAACAAGCTACTAACTACAGTTTGGAAATGCATTCTCAGATTATTGATACAAATCCGCAAAGTAAAACGCACATTAATATCACTATAAAACTTTCAGAAAAACCTCTACAGGGGTCCAAACTCCACAACCGAAACATTATTTTTACTTAACACCATGACTTATCATTTTCCCATAGTATCGACGGTGTCACTGGCAAAAGGCCCCCACTGCGCCTCGCAATGCCCCAGGGACAAAGGGGGCAACTTTTCTCCTTCCGCTTAACACTTTCATCTGATACTCGCAAACGATGCTGAAGCGCTTTACACTAACGCCTGAAGCGACAAAAATAACGCTTTAAGCGACAAAATGACACCTCTCGAAAGACTTTCAGAGAACTTGAGAAACTTTGCGAATGAGAATAAGATTTTGTTTAGTGAAAACAATCGTTAACCTATCCCGGTAAAGACTCTCGAGTGCCTAGTTTTCATTAGAATTCTCGAGTTATAAAACTTCAGGAACTCGAGACAGAATTCTCGAGTCTCGAGACTGAAAATTGTCGAGATTGACCCAACACCGACCGTTTACGTTGTGGAAATACAAAACTTCACAATTACTTTACACAGGACAAAAGGCGATTCGAACTTTTTAAAATTCTACAATTATACGAGAATATGAGAACCAGAATTAATTATTAAGTATATTAATACGTAAAACAAAAACTTTAGGTACAGTTTTATGAAAGCGTGCGAACTTAGTAGTTAGTATGAAATTTGGCACAGTTAAGGTTTATGTGGAGAAAGGTCCTCACCTTAAAGCAATTTTTTTAATGCTTAGAAATACATATTTGTACAGAAATTAATGAAAATAAAGTTACACACTACCTCACCCACACTAGCATTAGTTTATACAAATTTGTGTTAAATCTAATGTATTAAATCTAATTATTATTGTCGATAAGTGTCAATCTTTCTATCACATTCCATAGACAACATTTACATATTTTATTGCGTATCTAAGAGGCAAAAGACTTTTATACTGCTCCTGCGAGAGTTATTTTTGCGCGAACGAATTCGCGGGCAACATCCAGCAAGTCACATAGCATCAGGTGATTAGTCTGGTGGTTTACCCGAGCTAAACCATATGAATTACCTGTATTGCAGGGTAAGACACATCACACACATCACACATCATCTGAGCCCCGGGGACGCGCTGAGGCCCCGCGACGAAACAAAATAATTACAAGTCAAAATAAGGGTAACAAATTGTGGTATCCTTCCACAAACAAATCCAACGTGAGCGCCATCAGTAAAGCTATAAGTCAATTAGTGCAGGACGACCTCTGTGGCTCAGTGGTTACTCTGTTTGGAACCAATTTAGTCTAAACGTAAACAAAAATGTGGAAATTCGACGAAATTATCATTATATTTGATCAGTGCACGGTAAAATTCTTTGAGTATATAACTACATTATTACAGAATTCATGACAATTAGCGAATTGACAGTTTATCTTTCTTTCGAAACTGTAGAAGACAAAGAATTTGAATAAAAAGGGAGCAAGATTTGTCAACATTCTACTAGTTCCAGAAATTAGCTATATATTTTTTTATTCATTCTTTGTAAAATCTTTAACTTCCGTAGGTAGTTTTGAAAAAGAAATGGCAATTTAAAAGTGTAATACTTTCTTTCACTGGCCACTTGTTCAGTAGCATTTTCTACGGCCCGCTGTTGTTTCTCTGTTTGATTTTAGATTGAATTGGATCTGAACAGCGCGTCGGCGCATTAACTGGGAGGTCATGGGATCAAATTCCGCCAAGGAAGAAAATTTGTTTGTGTTCCTGGACCATGGACGGGTATCAAATATGTATTAAATGTATATTATTATAAACTGGCTTTAGTTTATACTACAGAATGCTTAGGCCCACTTGCGCAGATCGGAGTTAAAATGTCATGCCTTTGTTTCATCTCGTTTCAGCCTGGTGACGTTCACTGCAGAACATAGGCCTCCCCATAGATTTCCAGTGCGACCGGTCGCTCGCGGCCTGTATCCACTGACTCCCTCCTACTTTTCTCAGTTCATCTGTCAATTTCATTCAACGGCATCGATTCTACGGGCTATATGTCCAGCCCATTGCCACTTTAACTTGCTAATGCGCTGGGCTATGTCGGTAACTTTACTTTAGGTCTGCTACGGATTTCCTCATTTCTGATTCTATCATGTAGAGAGACTCCGAGCATAGCCCTCTACATAGCTCTTTGAGCGACACGAAGCTTTTGAATAAGTCCCGTTGTGAATCCTCTTTCATAAATAAGAAGAACGAGAGAAAAAACATGGTATCAATCCAGGGTTACCTGTAACTGTAAACCAGATCTGCGCAAGTGGACCTAACTAAAATAGAATTATCAACTTTCCGTTATCTGCGATCGACAACACAAGTTACCTACGAAAGCTTACCATTTGACGTGATGTGAAAGTGTCCATGGATATTATTAAACCTAAACTCTACGAGTATATCAGTAACTAATTAACATTAATTAGTGAGATCCGCTGATACTTACTATCAATATTTCATATAGTTGTTAAAGTTGAAGCAAAGTGTCGGACGTAAGCTAGTTATTATAATAACCACGTTGATTGATCATTAGTTCCGTTAAGTAGAACCCTGATTGAGGGCTACGCGGAGGAAATAACAATAATTACGTCAAAGATCCGTCTACGAACACCTAGTAGATGTAAAATACAGAAGACCAATTATTATTGTTATAAAAAATTATAAATATTCAATTTGCATGGTTCCAGTCTAAAGAAGAAGAAGTGAAGCGGTCGCATTCGCTAACGTATCAAATCGTGCGCGTGCGAGTTGGACAACATAATGAACTGAGACTCCGTTGTCTAGTGGTTAGAGCATTGGCTCTCGGCTCGGAGGTCGTGGGTTCGATTTCCGCATTGGAACAACAAAAAATGTTGTTTCCAAGTTTGGTTACGACATGATTGTCTGACGAGAGATGATCCATGCGTCGGATGGGCATGTAAAAAGTCGGACCTGCGCCTGATCTCTCGTCAGTCGTGTCGGTTATTCGTCCCACTGGATCCCACAGTTGGGCACTATAAAATTACTCCTGCGTAACTGGCCTGGTTTCAATGAAACCGAGCACCGTCACCGAGATCGGTGTGGGGAGTTACTAATACTATACTGAGACTGTAACCTTACTGAGAGTTGAACATTTTGACTAACGAGGATACGCAATCATTTAAATTAATACGTTAAAAAAATTCTTAACTTTTTTATCAAAATTATTCAAATGGAGAAGCATGAACGACACAGTTAAAGTTTATGTGGAGAAAGGTGCGAAGAAAGCAATTTTTCTTAGAAATACAAACTGTAAGTAAAGTCAATAAAAATAAAGTAACACATACGTCCTCAGATTAATAACCCATACTACCATGCGTTTGTGTAACAGTAGGTGTTGGTTTGACAATTGTTTAGCGTGTCACACACTACGCAGATACGGTCATATTTTATCTGCGTATAAAAACTGAACTATCTGAAAGCATCACACACTAAACAGATACGATAATATACGAGATGAAACGTTCACTCTGAATCCTTCAGACTGAGTGGACTTATTTTTTAGGTAAGGATTGTTTATACAGAGTATTAGAATGAGTTCGCGTTTTACGGAAAAACGCGTTTATTGCTTCTGGATTTATTAGACAGGACGTCAGAACTGTCTCACCGTAGACCCTGCCCCTGCGCATCCATCCTGTATTTACGTGCACGTAAAATTTGTATTGGCAGATATTATCTGCAGATATATTTGTATACGCAGATAATAAACTCACCATCTTGTCGGTGCCCATATATACTTTACGATAAAATATAAATTATCTGCGCTGTGTGTGTTAGTTCATACAAATTATATAAAGAGCGATACTGAAAAATATATGCTCAGATACAGATATCTTACCGTATCTGCGTAGTGTGTGATTAGCTTTAATCTTTCTTTCACATTTTATGGACAACATATTTTTATTGCGTTTCTGCGGCGAAATGACCCTAATAAAGTTCAAACTTAAATTTTAAAATACAAATTATGGTCTAATTTTGACTACTAGTACGTTACTAGTAGATCTCTAGTAACAATAATATTTTATTCGCTCACATCAGCTGTAGTTAGTATATTAGTGTCGTAACTTGTTCCTTTATTTAAATATTGATTTATACATTCAACATTTAATAATTAATATTAAAAACCTACTCTTTAAGCCTTGCCTGTAAAAACAAAAAAGTAATCATCTTTGTTTGTACACTAAATCAAAAACTTTGGCGTTACTCGCGAAATTATAAATTCCCGAAGTCCGGACAAGTTGTTGTCAACCAACCTTAGATATCCGGATTTAGCCAAAAGATTTTTTTAAATCGTTTTGAAACAGGGTACAATAGGTAGGTATGTCTGTTTTATTTAAAAAATATATTACACTATACCTATTAGTTACGGCTAGTACACGAAACCGTGATGATGATAAAATGAAATCTGTATTATATTATATCTTCTAATATATAAAAATTCCATGTCACAATGTTAGTTACCGTACTCCTCCGAAACGGCTTTACCGATTTTTACCAAATTTTATATGCGTATTCAGTAGGTCTGAGAATCGGCTACTATATATTTTCCATACCCCTAAATGATAAGGGTTGTTCACTCTTAATTTTATTTTATTTTTTTAAATTTTTGGACGAAATTTTTGTTTTTATTTTTTATAATGTGGCATTAAAAAATATAACCCTAAATTTTTACTTTTTTATCACCAACCCCTATTTTTTTATTAGTCTATGCGACAAGTTGAAAATGGTACAAAATAGAGATACTGCTCTTAAAATTATGTGCGATAGTTCATTGGATCCGGAATGACGTCTAGAAAAATGTGCCAAAAGCGTGTATTAGCACATAAAAAATTGCAAAAGTTATAAACAATTAAAGATGAAAAAAAAAATGGCATTTCGTTTTTTGCCAATATTTAATAAACTATTAATATTTAAGAAATTTATTTTTTAAGTAAAAGTAATTATAATTAATTAATATTTAAAGTCTAAATTGTAAGTGAAAAAAAAAAATGTTTAAATAATGGTCGTAAAAAATTTTCGCTTCGGAGAGCCTTTTTTACATACATACTTAACAAGATCGTGCCATAAAAGTTAAAAAAATATTTATACTTTGTTTATAAATATTTTTTTTACTTTAACAATATTACTTGGATTTTTAAGTTCTTGTTCAAGTAAAAAAATTGTTATAAACAAAGTATAAATATTTTTTTAACTTTTATGGCACGATCTTGTTAAGTATGTATGTAAAAAAGGCTCTACGAAGCGAAGATTTTTTACGACCATTATTTAAACATTTTTTTTTTCACTTACAATTAAGACGGTAGTTCGAGAAAATTTCGTTAGTTAACAATTGTTTAACTCGTTGAAAAATTAACTTTAAGTAAAATTTCCAACGGGAATAAATTATTTATAGTGTTCAGAACACACCACATTTTTTTCAAATTAAAAAAAAATACAATACCTTAAATAAATTAATTAATGAGCCGTACTCGCTTTTGACGCCACGCGCGCATTCTAAAAATGTCACGCGCAGACCTATTTTCAGCGTTAAATTAAAATTATAAATAATGGAGATAGAGTTCTCGGAGTTAGGAATTTTTTATTGGAAATTTCCTCCTCTTCAGAATCTTTTTTTGAAATTTCTTAAATATTAATAGTTTATTAAATATTGGCATAAAACGAAATGCCATTTTTTTTTTCATCTTTAATTGTTTATAACTTTTGCAATTTTTTATGTGCTAATACACGCTTTTAGCACATTTTTCTAGACGTCATTCCGGATCCAATGAGCTATCGCACATAATTTTAAGAGCATTATCTCTATTTTGTACCATTTTCAACTTGTCGCATAGACTATTTAGTAATTTAATCATTTTTCATCCCGCTCGATAACTGATCAATTATAGTGTTTTTAACTTTTTATAAGGCAAAACAACGTTTGCCGGGTCAGCTAGTTTAATGTAAAATAGCTACTACCTATAGGTTTATCTAACACATAATTTGACAATTGTCAAGCCTAGCCCGTAAACATTCAATTAGGTTGTCACAGATGAAAGAAAGAGAAACAGCTGAACAGCTACATAATTAGCTTTAGCTATTTGAATGCATCCTACAAGCATACGGTGTGTCCACGTGTAGGGGATCGATTGGGATAGTTCTATGAAATATGTTTCTCTGTAAGTAAGTATATTATATATTTTCTACTTTGTGCTAATATTCAGCTAATAAAAAGTAATTACACATAGATGTAAGTTATAATTTAAAAGCTTATATTGATCCCACAAAAAATTGAACGATCACAAAATGGAAACGGGAAAAAACAGAAATTAAAGAGAATGGAGGTGTTTTATTTAAATGAGACAAAATCCTGCCGCGGTGCAGGGGCGCAGCACCGGTGGCATCCGCCAGGGGTGCTGCAGGGGCGCCTAATGAAGGGGGTGCGCGCCCCTGCCTGCACGTGCAGGTCGCGTGACCAGCGCGAGCGGAGATATGTGGAGATATTAGCAAAGGTAATGACTGAGTATAAAGCTGGGAATATGTGGTCCGGACATGTGGAGCTAAAAATCGAACACATGAGTGTCTAGTCAAATCTGACTACTCGACACTATATTGGTGTTGTAATTGTATATGTCACTGTAAAATTGTTAAAACCGTTAGATTGTAAAATAACTAGTGAAATTGTATGTATAACTGCCTATAATTAACCACATTATTTTTAGTTACATTATAAATATATAGTAATGAATCGTTCGACATATTTTTACAATCTCGTTAGTTAATTTACGATCTAACACGGTTCTTACAATTTTACGGTGACATAAATAATAATTGTGACTATACGCTATATTGTCGGGAATCCGGAAGCCCGGAGAAAATTCACATCATTAAAATTATTAAATATGCTCCAATACAATAGAGATGAAAATCAAACACACGAGTGTCAATTCAAATGTCGATGTCAAAAACAACTCGACAGTCTTGTATTCGATTTTCAGCTGTATCGTATTAGCTCAGAGTTCTATTTTCAGTGCTCTGATATTTCTCCGGTTGAGTTCCGGATCATATAGTCACAGCCGGCGCTAAAATGGTATGAACGTGATGAGGAGCCTACGCAACGGACGTTATATTTACTTAAATTACAATTAAAGCTTAAATTCTACTCACCGCGAGCTGAATGTAGTGTGCACACGCCTTATATCTGCAACAAAAGAGTAATTTAGCATTAGTGACATTAGAGGTTTGTGTCACGTGCGACGTGACGCAGCGTGACGTCAGCGTGACGCGACGTGACGTTCGATACTACTTGTCATGAGAATATATCGCAGCAACAATACCCATCACCTTATTATAAAGGGAAGGATGACTCTGAACAAATAAGGGTGGCTTACACATGACACTGTCACGTGTTATAAGAAAATTACGAGTATTTTATTTTATTTTCAAGGAAAACTTACAGCTAGAAGGTACAAAATTAACAAGAGTAACAGTATAGGACCAATTACAAGTTTCCACGATTTAACTAATGTTATAATGTTGAAGTTGAGGTAGATATTACAAAGACAAGCAAAAGTGAAGGAAAAAGATTTGACTTAATTTTAAAAACAATATTAGCAATTATTAAATAAATAGTCTGTTATACAGTTTTTCTTACATTAATTATGCTAGTGTTGAACAAATAAAAACAATCACGGAAGACCAGTCACCATCATAACCTGAGAGGTCCCATTTTCCATTTTTTTGTCATTGCAGTGGCAAACACTAACAATTAAATACTATGTATAATGTGTTTCCATTGTCTTTTTATTGAAGAGCATACTTTGTGTATTTTTATATCTTATATGTTTCGCTGACATAAGTGGTTCTTATTTTGTTTCTTTTTTAAGGACTTTAACTAGCATAAATGATTTACTTTGATAGTACAAAACCACAATGATTGGAAAACCATTGTTAAACGAACGCATTTCCATAACATAAGCTAGGATCATGAAAGTTCTTTAATCCGGTACAAAGACGAATTCCAAGCAGTCTACTGTCTAAATACTGAGTAGATCTATGATAGAGTACATCATGGCTTACTAATAACAACTATGTAGAGACGAACATAAAACAAAACCAAATCTTAACGCTTGTAATAATAATGAACTCCGTAGTTATTTACATAAAAAAGAACAAACAAAAACATTTAACCGCGTAAAAGTTTAGCTTCACAAAAAAATAATTGACGTAGCAAAAGAAAGTGTATAGCCGAGCGTTTTGTGCTCGGCGCTCGGCTGTGTATTGTGTGTAATGTCGCGCTCTTCATTACGACGAGACAAAGCGGCGACAGTTAGGCCTCTGCCCCGAACTGCGCGGCGAGCGACAGGTGGCAGCGGGAGCGGGAGCGGCGGCGGCGGCTCGGGCAAAGCTCGCCCCGCCGCGCCGCCGTATTACGTAAAAATAGCGATTAGCAAAAATCTTGCAGTCATCGCGCGATAGACGCACAGTCGATTGCTAACGTCAAATAAAATCGTATTACCTATGCGATCGATTGCTAATCGCTCGCTGTTGTGTTTGAATGCACTTTGCTTCATTCTCACTTATTATTGCTAACTGACAGTTCAAATCGCACGCTGATTGCTTTCACTTTGCTGTAAAAATCTTACGTAATACAAAAAATTAGACAGCAGTGAAGAGATCGAACGATTGATTGCAATTTATAGTTCCTCGATTGTTCGGTAGAGGCAGTACTGTCGCTAGGTTGCTTCTGCTAGGTTTTTGCAGATATGTAATACGAATTTGCGATTTTTTGCTATTGCTTGGCTACTGCAAGATACGTAATAAGCCCGCCGTTCTCGAAACCAGCTGCTGTCGCGCAGCACTATAGCGGCGAAGTATTGACTATTGCGTCATCAAGATATCTGTTTTTATTCGCGAATGAAAAGTATGACATTAATTTTATATTAATTGATTTGAAATTGAAAAAGGCTGCAAACAAATCCACAATAGCGGGCGGGCGGTCAACGCACCGCTTCGTCCGCTCGTCACGCGCGTCGCTGTGTTTAGGAAAAGGTCCTTTTGATTGTATACGTCACCGTAAAATTGTAAAATAACTAACGAGATTGTAAAAATATGTTGAAAGATTAAAAACTATATATTTATAATCTAACGTAAAATAATGTGTTAAATTATAGACAGCATATTCGCGTCGGAAGTCTATCAACATTTTACAATTTCACTATTTTTATTACAATCTAACGGTTTTTACAATTTTACGGTGACATATGCAAACAATCTCTACCATCCCGCTCTCGCCCAAGCGAAGTTTGAGGCGCCGGCTTTAGCCTGGAATTGCGCGGTAAGCGGCGCGGTAGCGGGTAGGGAGTACTGGGCCTTTAGTCAAGATGCGATTCAAAATCAAAAATGTATGGGATTTGACATACGTCATAGCTAAGTGACATGTCGCTTGCGATGCCTTAAATCAAATCCCATATTATATTTTGTTTGGTAGTGACAGAAGCGGTGACGCGCGCAGGTGGGCGCCACAGTGACCTGCTAGTCAGAAATGCTGATCAAGCGGGGACTACCGCTGCTGTTATTGCCCGCCGCCGCGTTGCCGCCGCGAATTCGAGGCAGGCCTTATGACGGCGACTAACACTAAATATTCGCTCGATGTGAGCACGTTACAAGTCGATTATTCGTCATGTCGATACAGCGAGCCGAGCAGCTCGATACGAGCGCCGAGCGCCCGAGCGCGCTCCACTCGGCTATCGGTTTTTTGGCGAATTCCTATGAATGTTATATTGTAAATCAGTCGCTGCCTTAACTAGATGGATGGATGGGAGTACAGGCTAATAAATTTTCATCGCGAATATTCAGGTGTTGTGTCATTTGCTAACAACGAACAAATATTCATGCGAACATTCACATCGAGCGAATATTCAATGTCAGTCGCCAATTTTATAAGAGCTGCGGCTCGAGTCTCGTCCACAACCCGCAAGTCGCAACACGATGTTGTATATCGCTCGCTCTAGAAATCGTACAAACACCGGCAGCTCTGTGATACACTATACAGCAGAATGTTCTGTATTGGTTGAGGTGATTTTGTCGGTATTTTATTCATTCATTAGCGCTATTGGTTCGTTAACTTGTTATCTGGTAGCATAACTGCACAAGTTACTACACAAGTTACTATAGCATCTGCATTACCTTATCAGTTCAGGAATCAGGATGCATTTGTACGTCCCTGGAGTTGGAACTATTTAAACATATAAAAATACCACTAATCAATATTATACAATATGAGTATGTAAGTTTACTTAATTGTATATACTTATTAGTTATATAACTTTGTGGGGTTCGAGTACTTCGACTTTCGAGAAGGTTTGACTACGTTATTTAAGTAAAGCTCACGATCGTCTATAGAACGCGTTATTTCGAGTTTTCATGAATTAGAATTAAATTAACATCAAAACAACGGCACACAATATGTAATTTGTAATTCAATAGAGACCTTCCATTTTGCCTGTACAATTATTTACTCCACTTGGCACCGAGGTATTGCGGGGGTCCAAAAAGACAACGCGAGGTCAAGTGCCATAATAGCTTATTGTCCGGGGGACAATACCGCCTTAATTATGAACCCCTGGAAGACCTCAAGGTTTTTTTAGCTCCTTAATAATGGGTCTAATCCATTTTTGTTTTCAACTCTTTCGGCTCCAAAACGTAAAAGTCCTAATTGCTTTGTTATCCCCCAGACTTGAGTTAATTTTAGATAATTACGTTACGAAATACGAATGTTCACGAAAATATCATTAGGACGGACGAAGGAGCAGAAACGCAAATAAAAAGAGTTAATGAGATCTCAAAATTAGAGAGATTTTTACAATTAGATCTACAAAGATAATTAAATTGTTCCAAGATACTAAATGGCAGATAAAATATTATGATGGTAAAATACACTTTAACTGTGCCAAATATCATACTTCTCCGTTCGCACAATTATCGTAAAATGGTACCTACTGAAAGTTTTTGCTTCACAATTGATTCTTTGTGCTTGTATGAAAAACTTCGATTGGTTACGCCGCACTTGGTATTCGCACATTATTTTATTCTCAAACCAATCGAACTTTTTCATACAAGCACAAATAATAATCAAAGCTCAAAAATATCTCTCATAAATCCACATCACAAAACTTTCTCTGTCAATACTTTCAAGGTAACAACATGAATATGGAAGTTACACCAATGATTTCATAAAAGCGCTACCTCTGTGTACAAAGGGCGATACGGGTGCAGGCTGGCGGCGAGCCAAGCCGAGCCGAGACGAGCCGCGCCGAGCCAATGAGGCCGAACTCGATCATATCAATTCACGTTCCATGATCTATTGCCTCGATATTGTAGCTATAAAAACAACTGATATAGGATACAAAGATAAATAAGTAGAGGTTATATCATCTATGTATTGGAATTTCTAAAAAAACTCCTATTCAATATTAAAAAAACAAATTCATTTTCCATTTCAAATTACTTACCTACAGAGATATAAAAATAAGAAACTTTCGTAGGATAAACTACTTAAATATTTTATAAATTATTTTCACATAAGTTTCCATGAAAATCTAACAACACCTAGAGCTGCGAACCGAGGAGATAGTTTAAGACCGTTTCTATTAAGGCTTTACATTAAAAGCCTTTTCTACCAATTTAAAACAAAATTATGGAACCAAACGTTACATTTTCGCGAGGTCCGCTCGAAACAAAAACTTTTAGCTTCACTTCCATATTTTAATTACAATTTTTCAACTTAGATTTTTGCGGAAAGTTTGCGATTGTTGACGATCGCAAACTGGACTACAAGGAAACTATAACAAAAAGTTTGCCAAAAAACATCGCGCAAAAGGTACACAGAGTCTGAGGGACAGTCATTAAAATTCGAATGGTTTCGACAGCAAAAAGTAGAAAAAAATCTTAATTAAAACAAATTTCCCTGGCGGGCGGTAAGGGCTAGTTTAGACTGGCGGCAAGGCGAGACGCGGGGGGTCGAGGCGCGGCGAGGAGGGCCGAGGCGAAAGAAGCTTTTAATTAATGTCGTTGTGAGAGCCTTAATTGCGATTCGCCGTCGCTTTGCCCGACCGCGCGCGTTCTTGTCTCATACAGGGTGTCACGGAGCCCGCAGCGCGTGACACATGTGCTCGGCGCTAGTTCTTGTCTGTGCACCCGCAGCGTGTTACATGTGCTCCTTCTAGTCTCGTATATCTGCCCATAGCGAGTGATGCATGTGCTATTCTTACACCACACGACACCCCAAATTGTTTATGTCTTACTTATTACACTATCGCATAGATCACGCTTTTAATTGTGAATTTTCGCTGCATTAATATATCTTAAATACTTATTGAGCTATTGTTTCCAGAACTTAAGTTACTGTTATTTAAATTAAAAAGAATTATCCTTTTTAAAAAAGAAATCTGACAACAATAGTAGACGCATCTGAAAAACCTTATTAATTTTATTAAAATTAAGCCATACATATTCCTAAGTCCTAACACACCAAAAACAATATTCACGACATGAAAGCTCACGAATTCAAACACCACCTTGAGATTTCAAACCAACTCTATACATAATTTAAAAAACATTAATTAATATCAAACGTTAATTTAAAAGGCCTCGGTGTTGAATCCGCGCGAACCTCACTCTTGAGAGGGCGTGAAGGTTTTGTAGTGGAATACGTTCACACCTCGCCGCCGCCGCCGCCGCAAATAAGCCTGTGTGTAATTAGGCTTACAAGAAAATTAACGCGACCTCCCGCCCGAGACCCCTCACCACCGCCCACGAGCTCATGACCCCCCGCGCCCGCGCGTGTGTGCGACGCTTAATAAATATGAAAAACGCCAGGGACGACACGCAGGATTTTCACACTTAACACTTTTCGGAATAGTTAATTTAGTTGAGTGCGTTAAGTTTGATTTAATGGAAGCTAATGGATTAAATTATCACTATCATTATCAGCATCCGATCTGACGACCTGGAATCGTAAATTGGCAGTCAGTAGTCACGATCATCGCTACAAATTTCGTTGCTCCAAAAGTCATCGTCTAGAACTCTAGAATCTCGCTCATGAATTTCCCTTTATATACCTACCTTATTCAAAGCCAATTTCATCTAAACGTAAGGAAAGAAAATTATTTCGCTATAAATTATAGTATATAAGTTTAAACATATTGTTTTAGATGTGGTTAAATGATAATAATCCTTACTAATATTATAAATGTCAGAGTTTGTTTGTTTGGTTGTTACTACGTAAAACGTAGAAATTACTTAACCGATCATCATGAAATTAGGTACTGATATAGAGTAGACTACGGGGAAGGACATAAGCTTCTTTTTTCGTGGAAAAATTTACGATTCCTGCGTTCTCTTTGCGCGTACGAAGTCGCAGGAAACATTTAGTACCTAGGAAATAAATGCCCTTTAATAATAATTATTAAGACATATAAACAGTCGTAATTTGTAAATCCCACCACCAAGCCCGTACTGCCCGTATACACGTGGTCTACGGACTACGGTAGACTCCCCTGCGGGACTCGCGCGGAATACTAATCCAATGAACAGTCGCAGAGATTCACTGTGTAGCATTTTTGAACCTTATCGCCATAGCAATAAGATGGATATGTGAGACATTCAGAACATCAGTGAAAGCATCTACTGCTAATTCATCGCTCCACCTCAGAGATGCTTTTATTTTCAACATTTTGATGTTTTATGTTAATTGCTAATACACGTTTATGCAATATTTTGCGATAGAAGGTTAATAAATGTAATTTCTTCCAACATTATACGATACATTAATATATATATTATTTAAATAAGTACATTCTAGTTTCTTATGGGGTAAAAACGGGACTCCGCTGTCCATCCGTCAGTCAGAAGGACTGACCGATGGACAGCGGAGTCCCGTTTCAGCGGAGTCGCGGGCAACATCTGTCTGTCACCAGACTTTAAGGAACTGTGGCGGACCAATGAGCGCCACTATCCTGAAAACTTCGATAGCGCGATTCAGGATAGTGACGCTCATTGGTCCGCCACAGAATCGTCTGTTGCTGCTTTAACAACAAATACTAAAAACAGAATAAAAATTATATTTAGGTAGGGCTCCCATACAGCAAACGCATGTTTTTCCATTTTGTACGGAACCCTTCGCGTGAGTCCGACTCGCACATGGCCAGTTTTTAATATGATGTATGAAAATGATAAAAGATGTATCATTAACAACGTGAATGTACCTACATAGAGTATGACATAAATGTTTTAAGTGAGTGTGAATGTCTTAGGTTGAGACTATAATATGATCCGGAATCCGCTAGGCCAGAGAAAATTCAGAGCGCTGAAAATATAATTCTGCGCTATTTTCGCTCTGCGCTAACCTAAGCCCTGGCTTAGGTACTCGCGTAAAACTTTTAAACGCAGATAAACGCAAGCTGCTGATCACGGCCTCTTCTACTCGTACATGCTGAGCACATAAGTAGATGGTACGTTTTTATTATAAGCTATATTCCCCACAATCGTGGTATCTGGAGCGTGCGCCATCACGGCTGGCGGCTGGTACAAAGGCCGGTCTCGACCGTCTAACGAACCGTACGGGACTTGGACCGAACACTGTGTAGTGTATATCCGGCTATCCGCCACTCGTGCGATCGTATGTAGGCCAGCGACAATACCAAACAAACTCGAACTGCGCAAGCAATAAGGGAAAGACATTTCAAGGGTTCCGTAGCTCACGTCTCGGAACCCTTGTAGTTTCGTCATGTCCGTCCGTCCGTATGTTCGTACGTCTTCGGCTTACCATCCAGACGGTTAGTGCTAGAAGGATGAAACTTTGCATGGCTATGTGTATTGTGTGTATTCTATGGCACGTCGACAAAATGCTAAAATAAAAAGTCCCCCCTCCCCTAAAAGCTAAACGGCTAACTCGAAGAATCTGAAAGAATCATAATTCTAGTCCATGTAACACATGTAAGTCCACTAACTTTAAACGAAAACTATAACGGCTCACATAACTTTATTAGTTCAGACTTCAAGAGTTATAGACACTTGTAAAATGCTCTTAAAACTCGAAATAATGAGTAACATGTAAAATATTGGTATAATGGTACGGGAGCCTACGTGCGCAAGTATGACTCGCTTTTTTAAGGTCATGAGCATTCATACGTCCTAAATCATCTTTACTTGGGATGTAGCGAATCGAAAGCGAAAAGAACCTCTAGCACTCGTATGATAAACTCAAATGAACATTTATCTAAGACATGCGTCATTTTAAAACCTAACATACAAACGTAGGATACCATAATAGGATAAGGCGTTAACTTATTTTTCGCTTATTCACACAATTACAGAAAATAAAATATGTTTATAACGAATTATGAAAGGAAAATTAAATATGTGTACCTATCAGTGGCGTGGGGTTCCTATAATTCCATTCCTATCGGCTTCGCTTACCGCTTACCTTTTGAAGACCCCTAAGACTCTCATCCAAATCCTTACCTATTAATAGGCTGGGGCAGGGGTCGGCGACCTACGGCTCTTTGGATGTCAAGCTGCGGCGCTTTAGTACTATATGCAAATATTGTTTATTTAATTTAAAAAAGTTTTAAAATCGTTCTGAATCGATGAACATTTATAAGGCACAATTTCTATCTCATAGCCACTTCGGCTGGCTGGTTGCGGGAAAAATCGATTTTCCCGCAACCAGAGGCGGCGCGGCGTAAGGATTGGGCGATGCGACGTGGACCTTTGCCGGCGGCCTCGCGCCTCAATTACGCATAACTCGGAATTCAGATGCAATAAATGTAAACAACATAATAATATGTACTTAGTACCTACCATATTATTTTGTATCGACATTCTGTTTTAGGCTGTTGATTTTTTTTTTGTGTTTTCCCAAGTATACATACAGCCTTTCGGGGCTTAAAATTAAACCTGTAAAATAGACAAAAATTTTCTCGCTCGCTCCGCTCGCTCGCATTGTAATTAAAAACAGGATGTTTGTATGTAGGTTTTAATGCGCTTCCAACGCAAGACAGTTTAGCGTCTTCACCAGTTCTTATGAATAAATAGATTAGTTTTTATAAAAGAAACTTAATTTATGCTAGAATTTATTTATTTATTGTTGAAAAGAAAATTGAGGCTCTTCAACTATTAGAAATTTTGTAAATTATAATTTTTGACTCTTCCGTCTCAAAAGGTTGCCGACCCCTAGGCTCGGGCTACCCTATGAAGGAAAACCAGCTTTCGCCACCGATACCTATAAAGTATAATATAGTAAAATCTTAATATATGTATGGAAGAAAAGTATTAAATATACTTCCCGTTGTCTGGTACCTGTAACACAAGTTCTTCGGATACTTAGCACGGGGCCAGATGGACGTGGTGTAAAGCGTCATTGTTATTATAAACCATAATATCCATGTATACTGAAGCATAAATTTCACTAAACACTAAACGTTGCAATCTTATCTTCTAATATATTATGTACTAGCATTCCTAAACATTTGTTACACCATATGAGATTTATCACGTCAGTTACAAATGAACTGAGCGTCGCAACCGATACCTAGTATTTGTCGTCTAGACTAGCCGGGAGTCGGGACCTAGGCACTAGGCGGACGTGGATTGAGCTAGGTATAGAATATAGACTATATTATATAGTCTCCGAGCAATCTACCTGCGATGGTATACAACCATAACTTATACTTAAACTCACAATAACATGTACATTAAACAGCAGTGCAAGACACATTAATTTAGTGGAATTTAATAGTTTTGTTTACGTTTAAGTATATCAAATTGGGCTATAGAGCCCGAGCACGAACAATTGACAACAAAGTAAGTATTCGTAACTTTATCGAATGAAATTTAATGGCGCTTTCGTGATTCATACAATTTTCTTTCGATAATATTAGAACTATGCACACGGCGTATTTAAACCGCGCCGAGGACGCGCAGTAGACGCCCGTATACCCGCTTTAAACGCAATTCTAATGTATTTCTATACATATAAAATAATCAGCTTCTGCCCGCGGCTCTGTCGCGTAAATACATTATCCCGCGGGAACACTACTTTTTCGCGATAAAAAATATCCTATGTCCTTTCCCGAGACCCAGAGTATATCTTATACCAAATTTCATTAAAATCGGTTCAGCGGTCAAAGCGTGAAGAGGTAACAGAGAGACAGACACACTTTAGCTTTTATAAAGGTAAGAGGTATAGAAATATTGATCAGAATCTACGGCATCGTAAGCGCGCGTTCCTAGAACGCTCGCCTCTGCATGTTTAAAATACGCCGTGTGCTAGAGCCCTTATAATTACCAGTTCGTAGTCGCAAATTGCTCCTGTGACGATAACATGATGACATTATGAATTATGATGGACTAGTGTGCCAACAATTATTGCTTCGTACTTACTGCGTACGGTCGAAAATTTATAACGCGAAAACCGTACATTTTGCTTCGATAAAAGTCTATGTGTTAATCCAGAGTCTAAACTACTACCATACCAAAATACGTGAAAAAGTGTTAAACATTCACACATCCATAACATTGGACAATAGGCATTTGTAGCTAGACCCTCTGTAAACAAACTATGGAACATTTATTTGTCTAATTCCGCGCGAATCACAATCATGCTGTTTGCCGCTCGTCGTTTTTCAAATGATTTTCATCCATTTTGTACAAATTCCGTCACATTCGATATTCATGCATCGGGAATCGAACCAGCGCTATTTGAACGCTCTAATAGAAAATATTATTAGTATTTTGGCGATGAGTCAATTGAATCAATTCTTGCGATAAACGAATGGAATTTTTAGTTTAATGTTTTTTTATTTTATTTATTCACAATTCAATCATGATTTATAAGCATTGCACATAATTTACGTTACCTAAATTAAATTTTTAAAGTGAAAACTTTTTTACTGGCGTTGTGCCCTTTCCTGGGAAAAATGTTAAACTCGCGTCAGGACACGTGACCTGCCTGTCTATTCTCTAAGAAAATTTTCAAATCTCGAAAGCTGAATCCACGGTGAGTGTCAAATTTGTATATGATATTTGACACTCACCGCGGATTCAGCTGTCGAGATATTTGAAAATGTTGAGAATAACACTGCTGATCGAAAATTCGTAAGATGCAACTCGCAACTGTTTGCTGTCTTTAGTTCCCTTACGCAAGCATGGATCTATTTTAGTTCGCATCTTTTAACATAGATGGCGGTTTCTCTTATTTCCTTTACGCGAGCCTCAAAATATTTTAGTTCGTATCTTTCAACCTAGATCTAATGCGATGCCGGCACTCCCGGAGTGCAAACCAAGTCGAGAATACACGTGTTGTCGCGTGGCGTATGATTATTGTCCTATAACCACGTCGAGAATACACATGTCGTGGCATGTGATTATTGTCCTATAACCACGTCGAGAAAACACATGGCTTGGCGTGTGATCATTGTCCAATGACCACGTCGAGAATACACACGGCTTGGCGTGTGATTATTGTCCTATAACCACGTCGAGAATACACATGGCTTGGCGTGTGATCATTGTCCTATGACCACGTCGAGAATACACACGGCTTGGCGTGTGATTATTGTCCTATAACCACGTCGAGAATACACATGGCTTGGCGTGTGATCATTGTCCTATGACCACGTCGAGAATACACATGGCTTGGCGTGTGATCATTGTCCAATGACCACGTCGAGAATACACACGGCTTGGCGTGTGATTATTGTCCTATAACCACGTCGAGAATACACATGTCGTGGCGTGTGATTATTGTCCTATAACCACGTCGAGAAAACACATGGCTTGGCGTATGATCATTGTCCAATGACCACGTCGAGAATACACACGGCTTGGCGTGTGATTATTGTCCTATAACCACGTCGAGAATACACATGGCTTGGCGTGTGATCATTGTCCTATGACCACGTCGAGAATACACATGGCTTGGCGTGTGATCATTGTCCTATAACCACGTCGAGAATACACATGGCTTGGCGTGTGATCATTGTCCTATGACCACGTCGAGAATACACATGGCTGGGCGTGTGATCATTGTCCTATGACCACGTCGAGAATACACCATATTATTACGTGGCGTGTGATCATTGTCTTATGACCACGTCGAGAATACACATATCATGGCGTGGCGTGTGATCATTGTCCTATGATCACGCCGAGAATAATCCACATATCACGGCGTGGAATGTGATCATTGTCCTATGACCACGTCGAGAATACTCATATCATGGCATGGCGCGTGATCATTTTCCTATGACCACGTCGAGAATACACGTGTCGTAGCATGGCGTGTGATCATTGTCCTATAACCAATTCGAGAGTTATCCACGTGTCATGGCATAGCGTGTGACACGTGTGATTGATCGGTAACTCTATATACGAGGGTGGGCGCGAGTATTCACACCTCTGCCCACCGGCCGCGGTCCGATTACTTCGGCGAACAGTCGTGTTCAGGTAAATGAAGTAACTTGAGTATGATCACACGTGTTGAAACGTGATACGTGTTGAAAGCGCGTTAACTTTAATAAACTTTCGCACTTTTACGTGTTAAACTTATACTAAAGCGACTAATATGAAAATATTGAACGCTTTCATTTCCTTAAAATGTTTAATTGAAACGATTTTAAAAATGCAAGAGGCACAATAAAAGTAGGCTTAGGCAATATGCTACGAGTATACCTCAAAGTTAATAGCAGAAGTACTCACTGACTGACTGACATATAGACACACGCACAGCTGTAGCCGCTAATGGTAGAATTGTAAAATTTGTACAGTAGTTTTAATTTACAAAGCAGAAGTAGGGATTAAAAAAAATATTTCAACATTTATGGGGTGACATAATGGTTGAAAATTGATATGTAAAATCTTTTTAAATTTGCACTGATTGCAAAACTGATTGATTCATAATACTCTTAACGAGTATGAGTCATTCAATGGAATATGTTAAACTTGTTTAAAATGGGGGTTAAAAGTTCGTATGGTAAAAATTTACTTCACCGAATTCCATGAAATTAAAGATACCGGACCAATAAATACAAATTATTGAACATTTATTTAACCCTTTTTTGAAATTTTGCCCCTAAAGGGGTGAAATAGAGTATGGATGATTAAATATCAACCATTGGACGGTTTGTGCTGAAATTTAGCAAGCATATAGTTCTTATTTATTTATTTTTTTATTTTTTATTGTTAACCAAAAACATTACATAGATGGAATACAGCGACTAAAAACCATGTTAGTTTTATCTTGTTGCTGGTTCACGTTCGTTACAGAGTAAGTACACATACAATATACTTACATAGTTATAACATTCAATAAAAATATTTAGGATTTTTTAAAATTCATTCCACATGAGGGTACCTACAATGTCCATGGGTCCACGCAGACAATGTCGCGCGCAAAAGCTTGTATACTACGTATTGAAAAATTATTCCCTTGTGTGCAGCCTCTCAAGTTCTAAGGATAATAAAACATTCCATTCGCACTCCTGAAACGTTTTGTTCGAACATTACAAATAAACGCCGTCTTATATTACAACCATTTCAAGAATATCTGTCTATGTAATACGCCATTTCAGTAAAGGAGAGTGGAGTTCTGTAGCTCATGACAAAATGTCTGAACCTGACTAACTTAATTACTGAGAAAACCCTTGCATATAAATTTGGCTGCAAAAGGAAAATCTCTTTATAATATTATATATTAAAGTTGAACATACCTACTAGACTAGAGAAACGTCGTAGTTTTTACAAGCTTTTATTTACTTTTACCTGGGGCCGTATTGCGATCTTTTAAAAAACCAGGCAGTTTCCAGGCAATTCAATATACGGCCCTAAAGTGGCTGCGGGCTGATTACCTAACTTCGTTGAACTTCATGAACTGCTTCTTGGTCTTCTTCTTCTTCTTTTTAAAATGGCTCCTGAGTGAACAATAATAATTGTATTGAAATTTGCGTTTTGTTGTGTGTATTAAAGCACCACGTAATTTATAAAAATATAAATATAAAATTTTATACTATTATTTAATTATAAAAACTATTAAGGACCTAAAAAGAGCATTTCAAATGAACTGATTTTCATACTTTGAAACACCGCCGATGTTATAATTTAATATTTAAATCAATTTATATAATTTTCTAAAAAGTCCATTTGGAACATTCAAACGCAATTTTACCTATTGTCATTTCACTTCAAAATTATTTTTTTAAATTTATAAACATAAATTGGAGTTTTGCCAGAAATATTAAGCGACGTTGTTGTTCTTATATTTCCTCGAAAATTTGTGTTATTATAATTTGGTTCCTAATGTGTAATATTGGTAGAATATTAACCATTAGAATTCATTGACGTGTACAAGTATGGGCAAGTGGTACAAGTGGTGAAGGAGATTGTCTAAATATTTATTTAAAAGAAAACACTTGAGTATAATCACAATTCAAAATCCGTATATTCAGACACCACAATATACTTAATACATGGTAAACTGTAAAGGCGTTGTAATGGTAGTCGTTTTAGTTGGGCATGCTATATATAATCTGCTTTAAATTTGCTAGTTGCTCTGGGGCTATGTAGACAAAGTTACATCTGCAAAATCCTTACTTTAAAAGAGGGCGAAAAGAAGGTTGACTGGTAAATTTTTGCGGGCGAGGGGGAGGTGGTGCTTGCAGACTTGCTAGACTTTCTACGCAGAAGTCCTTTAAAATATATTCTTTTAAAAACTTCTTAATCGCGATCATAATAACTGAAATTGACGCGGACGAAGTCGCAGGCAACAGCTAGTTAATTAATATAATAACATATTAATTAAGTAATATAATAACATTTTTTCAGATCTCAAGTACATTATACGGACGCTCTAACGGTGAAGGGAAACATCGTGAGAAAATTCGCACATAGTTGGCCCCAGACGTATTGACCAATTCATTTCTCTGGACTAGGCTGACTATGTTGTGAGAACGCCGTATGTGCTTAGGCAACCATATGGCATTTAAAAAAACCAACTGTCCCAGGCACTACAGTATTTCAAGAGTGGTTACTTCGCTCGGAGAATACTGTCTATATCATCCATTAACGGATGCCTATGTTTTTTTTTACAATAACATGTACAATAAAACAACTTCTTACTGATTTTATAAAATTTTATTAATGTTTTTCATACACAGTAAATATTGAACACTGCTAACCTGATTTTATATTCTAGGTACTGAGTTTTATCTAATGGAATAGATTGTCTTACATACCTGTATCTACTCTACCATACCATACCTTATCATATACATAAAAGGCGGACGGAAGGTGAGCTAAGCATTGAGTGAAGCACAAAAATGACGGCGACTTACGTTTGTGTGAGATTAAGGATAATTGCCATTGGCGTATTGACGGCCTGTCGTCTTACTTTGCTGTGAATGTGCGCGTGCGGCACGTGTCGCTAAGATACGGCCGGCTTGCTTTGATTGCTTCACTATTCATATTACCGAAGCGGTGTCTGCCTTATTTTCTACGTCTATGACCTTACATGAACCATGCCTTATTGTTGCTTTTTTAATGCTGTCGATTCCTCTACAACCTTTCAACCAAACCTTGGCGCCCTCCATCTGTTCTGCTCTCTTACAGGCTGTGCCGGCTAAAGATTGCTGTCCCCACTCAACTCATTATCATCGATGGAAATACGCGAGTCATTGATTAGGTTATGGAGGACGACACAAGCATTAACTATTTTACCAGCTTTGACTGGGGAGTAGTGCATAACCCTGATAAAAGTTTTAGAATCTGTAGCAACAATATAACAAAAAGCAACACTGACATAAAACTTATATTATATGTTTAAAAAAAATACACAAACTTCTCTATTTAACTACTTTTAACCGACTGCAACAAACCCAAAAGTGACTTTTCCAATGCATAAGACTAGGACAAATCATTGTATAGCTTATCCACTGTGTAAATATTTTTATTAGTAAAAACAACGAAATTTTAAAAAATTAAGATAGCCTCGACATTTGTAAGCAGGAAACGAGTGTATGATGATGAATTATAGCTAATAATGCTTGTGATTAGATCCCCTTGCATAGTAAAAAAACAAGCTTAAAATCTAAGCACAGACAGACTTACACGTAATATTTTGTATATACACGACCGATCAAAGTTAAATAACACTTCTCGGAAGTTTATTAGCAAAAGCGGATAAAACTCGAAAAACGTAAGACTCACAATATATTTTAATACATATGACAGAAAACAACGAGAGTCAAGAGCGGTTATTGGCGATTTCGAATTCAAATTTGAATTTGTATTTGCGATCAAGGTGTTATAGCCTCATACGTGTACTAACAAGAACAAATTTATTAATAATCTGTGCCTTATCCGTCTTCTTTTTGGAAGTGTCGAAGCCGGGATTACAATAGGCCCCTGTTTTGTTTGACAGTTCTCATTTCATGAACTATGTCATAACGCTTCATGAACTATGTCAAAAGCACTACGTCACACGATTTAATTGGTCGAAAGAGCGTTTCGTTCGTTCTATGAAGGACAAAATGGTGGACTATTTAGTTTGACATGACAGTAGGCTTGTCTTTTTTGACATTTTCACTTTTTAAATTGTGTTTTAAAAAGTTCGAACGTCAAAATGAAGCCCATCCCGATTGTCATAATATTAGGTAATAGCCCCGCTGGTTCTTTTTTCGTATTACAACGACATTTCATACTGACTGGATTCATCCTAGTTTGGTTCTCGCTGGCTGGTATACCGAGCGTGAAAGTGACGTAAGGAAACGTCAAATTCGACTCAAATTTGACAATCTGTTTTTTTATGGCATGCTCTCAGTAGGCACAGAGTTAATAAATAACGGAAAACTTGTACTGTCGGAATTATTATTATAAATTATTAAAATAATATTATTTAAAATAATGCGATATTTAGATGATGTATTTAATGCGATATGGGACATTATTTGGAACGGTATTTTAAAAGTAATGTATTTTTAACTATAAATAGAATATGTATATAGTATATTATAATATATAGTATCCCTCGGGAACACTATATTTTTTTTCGGGATAAAAAGTAGCCTATATTTTAATCCAGAGCCTAAACTACTACCGTACCAAATTTCATCAAAATCCGTTCAGTTTTTGCGTGAAAGAGTTACAAACATCCATCCATCCATACATCCATCCTCACAAACTTTCACATTTATAATATTAGTAGGATGATGAATTGCTTGGTGATTTTGGTTCTTCTCGTGCGAGGCATTATTTCTAGAAATTCAAATACAATATATTTCTCACTCGTCAGCTGTGCTCGTCAGCCGTTACACATGATTATTTTCTATGAACATATGAATAAAACCTATATCTTAAACATAAACTAATATTCGAAATTATTTTAGCAATATTTTACGTTACTAAAATACCCAAAATAATGTTAAAAAAGAACACTATAACCATAGATATATAATATTAATATATTATTAATAGTTATCACTGACTATAACTAACTAACCAGTCAGTTTAAGTTAATATTTTGTGGCGTAAACTGAACGGCTTTGTTTGACGTAAAGACAAGCCAGCTAATGTCAGATATATTGTCGTAATACGAAAATACCATTCAAGTTTCAATGCAGAAGCAAGTCAAGTGTCACGTGACCGCTGACTGGCTGGCAATAGGTGGTCATAATACGAAAATGCATGTTTTATGGCGTAAACTGGCTGGAATTAAGAGCTTGTAATACGCCCCCAGGGGCCGTATTACGATCTTTTAAAAAACCTGGCAGTTTCCAGGCAATTCAATATACGGCCCTAAAGTGCCTGGTTCTTTTTTCGTATTACAACGACATTAATTCACTCTGACTGGATTCATTCTAGTTTGGTTCTCGCTGGCTGGTATACGAGCGTGAAAGTGACGTACGGAAACGTCAAATTCAACTCAAATTTGACAGTTTGTTTTTTATGGCATGCTCTTAGTAGGCACAGGGTTATTAAATAACAGAAAACTTGTACTGCCGGAATTATTATTATATTAATTATTAAAATAATACGATATTTAGATGATGTATATTTTAATGTGATATGGGACATTATTTGGAACGGTATTTTAAAAGTAATGTATTTTTAACTATAAATAGAGTATATGTATATAGTATATTATAGGTATTATATAGTATCCCTCCGGAACACTGTATTTTTTTCGGGATAAAATACTTTTTAAATATTTTTATAGGCTACTGCCTATATTTTAATCCAGAGCCTAAACTATTACCATACCAAATTTCATCAAAATCCGTTCAGTAGTTTTTGCGTGAAAGAGTTACAAACATCCATCCATCCATACATCCATCCTCACAAACTTTCACATTTATAATATTAGTAGGATGGTGAATTGCTTGGTGATTTTGGTTCTTCTCGTGTGGGGCATTATTTCTAGAAATTCAAATACATATTTGTAACTCGTCAGCTGTGCTCGTCAGCGTCACACATGATTATTTTCTATGAACATATGAATAAAACCTATATTTTAAACATAAACAAATACTCGCAATTATTTTAGCGATATTTTACGTTACTAAAATACCCAAAATAATTTTAAAAGAGAACACTACAAAATAAACCAGTCAGTATAAGTTAATATTTTGTGGCGTAAACTGAACGGCTTTGTTTGACGTAAAGACAAGCCAGCTAATGTCAGTTAAATTGTCGTAATACGAAAATACCATTCAAGTTTCAATGCAGAAGCAAGTCAAGTGTCACGTGACCGCTGACTGGCTGGCAATAGGTGGTCATAATACGAAAATGCAAGCCAGTTTGTTTTATGGCGTAAACTGGCTGGAATTAAGAGCTTGTAATACGCCCCCTGTCCCGTTTTCTGTAATGGAATCTTGCAAGTTAAATTTGACCCACTTTCCGATTTTTTTTTTCAATTGAGCTGAAATTTTGCACGAACATGTAAATCTCGTGACAATGCAGTATTATGATGACGTGGAGGTGATCTGATGATGGAGCTGGAAGGTGGCCACAGGAACTCCGTAATAAAACCACATCCATCGAGTTTGGGCTCGTTTGATTCGTCTTGATGAGTACTTGCCTACTATTTTTTAGGATATGCCTTTCCTTAGAGCAGTTAAATACAGCAAATAATAACACCAAAAAAAGAACAAAATACAATCAATAAAATGAACAATTAGCCGCGGGGAGGCGACATCAACTGTCCGGTAGTATATATACTACATCGAAATTATTTTGTTAAATTTTTCAGTCGTGAGTTGAAACTTGTACATTACCGTGGTCGTGGCGTCTAAACTCTAACTATTAACGCTTCAATCTTCATCTATGCTAATAATTATTGTAAAGAGGAAAAGTTTTTTGTTTGTACATTTGTTTGTTTGCATTGAATAGGCTCCGAAATACCAGACCGATTTTGATGAAATTTGGCACAGATATAGATCTGACTACGGGGCAAGACATCGACAAACTGTACAGTTTCCGCGATAAATTTACATAAAATTACACTAGTTACTAATAGGCAAGCGGACTGATTTTTTTTTATTACATAGATGAATAGTACTCTTAAATATGAGTAACTTCTCAGAAGAAACCGTATATCAAAAGTCAATATTTTCAAAGGTACAGCGATTTGTATACAAAATTTCTTCGAGTCTTTATACCAAAAAAAAATTTTTTTTTTTTGCGAAATTGGTAAACAAAACCTACATCATTAGTTTACTCACATCATATACAAAAACATTCATTATGGTAAGTATGAACTTAAACGCACAAATATCGGAGATATTTACAAATATATTCCTGCGGCCATATACTTCATATACTACTTCATACTACTTCATATTCAAGTGACGTCATGTGTATATCGATTTTAGTATGGAGCGTTTTTAGGAGGCTCGCGAAATTTTTTATACAAATCGCTGTACCTTTGAAAATATTGACTTTTGATATACGGTTTCTTCTGAGAAGTTACTCATATTTAAGAGTACTATTCATTTATGCAATAAAAAAAAATTTGTCCGATTGCCTATTACTAAGTATCCTCCGTTCAGTGTTCAATAGCCCAAGCAGGAACAATTGACTACTAGGTATTCGTAACGTTATCGAATGTCAATTATATGGGTGCTGTCATAATTTTCATATTTGCAAACGACAAACGTTACGTTGCTGTCAACTGTCCCTGCTAGTCCCTCAGATGTTTTGTTTACAAAATAAATAATTATTTAATAATTGGTTCTGAACATAGTACCAGGTAATTATAAGTCTCTCGGAATCGAACTCGTTACCTTTACCCCGTCAACCGTGCAACTAGTCACACAAACACGACATAACATAATATTTATATTCACCCTCGAAACATGAGCTAGGGGAGACACGGCACCCAGGGTCCCGCGACTCCCGACTCCCGACAGATCTGGGCCTCTAGTCAAGATGCATTCGATAATTTCGATGGCGCAGTTCGAAAACAAAATGTATGGGATTTGACGTAAGGTATCGCAAGCGACGTATCACTTAGCGATGACTTATGTCAAATCCCATACATTTTTGATTTCGAAGTTCGCCGTCGAAATTTTCGAATGCATCTTGACTAGAGGCCCAGTTCTATTATAGTATACTAGCTGGTGCCCGCAACTTCGTTTGCGTAGAACTAATAGTCTAAGAAAATTAGTTTCAGAATCGTCGATCTGACCGAATAATTCATGTAGTTTTGAAAGTTGCTACAGTTATTCCTAAAGGTGTCCAGATGAATATACTAAAAGCCCCCGAGGGAGGGACACGAGCCGGCGGTGGGGGAGGGGGGGAAAGGTCTCTTTTTCAAGGTTTTTGCTTGTGACTCGAAAATTATTTATAATATCTCTTTACTGACTTCTACATTAATTATCTACATTAAATTTCCTATAAATTACGTCTTAAAATGTTTACTGTACGATCAATACTTTAGGAGATACAGAGTATTAAAGGTGATAAAAACAAGAAGTTAAATCGTTTTACAAATTTTAATTCTAAAAAAATAAACAAATTTTTTTAGTATATTCATCTGGACACCTATAGGAATAACTGAAGCAACTTTCAAAACTACATGAATTATTCGGTCTGAATTCCTTAATTTTCCCAGACTATAACGGAAACGGAACCCTAAGATACTCTACTATATACTAGCCTAAGTTAGGTTACTCCTTATAACGTCAGCTATCTGCCAGTGAAAGTCCCGTGAAAATCGGTCCAGCCGTTTAAGAGATTAGCCGGAACAAACAGATCGACCGACGGTCGACGAACAGAGTATCAATGCAAAAATTGATTTTTATTGTACGGACCGTAAGTCCTAACATATACTTTCTTAATATTATGCATTTATTGAAAAGCTGTTAATTTAAAATTACAAACAGACACTTCAATTTTATTAATGTGTAGATGTAGATTGGTACACCTCACTTCGTGACTTCTTTGACTATTGTCCTGTTTGTTTTCTATATAACGAGCAGACGCATTGCCTGATGACAAGCGATACCAGAAACTCGGAATACCTGAGGATAGGGTTGCCATCCGTCCGGGTTTCCCCGGATTTGTCCTAGTTTAAAGGGCGTCCGGGGAGCGTCCGGGCCGGATTTTATTTGCTAACCGGGTTTTTGTAGGCAGAATTAGGAAGGCCTAAGTTTTTTTTTTTTTGATTTGCAGCAATTATAAATCTTCCTTTCTTTTTGACATTGCCGTAGTCGGGTAAAAATTGTTCTATGTCCGGGTTTCGTACTCCAAAATCCGGGGATTTCACGCGTCTTGTCCGGGGAGTCATATGTAAGATATGGCAACCCTACCTGAGGAGTAACAAGTGCGACACCTGTCGTGAACTAATATCTATATTTTTATACTCTGTAGTTCTCTGAACATTTACTTTATGGTTATTTACGGTAGCATAGTAGCAAGTAATTTAATTACTTACATGCATACATTATTTTAAAATCTGTATCTGTAATGGTCATTCAAATCTGATGTCTATACAATCGTAGGCCTCAATGATGACATTGAGACCTACGATTGTATAGACATCGGATTTTAACAAATGGAAGTATTATTTTCTTGTATGAATATTTTTTTTGGCTAATGTTTGACGTGCATTGTCCTTAGTACCTATAGTCTGTACCCGCAGGTACCTAATAGGAAACCTAAAGGTAGTCTTCCGAATTCCGATGTTCCGGAGAACGCGACGCGGGTACGAGACCGATCTAGAGTCCCGGAGCCACTGCTCATTTATAAGGAGCCCTAAACAGTCCCCGCGACCCGCAACGTGCGACCCGTGAGCGTGGCCAGAGAACTTGGGGGCTTAGTCAAGACTCAAGATTAATTCGACAATTTCAACGGCGAAGTTCGAAAACAAAATGTATGGGATTTGACATAAGTCATTGCAAGGGACATGTCACTTAGCGATGACTTATGTGATATGTCACATCCCATGCATTTTTGAAGTCGAAGATCGCCGTCGTAATTATCGAATGCATCTTGTTCTTGACTAAAGGCGCTGACTCGCTGGTTCGCTCGTCGCGGTCGCAGCTCACATAATATATCGAAAGGATACCTTTAAACCAGTGGTCCCCAACCTTTTTTTTACGCGGGCCACAAACCCGTTGTACTCCTGGTGTCGCGGGCCGCAACCAAAACTTTTTAGGGGCAAAAAAAATGTTGTTTAAAAGAGATGTTTGATTTTGGGCCAGCTCTATGTACACCACATAGGTAAATAGGAAAAATATAAGGGAATTTCATAAAAATACAAAAAAAGTAATTTGAAGAAGGGTACGTGCGTACAAAAATGAATATTTGAAGAGTTTTTTAATGCGAGAACCTTATTTTAGGGCGGCATTGACAGTTGTTTTGACTTGACTTTTGACGTAGGTAGTTGATAGTTTTAGGAAGAGACATCTTCTTGAGTGTCATACGTCTTTCTTTGTGAAAAGTCATGTCATTGTCAAAATGATATTCTTTGGTTAATTCTGATCTAATCCGCCATGTTTTATTTTACGTTGTGTTGCTCTCCTTAACGAATTTATTTTAAATGTGCATTGAAACGAAGTGAAACAAAATAAAATAAAGGATAGGAAACAGTTACTGAGGCATTTCACGTCAAGCGGACAACCAAAAAAAGGTGAGGTCGTGAATTTTGTTTATATTCTGGTCAGTTATACTTCTAGGTGACGTACATGTGTACACACAATATTTTTTTCGTATCATAGTTATCATTAGATAGGTCTTTTATAAACACTAAGAGGTCTCTGAGACGATTTTTTGATTTAAGTATCCGTTTGCGAGATATTTAACTTTAAATAGCTTTTTTATGTTAAAATAGCCCCTTTAAAAGCGATGTGGATGTACTGTATATGCTCTAAGTCTTAAACAATTAGAGATCACTTTCTAATTTTTTTTGTGAAGAATTGGTACATTTAAATCTTTAATTTAAGGTAAAAAAAATTTAATTTAAAAATGGTCGAAGTTAGTCAAATATCGATTTGAAATTTTCACTTCCGGTTTACTATACGCAAAATAATTCAAATTTAGAATTCGACAAAAAAATTTAAAATTTAAACTTTTTAACTACAAGAAACAATAATTTTTAGTTTTTGTTACCAATAAATTGATACAATTAATAAGCATCCAAAAATAACGGACTTCACTCTTAGTAAATTTTTAAAAGCTCATAACTCAGCAATAAAGTATGATACGAAAAAAATATTGTGTACACATGTACGTCACCTAGAAGTATAACTGACCAGAATATAAACAAAATTCACGACCTCACCTTTTTTTGGTTGTCCTCTTGACGTGAAATGCCCCTACTATATTATGTAGCTATATTTATATATAGTGTACATAGGGCTGGCCCACGCCTCATACATTTCTAGAACATCTCTTTTAACGATTTAATAATAGAATAACACAAGGTAGTTAAAAGAGTGAAACTAAACATTTAAGATGAGCTAACGACACAAACTAAAATAAAATAACAAATATGTATTATAATAATTATGTTCACTCAGTAAGATTTTTGGAAAACGCTTTTTCACAACTTTATCTAACGGTTACAGATTTCACGCGGGCCGCAGATTAAGGCCCGGCGGGCCGCATGCGGCCCGCGGGCCGCGGGTTGGGGATAGCGGCTTTAAACCTTTGAAAGTGAAAGCTATTTCTTTGTGGGATAGTTTAGTAAATACTTATATAGATTAGGCTTAGTATGTTAGGGTTAGTATGTTAGAAAGCTTAGCCGGCGAATACTGAAAATTCAAAATATTTGATGACCTTCTAACAATTATTCTACCCGCAATGGCGATAGGCAATGTTTTACGTATTCAATGGTTAATACATTACTAACTCGTATATGTTTTAAAGTAGGTTCTATAAACGTTCAGTCGTTCATGCAATATAACAATTTGAAAATATTTGTATTAAAAAATATAGAAAAAACGTACTGTATACAAAAGCGAAATTAATTTACTACCGAGCTGATCATTCCATTGTTAAGGGCCTGGAATAATTCCCAAAACAGCGCGCCAACACTCAGTAGCGGGTAATTGGATAGCATCGAAATATTTGCACAGGGCACAGCGGCCCAGGGCCCACCGGCGACCAAAAAGGCCCGCTCAGCACATGCCGCCGTTGCCATGACAACGGGGTCGACGACCCGCGCGCTGCAATACCATCAGCTTACCTACTGACTACATTGCTACACCAATCGCTTAAAGGTCTAGATGCTAAGTTATTGTGGTAATGTATACTAGAATTGTTATCCCAGTGTCAGATAGCTTACTTGAATGTTGTTTTGTCTCGGTCGCTCGATGTAATGTAAGCAGCGACAAAACTTGCGAATAAGCTATCCAGCTATCTGACACTGGGATAACAATAGTTTGTGAAGCAGGTAACTATTCTAGAAAACATATTATAGTATTGTATAATACTTATTAAAAGATACTGAAACAGGCCCCTAATCAAATAAACATGCTGGCAACTAGCAAAACAAAAAGAGCCAAATACTTACTTGACAGTTGTCCGAGCTCGTAAACTATGAACTGCGTCTAAAACTATTCCTTATCTATATCTAACTCTATGCACTACTATGTAATCGTATACTAGGTACAGGCCACCGTCTACAGGTCCACACTACTGAGTTACTGACACACTGTGTCCAGGGCTTTCAATGTCACATTTTCAAAACTGATATTCGAAAACAAAACACCGCGCACCGGTACATGTGAACGAATGCGGCCCTCGTTCTGTGCCTACAAAGCGACACAATTTACAGGGCCTAGAAAGACAAATTCTTAGCCATAATGAACTCTATACCTCCGCAATACGGACGATGTAGTACAAACCGCACGCACGGCTAAGGTAGCTCGCTCCAGTCAAATTCCATTTTCAAATTCTGGCGCGGATACAGGCTTTTCCACTAGCGAAGTAAATGCCAATTTCCTTTCCCCGAGCGTTCACACTTTAAACTCGACCTTACCCACCCAAATTAGAGTTTAAACTCAAACGGTGGCACGACTCAGACAATGCGCCACGCGATGACGTTTCCATTGAAGGAGAGTGGTATAGGGGTACACTTGAGCGGGAGAGAGAGACAAGATCCCGAGGGAAGGTAACACCAGGGGTGCATTCTCGTCTGAACCGCGGCGGGAGCACAAAGAATCGATCTTGAAGACGCAACTTCACACCTAAGTTTCAACGAAAGAAACTACATCTCCCTTCGGAGACGGTTCTGTAGACAATTGACTAAATCGCGCCTTATTGACTTAGTTTTGTAAGTTTTATGCGTAAAGTTGGCTAACTCACTTGTTTAAAGACCGTAACATTTTACTTAACAGGGTTTACTATCCAAAACAAACCAGAAACAAATGCTCATAAATTTCTAGTGAAAGACTAAGAAACTAGAAGATTGTACACGTTCTTATATTTCTACAACAGCAATTTAAAAAACCGGCCAAGTGCGAGACGGACTTGCGCACCGAGGGTTTATTTATCTATTTATTTATTTTCTCAAAATCTTACACAAGTACAAAATAAACTCGGTGTCACAAAAATCTGAAGGGTTACACCGGTTGCATACAAACTTGTAATAAAAAATAATGGCTCACGGTTTATGCCAAAGGTTTATGCATAAGATTTATATTTATAAACTAGCTTTTGCCCGCGGCTTCGCCCGCGTAAATATATTATTCCGCGGAAACACTACTTTTTCGGGATAAAAAAAATCCTATGTCCTTTACCGGGACCCAAAGTATGTCTATACCAAATTTCATAAAAATCGGTTCAGCGGTTAAAGTGTGAAGAGATAACAGACAGACAGACAGACACACTTTCGCATTTATAATATTAAGTATAGAAGTATAATATATTAGATTAATAATAGTAGTATATTAGTATAGAAGTAGGTATAGATTTGGAATAAAAAGTAGACTACGCGTTTCTCCAAAGAATTAACCACTACCATACCAACTTTCATTCAATACAGTCAAATATCCACAAAATAATATATTATCTCTCGGGAACACTGTATCTTTTTGGGAAAAAAGTGGACTGCGCGTTTGTCCAAAGCATAAAACACTACCATACCAACTTTCATTCAAATCGGATCAACCTTTTAGCAGTGAAAGACAGTCAAATATACACAGAATAATACATTATCCCTCAGAAACACCGTACTTTTTCGGCATAAAAAGTAATAGGATACTTTTTATGCCGAAAAATTACGGTGTCCTTTCCCAGGACTCAAAGTATGTCTATAACTCTATACCAAATTTCATCAAAATCAGTTCAGCGGTTAAAGCGTGAAGAGGTAACAGTCAGATAGACAGACACACTTTCGCATTTATAATATTAGTATTGTAAAAACTTTTGCGGTTTGCTGCAGAGTAGGCATCTACAGACACACGAATTTGGTACGGAGCGTACAGCGGACCATATCCGCAAACCGAATCCGGTGTCGCTACACACGCACGGATTTGGTACGATGCAGTGGACCGAAAAGCTCGACACTCGTGTGTTCGATTTTCAGTTCTATTGCATTAGCACAGAGTTCTATTTACAGTGCTGTTTTTCGACGACGCGATGATTCCCGAAATTAATTGATAACAGGCAGTGATATCAACTCTCACAAATATTTCTACCCAAACTTTACCCCTGATAATTATACCATTGACAGGTCTAAGAGATAATAAGCTAGAAAGAAAGGTTATGTGTTTAACATAAAGACTTACGCGTGAATAACATAAAACTAACTTTTCTTAATCTGATTTCACTCCCAATATTATATTTTCATATCCCTGACTATATACACACATTTATATAATTTTTATTATTACATACAAATTGGTTCATAAGGAGTAAACTCTAAACATCCTGGCCCCTAGTAAACCCCCGTAGATATTTTCCCTAATTTTGGGTGGTAAATCCCTAAGTTGGCAACACTGACACCGTTGTACGGCCTAACCGCCGGACTGCTCTACACACGCACGGATTTGGTACGGAGCGGACCAAATCCGATGCGGATAGCTGCGAACTCTTCGCCTTCTTCTTATGTTCGCCGGACTCGCACGATCGACACGCTCGGATTTGGTACGGAGCGTAACAGATCCGCTGTACGCTCCGTACCAAATTCGTGTGTCTGTAGACACCATTATTCGTAATAAGATACCTACCAAGCTTCAAGTTCAACCTAATATACAATTACTTAGTACCTATAATATGGTAGGATACTCAAAGATATAACATCAATTTAAAGTTTATTTCACTAAAATTAAGGAAGACGAATGTTATAAAAGTTGAAAATATTTTTTCACAGAATAGAAATATAGTATTTGAAATTATAAAACAGTTATTCTTCTTTTCTGCTCAGTCAATATCAATACGTACGGTTAAAAGACTATGGCTGTGTTCCGCCGAAAATAGAGCTTGTTAGCGCTTGCTAGCGCTAAAAAAACCGATTATCCGCCAGGGCACTTATTTTGCTAACTTCAATAATGCTAACATAATCCGCCATTTTACTTATTTTATACCAGCGGTTGCCATTTTGCCTACGTTTTATTTTCCGCGGAACACAGCCTATGTATGCGGCTTAATTTTGAATTTCGAACGCAAATATTTCAAGAGCCTGAACGAAATAATATCAAGGTACATTTTTACCGGCTAAAAAAATAGTCCCTAGGTAACTTATTAAAGTGCACCGAATAAGTTGACCTCTCGCTCAAAGCAAATTCTTAATATAAGTAGATCTTGTACTATTGGTTTACTCCTTCGCTATTTATTATTTGTGTTGAGTAGGATAAAAATAGATTTATTTTTAAAATTTTAATTTAATAGTTTTATTTCAAGAGAAAACATGCGAAAAATGATGATTTATTACGGTTTGTGAAGCAAGTTCAAAAATACAGTTTTTTCATGATCCCGTGGGAACCGTTTTGGTTTCCAAGAAAAAAAAATACTCTTAGTTATTTCATGTTCCAATCTACCTTTGTGCCAAGTTTTATTTAAATACGTCGAGTAGATTGCCTGAAATAACGTCAAACAGGTAGGTACAGTTTTTTGAAGATCCCATGGGAACCCTTTAATTTTGCGGGATAAAGAGTATCCTATTTTACCCTTCAGGTCCTAAGCTACCTACCTGCCAAATTTCATTTTATTCCATCCAGTGGTTTCGGCGTGATGTGATAACAAACACACTGACAGACAGACAGACATTTTTTTCAAAAACGTTATTTTTAGGTTCTGTGGCCTTTATAGACCCCCCATTTTGATTTTCACTTAGATAACTTTAATGTACAGACATGACCCCTCTACAGATTTATTATATGTACTAGCTTTTGCCCGCGACTTCGTCCGCGTGGAACAGTTACTTTGGGATATCGCTAAAATTTACCCACAACTTCATTTACGTAGAAGGAGAACGCGCTTCCCCCTCACAACTACCCGCTGCGCGCCGTGCATTATTATTGCGCGCTTGATTATTTTATTACCGCGATATCTTCTTAAATACTCATTGAAATCAAATGATGTAAACGGTAAATTTCTTCTAGATTAAATGCTCGTAATGAATTTTACTTGGATAAGGATTAGTATCATATTTATGAAAACAACTTCACCAAATATTATACTTACTTTTAGCACAAATTTGGTTAGCATAAAAAGGTTATAGTGAGCCAACTTTAAATAGATATACAGTCGCGGAGTTTTTTTTTAGAACTTTTAGGGAAACAATTTTGTCACATAATTTTAGCGAAACTTCAACCGTTTCCGCAGCGTACACAGCGAAAGCTCTCAAAAGACAAAAAAATAACTTAACCTAACCAAGAGCATGTCAGGACATGTCTAAGGAGGGTTCCGTAACTATAAACGCGTAATATTCTTTTAATTACTCCAAAAGTTACTGTCCGATTTGGTTCACAATAGTTTTCCTAAAGAGTTTTTAGCATGATCTATCAGCATGAAAATTTGCAAGTTTCTATCTCCTATAGTTTAAAAATGCTAGGGGGGGGGGGGGCAACTTACAAACTACTTTGGAGGCCGATTACTCGAAAATGGTCAACTTTATAAAAAAGTAACGTATGAAACCTTGCCTTTATTTTAAAAAACCTATTCTACGATACCCCACACGATGGGGTAGAGTGAAAAAATATTTTTCATCCACACTTCACATGTATGGAGAGCCACCCCTAAAATATAAAATTATTATTTTTTTATGATCCCGAAACCGACGAACAGAGCGAAACTATAAGGGTTCCTTTACGTGGTAGAGCCATGCTTCTGCACGAATGGGCCTGCTCGACCGGAGAAATACCACGGGCTCACAGAAAACCGGCGTGAAACAGCGTTTGCGCTGTGTTTCGCCGAGTGAGTGAGTTTACCGGAGGCCCAATCCCCTACCCTATTCCCTTCCCTACCCTCCCCTATTACCCTATTCCCTCTTAAAAGGCCGGCAACGCACTTGCAGCTCTTCTGATGCTGCGAGTGTCCATGGGCGACGGAAGTTGCTTTCCATCAGGTGACCCGTTTGCTCGTTTGCCCCCTTATTTCATAAAAAAAAAAAAAAGTATTACGGAACCCTAAAAACGATTTTGTAACATTCTTAATTGGTGCTTCGCTCGTATTGAGTTATAATGATGTTATAGGCCTTCCTCGATAAATGGACTATCCAACACAAAAATAATTTTTCAATTCGTACCAGTAGTTCCAGAGATTAGCGCGTTCAAACAAACAAAAACAAACTCTACAGCTTTATAATATTAGTATAGATCTCGCGTAAATAAAATATCCCACGGGAATGTTTCGTGATAAAAAGTAATGCTTTTAATTTACTTACTTATCTGTCAAATGTTACCAAGTTGACCATGTTAAGTTGGCCTCCGGCTCGAAGTAAATTCTTAGTTTAAAGAGACCTTGTAGTATTGGTTTTACTCCTTCGCTATTTATTATTTGTATTGAGTAGGATAGAGAATAGATTTATTAATCTGAAACATCTATAGGCGAGGGTAAACCTAATTTTTTGCGTGGTGAAAATGGCCGTGGCGACGCTTCGCCACACTTTTGAGATTTTTGGGGCCATTTTGAAATTTGACGTATGGTGAAAACACTATGGAGAAAAAAAGTGTCTCCAATTATATGGCCCACTTTTGAGATTTTTGGGGCCTTTTTGAAATTTTACGTATGGTGAAAACACTATGGAGAAAAAAATTGTCTCCAGTTAAATGGCTCACTTTCGAGATTTTTGGGGCCATTTTGAATTTGACGTATGGTGAAAACACTATGAATAAAAAAGTGTCTCCAATTAAATGGCCCACTTTTGAGATGTTTCACTTCTACCGGCACTCCCGAAGTGCTACCCGTTTTTATTTTTGAGGTTTTAATTTAATAGTTTTATTTCAAAAGAAAACAAAATAATGCAGTTAAAAAAGATGATTTAATGCGAAAAATGATGATTTATTCCGGTTTGTGAAGAAGGTTCAAAAATACAGTTTTTTCATAAACTCGTGGGAACACTTTTGTTTTCCAAGAAAAAAAAATATCCTGTTAGTTATTTCATGTTCTAATCTACCTTTGTGCCAAGTTTCATTTAAATACGTCGAATAGATTGCCTGAAATAACGTCAAATAGGTAGGTACTGTTTTTTGATGATCCCATGGGAACCGTTTCGTTTTTCGGGATAAAGAGTATCCTATTTTACCCTTCAGGTCCTAAGCTACCTACCTGCCAAATTTCATTTAATTCCATCCAGTGGTTTCGGCGTGATGTGATAACAAACACACAGACAGACAGACAGACATTTTTTTCAAAAACGTTATTTTTAGGTTCTGTGGCCTTTATAGACCCCCCATTTTGATTTTCACTTAGATAACTTTAATGTACAGACATGACCCCTCTACAGATTTATTATATGTATAGATAGATAGATATTTTTTTATATTTGAGTTTATTGAATGAAAGGTAAATTGCGGCTTACGATTTATGACGTATTTAAAAAAACTACTAACTAGATCTTGTTCAAACCGATTTTTGGTGGAAGTTTGCATGGTAATGTACATTATATATTTTTTTTAGTTTTACCATTCTCTTATTTTAGAAGTTACTTAGTGTCTGTCGCGTTTTCTATTCAGTTTAGAAAAAAAATTATATTAGAAACCTCAATATCATTTTTACCCTACACGTATGGGTTTGATGAAAAAACAATTAGATTTGCAGTTCTAAGTATGGGGAACCCCCAAAATGAATTGTTTTTTTTTTTTCCATTTTTGTGTGAAAATCTTAATGCGGTTCTGAGAGTTTCCGAAAAAAGTGGCTGTGACATACGGACGGACAGACAGACAGACATGACGAATCTATAAGGGTTCCGTTTTTTGCCATTTGGCTACGAGTCCCTAAAAAATATATGAAATTAGATTTATGAATAGGAGTAGCCTATGTAACTCAAACTAAAAGTTACATAGGCTACGTTTGTCGTTTATGCAGCACAGGCCGCCTATTTTATGCACGAAAATAGTCACGATAAGATACGCCTCGAAATCCTTACTAATAATATTATAAACGCGAAAGTTTGTAAGAATGTATGAATATGTTGATGTGTGGACAATTGGACATACATTTCACTACATACTACAGGAGGGCTAGACAAGATGCATTAAATAATATCGACGGCGAACTTCGTGAATAAAAAATGTATGGGATTGACATAAGCGTGCGTTAAATGACATATTCAGTCGTATCGTTAAAAAAATTGGTAGCCAAACAGCCACTTTGAACGAATACGCTAACGATGCACCCATATAACGAATTGCTCTAACGCGTTTCTCCATACAATGCCTAGACAAGCGGCCGTAAGTGACATTTAGCAGATCGTGATCTTTATCTTTATCGACCTAACGATAAAGATACCCAGATAGCTACCTTTATCGCCTCAACGAACAATATGGCGGATTTTTATTGATCAGCTGTTATTTGTAAATAATAATGATTTGCCTAAAGTTGCCTAAACGGTCTATAAAACACCTTCTGCTAGTAGTCTATATTGCAAAAAGTCAAAAGAATTCAATCTAAAGTATTCAATAAATCACAATTATTGTCAATACCTAATATGTAATTCATTGTATTCAAGTATAATTCAACACTTTGTTAAAATATAAATTTCTTAATTTGTAGCTTACTTGCAGTTTGTAATCTTTACACGCTACTATATCAGCTGAAAGCAATCTTTAGGTGTATAGTAGGTACCTAAATTACTACTATAATTTAGGTACCAAATGGAGTTCATAATTAAGCAAGTTTCTCTGAAACTTCCTTAGAAATAAAGATTTGTATTTAGTAATTAAAATTTATAAGTTTTTCAATGTAATGATATTTTATTGTCATCGATGCTCAACACCTTCGCCTTATAAATGGGTTAGAAGGACACAAACACCTCATAAAAGTTTTGAAATATTTGCTATTATACTTTGATTAATTATTACAAATTTAATATTATATATCTATGCTATTATACACCTATTATAAACAGTCAAGTAGTGTTAACCAATTAAATACTTAATATTTAATCTCTATAGTATATTTGTGACTAAATAATTCGTGCCGTATCAAGTGTCCGTATTAGGATTGATTAAATAATAACAATACAAGAGTATCTACATTTTATTTTACTTTTTAAAGTAAGTTTTACATGGTTTTAGTAAGAAAATAAACTTAAAATGTAAAAATACTTTTATTTCTTGCAAAGGAATTACATAATGCAGATATTTCTTTAAATAATTAGTTTTATCTCAAGTCACATAACCAATAATAACATTATACAATTTAAAAATCAACACAGCTAATAATTATTATTATTTACACGCACTAGTTAGAGCCTGTCACAGAATGAATACAAATTAACTTAGGTTCGTAGCGGTTTTGATACATTAATAATTACATTATGATTTATATCACTTCTCACTATCAGTGGCGAAGGCTGCTTCTTCAAAGGGAAGCCGGAACCTGTATCATAGGTAGGGATTTCTATGAAGGTTTGCAAAAGGTATGTGACAACTCTACCGGTGAAGGAAAACATCGTGAGGAAACCCGCACATAGTTGGCCCCAGACGTATTGACTAGTCATTCCTCTGGACTAGGGTGGCTATGTTGTGAGAATGCCGTATGCGCTTGGGAAATCATACGATATTTAAAAAACAACTGTCCCAGGCACTACAGTATTTCAAGAGTGGTTACTTCGCTCGGAGAATACTGTATAAATCATCCATCATCGGATGTAAAGGCCTAAGTTAGGTAAATTGTTATTTTGATAACAAACAAAAATAATTGTACTTCATCTTCTTCTTCTTCTGGCCAGTTTTTTTTTTTACCAGACATGGATATAGTCCTAAGGATAGAAGACTCCGTATTTTGTAATTGCTAAAAAGAACTGTATTGCCTTGGTAATAGAGTGTATTTCACAATGCACGTATCATAGAGGCAAATCCGAGCCGAGCGAGATAGCCATAAGGGAGGCCAGGGCAGGATAGCTCCTGACGTCACAGCTTGTTAGAGAGAGAACGTAAATTGGTCAATACTTGTGAAGAAACGAGACAAAAATGTTATGTTTTGTCCCTTTCGCTGTAACCGGGTTTTTGGCACAAGGCTGTCAAATTTGACATTCTTGTGCCAAACAATTATCAGCTGTGAAGAGTGAGGTTTCGTATTATTTGAAATCTTTTGTTTTTGGTGTGTTTTATGTTATATACGCTTTTGAGATAGAGACTCCGTGTATTTTTAAGTATTTTAACAATGGGTGGATGCAGTATTTTGAGGCGCAAAAGTCGCAGCGAAGGAAAATGTGCTGCCGTAAATTTTCACTCGTAAGTAGCTATAGCTCGTGTTTTTTTAGTTTGTGATTGCATATTACTTAAGAATGATGATATATGGACGTAAATACAATCATATTTTCCATAGAAAGTGAGATGAAATCTGTATTTTTTACATAATTCGTAACTTATTCTAAAAATATATTTGTCTTAGTGTTGCTATTTAATTTAGTACCAAAATATACTGACTAAAGTTCTTTCGGTAAAAATTTAGTATAATATCCCACGATCCCACGATTTATGGAGGAGGGGGATAAGAGGGGAGGGGAGGGGGAAGGTTGAAGCCCCACTCTCCCCATCAGGAAACCCACAGTTACTGAGATATTAGTGGTTGAAGTTTTTAGTTGGGAGTAATAAGGCGACAGCTAACCCTTACCTCCACAAACCTCACTAAACATAAATTTTGGATACATAATCAATTCAAATAGAAAATAATCTTAAATTAATTGCTCGTTCACTTTAACTTAAATAAATCTATTATAATATAGTAATCAATTCGGTTTTACTTTTAGGTCGGTCCACAATAGACGCAGGTATTAGTCTTCTATGCAGTATATTTGGGGCCTGAGAGGGATCACATGATGCACTTGGTGTCTTTTGTGATCTATCCAAGGCTTTCGACTGTGTCGAGCACGCAGCACGCTACGTTGGTCAGAAAATTATAAAGGGACACGGCACTTCAACTTTTAAGTTCTTATCTTAAAATAAGAACGCAGAGAGTAGAAGTAAATTCTACAAGGTCTACTGGGACCAAAATAGGACTAGGTGTGCCACAAATTTAAAAAAGTTATATAGTATATAGTTAATTTATGAAATGATTTTATTAACGATTGCACACCTTAGGAATAAGATAGACCCTTGCAAAGCTGCTTCCATGTAATTAAGTTATTTTGACTTTTGCTATATTATATGTCACCGTAAAATTGTAAAAACCGTTAGATTATAAAATAACTAACTAGATGGTAAAAATATGTCGAAAGATTAAAAACTATATACCTATTTATAATCTAACGAAAAACAATGTGTTAAATTATAGACAGCGTATTCGCGTCGGTAGTCAATCAGTATTTTACAATTTCACTAGTTTTATTACAATCTAAAGGTTTTTACAATTTTACGGTGACATATAGATTAAGTTACTACATTGTAAAAATATTTTTTGAAAATAACAACTTTTCCATATTTTTGCTAAAAAGTGGCCCCGTGCGAGTTTCTTACGCTGGTTCTTCTCGACGGGCTAGTTTCTTTTATATGTATTTTAACTGTTTAATTTTTAAATGTGTTGAAGTGAATGAAGAATGTTTGAAACATCTACTTAAATAAAAAACTATTTACTTTTTTGATATTGTTTAATTTTTAATATTATTTCATTTTATTGTTTAATTTTTATATTAAGAGAAATACCTACCCTACCTAACAGTATTAATAGTAAGACTTTTTGGTGGTTTATGCTTGGACTACTTCAGAAAAAGTCAAAATCACCATATAAGTTTCGACGAGTTCCCTCGATTCCTCATAGATCCCATCATCAGGTCACCACTTTTTACACCCATAGGAACCCTTTACATAAAAAAAATCTAAAATTGATCCACAGACAGCGGAATAATCGTTAATTTTAACAAAATTACTAGTATTTGAAGCCATTAAACCATACAAATTGTATGAGAGGCTCAGTAACTATGGTAAAGGCCTTTTTATCATTTTCTTTTTATTATAACCCCTAATAATAATATATAACTAGCTGTCTCGACACACGTTGTTATGTCTTAAACATGAACTGAAATGAATAAATTACTACACTTATAATGCATCCTACGTCCTAGTCCTACACCTACAACCTTTTTCATTATTTCTCACTGTTCAAGCCTACCCTAAACTTCCGCAATTACAAGTGTATTTCAGCTCGTCAACACACTGATGCTTGAGAGACCTATGGGAAAGGAAATTTTTTGTAGTTCCTGACCCCTGTTCCCGCCCTAAATGCTGCTATGGTGCTCAATTGAGCAGTTTCGGTGAGTTGCCAGTATCAGAGTGATGGTCATTAAAGCAATGAGAATGGAAAATACAATGGCTTTTATATCCTTTTAATTTTATGATGCATAGATCTTGACATATTTATTTATTTATTTATTTATTTATTTATTTATCAGGTATAGTAACAGACAACAGAGTAGACTTATATTACTAAAAAGAAACAATAAAGGAAAAAGCATTTTACACTGTAGTCCTATAACTACTATACACAACATAAAAAAAAAAACATTCTATAAAATTAATAATGATCATCAAGTACTCCTAATAAATACAATTTAAATACTATAATAAGTTATCCTATTTTACTATAATTAAAAATTACTTCCTTATTACATAACATTCAATAATAAATAACCAATTCATTCATTCAATGTTGTAATATTAGCTTATAATAATTTATTATTTAAACAGACAGATAATTACTCCCACACTTTAAATATTTGGCAATTATTTAATAATTATTAATATTTATGTCAGTCAGTAGCTATGTATGTCAATAGAATAAAGATATAGTATATTTTTTATAATAAGTCAACAATAGAAATAAAAGTCAAAAATAGAAAATAAAAATTAGGTAGGTAGGTACTTAACATTTAAAAATTCATAACTCAAAAAATTAAGTATGTCACATAAAATTCATAATACAAAAAATTAAATATTGTCAATATCTTTCATGAATCTATAAATATTATGTCAATAAATTGTGTTAAGGATTACATCTAATAAATAATAATATTAATTGATTTAAATTCTTTATAATTTATAATTATGATTTTTAAAAAAAAAATTGATTATTTTATTTTTAAAAGACAGTAAACTACTAAAAAATATGTCAAAGTCAGAACATATATTGTTATATAATGAACACATTCTAACCATGGGACTATTTTTTGCTATATTATTTCTGTATCGAGGTATGTCAAAGAGTTGAGGTATACGCACGGATCGGGTAGGAATCTTTATTGAGATTTCATCTAAAATCTGCGTGTCAAAGATGCCATTTACTATCCTATGCAGAGAACTTAAATCAGAGACCTGCCTACGCCCTTCTAGACTCATTAGACAGAACCTATTAAGTCTTTCTTCATACAAAGGTATTTTTTTTCTAATCCCACACTTAATACATAAAAGTCTTACAAATCTACGCTGAATTGATTCTATCCTGTCAATGTGGTTGTGATATATGGGACACCAGACCGACGAGCAATATTCAAGGATAGATCTTACCAGGGCAGCATATAGTATGATCCATGTCTTGGTACTTTGAAAAGGTTTGGCAGTACGGTAAACAAATGATAACATTTTATTTGCTTTACTGCAGATGTGATCATAGTGATGTCTAAACGATAACGATGAGTCAAAAATAACACCCAAGTCCCGCACTATATTAACACGTACAACTGTAGCGTCATAAATAGTATAATTATATAAAATAGGTTTTTTGTTTTTTGTGAAAGATATTACTTGACATTTTTTATTATTAAGTGACATGAGATTGAGGCTACACCAACTAACTACAGTATTTAAATCTTCCTGCAGAGCTAAACAGTCCTCAATATTATTAATACGACGAAATATTTTTATATCATCAGCGTATGCCAGACATTCACTTACTATTTCACACAGCAAATCGTTTATAAATATAAGGAACAACAAAGGACCCAGATTAGAACCCTGGGGTACTCCAGATGTAACCACAATAGGGGCCGAGTCATATCCTCTCAAGGCAACCAACTGAGATCTATTATTAAGATAAGAAGACAACCAGCGATGCAGATTACCATGTATGCCTAAATGTTCGGCTTTTGCAAGTAAAATATCATGATTCACCCGGTCAAATGCCTTAGAAAAGTCTGTATAAATTGCATCAGTCTGTGCTCTGTCGTTAAAGGTGTTGCAAATGTACGCCGTGTAAGTTAATAAGTTTGTATTGGTAGACCTGTTGGACACAAATCCATGCTGTTTTGGGCTTAAAATATGTCTGAAATGGTTATAAATTTGTTTATGAACGAAGCTTTCTAAAATTCTTGCAAACCAACTAAGTATGCTGATGGGACGATAGTTCGAAACTACTTCTCTATCGCCCTCCTTGTGTATAGGTGTAATCCTAGCTATTTTCCACAAAGATGGGAAACAACCTTCATATAATGATTTGTTGTAAATTAAGGTTAAAGGCAACGCCAAAGACGAAGCACAGAATCGTATAAAGACGGGCGGTATTCCATCTGGACCTGCCCCTTTAGACAAATCAATAGCCTTCAAGTTTTCTAAAACATCAGATAAGTTTATTTCAAAATTAGATATTGATAAATGAGAAGATTTAAATTTTGGTTTGTAGTTCACTGTTGTACTATTTTCATAAACAGAGGAGAAATGATTAGCAAATAAATTAACGATATCCTCACCAGTGTTGGCAGTTTGATCTTGATAATACATTCTATTGGGAATATCATGAGTCTTTCTTTTTACTTTGGTATAACGCCAAAATGATTTAATATTTACCGTCAGATCACTCTCAACTCGTTCAACATATGATTTGAAACATTCATCCATCGCATCTTTAACTCTAGACCTTAACATTGAAAAGGTATCATAATCCCGGGGATTTCCAAATTGTTTAAATCTATGATGATACTTATCTTTAGTTCTTATAAGTTTCTTAAGGCCTTGAGAGAACCAAACAGGGTATTTATTACTTCGTGCTTTAGTTTTGGGTGTATGCTTTTCTATTAAAGTGTAAAGAGTGTCATAAAATAGATGTACCAATTCATCACAACTGAGAGATGAAGCATGACTTTCCCAATCGATTTCACGAAGATCATCATTACATTGTGAGAAGTTAGTTTTACGGAAATAGAATCTTTGGAAGGAAGAATTAAATGCCAGGGGTTTAAAACATGTAGCTGTATTCAAATTAAGTTCAAAAGGGGGGTGATGCGAATCAGGCCAACTGATGGGTGTAGCAGGCATTATTTTATACAATTCACAGTCCGTAATGACTAAGTCCAGTAGCCGATTGTTAGAATTTAGTATCGAATTTATTTGACGCAAGGTTGTACCATGTATTAAATTATAAATGGCTTTGGATTTGTCACAAGTAAAATTCAATGGGCAACCAGAATCATACGACCAAGTAATATCTCGCAAATTAAAGTCACCTAAAATGCACGTCATGTTATTAGTTTTAGATGCATTTAAAACCACACCACAAGTATCTACAAATTTTGCCACCACATCTGCAGAAATATAGTCTGGAACGTAAACTATACATAAATTAAGTGTTGTACGTTTATTAATCCTAATCTGTAACCAAAGATCCTCCATTAGACCACACTGCCAATCATTGCGAACCACAAAATTTAGATTCTTTGACACAGCAATCAGTACACCACCTCCATGGTGTTTATTATAATGATTAAGAAATGTTCTACTTCGATCCCTGCGTATAACATTGTACCGATCATCAATCAGTTCCGGGGAAAATACAGTGTCATCTAACCAAGTTTCACATAAACAAATAATATCATAATTATTAATTAGAATTTCATTAAAAACTTTAACAACCTTTGTCTTTAAACCTCGTACATTTTGATAATAAATTGATAAAGCCATTACTAATACTTAATTAACTAAATAACTATTTATGTGATAAACTACAAGGTAAATATTAATGAATGAGTTTAAGGCTGTCCATACTTTTGATTAAAATCATCGGCGACTCTTGGTTCTTTCTCACATATATCCTTCCATTTCGAACCCATATAAATTGGTAGGCACACTCTTTTGCCTTGCGGCGGGCTGCTGCATGAAGCGACTTATTTGCTGGAGAAAGATGTTCAGCTATATAAACAGGCTTTTGATCACCAGCAATTCCTAATAGAGCAGTGTTTAGTTTATTACTTGGGTTCGCCTTATTATATCTGTGTACTGCTGAATAGAAATCATCGCGACGTCTTATGTCTTTGAACTTAACTACAATAGCTCTAGGTTGCTTGCCCTCTTTGTTTTGTTTGGCAACTCTAGTACAGTATACTAAGTCGCCTTCATTTAATTTATGCCCAATAACATTAGAGCATTGCTGGACTAGATTAGTCAATATTTCATTGCGGTGTTCAGGTACGCCATGCATTTCTAAATTGTTTTCGCGTAAGTACTGCTCAATGTTATTCATACGGTTAGATAGGTCACTTACTGTAGCTTTTAGTGTAATGTTCTCATTTTTTAGGGTTTTGTTTTCATCTAATAAAGTTTCTGTAGTCCGCTTCAAGTCATCGTGCATTGAGCTTATGAAGTCAACGGAACTACGCAGCTCTTGTATCTCCTCTTTAAATGCAGTGATTTCTGTTTTTATGATCTGCTTTAACATTGCTGGTAATTCAAGTTTTAAAGCTTTGAGTACTTCATTGCGGATTGCTGTTATGAGATTTGTATTGTCATGGGCAGGTGAAGAATCTCTGATATCACTTTTAGCGAGCTTGCCACCCCTATTACGGAGAGTAACATTGCTGTCATCAGAAGCCTGAGTGAAATTACTATCAGATGTAGTAGGCGTAGAATCCTTAATATTCCGCACAGGTGTATTTGTATTTCCGGATTTTGGTTGCTTACTCATACATTCATGACACATCCAGTTTGTGTAATCTTTAGATTTTGAGCGAAACAACTGCAATGATATATTGGCACATTCCAAGTCATACATTTTACTACAGTTCCGACATTGAATCAAATCTGGCTATGTAATTTTAGTTTTACATCCAGCGCATATCTTAGTTTTATTTTCCATATTAGTAATTGTCTATAAATTCCAGGAATACTAGATAATATATTATTATAATTTAATATCTTATAGTATTTTTTTGTTTTTCTTTGCAATAACGTATTTACACATAAAAGTAAAACGATTGTCTATGTTACAATTTATAGTCTGTTAAATTGTGTCAAGTGAGTGAATGTCACAATACAATGTCAGTTGTCAAAATCAGCTGTTCGGCCAATGGCTTGCTCGACAGTGTGAACCGTTGTAGTAATTTTATTTTTATTGGTTTATTTTCTTGTTTAAAATTCAGTATCTTTTAATTACAACAATAATTTCCATACCTTAATGATTAACTGTATTGCAAATGTGAAGTGGTACTGCAATAATTGTTCACTCACAATGTTGTTAAAGGTTATAACCACAACTTATCACTTTAAAAGTAAGTAATTATTAACTTTTTACCACTTATTTTTAATTAATCGTTAGGAGCTCTTTACAGAAATTGTTTACATTTAGATAAAAAAAATAATACTCGAACTATTTTAATAGTACATATGTACTATTAAAATAGTTCGAGTATTATTTTTTTAATTTACAAAGAGTTTGAATGAGATTCAAAACAATATAAAATGTGCCAAATCGATCCAGCCGTTCTCGAGTTTTGAGTCCCTTGTGAACGGGTTATAAAGTATCCTATGTCCTTCTCCTAGTTTCAAGATACCTCACCAATTTTCAGCCAAATCGGTTCAGCCATTCATGAGTTAAAAATATTTTTACCACGTTCATAATATTTTTTTAATATATCTATTACTTTCGGTCTCGTCCTAGATTTTACTTAATAATAGGTGTCGATCGAGACCAAAGACTTCTAATCGAGACTGAAAATCCAGGTACGATTGTACTTTAATCGCATGTTTTCTTAAAACCTCTGACTCATAAAAAATAACTAGAACAATTTAATCGCCAGTATTAAAATATTGTACTTATTTTAATAATGAGTGGTGTAAGGGAAAACTCGTTTTACGGTTCTTGTTTATTACTGACTACGACGAGAAAACTTACATGTGCATCCTAAGATCAAGACAAAAATACCACAATTGAAGGCTATGTTTGTACATGGCAACACCTAGTGGGTGAGCGAGATGCACTCTAGTGGTTACAAGAGCTGCGGATCTAGAGGTTCTTAATCTTAGAGGGAGGCCGTGTGTCTCGTTCTTGCATGTTGCCAACCAGAAAAATGTTGGTATTTTTAAAAAGTAACTTGAAAAATCTTAGATAAAACGAGTGTACTTTATTATTATTTTAACAAATGTTTATAACTATATCATATTCTAATTAAAAAAGTTAGAAATAGTCATTTAATACTAAATAAAAATGCAGTTTACATTAAAACCTTTTCCTTCTTTTTTATTAGATGGTATCATTCGCAAGACAATAGATACGCCATTACAGTCGGACAAGGATCTTTTGGCACTTGGATGGGGGCGTGAGTGTCGCAAATAAGAACAATACTTATTACTAAAAGTGAAATTTTACAAGACGGCGATGTTATTACTGATTTTATCCACGTGCCAAAAGGTATGTGTCGCAACTACAAAACAATACAATTTAATACTAAAAGTGACATTTTACAAGACGGCGATGTTAGTTCTGATTTTGTCCACGTGCCAAAAGATCCTTGTCAGACTGTACACATATTTTATGCTGAACACCGGATAATATTAAAATTCATAATAGTACCAGTGCTGGATTTGCTGGACGCACCGTGAGTATGGCCTTTAGTGTAATCTCTTAAAATCTGTTTATAATGTGTGTCCTATGACCATTTGGCAAGAAATCTGTATAAAATCTGTATTATCAATGAAAACTAGAAGATAATTAATTAAATAATGTATTATATAATATAATTATTCAAAATAGAACTCTGGAGTCATACAATAGATAAACAGTTATCCAATTGTGTGTCTAATTTATAATCCTCTGAATTTTTCCCGGTGTTTCGGATTTCGGTGCATATTGAAGTTCCAGCCCACGAAGTATAGTTAACAAGGAGTCCGAACGTAATGTTAAAATAATGGTCTCAATTACTGGGACAGATTTTTGCCGGTAGAGCGCGCGACGGTTCGACATGCACTCGTTTGAAATTACGCGGGAAGTTTAAAATTGCTATTGACAGCTCTGGAAAGATTGAAATCTTATTATATAAAAGTTTTAGGAAATTCTTAGAAACTGTTCTCGAAAAATAGATACCGTAGAACACGGTAATTGCCTAACGGTAATTTAAAAATAATTGTAATAAATAATAGTATTGGCAACACTCGATATAATAGTATTGGCAACACTTGGTACTCGTCGGTCTCGCACGCCTAGCGGCAGAAAAGAGAACTAAGATCTGGTCCTATTATTGTGTACATGATTATTATTAAAAAGCCTATACCGTTCGGACTCCTGGTATCTATGCTTCATGTTCCAGCCTTACAACCGTAATAATCGGCCTTGTTAAATAAGTACCTACTTTATTCTTATTGTAAATATCTACACTTGAAATTTGATTCCATTTTATACAAAACACTCTAGGAACTTTCAATAAAACTTCTAGGTACCGTTTTACTGAATCGACTGACTTGCACTGACTATTTGTATCAAAATTTGTATTTTGAACTTTGACTAGACATTAGACTTGAAAATAATACGGTGTTGAAATCATATAGGTACCTACATTAAATCTAGTTGTCTGCCTTTTTAACTTGACACTGACAAATAGTTTTATGCCGTAACGCCATCAATAATTAAAAAAAAAATATATGACATTTGACAACTTCACAACTGACGGCTAAATTCTTGAAATCATAAACAACTAACGTTTGAGCAATTCGTTGTTGCGATTCGAACAACAGTGTGCGTTTGTCTAGGGACAAAATGTCGTGATCTCAAAAGAGAAGTCGATACGACAGATCTTTCCGAATTTTAACGAAGGTAATTTGTCTAGGCGCCCTGAACGGACTATAACGAATTAGGCTCTATTTTAATGCGCGTACGAAGTCGCCGGAAACATCTAGATTCTAGTCGGACAAAGTTTTGAGCATTATTTCGATGCAAGATCTAGGTGACATCAATAAATATATTTAAAACGTCCTAAGTATACTTAGAGAGTAGGTATACTGTATATAAAGGTATCTCAACAAATAACACCTCAAAAACTAATAAAACGTGTTTGAGCGCGGGATTGGCGGCGAAACGGTATTACGTATTCAGTAAGAAACGTCTACGTTTGCTTGCGTTTGGTATGCTAATGCTTACAGCTAAATATTAATCAAAATAAAAACCTTTTCACAAATATTACAAACTTTTTTACTAGACTACGGTGAAGCCAAAAGTAATATATATTATTATATTGTAATAGTAGAAGTCGTAGTCGGGTTATAGTTTTTCTAAAAATTGTAGTTATTTCGTTGTAGATTCATATTTTACAAGTATTTTTATGGAAAGACGAAGCCTTCTTAGGATTGTTTTATTCTTTCCACAATAATTCAGTGGCTAATTTACCTACACGCTATTTACAAGCTATGACGACCTCTTTGGCTCAGTGGTTGCGTTACATTTGCGCTCAAGCCTGAGGTGACGGGTTCGAATCCCGCCAGGAAACAAGTCTTCTGTGTTCTTAGGTCATGGATATGTATTAATATGTGTATTATATAATAAATATCTTAGATAAACTTTATTCAGTACAAATCTTAGCTTTAAACAAGTTATAATAATAACCTAATTATGTCTAAAATTCAAAATAAACTAAAAATTAAAACTAAAAAAAGAAGACAAAGATAAATGTATATTATAAAAGTCTAAAATTTAATTCCCTTACCTGATAATCGATATCGACCATAATACGAATTCGTCGATAACTTATAAATTATTATTAATATATATATATATTTAATTTAAATGAAAAAGTGTGACAAAAATGTTATCTAACTAGTTAACTTTCTCACGCCACGTCCAGTAGTGACAATTGAATGACAAAAGCTCGCATTCATCACACTGAACAGAGAATGGTTGCTCACTGTCTGCATATTATACATACATACATGTGCATACATTCATACATACATACATCATCAGCCAACTACTGAACGTAGTCCTCCCTCAGTGAGCGCCAACCATGCCGATCTTCGGCAGCCCTCATCCATCCGCTGCCAGCCACCTTCTTCAAATCGTCGGTCCATCGTGCCGCAGGACGTCCTACACTAAGTTTGCCTAAGCGTGGTCTCCATTCTAATACTTGTCTGTTCCATCGATTGTCTGTCCGTCTGCAGACAATTCGTTGAGCAACGTCGGTGAAAGAAGAAAGGGCATTTTTGTATGGAGCACATAATTAATTTCTGGAAATTGTTTCTTACTTGCTATACTATCGAATGGTGCAATATATAGGATGTATTTTCTCCCATGGCTTAGAGATTTTTCGTAATAAAATAAAATTACACACTTTATAAGCTCTTTCATTTAGTATAAGTCATGTAGTGCTACAAGGGTAGGAACGTTTTGCCCCTTCTTCTTTCTCAACATTAAAACCTTATTATCCACATTAAATCTCGAGTTTTAGCGAGACTAACGAACAGCAATTCATTTTTGTATATAAGATTACCTATACCTATAGGTACATATCATTATCATGTTCAAAACATATTACCTCTACATTGTCGCTGTGTCCCTGTATCTTAACAAAAGTGATTGGCCCAGTGTACACACTACACACTTAGACACTACACAGTAGGTACACGGTGACTTTGACGGCGCGACCCGCTGCACGCTGCCGGAAGCCGCGGCCAAAGGGAATCGCTGATGAGGCTGTTACGCGCGACTTTCGACACAAAACTGTAGCTGGCTAGATGCATACCTGAGTGAGCCGTTTGATTCGAAAAATCCCAACAAGTTTACAGAACTAGTCTCCGGTTGGATTGAGTTTTGCGATAGTTTTAGCTCGAGATACCAGGGATATACCTGACCGTGTGTCTAGTTCGTGTGTGATATCGGCCGCCGTATTACGTAAAAATAGCGATTAGCAAAAATCTTGCAGTCATCGCGCGATAGACGCGCAGTCGATTGCTGAACGTCAAATAAAATCGTATTACCTATGCGGTCGATTGCTAATCGCTCGCTGTTGTGTTTGAATCCACTTTGCTTCATTTTTGCAATATTTTTGGTACAACGCTCGCTGATTGCTTTCGCTTTGCTGTAAAAGTATCGAATTGCAATTTATAGTTCCTCGATTGTTCGGTAGAGGCAGTACTGTCGCTAGGTTGCTTCTGCTAGGTTTTTGCAGATACGTAATATGAATTTGTGATTCTGGAGCAAAATAAGCGCAATTTTTACGATTGCTTTGATTTTTCAAGATACGTAATAAGGCGGCGAGTCTGCTAAAGTTGTCTTCCAAGTTAATTACACCTTGTCGGACGTATAAGCATAATATAAGTATCGTAGACATAAAATGTGCTGTGTCAAATGAGATATGCAGTTAAAGATATAATATGGATATGAACATGGTTTCGGATTATAATATCAGTTTCGGTTACGGATATCTAGACACGCGGGAGCGTGTCAGCCAAGTTTTGAGTAACAGAACTGGCGAGCAGCACCGTGTGTAATATTACACGAACCATTTGGAGCCACTTTTGATCAATACTACTAGGATTATCCGTTAGTTTCGATTTATGACGAATGTAAGTAAAATGCAGAGCTCCGTGGTCTAGTGGGTAGACCGGTTGGTTCGCACTCAAGAGAGTGCAGGTTCAAATCCCAGGTTGTGACGTGTACCAATGAGACTTTTTCAGATCTCAAGTACACACAGGTAAGAAAAATATCGTGAGGAAACCCACACATGGTTGGCCCCCAGACGTTTTGACCAGTCATTCCTCTAGACTAGGCTGACTATGTTGTGAGAATGCCGTATGCGCTTGGGCAACCATACGACATTTAAAAACTAACTGTCCCAGGCACTACAGTATTTCATGGTTACTTCATCCATTAACTGATGAAAAGTCCTAAGTTTAAGTAAAATGCAAAAACTTATTTCCAATTCACAAGTAATCGTTTGACCTAAGAAACTAGTGAGTCGGCTTGGCCGGCAAATCAAATGACCATGTCTTGTTATATTCCGTCTATATCTGAAATTATCCAAAACTTTTACATCGGATTCGGTTACGGTTACAGATAGTTTTTTTTTTTCAAATATCCGATAGTTCTATCTACCTACGGAAATGGAGCTCTATAACATCCCTGTTTCAAATACATGTACAGTCGAGGTAACATTAAGTTTAGCTAATTCATGTGTGCTTCTGAAACTTGTTACTATTTCCCGACAGTAAAAAGGGCAAGTTTAACTTTCTAAGGTTCAATCCACACTTACTAGCACAAAGTCGCAGCGCAGCGAAATTTTGAAAGATAGCAAAACTCACCCTTATCGGCCTGTTTCAATTTAAATCTTAAAATTTGTTAAAAACATCGTTATTCAAACATTTGCTGGTTTTTCTCGATACAAATTTGACGTTTATCTAACCAATAGATAAATAGTATAATGAAACGGGCCGTTGGTCAACAACGTAATTTTCCTACTCAGAAAGAATGAATACTCGCGCGTCTTTTTGTCTTTTCTTACAAATTTTATCTCAGATTGTGAATATGCATTACGTTGTGGACATAAGAGTCAATTTGCTATACGTTATCTGAAGTTCGCAGCAATATCCGTGGTACTGGCGATTTAATTCGGCAGTAATTCGCTCCATTACCGGGTATATTCTGTGATAACTACCGGGCAGGTGTAATAGCTCGTCCGAACCCTCTCAAGATACAATTAATAGTCCGCCCGCCCTCCGCTCGCGCAGCCCGCCCTATTAAGTAATACGCTATAAAGGAATCTGGTTATAGAAAGCCTTTTAGGGTCAGTTATTCTACAAAAGTAAGGCTCAAAACGCGTCATTTATTTCTTGATAGAGGATAAAGGTCACACTGAGATGTGGCACGATGCTTATAGATGAATTAATAATGAGCCTAATATGTAGCGTCACGTGATGACGTGACACGTCGCCCAATTTCGATTTTGTATCGTTTTGAAAGTATCCGCCGCTTCTCGTCGTATGTTTGACTGACCCTTAAGCATGTTTTATGTTTTAACAAGAAATAATTTCATAATAATGATGCGTTTTAAAACCTTACTTTTCTAGACTGACATTTAACTGAATATTCAAATTTTTTATCAGTAGGATAATTACGTTGTGGCCACAAGGGTGAACTTGCTATATTTTATAATTAACATTTAACAGAATATAATACACATGGAAAATTACGAGATAAAATAAAACATAGACATAGCCGGTGACCATTTTGCTTGGGAGAACACCTGTAGAATAGTATTTCAAGATTTGAGACGACCACAATAATATTATCATCAGGGCCTCTAGTCAATATGCATTCGATAATTTCGACGGCGAAGTTCGAAAACAAAATGTATGGGATTTGACATAACGCATCGCTAACTGACATGTCACTTAGCGATGACTTATATCAAGACTCAAGTCCCATACATTTTTGATTTCCAAGTTCGCCGTCGAAATTATCGAATGCGTCTTGACTAGAGGCCCTAGCCATTTAAATTCAAATCATTTAATAAGAGATGTAGACGTACGTGACAAATCAAATACGCAACCCCAAACTACTTTACCGTCAGACAGCCCGGACTGCACAGAACATAGTTTAGCATAATTAGTCTTACTAATTAGTGTGTAAGCGGCAGGCCTACGTCTTACTGAGGCGCGGGGCGATGGGGGGCGAGGTGGAGGGGAGGGGGCACAAAGCAGCCGCTAATTGGCGGCGGCGCGGATCCACGCTCATTTTCATACGAGCACGTCAAGCGCGGGCTCCTGCACTAGGCCTACTCCAGGATCCTTCTCTCTAAGTGGGGGCTCACTTTCGGCAGCCCGACACGCGATGGAGAAACGAAGGTTAAATAAACTAATATGTTCACTTCCAATTTTATCTTCTACAATCTAAAAAAAAACTAATCGCACACTGTCGTGAATTCGTATATTATGTGTAAAAATTTTGGTGAATTCGGCTTGTTTCATTTGAACCTGAACAGGTTATACTGAAGAATATAAGAAAGGTTAAGTTTACTTCTTAATTACCACATAGTTGATGACAGAAGCTAGTTCTAAAGTAATAAGTTGACCCGTACTTAGTATTTAACTACTAGTGAACTACCAGATTACAGCAATTTCGTTCGCTACAAAGAACAATGTCAGTGGCGTTTAACTTTTTAAAGTATTAGGTGCATCGATGCAAAGAAGGTAATTGAAACGTTGAGCGCGGGCTCCCCGACTTGAAATTGCAGTCACGGTAATTCGAGAAGCTCGTAGGAGCGCGGGCTCCTCGAGTATAACTCTAGCCACGGTAATTCTGAAAAAGCGAAGACCCGCGATAGTTTTAAGTGGCCAGTCGAACCGTAATCATACCGCGGCGAACATCAAAGGCGAGGTAATGGCTCAGGGGCGGCGGTACACGCGGCGGGCGGGGGCGCGCAGGGTCGACTACGCGCCAGCGGGGGCGTCGAGTAGCTGGGGGTTTTGTTTGTAGTCTAAAGTCACTTGTCTCTGCCGATGGCGCGGAATGTATGTTGATTCCGCCGTCAAAGCGCATTGTCGCTCACCTTTGAGCGCATAACTCGAAACATAATTACTTTTTAGTTACTTACCTACCCCAACGTCCCCAACAAAGGGCGCAGTTCCGAGACACAATATCAAAAGTCGAAACAGAGAAAGAGCTCTTTTGTATGGTCTATAAATTCTATATAACGACCTCTGTGGCTCAGTGATTGAGCGCGTATGCGTGGTGCTCAAGCCGGGTTCCTATGCCGCAAAAGGAATAAAAAGTTTTTCTGAGTTCCTGGTGCATGGCTGTGTATTAAATATGAGTTAAATACTGGTTAAATATAACATAATATGTATAATATATCTAAATACAGTACAGTGAGGTTACAAAATGGCTCTTGCGGAAGATCGGCGCTGAGTATCCCTTGGTGTGCTAGCATTGCCGAGCTTGAGCCAATTTGCAGCTGCTAATTAACTTTTGATGTACATACATACTAATAGTTTAAGTACTTAGTTGCAAATAAACATTTATTTATTTATTATTTATTTAAACATAAAATGTTTCTCGTCTATCTTATATAGGTATATCAATAAAATATTAATTACAATTTTATCATTGTTTTTGTTAACTTGTAGCTTACGTTATTTAATCTAAATAGCTTAGGAAAATAGAAATATTATAACAACAAAGCGCACTTAATTAAAAGCTCAAGCGCTTGTGGCACTTTGCAATTTCCTCGGAAAATCCCGGAGTTTTCTTTCGATAAATCTGCATCCGGAACAATATCACTTTGCTTCCGAAGTTATAATAAATTCATATATCGCCCCTAAAGCCGATCCAAATCTCTGGGATATCTTGCTGACGGTAAAAATATCGTAAAACAATTGTTTTTTTTTTTCGTTTTCAGGGGTACATCTTTAATCTTACGATTTATTTTGGGCCTTTTTATTTTTAATGGATAATTATTATACAGTAAATTCCTCAAGCGAATAAACCACTCTCTAATTACTACTGTAGTTATTTATATGGTTTCGTACCCAAAGGGTAATAACTTGATTTCTTTGCTGATACTTCGGTGTTTGTCTGTCTGTCCGTCCGTCTGTCGCCAGGCTGTATTTCGTGAACAGTGATAGCCAGTTGAAATTTTAACAGATGATGTACCTATTTCTGTTGAATTTGTAGGCATCATTTAGTTCAAAGGCCAAGCACGAACAATTTGCGTAAAAGTTCGAAACGAACAAAGAACAATTTGTGTCATTATCGAGTGATGATTGAGGGTAATTGTATGAAAATCGACAGGCGACAGCGCCTACACATTTTCCATTCAATACGAATACTTTTTCGGAAATTTCTCGTATCTCGGCTACTTTACCTCGATTTCGCTTTGACGATTGTGCATGTAGAACACGAAAACGTAAGTATGTTTGTACCAGTCGGCACAACACCGCCCCCCGTCGCCCTCCGCCCTCCGCCGCCCTCCGCCGCCCTGAGACTGTTTGCCCACACAGATTAAACTCTCAGCCGCGTACTTATTCCGTAATGCCCACACTCAAGACGATTGTAATTTTACTTCTCCGTGCCTTCCACAAACACTTTTTTAACAACCTCGCACCGTCGAAATGAGTTTCTATTTATATTTTTATTTAAACTTGTTCCGAGTTTTCGGATTAAACGGAACAAAGTATCAAGTTGTTAATGCCGGATTCACACAGGTCGATTGCCACCGTGCGGTGCGCAACGAGTCGCTTGACACATCGCCTTGTCATTTTTGTTAGCAAAATTGCCTAGCCGGTCGCAAGTTGAACATACAATATTAGAGACGGACATATCAAAGCTAAAAATGTCCTTGCTTTGAATAATGAAAAGAAAGACGATATATTATAATATTACCGATGTAGGTAAAAGTAGAATAATATCAACAATTAATAGACTAGATGACAATTTTTTTTATGTAACTACTCAGAAGAAACAGTACCTCAAAAGTCAGTATTATACAAAATTAAAAACGCTCGTAAAATCGCTCCATACTAAAGTCGTACCTAGCTGTGACGTCACGCCTAGGTTAATGTGTATGAAGTATACACAGGAACAAATTTGTAAATATCTCCGATATTTGTGCGTTTAAGTTCATACTTGCGATAGTAAAATATGGTTTTGTATAATTATGATGTAAGTAAACTAATGATGTGGGTTTTATTTACTAATTTAGCAAATAAAATTTAAACTTTTTGTACTTTTAGATGTATCTTACTAAACTACACAAAATTCGCATACACATTTCGCTGTGCGACGAAAATCGCCCCATGTAACTCCCCCATAATAGTCTGAAACGTAATCTAACTTAAGACCAGGTAGACCAAGCGAAATAGGCATTTAACGCTTCCAAGAGTTGCCCGCAATTGCCGCAAAGCGAGCCGCGCGCCTACGTCGCCGGCGTGAACTTACATGAACCCAAAGTGTTACAGTGTAGTCGTGTCGGGAGTAGGTCAATTTATTTTATTATTTGCATTGAAAAAGATAATAAAATTCATAGATAACTGTTTTAATACAACACATAGCACACATAATTTGAATAGATATTATAGGTACCTAAGTAAAAAATGCTTAAATTTTATTCAATTACTAGCTTTTCCCCGCGACTTCGTCCGCGTGGAATAGTTACTTTAGGATATCGCTAATATTTACCCGCGACTTCATTTACGTAGAAGGAGAAGCGCTTTCACCTCACGACTACCCGCCCGCGCCGCGCGCCGTACTATAGCGCGCATGATTATTTTATTACTGCGATATCTTCTAAAATACTTATTGAAATCAAATGATGTAAACGGCAAATTTCTTCTAGATTAAATGCTTGTAATGAATAACGTATTTACTTGGATAAGGATTAATATCATCTTTATGAAAACACCTTCAGAAATAATGCTTACTTTTAGAACAAATTTGGTTAGTACAAAAATAAAAATAGTGAGCCAACCTTAAAAGATAGACATATACTGTCGCGGACTTTTTTTTAGAACTTTTAAAGGGGAACAATTCTGCCATACATCATTTTAGCGAAACTTTAACCGTTTACGCAGCGTACGCAGCGAAAGCTCTCAAAAGGAAAAAAAGACCCCCGATTTTGTAACATTCTTGAATGGTGCTCCGCTCGTATTGAGCTTAGCATGATGTTATATAGCCTAAAGCCTTCCTCGATTAGTGGACTATCCAACACAAAAAGAATTTTTCAATTCGTACCAGTAGTTCCTGAGATAAGCGCGTTCAAACAAACAAACAAACTCTTCAGCTTTATAATATTGGTATAGATTTTGACAGTTTCTATGCAGTGTGTTAATCTGTTACAAGTATAAAAACACGCTGTGTTCGATGTGTGCATGGAGACGAGTACCTATCGTTAGCTCGTGTGGTCACTAAAGTACGTGTCGTTTCGTGAGATAAAAATACTGTATCAGGTACATAGGTGTTGACGATTTGATGGTACCTACTTAGGCAGACACTTGCAAAAAATGTATTCCTACTGCCGAGTCCGCACGTTTGCCACTTGCCGCAAAATCCAAACCTCCACAAACGTTTGACTTTTTGAAAATCCGGATTTTTGAATTTTTTCTCCCAAAAATCCGGATTATCCGGATAATTCAGATTTTTTCATTTTTTTTTAATTTGTTGCATATTTTATAAAACTTCAATGTTTATTTTACTACTATTATGTAGCAAAAATTACACTCATTAGTAAAAAAAAAACAGTTACTTTTTTATAATTTAATTTAAATAAATTCTTATTTTAAGTTGTAAGTATTATAATTACAATCTGAATAAATAAAAACATAATGAGATTATATCAAAATTATATACTTAATTATATTTATTTTTTCATTTTTATAAATATTTTTGATTACGTTTGAAATCCTAGAATGTTCAGTTTTATAGTTAGTATTTTATTTTGAATAAGGTATGTATATATTGTTATTTACTAAATGTTCCAGCAGTAAAGAATTATAAAAAAGTGGAATAGCCTGTGATCTTTTTAACGCTTTTTTTACATAATTATCTACGCCACAGTTCACCACTACCGTTTTCGTAAAGTTCCATTTCTATGAGAAAGTACTAACGTAGGAAAATTATTACAGTTTAATAAAACGTAGGAAACTGAAAATCCTTTAAATTGAGATCCAGGGAGTGAAGACAAATCATTTGAAGTATGGGGCTGAACAAATAATTTTGTATGGACGAAATTGGACCACTTTTGATTTATTGAAAGTAAAAACCACCCACCTATTTGGGTAATAATTAAACACGTAAATTGTGATTTTAATTCCCTCGGTAACTAACAGAAGTACAATTAACAATTCTAAGCACAATTTAAAATCTGTAACTATTGTAAGATCTTTATTTTAACATTTTACTTACAAATAAACAGTAACATCTTACTCTTTATTGCACTTTGAAGTTTCCGCTATAAGATGAAAACTACATTACTTAAAAAAATAACAGTGGTTTACACAAATCGTTGGTGCTATTTTTGGCACCTATATCTTATCTTTAAAATATTATCTAAAAAATAATTATTTCTACGCAAAAACAGGAGCGTTGATTTTCATTTAGTTTTGCTACTGACTCGTTAGTTTAGGTTAGTTTAGTTCAATCAAATTAATTTTAATAATAAAAAAAAATATATTACTTTCATTCATTCGGAAAAACTCTCTCTAATCTTAAACCAACCAGTCAGGTATTATCGACTCCAAAACTTCTTCCCAAACTTTTTAAGAATTTATTCTGATATCATAGAGATAAGATTTAGGTATTTGGACTTAGATATTCATTATTTAGAAGATAATTTAATATAGTTAAACCACTACATTTCTTTTTAAGCTGTCATATTAATTTGGCATTCTATGATTGTAGAAATTAAAATTGCAATAATATGTTTTGACTTTCGTTAGTACGAATTCAATTAATAATAAATATAAATATACAAAGCTTTAATTGGGTTTGGATTTGCTTATTATACTTCTTACTACTTGTGCAATTAAAACTGAAACCATATTCAGTGTTTTTATAAATTGGATCACCTATTACTGAACTGTACTACTACTAAAAAATATAAAATGGTAAGTATCTTAGAAACAGTCCATACATATACATATATAGCGACCATAATATTTTAGCAGATCTTCATCCCTCGCACCTCCATTTAATGGATTGACTATGTTCTACCAAATAACTTGAATAAATGGAAAAATGTGTCAACAATTTCAACAGGACAAAAAAATAATAATATCAAATTATCCAAAGGCATGGATTTAAAGTCACGACAAAACAATTAAATTTTGGATGTGAAAATACCGAATATTGAATACTAAATTACCATGTTGGCTAAAGAATGTAAGGAATAAAAATTTACAAATCTGGTGACTAAGTAATACGACTGAATATTCCAAACTGGCAGACATATATTATATTAGCGAACAAATAACCATCTTGGCGACAATTTGTGAGTACACATTTAATTTAAGAATAGGCACATATATTTTCCCTAATGTAGGTAACTCAAAAAACATACAAGCAGCAAAACCAGCGCACATAAAAAAAAACAAAGAAGCGTACAAAATTCCCAATTTTTAATTTTCCTCGATTTTAGGGGGGTGTAGATATTGTGTAAATTGATTTTGAAATTTAAAAATAACGGATATTCATTTTTCGCAAAATTAACATAGGTGTCATTACCAGGTTTTTGGGGGTGCTGGATACGAAAATGGCATTCATTTTGAAATTCCAATATGGCGGACATACTTAATTTTATAAAAATAATATGGTTGTCCTTTTGTTGGTTTCTGCGGGTGCTGATTACAAAAAAGTCATCCATTTTAAATTTCCTTAGTAACCCCGCAACGTCATATTTTCTTCATGATGGAAGAAAAAGAAATTTGAAAATCCTGAATTTTCCAAAATTTCCATAGCTTTATACATCCCTCGTATCTCAATGTAGAGCATTTTTTTTTTATAAAATTGATTCTATCTCGGAAACGGTGCATCCTATTGAAAAAATAATGAAAATTTCCTCCCCTTAAGAATCCCGCAACACCATATTTTCTTCACGATGGAAGAAAAAGAAATTTGAAAATCCTGAATTTTCCAAAATTTCTATAGCTTTATACACTGTTTGTGTCAAAGTAGAACATTGCCATATTTTTTTTCTATAATCGCTTCTATTTTAGAAACGGAAAAATAATACTATTACTGGAAAAATAATAAAAATTTCCTCCCCCTTAACCCGGAAATCGCATATTTTTTTCATGAATGCCAAAAAAAGAAATTTGAAAATCCTGAATTTCGAAAAGTTTCTATAGCTTACATAGCTGGTACCTCTACAAACTACATGTTAATTTTACGAAGATTGGATAGTCGCCATTTTGGAAAATGAAATTGGAAGACAATTTTATAATCAGCATATGAAACATGGAAAAAGACATCCATTTTTAATAAAAAAAAAAATATACGCCATTTTGGAATTTTAAAACGGATTTTATTTTCATATTATTCTGCACCCCCAAAAACCTTGAAAACGATACCCATACCAAAGAAAGAAAAACCTCCAATAGTATCCAAAACTGGGATTTTCCGTAGCTTGCAAATTTAATTTTTAGCAGCTATTAATTTATCAATCAAATCTTTATTAGCTACTTACATGGTATAATGGTCACCAACTCATCGGTGCTAATTGGATTAAATTTCGCTACTTTTTATCTGCCGATTTTTGTATTTTTTGTCACTTGAGTGATTTCACCAGTTTGGTAATTTAGTCGCCAACATATTAATTCGCTGCCAAATTCAGCAATACAGTATGCTCACGTACAGTCACCAACTTATTTTTTGTTCACTCGATTAATTATATCCCTTATTCAAATATTGTACGTCTAGAGTACATACTAATTACAATTAAAATATGTAATTTTCATAGTAGTAACCAAGATTCGAAAAACTCGAAAAATCCGGATTTTTAAATGAAAATGAAAATTGTGTAAATTGATTTTGAAATTTAAAAATAACGGATATTCATTTTTCGCAAAATTAACATAGGTGTCATTACCAGGTTTTTGGGGGTGCTGGATACGAAAATGGCATTCATTTTGAAATTCCAATATGGCGGACATACTTAATTTTATAAAAATAATATGGTTGTCCTTTTGTTGGTTTCTGGGGGTGCTGATTACAAAAAAGTCATCCATTTTAAATTTCCTTAGTAACCCCGCAACCTCATATTTTCTTCATGATGGAAGAAAAAGAAATTTGAAAATCCTGAATTTTCCAAAATTTCCATAGCTTTATACATCCCTCGTATCTCAATGTAGAGCATTTTTTTTTATAAAATTGATTCTATCTCGGAAACGGTGCATCTTATTGAAAAAATAATGAAAATTTCCTCCCCTTAAGAACCCCGCAACACCATATTTTCTTCACGATGTAAGAAAAAGAAATTTGAAAATCCTGAATTTTCCAAAATTTCTATAGCTTTATACACTGTTTGTGTCAAAGTAGAACATTGCCATATTTTTTTTTCTATAATCGCTTCTATTTTAGAAACGGAAAAATAATACTATTACTGGAAAAATAATAAAAATTTCCTCCCCCTTAACCCGGAAATCGCATATTTTTTTCATGAATGCCAAAAAAAGAAATTTGAAAATCCTGAATTTCGAAAAGTTTCTATAGCTTACATAGCTGGTACCTCTACAAACTACATGTTAATTTTACGAAGATTGGATAGTCGCCATTTTGGAAAATGAAATTGGAAGACAATTTTATAATCAGCATATGAAACATGGAAAAAGACATCCATTTTTAATAAAAAAAAAAAATATACGCCATTTTGGAATTTTAAAACGGATTTTATTTTCATATTATTCTGCACCCCCAAAAACCTTGAAAACGATACCCATACCAAAGAAAGAAAAACCTCCAATAGTATCCAAAACTGGGATTTTCCGTAGCTTGCAAATTTAATTTTTAGCAGCTATTAATTTATCAATCAAATCTTTATTAGCTACTTACATGGTATAATGGTCACCAACTCATCGGTGCTAATTGGATTAAATTTCGCTACTTTTTATCTGCCGATTTTTGTATTTTTTGTCACTTGAGTGATTTCACCAGTTTGGTAATTTAGTCGCCAACATATTAATTCGCTGCCAAATTCAGCAATACAGTATGCTCACGTACAGTCACCAACTTATTTTTTGTTCACTCGATTAATTATATCCCTTATTCAAATATTGTACGTCTAGAGTACATACTAATTACAATTAAAATATGTAATTTTCATAGTAGTAACCAAGATTCGAAAAACTCGAAAAATCCGGATTTTTAAATGAAAATGAAAATTGTGTAAATTGATTTTGAAATTTAAAAATAACGGATATTCATTTTTCGCAAAATTAACATAGGTGTCATTACCAGGTTTTTGGGGGTGCTGGATACGAAAATGGCATTCATTTTGAAATTCCAATATGGCGGACATACTTAATTTTATAAAAATAATATGGTTGTCCTTTTGTTGGTTTCTGGGGGTGCTGATTACAAAAAAGTCATCCATTTTAAATTTCCTTAGTAACCCCGCAACCTCATATTTTCTTCATGATGGAAGAAAAAGAAATTTGAAAATCCTGAATTTTCCAAAATTTCCATAGCTTTATACATCCCTCGTATCTCAATGTAGAGCATTTTTTTTTATAAAATTGATTCTATCTCGGAAACGGTGCATCTTATTGAAAAAATAATGAAAATTTCCTCCCCTTAAGAACCCCGCAACACCATATTTTCTTCACGATGTAAGAAAAAGAAATTTGAAAATCCTGAATTTTCCAAAATTTCTATAGCTTTATACACTGTTTGTGTCAAAGTAGAACATTGCCATATTTTTTTTTCTATAATCGCTTCTATTTTAGAAACGGAAAAATAATACTATTACTGGAAAAATAATAAAAATTTCCTCCCCCTTAACCCGGAAATCGCATATTTTTTTCATGAATGCCAAAAAAAGAAATTTGAAAATCCTGAATTTCGAAAAGTTTCTATAGCTTACATAGCTGGTACCTCTACAAACTACATGTTAATTTTACGAAGATTGGATAGTCGCCATTTTGGAAAATGAAATTGGAAGACAATTTTATAATCAGCATATGAAACATGGAAAAAGACATCCATTTTTAATAAAAAAAAAAATATACGCCATTTTGGAATTTTAAAACGGATTTTATTTTCATATTATTCTGCACCCCCAAAAACCTTGAAAACGATACCCATACCAAAGAAAGAAAAACCTCCAATAGTATCCAAAACTGGGATTTTCCGTAGCTTGCAAATTTAATTTTTAGCAGCTATTAATTTATCAATCAAATCTTTATTAGCTACTTACATGGTATAATGGTCACCAACTCATCGGTGCTAATTGGATTAAATTTCGCTACTTTTTATCTGCCGATTTTTGTATTTTTTGTCACTTGAGTGATTTCACCAGTTTGGTAATTTAGTCGCCAACATATTAATTCGCTGCCAAATTCAGCAATACAGTATGCTCACGTACAGTCACCAACTTATTTTTTGTTCACTCGATTAATTATATCCCTTATTCAAATATTGTACGTCTAGAGTACATACTAATTACAATTAAAATATGTAATTTTCATAGTAGTAACCAAGATTCGAAAAACTCGAAAAATCCGGATTTTTAAATGAAAATCCGGATTTTTCGAATTTTTCGAATTTCGAAGTATCCGGATTGCAACCCCTACTTGCGAGTGACTTGGTGTGTTCTGCAAAGGCAAGCATGACGGATGTTGAGCACGTATCCTTATATTTTATTGTAAATAGAACAGCATCCGTGGTCTAGTGGTTAGAGCTTGGCTCTCGACTCGGAGGTCGTAGGTTCTAATTTCGATTCCCGCACTGGAACAACAAAAATTGTTGTTTCCAAGTTTGGTTAGGACAATGCAGGCTGATCACCTGATTGTCTGACAAGAAAGATGATCCATGCGTCGGATGGGCAGGTAAAAAGTCGGACCTGCGCCTCATCTCTCGTCAGTCGTGTCGGTTATCCGTCCCCCTGGATTACGAGAGTAAAAAAAAAGAGTGCCTTTGTGTACTGCGCACACACTTGGGCACTATAAAAATACTCCTGTGTAACTGGCTAGGCTACAATAAAACCAGCCACCGTCACCGAAATCGGCGTGGGGAGTTATTTATTATTATTATTGTAAAAACAGAAATCGAAATAAATTGAAACGAAAAGTACGGCAAAGAAGATGGTAGATGTTACAAATTCATAAAAACTGTTTACTGGCTTATTCAATAATGTACTAAGGCTACTCCACGCGTCAGCTACTTTTTTCTCATAATACACAACACAATAATATATCTATGGACGCTTCACGCCAAGTCAATCTGGTCCCGTGGTAAGTTCTCGAAGAACTTGTGTTACGGGTACCAGACAACAGAAATATATTTAATAATTTTTATATTATACACATATTTAAGATTTTTATTGTATTATACACATATTTAATACACATTCATGACCCAGGAACACAGAAATTTTTTTTGTTCCTTCAGCGGGATTCGAACCCGCGACCCCCGGCTTGAGCACCAACACGCTCAACCACTGAGCCACAGAGGTCGTCTCATCTGGCAAAAGCAACGACGTGGCGACGATAATGTTATTGTGTATGGTTATATGTATAACTAGCCGATGCCCGCAACTTCGTTTGCGCCTAACTGACGGAAGCGGAACCCTATTTTTTAAACGGAACCCTAAAATAAAAGTAGCCTATATTAGACCTTATGACATCAGCTATTTGCCAGTGAAAGTCCCGCGAAAATCGGTCCAGCCGTTTCAGAGATTAGCCGGAACAAACAGACAGACAGACCGACAGACAGACAGACGGACAGACATTTCTAAAAATTGGTATTTTATTGTAATTGTAAGTACCGAATATACTTTCAGATGCATTATGTGAAAAGCTGTTAATTTGAAGTTACAAACAGATACTTCATTTTTATTTATCTGTATATAGATTTAGTTCAAAAATTAAAAGAAGAAAGAAAAATACAAAACAAACTTTCCTATAGATTTTTATTGTATTATATGTCCATGACCCGGGAACACAGGAAACTTTTTGTTCCTTCGGCGGGATTCAAACCCGCGACCCCCGGCTTGAGCACTAACACGCTCAATCACTGAGCCACAGAGGTCGTCTCATCTGGCAAAAGAAACGACGCGGCGACGATAAAATGTAACATCTTATTGTGTATGGTTATATGTATAACTAGCTGATGCCCGCAACTTTGTTTGCGCAGATCTAACGAAAGCGGAACCCTATTTTTTTAAACGGAACCCTAAAATAAAAGTAGCCTATGTTAGACCTTATAATATCAGCTATCTGCTAGTGAAAGTCCCGTGAAAATCGGTCCAGCCGTTTCAGAGATTAGCCGGAACAAACAGACAGACAGACAGACGGACAGACAAAAATTTTATAAATTGGTATTTTATTATAAGTACCGAATATACTTTTAGATTCCTTATATGAAAAGCTGTTAATTTGAAGTTACAAACAGACACTTCAATTTTTTTTATCTGTATAGAATTAGTTCAAAAATAAAAAGAAACATAAAAAAAATACAATACAAACTGACTTTCCTTTAGATTTTTATTGTATTATACATATCCATGACCCGGGAACACAGGAAACTTTTTGTTCCTTCGGCGGGATTCAAACCCGCTACCCCCGGCTTGAGCACCAACACGCTCAATCACTGAGCCACAGAGGTCGTCTCATCTGGCAAAAGCAATGACGCGGCGACGATAAAATATAACATGTTATTGTGTATGATATGTATAATTTAGTTCAAAAATAAAAAAAAACAAAACAAACTGACTTTCCTACACTGCGTTAGAAACGAAATAATTGTTCGATAAATACGCGGGTAAGCCGTGCGCTAGCAAAACTGACATAGGTCTGTCCTCGTCAACGCCTAGCGGGCGACTGTGGGGCGACTCAAGCGGCTTACGCACGCTGCATTTCAATAATTATTTAATGTTAAAATAATTAAACCAACATGCAAAATGTAACCACAAATTATTCTTCTTTAAGTTATTAGCTTTTCGTAGATATGATTTTTGAAAGTAAAACTATCATGAACTTCATGAACAAAAAGAAAAATATTCAAATTTAGTCTCCTCTTCGGAATTATTTTTGATCGAGTGAAGTTTTCAATATTATGTTTTGAACCACAAATTGTAAAAGAACATTAAGTAAACAACAATGTGTATTTTTTTTGGCTTTTTAAAGTTACTATTTGTTTGTTTATTATCGATTCAAAGTCATGTAAAATTGGGTCTACACGGCCTTAACGGCAATTCCGTGGATGAATTTTCATCAAGTTTTTAATTCGTAGCTACATAATACTTCTGAAAGTAATTTTGTGGTCTCCGCTAAAATTAGAAACGGTACCTAGATACTGTTCAATAATTCTAGTTAATTCAGTGAAGCTTTTCAAGTTTTCATATCTTACGACTTATAGGTAATAATATCTATGGACGCTTCACACCACGTCAATCTGGCCCCGTGCTAAGTATCCGAAGAACTTGTGTTACAGGTACCAGAAAACGGGAAGTAGGTATATTTAATACTTTTATAGGTACTATACATATATTTAAGATTTTTATTATATTATACACATATTTAATACACATCCATAACCGAGGAACCCAGAAAAACTTTTTGTTCCTTCGGCGGGCCGCGGGATTCGCACCCGCGACTCCCGGCTTGAGCACCAACGCGCTGAACCACTGAGCCACAGAGCTTTCATGGACATAATATTATAGTGCGTTAAGACTCGTATGTAGAAAAATGATTTATCGCAGCGCCCATGTAATACTCAAGTAACTACGACAAAAATCAATCGTTAACTCTGATTCACTCAGACAGTAGACAGTAGACACCGGGCTACTATTAAAGCAAAGTTGAAAATTGAAATTTTGAAATCGCAGCAAATTGTCGCCATATCGGCTGACAACTTCTGATTGAGTATCATCGTAAAATTAGATATTTTACGTTATAAATAAGGAGTACGGTATCCGGAACGCCCGAGGAAATCCAGAGCTTCGAAAATAGATCCCTGCGCTAATAGAATAGAGCTGAAAATCGAACACACAGGTGTCGAGACAAATGTCAATGTCATATGACAGCTAGACACTCGACAATTCCATTTTCGACAAGTTCTATTTTCAGTTCTCTGAATTTTCCCGGGCCCGGCGGAATCCGGATCACAAAGTCCCAGCTAAAAATTAAAAAACTATAACTAACTAACTTAAAACGCCAGTTACGCAGAAGTAATTTTATAGTGTCCAAGTGTGTACGCACTACACAAGAGCATTTTCTCTTCCTTTACTCTCATAATCCAGTGGGACGGATAACCGACACGACTGGCGAGAGATCAGGCGCAGGTCCGACCTTTTACATGCCCATCCGACGCATGGATCATCTTGTCAGACAATCAGGTGATCAGCCTGCATTGTCCTAACCAAACTTGGAAACAACATTTTTTGTTGTTCCAATGCGGGTATCGAACCCACGACCTCCGAGTCGAGAGCCAATGCTCTAACCACTAGACCACGGAGGCAATAAAATTATAAATAACTATAAAAAACTATAAGACGTTTCCAGAATACGGCCGTAGGAGGCGCGACCCAGATCCTTTCAGTTCATTTGCCGTATCTGTGTTTGCCGTCGCAATACCAGCCTCTTGCGCTCTCGTGCTTTCAGATATACTATCTTCATCTATTTACTGGAAACTACAGAATACAGTAACAAGATATGTAAGGCAAGTTAAATCAAAGGGCTTTGAAAAGGGAACTAAACGCATTTGAACATAGCAATGATATCGTAAGCCTAGTGTACTGTGTAAGTATTAAGTGCAGCGATAATGATTGAGATTTGTATATACATCAATGACCAAAGAATTCAATGGACAGGCCCTAGCTATGACAAAAACGTGTCCAATTTATCAGCTGATTATGAGCAAAAAATGGCTGCCGAACTAGAGTTGCAATTATGGGTATCGACAATATCGATATTTTAAATTTTAATAAGTTTTACAATAACTTACACGTATACGTAAAAAAAACTTATTTTACTAATGACATTGTACATTTAACTACTTTTATTAATCGATAATATCTTTTAACGGACATCCAAAAAAGTATTCGATGCTGACGATAGATTTAGGTATACATTCTATTTGTTCAAACTGGACTACTTTCAAAAAAGTTTTTGTAATATCTTTATTAATCATGTAAGACTTACCTTTATTTACCATAGGACAGAAGTGCCATTTCTTTATTGAAGTCAACACGCATAAGTATAATTAGTTAAGGATCTTTTAACTCCTAGGTCCTTATAGGTTATAATATTATAACCTCTAAGGACCTAGGAGTTAAAAGATCCTTAAATATTTATTTGTATACGAGCTGAGCCAACTGTATAAATTGGTTTATGACATGAAATTATGCTTTTTTATTCTTAATTTATGCATACGTATGTAAAAAAACTTATTTTACTAATGACATTGTACATTTAACTACTTTTATTAATCGATAATATCTTTTAACCGACATCCTGAGTATTCGATGCTGATTGCTGAGGATAGTTTTATTCTTTTTGTTCTAACTTGACCATTTTCAAAAAAAAAAATTGTAATACCTTTATTAATCAAGTAAGACTTAACTTTATTTACCATGGGAAAGAAGTGTTATTTATTTATTGAAGTCAACACGCATAACCTTTATTAGTTAAGGATACTTTAACTCCTAGGTCCTTAGAGGTTATAATATGGTTAAATATTTATTTTTATACGAGCTGAGCCAACTGTATAAATTGGTATATGAAATGAAATGGTGCTTTTTTATTCTTTATTTAAGGACTTTTGATGTACAGCGTAAGTCAGTCCCATCGTAACCTAATCTATACTAATATTATAAAGAGGAAAACTTTGTTTGTATGTTTGTTTGTTTGTTTGTTTGTTTGTTTGTTTGTTTGTAATGAATAGGCTCAAAAAGTACTGGACCGATTTCAAAAATTCTTTCACCATTCGAAAGCTACATTATCCACGAGTAACATAGGCTAAATTTTATTTTGGAAAAAAATAGGGTTCCGTAAGATATTTGGGTTTTTCGGACACAAGATGTAAAAAATCAACCAGAAAAGTTACTTATTTTGCGTACGCTGCCTAAACTATAAAAGATAGAACCATAAAATGTTCTAATTAATTGTACATCTTATAAATATCTACAAAAAAGTCCGCGACACACTATACCTATCTATGTCGAGTGAGGCACAACAACCATTTTTTTATTTAGAAATCTTGAATTTTTTTTGGACTACATTTAAACGCGTTTATTTTACTCATGCTATTAATCCTTATCAAAATAAATTATTTCATCACTAACTACAGTTTATGTAGATAATATTTGGTCTTTTAATGATTAAAATTGGATGTTTGGTTTTGAAGTTATGGCGAAATTAAAATATTACGATTTCTGCTGCACGGCCCGTTGCGAAGTGGACGTCGCGCGTCGCGCGCGTCGCGTCGTCGCCAAGGAGTGCGAGTTTAGATCTATGAGTAAATTTTTTGTTTTGTGTTCGTTGTAACTATGATGGATAGATACTTGAGTAACTATTTATTTAGTGATTGTTGTATTGTTAGTTCTGAAAAGTGTAGGTATTTCATACGATAAAAGTATACCCACTTACTTATTTCATTAAGTATTAGTAGGTACCTATATTAATTTGTTTCTGTTTGTTTTGACTAAATTTCACCCGTTTTGCTAGAGGTTTAAAGACATTCTGTTATCTGTAGTATTAGTATCAGTATTGTACCCGTGCGAAGCCGGGGCGGGTCGCTAGTCTTATACATAATGACAAGATGCTTTATTTGGTGAAAATATGGTTACAATTAATAGGTGTTACATTTTTTATTTTTACAGCTTGGCAAATAATTAGTCCTTGTGGCATCGAAAGATGGAACTAAAAACTTTTTGAACTATCTAAGGTGGAATAGAAATAAAAGACAAAGGAATATATCCACTTATATTAAAATGAATAAGTCTATCCATTTCTAAATAAAATTAAGTTTGTTCAAAACTGGCTATGCTATTCTCTTGACTGGGTCCGGGGATTAATATTTTCTTCTCCAGCTTTCAACCATAATTTGCTTATTGTATCACTTTTCGGAAACCTATAAAAAACAAGTATTATTAGTTTTATCATTTGTCAAATAATTTTGGTCACAACAATATTATTAAAAGCTATTAAACTTATATTTTTAAAACCACATCAAATACATTCAGCTTGCTTTTTTAGGACATAACGCAAATGTAATTATTATGTTTTTATCGATGTAATTATTATTTGTACCTTTATCGATAACTATTACAAACGGTAGGTACAACACTTATCAATTACGAAAATAAATCTAATGACTTAAAATGAAATTTAAAGGAGTGTTCTAATGAAATATATGTGGATATGAATATAATAAATGAAAAAATCAAATTGCAACGCAATAATTTCATGAAATGTTTATAGTATTGCATAAAACCGGCTACTAACCTGCGTAAATACAATTGAGGTTGATTTATACTCTTTAATGCATTGCACCTTGCAATATAACGTTTAGGCATGTTAATTATCACTTTTACAACATTAAAATAAAATTTTAAAGAATAAGTCCTTATAATCTCTTGGAAATTCATAATTAAACAAAACATAAACAACCTTTTGACAGGAGACCTACCACACTTAATGAGCAAATAATGGCAGATCGTTCCACATTTCGTTAATTGTCAAAGTTTTGAAGTCTAATGTTTCTAAAATGAGCAAAAACAAAAATATAGCTGTTTCTTTTATCATGAAAATTATTGCATTGGATAGAAAGAGACCAAATGATATTTCACCGTCTGTCTCATATTTCCATCATATTTGTATAAGCGCTGGTATGTATAGAACTGTAAGGGCCCTCCATGTATATACCTCAATGATATACATACATATAATCACGCCTTCTTGATTCTTCCCGTAGGGGTAGGCAAAGACCACTTCTTGCCACTTGCTACGATCCTTACATACTTGTTTCGCTTCGTTCACTTTCATTATTACCATTCAATCCTCCTCTTACATTCAAAGAAGCGATACGGCTCTCCATGGTCCACTTTTCGTCTCCGGGAGAAACGAGACGTGATGGGTGGCGAAACTCATCGCCGTCATTTTGGATATTTTTTTTTATCATCCATTGCGTTCCCACGGATTGGCGGAGAGGGTAGGAATAGGGAAAGGGAAGGATAGGTGGTGTGGAAAGGAAGATTGGTAAGTTAGAGTTGGAAATAGGAAATGTAGGATATTACCGCCCAGGAGGGCAAGGGACAGTAATAGCTAGGGAAGCCGAGGTCGCATACCCGTATAGGTACTATACCTACCACAACTACGGGACAGGTAAGTTGGGATGAGTATCCTATGACATTTGTATTTAGATAGACAATTATCGCCGGTAAGTCGTGGATGCACTGAGTACGTTCAACGTCCACAAATCACAATAGCGGCAACGGAAAGATTATTCAGAAAGAAAAAGTTTCTATTTTACAAAAACAATAATATCGTAAATCTGGACATTTTATCAAGTGAGGCAAAGCTGCGTTATAATTATGCGACGAAAAGGTAAATGATAGTATGGTACCTGATGATGATGAGACGACTGATGAACGGCCTGATAATGATGCCGTCCGCGTCACCGCCACCGCTAAATCCTACTTCCTACTAATATTATAAATGTGAAAGTTTGTGATGGATGGATGGATGGATGGATGGATGGATGATGATGATGATGATGATGATGCAAAAACTATTTAACAGATTTTGATGAAATTTGGTATGATAGTAGGTTTTTATCCCGGAAAAGTTCAGTATTTCCGAGGGATAGTGTATTAACGCGGGCGGAGCCGCGGGCAACAGCTGGTCTATTTTATAAATGTGAAAGTATGAGAGGATGGATGGTGGTTTGTTACTGTTTAACGCTAAATTTGGTATGGTAATAGTTCAAGCTCTGGATTAACACATAGGCTACTTTGTATCCCGAAAAAGTACAGTGTCCCCGTGGGATACTGTGAGCGGGCCCTGAGTAAAAACTAGTATTGATTTAAATTATTATTCAGGTAAATTTCCACTTCTCTCTGAACATAAATTATGAAAGTAAGTAATTACGGAAAATTAAATTTGAATGAAAAGTGTAGGTATTTTGGTAGATCGCAACTTTTCTTTTAAAGCAGGTAAAAACACCCTATGTATTTAATGTGTCATTATGGTATTTCATATTCCACGGTAAATAGGCAATCGGACTAATTTTTTTTATTGCATAAATGAATAGTACTCTTAAATATGAGTAACTTCTCAAAAGAAAACGTATATCAAAAGTCAATATTTTCAAAGGTACAGCGATTTGTATAAAAAGTTTCGCGAGCCTCCTAAAAACGATGCATACTAAAATCGACCTACAAATGACGTCACTTGTAGGTTATAGTATATGAAGTATATGATCGCCGGAATATATTTGTAAATATCTCCCATATATGTGCGTTTAAGTTCATACTTACCATAATGAATGTTTTTGTATATGATGTGAGTAAACTAATGATGTAGATTTTGTTTACCAATTTCGCAAAAAAAAATATTTTTTTGGTACTTTTTAAATGTTTATGTTATGTAATGTTTATGTAATGTAATTAGTAAACTACATATAAAATAATATATTTTTTTACATTTACCAAGTAGTAATGCCTCAATATTTCTGAATATATTAATGAAACTAAATATTTCATATGTAGTCCGTTTAACTTGGTACTTGGTAGCATTATCGCGCTTTTATTCTTTATAGAAGTTTAGATTAAATTGAAGGGTCGATTCTGCTAGTTAAATCTTACAAATACAGTTTCGATTCAGTCTTGATATTTTAAAACTGCCAAATGGTATGAAAAAAAAGTTTGTGTAGCATTGGTCTAAAGTTTAAACTATGAAATAGGAGAATACTGTATTTTGGTAGACCTGATTTATATAGCGCCTTGTCAGTAAAGTTATATACGAGAATTGGGGTTCCGAACAGAGCGTATCAAGTACCTATGTAATTTAGGAACTTGGAATTTGTATTAAAGTGAGGTGCAAATGACCGGGCGGGCCTCTGAAATGTTCATCTCGATATCTGATCAGCCGCGCCGCATGCGCGATATTGACTGCCGGGTCAATCTGAAAGAATTTTTTTTTTTTGACGGATAAAATATTATGACGGTAGGTTTTTTGTACCCTACACGAAATTTTATCGCCCGACAGACAATTTATTACTTATAATTCCTTATTTATATAAATAAAGTGTTAAATAGGAACTGGAATGAATAAATGACCACACCTATAATGCAACCGACGTCCTAGTCCTACACCTACACCTTTCCCAATATTTCTCACCGTTTAAAAAGTATCCTACGTCCTCCTGATTTTAAGATACCTCCCTATAAACTTTCAGTCAAATTGGTTCAGCCGTTCTTGAGTTATAAATAGTGTAACTAACACGACTTTCTTTTATATATTACATGTATATAGATATATAGATAACAAATAATAACATATAGTGGCCTATGTGTATTTATTATGTAACTAATTAAAATAAACTTATAATATAAAGTTTGTGATATTTCCTATAGAGTAATAGTATTATTAGTATGTAAGGTTTTATGTTTAGTTCTAGTTTTTGTCATACTTAGTTCCGTAATTGCACTGCATTATCTTTTTATTTCCATGCGCTAAGGGTTGCTTGGAAGAAATCGCTTTTTAGCGATAAAGCCGCCTTTGTGTTCATGCTAAAATTGTCAACTGTAATTTTAATCTTACCTGTACATTTGTGAACACAATAAAGCATATTCATTCATTATTCATTCATTCATAAACACAGGAGTGACGAAATTGACGACTATATTCGTATGATGTTTCGACTGTATGTAGGTATGTTTTTATTCAACAGAGTACCTCCGCCATTTTATTAAACGTTTTACAGTAAATTAAGGCAAGGGGCTGCAGGTAGAGTCGACTATTTCTAAGGAACAGCGCGAGCGGTAGGAGCAGGGCTCCCAAATGTTAGCAATTAGTAGCAAATTGTGCAGAAGCACCGCCCGCCCCCCGCTACCGCCGGAAATTGTGCGCTGTGTCAATATTGGGGCGGGCGGGAGTCGATGTACTGCATATAGAAATGTCGCATTTGTATACAGTATAGAGTATTCACTGTTAAAACCGATCTACGAAACAATTTTGTGCATATATCATGTAGGACATTAATTATAATCAAAACAAAATATGACGAAACTAGAAATGACTTTCGAAAACGCTGAAAATCGATGTGTCAAATGTCAGTTTAAACAACTCTACACAATTTTCAGCTTTTTAGAGTGTAATTTTTTTTGTCGCGACCACAAAAAACTCTGATGGGAACGTATCCTTACTGTCACTCAGATACGGCACAAAGTAGCCACGCTCGCCGCACCTTGTGGACGCTTTCGACTAAATTAATAAAGGATTAATTTATTTAGTGAGTGTTAATGAAAATGAAAAAAAAAACAAATGAAACTTAACAAGCTTTTTTTGGAAAGTCAAAAGAAAAAACTACCACCGCGCTGGTTCAACCCTAATCCGCCGAGAAGAAACAGCGTAAGAAACTCGCACGGGGCAAAAAGATGTAAATTGTTCTTTATAAAGAAATATATATTTTACATTGTAAACTTAAATCTATGTTAAATATAAAAAAGTCATAAGTACACAAGTACATAGAGACATCCTTGCAGGGGGGCATCTTATTCCCAAGGTGAGCAATCGTTAACAAAATCTTTATACCTAGTTAATAAGCTTAAAAATAGAGATATTATAAATAGAGCCTGGACGTTTGTGCCTAGGTCAATGTCTACATGCATCCCGGCTTTTAAACGTAGATTGTTCTAACGGTCTTCAAAGAACCGATCGTCATAATATTAAATGCTTCAATGTCTATTTTACATAAAGTGCGAAGTCCATAGATACAATATTATGGTATGTCAACGCGATCAAACGTAACCATGAATGATAACTCCTATCACAAAGGTACAAAGTTCACTTTGTGGCAATAGTTGTGCAATAAAAGTAATTGAGCGTTGGCAAATTGTTTGATCGGATTAAGCGAGCTGTTGACATTGTGTAATGTTGCAATTGCTTTTCGTTTGAATAGATCATTACATTTTCATCGTCAGCCATGAACGGCACCCGGCAGTCTAGAAAATTCACCAATAAACGGTTAATCGAAAGAAAAAAGAAAAAAAAACGACGAAAATGTGTTGCGTATTTTATGTATGTATGACTATTTACTAGTGATGTGCCGGATATCCGTATCCGTATCCGTATCCGCGGATATCCGAGGCAGAAGAAAGATCCGTATCCGTTACTATTTGGCGGATCTTTTACGGATCTATTTACCTTATTAATTTTAAAATTATAGATGAATTCTTTAAATAGGTGCTTACCTAGCAATAAAAAAATATTAAATTCAATACAGATAATATTCTTGAGGATGTTTTCTTTGTAAATGATTATTTAAAGAAGTTGTGCCTTTACCCTTACGGCAATACATCCCATCACAAATTTTACACTTTGCAAATTCATCATTTACAAACACAAAATAATTCCAAATTACACTACTAAACTTCTTTGTACACATTTTTTCAAACTCATGTACCAATACCAAACAAACGTTATCTATGCTGTTTAGTGTCACACTAAACTATAAACAAAACAAAAGAAAGAACCGCCGTGCAATGCAAGTCGAAACATGTGTGAAAGTCGCGCGCACCGACACCACCGACTGCGTAAGAAGTTAAGATCCGTATCCGTATCCGCGGATCTTGACACCAAATATCCGTATTCAGATCCGTATCCGCGGATATACATTTTTAACGATCCGGCACATCACTACTATTTACGTAGTAGGGTGAGAGCACCAATTATCAGCACTTTAAAAAATTATACAAATATAACCCCGATTATTACAAAGGAAAATACTTTATAGTTTAAAGTATGGTGTCGCCGGCAGTAGATTCCAGAAACATTACTTTTTTTGTTTTTATTAAGTGGAAACAAACATTTATTAGCGAGAAGCTTTTAATTCTGCTATTTGTTCGAGGTGCTAACAATTTGGTACAGTGCTAGCAATTGGGTGTGTCACCCCAACATTATAATATATTAATCTGTGCCTATTAATAAATAACCTATTTCGTTTCAAAGATGTATTACCACAGAACACTATTACTTGTGTATTACTGACGATAATTTCACAATTTACCAACTTTATGTTTTTACTACTTCCATTATGAGCTAATATTCATGTTTCTAAAACTTATAATTGACAATAATAATTATATTTGATGCAAATAATAATTATTATTATTACATAATGTTAAATGTAAATAATTATATTCATCATAAATTAACCACAAGATGTTGAAGAACGGGTCTCTTAGCGCCATCTGTTGGTGACAAAGTGAACTTTTATTGTAATCTTCATCTTTAGTTTCTTTAAAGATAAAAAACTTATAGCGTTAATATCTTACATGATAAAATATAATAACAAACAAAACAGTGAATTTTGTAAAAAAAAATTGAGAATAGCAAAAAGTGTGCGATGGCCGGGAATCGAACCCGGATCAACTGCTTGGAAGGCAACTATGCTGACCATTACACCACCATCGCCCTTGCTCATGGAGCTGAAATTCCAGATTGGTATCCTCGTGATATCATTAAAAATAAATGACATGTTATAATATCTATAAACCAGCCAACCGCGAGTTGGACTCGCGCACGAAAGGTTCTGTAGTATGTACCTAATGGCAAACATCAAATTTGTTATATGGAAGCCCCACTAAAATATATATTTTATTCTGGTTTTAGTATAAATATTAAATTGGTATTACGGCGGCAACAGAAATACACCAATTGTAAAAAAATAGATTTTATAAATCTATCACGAGTCACGACTCACGACAGACATACGGACAGTGGAATCTTAGTAATCTAGGGTGCAGATTTTAACCTTTGTGTTCGAAACCCTGAAAAACTACAACGAGGGTATTTGATACTTTGTCTGCCGTTAGGAGGCAGACCCAACGCACACAAAGCGTCATCTGGTGGAGTAAGTGGTATCAAAAACGGTCAATAAGATTTTTAGATTCTTTTTCTGTCACCACCCACCAGGCGGCGCTCGGTAGCCCAGCAGGTCTTTGCCCAGCAGGTCTTTGCCCAGCAGTCTTTGTCGTGTCAAAAAGCTGTCAGATATCACGAAAAAAAAACCCTCATTATGCATCCGGTTTTATCTCTCAAAAACTTCAAACCGGAAAATATTCCGTATTTCAAAGCAGACTCCCACAAAACAGAAACTACAAACTAGGTACAAAGTAAAAGTTAAAACCCTTAGCATAAAGCCATCCATATTCGACTGTACAAAATATGAAAGGTAGCTCGCGATGAGGCCTAAAGCAGCTAATTAAAGTAGGCACTCCGCGCATCTTAACCTAAGACAATGGGCCTCCCCGCCCGGCGGCAGGCCCGGGTCGTAATCAGGGCTAATAGAGCCTTTGATGTGCCGCTCAAAAGGGCCCGAGAACATCTCCAGTTTCCATGACGTGAGGATTATGAGTTTAGGGTTCCTAGGGAAAAGTGAAACCTAGTAAGTAGGTACATACTCGTGTGCATGCGATTGGATCGATAGAAGTGGTCCCTCCGCTAGTGATCCTGTTAAGTCATTCCAAGTGTCTGAGGTGACCAAAGGACTTTAAATTCTTGTTGTAACAAAATTATCAATTTGTCAAGGACCAGCTTGAGTGCCGTGGACCGATAAGTCCAGCTGGTCCTGGTAGTACTGTAAGTTGTAACTTAAAACTGCCTCAATTATGGAAGTCGGTTAAAAAACAATTCAATGAAATTTATTTTGTGGTAATTTATCCTTGAGTATTTCTAATCCTGCGAGATCTAAAAAATAAAAGATTAACTGCGTATGAATATAAGAGTTGAGAACCCGAGCTAACCTCACCGCTCAAAAATATGTGGCCGTATAATACTCGTAGCATCTCATCCCGACTAATTAAATAATAAAACGCATAATGCACACAATAAAAATTAAGTACCTAACTGAAGGTATATAGAAAAAAATCTCTACCATTATAAAACTTATTATTAAAAAAAAACGTCAAAGCGTTGAAGCGGACGTCTAAACATCACAAAGCTCGTCAAGTGGCTCGGATACGGAGCACCCGGCCTTCGCCCCCCGGCCTCCGCCCCAAGCCGCTCTAATTGATTCCTTTGTAAGGTAATTGCGGTCTGCACTGATCTAACCGTTTTTGTTATCATCTCATTTTATACACGTAGTCATAAGCAGCTCTCAAAATTGGAGATAAAATTGAAAAGGGATGAAGTTTTGTAAGTACTTATTTATTCGATTTTCTATGACCCCTCAACCGAAACGTTGGTTTTGAAGCAAATTAATTAAGAAAGGCACCGTAAATTGATGCTCTTCAGGAAGATATTTGGCGAGTGGGCGAACCCTACGGGCTACGCTCCTGCATTTGATTTCGAAAACGATATGCGCTACCAACGATTTTAATTAAGACAGGCATTTCGGTAGGCCCTGATGGTTTCGAAGAACGAAGAAAATAGTTTCAATATAAATTCCCAAGTAGGTATTCGAATTTAAACCTCTAGTACCTATTTAGATATTTCGGCTAGACGGAAATAATCCATCGCATTGGGTGATATCAGTTCTTATCGAATATGGACCTATCACTGATTGATGGCTATTGACACACCGCGTGTACGTTTGTGTATTTACATGTAACGACACAGATTAAAATGTATACATGTTTATTTACCGAGACGAACGAACACACATCTCTATCAACTACGAGATAAAAGGCAACTGTATCAAATATGTATTTAGGACATGGGTCAAGGATTATCTACAACTTGCTAAGAATTTTATCGCGATTTCCTCTTAAAAACATATTTCCTTCCTAATGGAAGTCGTGGATGTTTCCATGACTTATCAGGTACAGTACGGCCTAGGATAGGCAGTAGAGACGAGACCCAGGGGTTCAAACATGAATACCCCAACCTTAACAAAAAGCCACTTTAAGTGTTTCATATTGTTTCATAAATATTTTCAACTCATTTTACATATGCCATTTTATACATTTCTATTAAAAACTGTCAAAATGATGTTTTCTAATATGATGAAATCTAGGGGCAATTCTGCTAAATAAAACCTGCATTAATACAATTACAATCAAGTCCCGATACGCTTACTCTCTCAAACGGTGTTTTTATGAACGTTAAACCAAAGTGTAACGCGCTCTGATTGGTCGAAACGTCATAAAATCCGTTTATGGTAACACGTCGCTACACTTTCAATCTAAACAAAGTAAAATTGACTCTATAAATTGTCTACTTTAAATACGAGAATTGAGGTTCAGATGAAACATGTACAGCCCCGGATCTAGGCACTGATGACAACAGATCAAGTAATTTTTTTTGGACGCGTGTGTAGTGTTTGAAAACAAAACTGCCTATGCGACGGACTTTGAGGAGCTATAGATTCTTTCGTAGAAAAGATAGCGTACCGTAGCAGTAGTTGTAGTCTTTTCTGGTCATACATTTTTCTGTGTTTCTGTTTTATGTCACAAATAACAAACAAATTGGCCACAGCATCTATAATAGATGGTTGTCGCAGTGCCAGTGGGTTGGTATCGTCCCACATCGTCGTTGATGGTTATAGAGCCCTATTGCGGCCCGGCATTTCTTGCCAGTTGCCACATCGATAACACACAAATCGCGAATCCGTTGGAGGAGATGAAGCACGTCGAAGCTTTTTCTGCTTAATATTCCCCAGCCAGTTTTCGTCGTGCTTCGCAACTCCGTGGTCATAAATAAAGATATTAGCTAATAGATAATAAAAAGCTTAATAATCAAAGGATTAAAATTTTCACAAATGGACACGAAAAATGCTAGGTACTCATTTGTCAGTTTTATCAATTTTTTTCCAACACTGAGGGGAGGGGGCGCCACTATTAAGTGTTTGCCCCGGAGCCCGGTTCGAAAAATCGTAGATCCGGAGCTGAACTACTAAATAACTACTTATATTTTTGAATAAAACTTTTTGACAAAAACTAGTGCACTTAAATGTATTTATTAAAAGCTTCACTGTAACAAAGTTTTAAATGATTTTACCCAGTAACATTCTCCAATCGTACATATTACGAAAAGTGCGCATCTATGTCATACCTCGCGAGCTTTTTACCGCGATATACCTTATATTATCCTAATAAATCTAACCAGCCATAACAAGTCGGTAACTCAGTAGTCAGTAAACACACTTAACATTATCAATACGTCGTCAGCGCGTGTTATGCCCAGGCGCAAGCTACCCGCGCGGCTGAACCAACACCGGAGAGTTATCGATAAACAATACACAGCAATTAGTTCAGTTTAATGGCCCCCTGTGTCTGAGCTGCTGACGTAAAGATACCGCTGTATTGTATCAACTACCTCAATACTAAATTATAGTCTACTAGCTTAATAGCTTCTGCCCGCGACTACGTCCGCGTGGAGGTCGGTTCCATACAAATTTTTAACCCCTTTTTCACCCCCTTTCTTAGCGGATTACAACTTTCTGTATGGCAAATTTCAGCAAAATCCATTCAGTAGTTTCGGCTGTTGGTGTGTCAGTTAGGTTTGCCTTTTATATATTTAGATTCGCGTTAAGAATGCAGTGAAGCATCTGTACAAATGTATATGACTGTATTATATTCATTATGAATTAACTGACATGAAGCGATTTTACGATTTCAGCAACGAAACAAATTATGAACGTAATACGAAACACTCGAACTACTCGAAGTGACCTTTTCTAAACCCTAATACAGTGTACACCCAATACAACCAAAGAATATACGTTTATATTACATATTACTAAGTATACTAGTAACGCAACGGAATAATCATTTCAACATCGCTATTTCCAATTCCGGCGTGCGAAATTATAGATATTTTAGCAACATCAGCAACATGGGCAACACAGCAGGCGCCTGATTCAAATGCCCAATGTGCATTGTCAAACGTCTGACCACTGACCAGTGACCGCCGTTCCCGAATGTTGACGCGACGTTCGGATAATCCGGGCTGCAATTTCCGCGCGTCACTCACAGCTGCTGACTGTCCAATGTCTAACTGTATACATTGTGGGCTGTGACTACGCTTGAACGGAATAATGAATCCCGTTTTAACATTATCAGCGGAAAATATCTAGTCACAGACTTCTATTAACTAGTTGTACTTGCAGCATTTGCAAAAGTGCGGTAGCGGAACCCTGCTTATCTCTTTCATTCGCACACGAATATAATTAATATTGCTTACAATAATTAATTAATATTATGATTTAAGAGTGCGCTAGTCAACGGCTCGAACTCAGTGCTGCGCGCGGGGAAAATGCTTGTTATTTCACCTAATATTGGGGAAAAAATGATATACCCATAAAATAGTAATCTATACTTATAAGAGAAGCTATACTGCACACATTTATGCAGCTGTGTAAAGTATTTTAGAAAAGGCGTCTTCAAATTACGCAAATCGACACTCAGCTGTTGGTGTTTTATGAAAAAACTATATAATATTTTTGTCTGAAGTAAAATTATCTCAATTGCTGAATAATTGAACCGTGTCGGTATTTGCTTGCTTTTTTATTACCATTTTTCATTTAATTTTTATTTACGTTCAAAGTTGCGCTAAAAATGCGATGTTTGGAGGCTATTATCTTCTACACTAATTTGAATTTCAGAAATATAAGCAAATACCGACCTAGATAAATGTAATAAAAATCGATATTACGCTAGAATTTGGGTCTACAATGTTTGACTTTGGAGTAAATCACCAACAGCGTTTGTATGGAGAAAAAACCGACTAGCGCAGCCTTAAAGCAATTTTCCGCCAAATAATACCTACGACCTGCAAGCAAATGTGTGAGTGCACGCATAAGCATGCGTAACGCACCCCCCTCCCACCACCCCCACACTGCTTAAATGCGTGCACTCAGAAGCAAGATCGTGCAAAGCCCCACCACCATGCAGGTTGCAAAACTGTAACGCCAAAAAGCAACGCCTGATTCTATTAACTATAATATTGCTATTATAGTTAATATAAAATTCATGTGTGAGTAAAATACAGAAGTAGCGATGATTATTGACACAAAATATATTATGTGCTCCGCGATCGCACTTTAGTTACTTATAACATTCGCAAAACAATATTCCGATTGTTAACAATTAGTCAGAAATAAAATTATAAAAGAAACGCCCCCGGGTGGGCTCGAACCACCAACCTTTCGGTTAACAGCCGAACGCGCTAGCCAATTGCGCCACGGAGGCAGTTGCTCAACCTTTGAAATAGCTGAAGTATTATCGCGCCAGTGCCATGAACGAGATAGAAATACTAATAACGGAATACCTTTACCTGCGCTTAGCAGAAACCTGTTTGGAGCACTCAAGCCGCTCTCAAAAGTCAAAACAACAAAGAGCACAGACACGAAAAGCTTTATCACGAATTCTCGACCAGCGCAGATTCTAAACCTGCGCAAGTTTTGAGGTTATATTTGTTTATTTGTGTTAATAAGTTACTAATTGAATATAATGAGTCAAATATTGTTTTGTAAGTTATGAAAGTGGCTTTGAACATAAAATGCGCCTGTGTTAAAGTTGAATAGATGTTTTAATTCGCGTTGACATGCCATTGTTTTTGTTTTGATCGTGTTTACCTGTGATTTGTGAATATTTTTTGTTTGTAAACTGAACGAACAATTTGTTTTCTTTTTACAAGAACGAATTTTAGAAGTTCTTTTTTTTTTTTAATAGTGTAAAGTTAAAATCAGTGTGATGGCAAATAGAGTGACTGGTACTTGTTGCACGGCGTCCGTGGAACGAGCCGGCTTACCGGGCCTGTTGCGCGATTTGCAAAGATTGTCGGAGGATCAAGATTCTGCAGACATCGTGTTCATACTTGGATCGTCAGAAGAAAAAGTTTACACTCACAAAATAATTCTATTAGCAAGGTAAAAATTCCAAAAGGTGGTTTCCCGTACCGGGAATCGAACCCGAGCCTCCTGGGTGAAAGCCAGGTATCCTAGCCACTAGACCATACGGGAGTTGTAAAATTGGCTCAAAATGTTGCTTAGTTTATGGACATATACTGATATTATTTTACTCGTAATTATATTGTCTCGGTACCGATTTTTGGAATTTAAACCATGAAGCAGATATTATTGCTCTATTTTTAATCGAAACAGGTTTGACGTTTATTTAAATACCAATTACCATTTTGCACTTTTAACATTTTGGTATTGGATTGTACCTAACTGCATTATAGTTGTAGAATGTAGGATTTAATAAGCAGAATCGACCTTCAGAACTAAATAATTTTAGCAACTACATAATATAACAAATTCGGTACCAATAAATAACTTTTTTTGCTATTATTACAATAGCTCTTTTTTACTTTTATTTTACTTACAAATTCCTTGCAATAGTTACGTAAGTATTTTATTATTCTTGTATTTCAATAATTTTATTCAAATAGTTATAAAGTTACACAATAGATGGCGCTTTATACAGAACTCTATAAAGCAGAATATTCTGTTTGTAAGAGTTTCCGAAGCGAAAGTTAGTGGGATAATACTTTCCGATCGAATTATTCCGCAATAATCCGCCTCGGGGCGGTCGCCCGTCGCGGTAGAAGTTGCGGATTTGCATCAAAATAGCCAATACATTACCGGCATATGGTCCAAACTCCGAGGGTAACTCTTGGCCAAGTTTATGCGCAAACTTAGTAGATATTCGTCGGAGAAAGAATATTGATAAAAACTGACGCGAAAGTTTTGATATACGATTCTAGTTTCTTTGATACTTTTACATATTTTTTCAGAAATTGTTTGGTGTATTTTTAATATTTTCGCCTTAGATAATAACTATCATAATATAGGTAGGTACATAGTATTTCAATGTATCACGTAAAATTTTTATAATAATAATAATAATATCTATGGACGCTTCACACCACGTCAGTCTGATCCCGTGGTAAGTTCTCGAAGAACTTGTGTTACGGGTACCAGACAACGGAAATATATTTAATACTTTTATACTATACCTACACATATTTAAGATTTTTATTATATTATACACATATTTAATACACATCCATGACCCAGGAACACAGAAAACCTTTTTGTTCCTTCGGCGGGATTTGAACCCGCGACCCCCGGCTTGAGCACAGAGGTCGTCAAAAAAATTATGTTGTGCAGTTTGTAGATGGTAGGTAAGCTATTTTGTTGGGTCTTACGGTACTACGACGGTAGCAGTACCTAGCGTCTGTGGTTCCTATAACTGCATTCCTATCGGCTTAACTTACCACTTACCTTTTGAAGGTTCTCATCCAAATCTCTACGTATTATATAGGCTCGGGCTTCCCTTAGGAGACCGAGCCTTCGCCACTGTACGGCGCAGTAATGTAGGGAGCTAGAAGAGAGTTTAAACTTATCAAAACATGAGCAAAGCCAAGTCCCATAAAATATGTATGCCGTATTAATGCTGACACATCAGTGAGTGAGTTACACGGAAGTTTAAATCAATTTCTTAATGTACAGAAGTTGTCCCTCACACCACCAGGCCGCACGCGTCAAGCTCAAGAGAGAACCACCGTAGGGATGCCACACGCGTCGGCTTACATAGGACAATGTAAGGTTTGGTAATCAATTACAGAAAATTTGGACACATGACTTACTGCTTTATTGCTTTAAATGTAAATTTGTTTAGGCAGAAAAAAAATTGGAAGTGAAAAAACTAGTAATCAAATGAAGCGTCACCACTTTCCGCCATTGTGGACCTGACGCTCAGCTGAAGGACTTGTAAAATATAAATATAAATTTTGGGCACTGTGTGTCTTTAATTGTAACCATTTTCTGTTAAAATGTAATTTAAAATTACACGACTGTTTGTTGCCAAAATAAATGAAAAAAATGAGTTTATTACTCTTTACCAGCTGTTTCTAAATCAGCTGTCAGGTAAAACAGCTGAGCGTGAGGTCAATGGTCTCAGCGACATAGATTTGTTTCATTACTAGTTACAGGATTATTTTTTTACTTTTTTTTTCTCTGCCTACACGTCTTTACATAGGCAGTAACCCAGATGTCCTGTAATTAATTTTACCAAACCTTATACACTTCTATCTAAAAATAAATGATGCACTTACCCTTTGTAGAACCTAGGTGGCTCGAGATAGAGTTCTCTATCTCGAGCCACCTAGGTTCTAGGTACTTGTTAATCTTCTGTCCCAGAGCTCTGCGAAAGAAGCAGAGAGTTAAGACAATTCTTAACTTTTTTATATGTTTAACTTATCTAACTCACGGCCAAATATTCAAACGCTACGCAGGTCGCAAAAGATTTGTTTGTTTGCATTGAATAATTGTTAAATTCCACTACTGGATCAATATTTATGAAAAGCACAGATAGAGTAGACCACGGGAAAGGACATAGGCTATTTTTATGGCGGCAAAATACAACCTCCTCCTCTTTGGAAGTCGGATAAAGATTATCCGCGAGAACGCCACCGTGTGGTCTCCACTCTCCAGTATTCGCACGCAGCTGAATGTCAAAGGGAAATGATTAATTTAAAAAGTTTCCCCGAAGCGGCGCGGATCTTGCGATAAGCACGTTATTAATTTGATACTTTGTTTACTCCCAAGTCCCACCCCGCGGGCGGCGCGAGCCCCCCACGGGAGAGCCTTCATAATCAATTAAGTAAATTGATGATCTCTGGGAGTCCGCAGAAACTTAATATAGTTGCAGTCGTTGCATATGATAAAAATAATTGCTCCCATACCGTTTTCGGTGGTGGCAAAGAATATATATTACTAACGGTGACTGGTTCCAATCGAACCCAAGACCTCCGGAGCAGAGAGCCAATTCTAAACAAAAATATATCATCAGTGATAATTTCAACCGTTTAGCTACATCGGTTCATGAGATACCTACAACTTGTCGACAGAAAGACGGAAAGACGTCCAGCGGAGTCTCATATAATAGACTCCCGTATTTAGCCTTTGGTTACGGATCCCTAAAAATTGAAATTATAGATAAAGTATACCCCAAACAACTTAATAAACTAATTACCTACCTACTAATTAAGCGATCGAATCCCACCAAAGATACACAAAGCGCTTAAGAGATGATCCTGTCTGTAGTCTGCACGCGTTTTCATCATTTCATTCATCAGCCTTTATCCTTCACAAAGTACGGCTTACCGATCACCACGGCTGGTGGTTCCGAAGAATCCAGAACATCCCATCGAAGATGAGCTCATAATACGCGCTAATGCTCGCTTGTAATTAACGCACCTGCGGGCGCCGGGGGGTGCTGAATGCTGATTGATGAGCGTCATTATACGATATACATCACGAATTTACGGGCTTTAATTATGCTAGCTAGTAGCTACTTGCTAGTAGCTAGATACTAGATAGACCGAAGATCAGGCTTAGCAAAGCAGGCAAATCTTTTAAAGCTTTTAGGCCCGCTTGCGAGATCCGGGTTAAAATTAATCCTGAGTTAAAATATAATGCCTTCTCTTTACTTAATACAAAAAAACTAGAGATATAACATGATATATTTAATCCAGGGTAACTTTAACCTAAAAGCTATAAAAGATTAAAAGAAAGTTTTGTTAACGATTGCACACCCTTGCTCTTATAATTTGAAATTTATGTTAAGTTATAACTTTGTATTTTTTTTTTTCAAAAGAACAATTTCCCCAACTTACTTTTTGCTAAAAGGTGGCTTACCGCCTACGCCGGTTCTTCTCGGCGGGTTTGTTCCCGTACCGGTGTGGCAGTAGATATCATATTAATATTTTATAATACTACATAGTTATTATGAAATAAATATTTTTTTTATCGCAATTTACGACGATTATATTTTGTTTCTTAATCTTAAAATATCACAACACCCTTTGGTCTCCCTTAGAAAACTCTACTTTAGCCAATTCCTGTGTTATTTGATTTTATGTTGTAAAACTTACCGCTACAATAAACAAAATAACAGTGACGTAAAATTATAAATCAGAGCCAATTACAAGTTTCCACAGGTTGAGTATTTAATAGGTATACAAATAGTAATGTTATTTTGGTTATTTCATTTTGTCTCCTGTACTCGACTGTACAGAATTCAAGTAATTCGTAAAAAAATCTGCACAAATAGCGTATTTAAATACTGCTTAGTAATGCTGAGAAAAACTACTACAATCACGGTAAAACCTATTTCAATATTGAGTATGCGGCGAAAAACTAAGCATGCATTAGTTAATTAAGTCGCAGGTAAGTACTAACTGTAATTCTACGGTTAGTTCGTCGCATAACTACAAAACCCTTTCAGTAGGGTTACCGCATTGACGAAAAACTAACAGAAATATAGCATTTGAGTTTTATCTTTTTAGTAGATAAGTACCTACATAGATAGTTTTAGGAAAAAATATAATTTTAATGTTCAAATGAAAGTTAACAAGTATATTCGGTATGCCAACAGAATAATTATTTTCTTGAATCCAAAAGGTTCGCCCCTAATCGAAAATAAGAAACAATGACGACGTAATATCGCGGCTGTACAAAAAGCGCGTTTGGATAAGCGGTATGGTAACTCACTCCAACCAGGTTTTCCGCAGTAACAACAAGAAAATATTGTTGTTTACAATAATGTTTTAGAATTTAGTGCATACGTAAGGTACCAGCTGACCGCATCGACGCTTCACTCGAAAATGAAAAAAAAATACGCAGATGAAGCTGTGAATTGTGATGACTAATGACTTCATAGTGAGTTCATACACACATGACACAGCATGCAGATTCCATTAAAATCTTTCTTATATAGTAATCAATTGAAAATTATGTATTTGAAAATGGATAAATTAACTTTTTTATGTATGTTTGTCCTAAGCATCATGAAAAGCGAAGTATAAAAACGAACACGAAACATCATTTAAATTTTGGGTAACATAATAATATGTAGGTAGGGTACGTAGTAGTAGTACTAATGTTATAAGAAGAAGAAAAGTGGTAGGTAGGTAACTCGGACGCCAATAATTGTCTGCAATATTGGATATCTCGTTGGTCTACAGGAGATCTTAATCTTCTGTTCTATCGGTTTTATTAAACTTTAAAAGGATCTTTAAATATATTATATAGGTAGTAGCCAGTAGGAACTTAATATTGGATTTTGAAGCTTAATGTCTTCTCTCCAATGTTCACCCATTTTAAAAAATTTCTGATTTCGTAAGTTACTTTTTACACCCAAGGGAATCTGTCTAACATACCTACACTGGTAATTGGTATAAAATACCATCTTGAGAGTGTTAGGCTAGTTAACTTTTATGTTTAGTTAATGTTTGTTTTTTTTTAGGGTTCCAAACCTCGAAAGGAAAAAACGTAACCCTTATAGGATCACTTTGTTGTCCGATGTCCGTCCATCTGTCTATCCGTCAAGACCCTTTTTCAGGACTATAATACCTTAAAGCTGTAGCAAAATCAGTACAGGTTTGTACGGACCCCTCGGTGCGCGAGTCTGACTCGCACTTATCCGGTTTTTTTCTTAGAGAATGAAATATATTTTACTCCACTTCGACAACTCATATAACAAAAATACGTTATGTATTTTCTTCAAAATCTCATGTGTGGACTGTGGGGACGGTAACAATGTCGTCTATTGTGGGCCCGGCGGCCTGTAGTGTCCGGACCTGACGGCTATTGTGGGCTCCGCCGGCCTGTAGTGGACCTGACACGTCATTAGCTACACGTCGGTGTAACAGAAATAAAAATATTGCAGAACGTAGAGCTCGTTATTCTGATATCGTATCGTCGGATATTTATTCGATTTGTTGATATTTTATTTGGTATTTCTACAAGGTGTCGTACCTACTGCCTACTACCTAACATAGTTATAGTTACTATCTGTAGGTACAAGGTAGTTACAAATTCACTAGATTTAACGAGATAACGACACAACGACACTAATTTTAAAACCACAGTTTTGGATCACCATGCATTATCAAAATATGTAAAATCACACAATGCTGTATTGCAAATTGCAATTAATAGGTAGACCGTACTGAATTTTGTGATTTGAGCTTGAGCGGTTATGTCAGTAGCGGTAGCCAGAAATAAAAACCGGCCAAGTGTGAGTCAAACTAGAGCACGGACGGACGGACGGACATGACGAAACTATAAGGGTTCCGACTTCCGAGGCGTGAGCTACAGAACCCTGAAAATATTGAACTAAAACAGCTAAAAAAGAGGCTTTCGGTGTCAATATCCATTATCCCCGTGCTGAAAGAAGCCTCACAGGGCTCACAGCTACCGTACCCCGTGTAATTTGCAGCATGAATAGGAGAATTACGTGCAGATTATGTGGCGCCGAGTGCCGACACCGGCTAACGAGATTCAAATCATAGGTTTATGAACGAGTTAATATAATTCCACAAAAACATTTTCATGTAAAATGATGCCAAAACTATGCTATGAATTTTGATGTTCATCAATGAGTCAGTGACAAATTAAGAGGTTTTTAGATATCAAAAAAATCTAAAGTATAAGACCTATACAATTCAAACTTTGTATGTTTAATGAGTCCGCTACTGGGAATACGTCCCAAAAATTTTGTTCATCCAAACCCATAACCCAGGTTATGAGGGTTCAAAAACTCGACGACGCACTTCGCGAAAAGGTGGTTAGGTTAGTGCCCTTGCGCTTCACTTGGCTCGTCTTGGCGTGGGCACAGCCGTAGCACCAGGTTTCTACGGTCTTCACAAGAACTTATTCTCTACTTCTCTCTCGCCTGAATGAGTATCAGTAGCCAGTGTGCATATAACACGATTCACACCGCCTTCACGTTTAAATAAGATGCTTGCAGGTTGTGGGTATTTTTGTGGGAAATATTTGCAAAGAATAACATTAATTAAATTGTATGCTATGGATTTCCGCAAAGTAACGCCTGATTCTATTAACTGTTTAAATAAGATACAATAACGATGACAGTGCAGTTGCAACATTGCCGTAGAGGTCATGAATAGCTGCTTGTACTTATTTACGGACACGACAATCTTTTTGTCTGGGGTTACGGGTACAAAATTTTTAAAGATAGGTATTAAAATAAGTTTTTCGACTGACAGGTGTAAAATCCAAACACTTGTAGGAGTTAAATGAAACACATTAATGTTGTCTCAAGACACTTCCACTCTGTGTGGCAGTTCGTAAAGGAATGCCCCCACTCCGCACGTACGGCGTATTATAAAGGCGAGCAATCCCCACTCGCCACCAGTGTGGGCGTGTCTTCATTTATTTATCCAATACACTACATCTACCTTTTACAAAATTAAAAATCAAGAACATAATATATTTTTACCAATATAATTATATCATTTGTCAAAGAACAATCTACCACCGGTTCAACCCTAACCCGCCGAGAAGAACCGGCGAAACAAACTCGGTCGGGCGCCACCTTTTCCCAAAAAGATGGAAAAATTACAATGTGAACATACTGTTATTAACAAGTCACAAGTACAAAGAAACAACTTTGCAAGGTTGCATATTGTTGACAAAATATATTAGCAATTTAACAATTATAACATATCAAAATATATAATTTGAATTATTACACATAATACTATCCTCTCTTGTGCTTTTTATAGACAATAACCAGTCACTAAAATCTTTTTAATTGAGTGGTTCTTATAATCATTGGTTGAAATTCATGACCCGTCTCACACATACTTAACACATTGAATGCCGTGTCAGTCACATGTGCCTGACAAACCATAGTATTTTGCCTTGCTTGGCCTGGCAATTAAAGGGTTAATTTAGATAACAACAACCTTAATTAAGTATCTTAAAATACACTATAATATTGCCAGCTGTATGTTATCTATTTATTTGCAGCTTTAATACAGACTTTAAATATCGACTTAGTCTAAGAATACAAAATGTATGTAAAGTGTACACATAATGGTTTTGAAGATAATATAAATCTTTGTTTAGATTTGACGTGGTGAGGGGACCCACTTTAGATTTGACATTTGTCATCTAAACACTTTGGCACCCGCTTTCTGCAGTATAATCAGTCCACATTTCATTGGCAAAAATCTTACCAAAGACTTTAATTTCTGCCAAACCTACGTCATAACTCATCCTTAGTTTTGAAATCTATAATTAATTAAACCATTAATCTTAAGTCACCAGAATGTAACTTTACAATGACGGTAAATCGTAAGTTCTAGTCAAGAACCTAGTAGTATTTATAATGCGTTTCCAACAAAGATATTAGAAACCTGTATATTTATGACGAACGCTCGAAAATTGTCTCATCCAAGAGTGCCTAAAATGCGAATAGGCGGACTTATACATCAGTATTTTTAGGTTCAAATATTGAACCTTACAGAGTAAGAATTAAAATCTAGATTGACAATTCAATCATAGTAAGTCATAAAAGATCATTAGCTATTTAATTTGCTATTTTTCGAAACAAGGCTTAGTAAGCAGTAAGGTTAATTTTCACTAACGTCATTTAATATCGTGAGACAATTTTGTATTCGGGCTTTCTAATATCTTTATCTCCAACCACGATAAAGTATATTTATTAATAAACAATATTATCACCAAGTAATATCAACAACACAATTCCTTCAAAACACAAACATAGTATATAAAATTAACTTGTAACGTCAAACATAATTTAATTATGTAAAAACAATTTTACTCTCTTTGTAGTATCATTAACATGTAACCCATTTACAATAAATTACAATAATATAGCCCGGGAGGATAGGTGAATGGTTATCTGTGACCTTAACACAGGTCAATCCTAGCACAGAAGCCAGTCTCTCATCACCAGTACCGTAAATAGCCTTTTCTGTGCCCTGTGCGAGCTTCTATAACTGCGCCCTAGATCCGGGACTGGTCCTGCCTGGTCTGGCCATTCTTGCGCCCCCCAAAGTCTACGCCCTGTACCTGGGCACCGGTGGCACCGCCCTATTTACGGCACTGCTCATCACATAATAATAAGTAAATACATGTACTTTCCATTGCTGATAGACTAATAAATTGATGAGATGGTTGAGACATTGGTCATAAATTCTAATTTGAATAACTCTTTTTATTGCGATTGTATCCAGTATAATAAGACTTACAAGACATTATTTTGCTGTTATTTAGATTATTAAGAGTTATAATTAGAGTCTCATACTGAAATAATTCTAACCTGTTCCAGATTGAACTGGGTATAGCTATGGGTTATTAAGTAGTCACTAAGTGTATACTGTATTGTGACGTCTTAACCCTGGAAAACCAACTATTATGTTAAAAAAAATTAGCTATTTGCTAATACATAATATTATGATACTACACATTTGTTACATCAATAAAGTCCGTAGTTCATAATCTACGACTTCAGACACTAGTACTTACAGCAACCTGGCTGATTTATAGTAACTTTAACGTTAAATGGTAGGTATAACCGACAACGTTATCTACTATACCTAATTGATAAGCCAGAACAGATTCATAATTTGCGTCAGTTTTTATTGCAATATTTTATTTTGAAGTACATGCTGTGTTACTTTATTTGTACTTTTTTTTACCTGCTATTCTTAGGAATAGCAGATACTGAACCCACAGCTTACTCAAACTGAGAAGCCTGTGTATCCCGATGCAGCTCGGGTTATTGCTACCCAAGCACTCAATTATTTGCTGCCTACTGCTAGCAAATACGTTATAGCGTCAACTACCCTTTCCTGTTGCACTCTAACTGTACATATTGACTGTATGTATTTCTACATATTTTAATTTTGAATGTGTGACTTAACAAGATTAACTGTATGATAACTCACCTAGCATGTATTGATGGCAGAATGTAAGATCTATTTAAATATTGTAATTTTGTAAGACCTTGTGTATACCACATTCTTGCAATAAAATATTTGATAACTCTACAGTGGTGATGTCCGGGTTGCTGACATCACAATTACTAATATATTACCAATGTGCCAACATGAACCGTACTAATTGTGTTAGAAAATTGTAATTAGGGCGAATGAATTTTAAGTTCAAATTAATTTCATAATTAGGTAACTTTATGACAATTTTAAGTCAACTATACTTTGAACTTGCTGTTCAACATAATATAAGGTTAATTAAAAGTAATTGTAGGTACATGTTCTGGTGCGCGTTGTAAATAAAACCTACACCAACAGGTATGTTTTTTTTTCACTTGTAAGATTGTAATCCATAATCCTATTCTATAACTTCCGTTCGGACATTAGCCAAACTATCTGTACTTTGATATCGTATAGGTACCGTTAGTTACTAACTACCTGTATAATTATAGGTAGGTACGTTGGATATTATCCAACTACCTTTTTGGTAAACCAGATACCAATCGGATTTTAATGAAACTAACTCTTTGGATAATATGATAATTTGGACTTTTATCAGAACCCCAATTCCCGTATTTAACTTAGGTGCGATTTCACCATTCACTATAATAAAACTTAGTTCTCACTAAGCGCATTAATTCGACGATAATTATCAACATCGTTTTACATCAAACTGATTTCATTATATTTAAACTAGCAGTGACAACGAAAATGTGATGCCCTTGAACGCGTTCAACAGAGTCAAGCCGATAATTTTTTTAGGATGTAACTGAACTTAATTATTAAAAAACGTTTATTTGATTTTGATGAAATGCAATTTAGATTTTTAAACTTTCGTAAACGCGTAAAAGAGTTTCTCGCAAACTGACCGCGTCCAACCCTATTGATGAAATCCCTTAAACTTTCAATTAACTTCCAATGAATTCTAAATGAATCGTCTTGATAATATTATAAACAGATTTTTGTACTTTCGACTAATCAAACCGCGTTTAATATTGGTTTGACGTTATTAAAATATCAGTTTGACAACAGAATTCATACTGTTACAATCAACTTAAAAATCGACTAGGCACTGTTTGGTTACCCAAACTATCGTTTTGCTTTAACTTGGACTATGTGTGAAATTCATATATTTTGATAACAGACAACTACGACTTGTCCATCTTGTGAAAGTAAGAAATATAGTTAAATCAAACAAACGCCTTTTTCACACACTTATCACTATAAAACATCGGAAGAAGCAATCGTTACTTAACTCCAAAATAATACAGTGGGTATTTTCATCCGAATAATATTTTCCTAAAACATTACGTAAGATATGGCAGAATGCATAGCTAACTTTCTTTTATTTACAGAAAAATAACATAATTATTGTCTTGTGACAGCACACACACAATGCACGGACACATTAATCGCACTGAAGTACGCCTTACCATCTTTGAAGGTCACGTCTCGACCGTTGTTCTAAAATTAATCGACTTTAATACATTATTTTATAGGAGTCCTTTGTCATATATTTTTTGAACGAGCGTCCAATCTTGATACTCAGAACAAAAGCTATTGGGTAATATAATTTCTTAAATCTTTTATACTCATTACAATATTAAATTGGAAAAAATTATAACCAAACTATTCAATAATTAGTAGGCACCGTTTGATTTTTCAACCAAACTGCCTTTTATAATTTAGCAGGTTCCGTTTGTTTATTCAAACGACCTCTAAGCTTTATCTTAATATCTTTGAAAAAGCTTTTCTTTTTTTTTTTTTACTTTTTTACCACACAATAATTTATACGCACTTTGAGTTTTTCCACTATAGTGAGACATTTAATTAAAAAAAATTAAGTATTAGTTACCATAATAGGGCAAGGTAAAAGTATTATGCATAACATATTTTATTCATAATATCATAAAAGCTATTTTAGAAAGTTGAACAGATTTAATTCATTTGAATTCTACATAATAAACTGTAATTGATTGTGAACTGCAATTGTCTTATCTTATTATTTTTAATTATTTTTTAATACACTATAGTTTCCGCATTCGGTTTATTTATTGAATTTATTTAATGTGGTAAAAAGCAAAAATTATTGTAGGTACCAACCGACGAAACTAGCCAGTTTAATACTATTAAACAATTTAAGTACTATTTCTTTTTTTTTTTTTTTATAAACATTTTTAGATCAACAGTTTCAAACTATTTATTTGAAATATTAAACCCCAAAAATATATTTAAATAGGAATAAGATATTGAATTTAAACAATATCGCTCAGCCTTGGCTAGTTCTGTCGATTTACCTCTAAAAGTAAAATAATTAAATTATTTTCCTCATACCTTTGCGAAAAACCACTGGCAGGGTCGCCACTTGTAAAATCCAAACACTTGTAGGAGTTAAATGAAACACATTAATGTTGTCTCAAGACACTTCCACTTTGTGTGGCAGTTCGTAAAGGAATGCCCCCACTCCGCACGTACGGCGTATTATAAAGGCGAGCAATCCCCACTCGCCACCAGTGTGGGCGTGTCTTCATTTATTTATCCAATACACTACAACAGGCTTTCCCTTTAATGGAGAGCCACCCTTCGCTACTACTGGGTAGAAACATGGACAAATAAAACTAGTAGATACCTAGTAATTTTTATAGTAGTAAAGCCATTTGATGAGTGCTTTGAACCTAATTTCTTCATGTCTTGACACCTATTCTTAATTTCGGTTTCAATTTTAATTTTTGTTTATAGATTTTCTTAATCTAAATACAAAGATTAATCTGAGCTTCTTTATAGGTATACCTACCTACAATTTCTCAAATTATTTCTTTAGACAATTTAGTATCAAACGATTGTTCGGACTGATAATACTATGCGAAACTCGGTCGAAAACTTGACGAATGCAAATAGATCGTTTAACCTAAATATCCGGCAAAAAATCGGAGGAGCTGATTAATCACCGTCTCCCGTGACCCGTCAGCCTGCGACGCCATTAATCGTGGAGATTGTGTGGTGTTGCCAATTGCCATATTCGCGAAATTCCCTACTTCTTTGCATTGTTTTAGTTTTATCTAGATGTTTCCAGCGGCTCCACCCGCGTAAATATAGTATCGGGTATCCCGCGGGAATACTGGACTTTTCCAGGATAAAAAGTATTACATGTTTTATTCCAGAGCCTAAACTACTACCATACCAAATTTAGTCAAAATCCGTGTAGTAGTTCTTGCGTGAAAGAGTATATCCACGGATTAAATGGATTAAAACATAGTTTACTACTTTTTATCCTGAAAAATGAAAAAGTCCAGTATTCCCGTGGATCCGTGGGATACTATATTTACGCGGGCGGAGCCGCGGGCAACAGCTAGTAGTTGTATAGATAATAGTGCGGAACCCTTCGTGCGCGAGTACGACTGGCACTTGGCTGGTTTTTAAAGCATGGCCTCGAGACTAATATTTACGTAGTTGCATATTTATTTGCAAATTACAACCGCTCTTATATAATATAACAAAAAGTATATTCTAAATACTAAATAGCGTAAAATTTGTTTTTTTACGCTTTCTACTAGCTAATTATCCCATATTTTAAAATTGTATTAATTTGGATCGCGTGACTGGCAGCACCAGCGCGGATGCCGGGTGTTGCCAGCATCAATCATGTCCTCACCCCGCCCGCGCGCCACCAGCACGAATTGTGTCTAACCATCCCTGAACGATTACCTGCTGCTTGTTCGAGATACTTACGTGACCGAATTTACAAAAACTTATGCCCCGTCTAGACTGCTCGCGAAGTAGGCCGAGGAAGTGCTCTGCGAAGTAACCCGAAGTATGAAAAGGCGGCCAATCTCGGTCAACCTTCGCGAGTAGTCTGGACGAGGTGTTAAAATTGGTGTTTTTGGAATAAATAGGTTGAAAGTTCAATAGTAAGAACGTAGACGGAAAAGTTATTTACCGTGCAATCCTACAACTATCCTACTAATATTATAAATGTGAAAGTTTTTGACGATGGGTGGATGGATGGATGTTTGTTAATCTTTCACGCAAAAACTAAAATTTGGTATCGTAGTAGTTTAGGCCCTGGATTAAAATATAGACTACTTTTTATCCCGGAAAAGTACAGTATTCTTGCGGGATACCCGATAGTATAGGTATTTACGCGGGCGGAGCCGCGGGAAATAGCTAGTGTGTATTATAAATGTGAAATTTTGTGGGGATGGATGGTTGTATGGATGGATGTTTGTTACTCTTTCACGCAAAAAATAATGAACAGATTTTAATGAAATTTCGTATGGTAGTACTTTAGGTTCTGGATTAAAAGATTTAAAACATAGACTACTTTTTACTCCAAAAAAGTGAAGTAACGTGGGATACTTTATTTACGCGGGCAGAGCCGCGGGCAAAAGCTAGTAAAGAAATAGAGTGAGTCAGTGACCCATTTATTTGGTCGAATTCATCTATTTCCTTACGTTGAGACTTGAGATTCAATTCGATCGGAGCATATACTAGATCCTATAGCACACTTCCGGTTCCCGATACTCCAAACTTTTTACAGAATTCCTCTAAATATGTCTCTTTAATTAAAAGCCTTTAGGCCGTGGTGCAAAAACATTAATCCTTTGTAAGCCTGAACTAAGATAAATCTTATGGGCTCCGACCGCACCTGACAGCCGCTAGGCGCATCAGACAACCGCCGAGCAGAGAACAATCAATAACAGCACATCATCAGTCAAGTGCTCGCAATCTCGACTCATTACAACTTGTGCCCACTAACGAAACGAACTTATCGAAATATCTACAACTTCAGGACAAATACCTTGGAGGGTCGTAGCTCGTAGGAGACAAAATGGTTTTATACGTGATTAGTAGGTACTAAGAAAGAAATGAAATGAAAGTAGGTAGGTACCTACTTTCATTTCTTTTTGTAGGTAGATACTAGATACCTATTCCATGAAAATGTTATGTTTTGAGTTTTTTACTCAACTAACGCACAGTTGTGACTGAAGTGTATGTTATTAATCTGAGATAGTGTGTGTTGTTATTATTTTTATTGACTCCTAAGTATTATTTTAAAAAATATTAGCTTTCTGCACACCTTCCTCCACTTAAACTATGCTAAATATCATATTCCTCTAGTGCTTACTGAAAATGTTTGCTTCACATATTAGAATAATTGCGTTATAATGTAATTTTCGTTTTTACTTGCTAGTTACTACATATCTATTACTGACTTAATATAGTTTAGACGAACTTATCACTTTTAAGTAGTAAGTGCTTTAGCCACGAGCGCTGACAGAAAAGTTACGATTTATTTATTTATTAAGTATAACAATAAACTTTCACAAACATTTAACAATTTCCAACAAAACTGATGTAGCAGCTTAGATTTAATTGATATTTAAAAATCCCAGATTTCGTCACTGACTGACTCACTGATGATCAACAAAATTATAAATTATAAATTATAATAATATGGTATTTAAGGACGTCGTAAAGCTGAAATTTGGTACCTACGTAAGCTTGTATTGTACACAACTAACATAATAATTGCCAAAGTTGGCACTTTTATCCTCCAATCCCTTAAACTAGGGGATGAAAGTTAAATTTGTTTAAAAGCGCCATCTATCGCGTATATTATGAACTATGTTAGTTATGTCGTCTTTCGTCGTTTAGATTCAAAACTTGTTCAGCATTGAACATATGAACTAGATCGCGTAGAAGCAAAATCAGCACGTTCCTACTCTACATAATTTAACCTACTCTTAATAATATGCTGACCACATAGCCTGTACATATTTGTGTGTGTAAAGATGTATTACTATATATTGTGAGAATTGTAAATAATAAATCAGATACCAACTTCTTGTTGTGTCTCACTCATCTCCCCTTCCCCTAAACACTCGTCCAGGGCTACTCTCTGGAAGTGTTCCGACCGACTCCCAAATCCATACCGACGACCTCTCACTGTGGCCAAGACACCCTTAGCCTAACCACAGTCACCTGAGTCTGGGTGATTGACAGTGAGAAAATCATTTCCATACTTATACCCATATCCTTCCAACTTTCCGTCTGTTACCTTAGGGCTCACGGTGCAGACATCCCGCACTTATTATATATATTTATTTATACATCAAATCTATGGTTAGGGCTAGGGCTGTAGGGCGCTAGGGCATTAGGGGTTAGGACTCTTAGTGTTAGGATACAGCTCTCCCCCATAGTTTAACGTAGAATCCTATCCTGGATTTTACATTTGGTCCTTCGATCCTTTAATAAAAAATTGAACCGCGAATCCTCTTGTCCTATTAGGAAGGAACTGGACTGACTGACCCTTTGGAGTACTACATGCTGGTGTACCAAACTACGCATCAGTATTGCGGTATTTCAAAGTACATAATATAATACGTGGTGTTCCCTGAGAAAGCACCCGTACAGTATAGCAAATCGGTCGTTGGCCTCCCACAAGCGGGTCTCACCAATTGATTGAGAAGGTGCTAAGTACTGTATACGAGGGCGCAGGGTCACTACGTATTGACTGAGCTATTACGAAGTTTTAGGAATAGGATAGGGCAAGTAGGAAGTCAAGAAAGAAGACAAGAAGACACAATGGACATCGAAACTATCAACAACCTTATCATGAGCCAGGAAAACAACCACATGGAAATAAAAAGGATTTGGGAAAATATAAAAAAAGACTCAAGAACCAGAAAGACACAAAAATATATAGACGATAGAAGAGCAACTTTAGACAGCATATTTCAAAGAGCGTTGCAAAATCACAACCTCTTAGAAGACCAAGACATACTATCAACACATAAGTACATAACATTAAATTACTTCGAGACAAACATAAAAAATTACTATGACGCTGCCATCGACCATTTATCGACTCATGAAAATTATCTCAAGCTCCAAATAGACACCGCCGAGATGCAGACTACGTCCGGCAGACAAATCGACTACAAAAACAAGACTCCAGACGCCGAGATGCAGACTACATCCGGCAGACAAATCGACTTCAAAAATAAGACTCCAGACGCCGAGATGCAGACTACATCCGGCAGACAAATCGACTCCAAAAACAAGACTCCAGACGCCGAGATGCAGACTACATCCGGCAGACAAATCGACTTCAAAAATAAGACTCCAGACGCCGAGATGCAGACTACATCCGGCAGACAAATAGACTCCAAAGACAAGAATTCAAGGCTATTCATTCAAAAGTATAGATTGAATCAACTTAATAAGAAAATATTGACCGCACAGACAGCCATTGCCGAAAATAAGCCGGCGTGGCACCTACAAGTATTAATAAGGACTCTTGAAAAGAAATTTCAAGAAATAGACGAAAATCACATGTACTTATTATTGGAGCAAGGTACAATCAACGACGAATATTTTACATACGACTACTTCTCAGACGCACAAGAAAAGTTCGACTCCATTATGGAAAAATTACAAGAAAAAATTATTCAAGACGACAAACCATGTAACAAGACTTTATCGACTAAGTTACCAAGAATAACAATCCCGATTTTTACGGGCAGCTATGAATCATGGAATTCATTTTACGATTTATTTATAAAAATTATTGACAATGACTGTACTATTACAACGACAGAAAAAATGCAATATTTAAAGACGCATATACGAGGCGATGCGGAAAAGCTGATCAAGCATTTGTCAGTAAACGAGGTCAATTATAAAGCCGCGCTCACACTACTCACAAACCGTTATAAAGACGAGCGACTTATTTGCCAGACATTTATAGACAAATTATTAGACTTACCAAAAATTCATACTTCAAATGAAAAAATGTTACGAAACATGCATGACTGCATCAATGAAAGTCTGGAGGCACTGAAAAATCAAGGTATAGATATTTCGACCTGGGATCCGATATTATGTCGTATTGTGAGCAGGAAATGGGACTCGGATACCAATATGAAATATGAAGACCAGCTTGAAGAACCGAACAAAATCCAAAGATTCGAAAAGTTGATGAAGTTCTTAGAGAAACGTTTTAAGAGTATAGAATCCAGCAAACAGACACCTTCAACTTCGAGTTTGTCGTTCAGACCTTCATTACAAAATCATGACAAACCTATACATTGGCAAGAAAAAAAGGGATTTTGTTGGTATTGTAATAACGCTCACAGTATATATCAGTGTGAACAATTTAAAAGGCTTCACGTGAACGACCGCATTAGAAAAGTACAAGAAAAACAAATGTGCTACCAGTGTTTAATGCACGACGCAAAAAAAGAGTGTGTCAGTCAAAATTATAAGAAATGTGAAATATGCAATAAGGCTCACTCTACACTGTTACATCGGAATCTTAAAGAATTTTCAACTAGACCACAAGGACAAAAATTCATAAATAAAACGCATACAAACTTCTCGCAGCCAAATACATTTAGAACATCAAATAACAAGTCACAACCAAAAGACAGTCAAGTACAACAAAGAAGTTCAAATACATCTATGCAACAGAATGAGAAAAATAAAACGGTACTTCTGGCTACGGCCTTAGTACAGACAACAACTTATGACGGAACACCTCAGTTATTACGAGTTTTATGTGACCAAGGGTCTGAAGTTTCCTTATGCACACAAGAGACAGCACAACTATTAGGGTTCCCTAAACAAAAAATAAGAGCCGAAATAAAGGGTATTGCCGACGAGCAACCAAAAACCTCAAATTTTATGATTGACGTCACACTCAAACCAAGATTTCCGAGTGCGTACAAGCTAGTGACATCACTTATTATATTACCTAAGCTTACCGGAGCATTGCCAAAACAAGACATAAAACAACTAGAGAAACAAAATATAACGAACAAAATAATTGCTGACCCTACATATTACAAGCGCGGCCCAATTGACATCATACTGGGCGCTGAAGACTACAGTAAATTATTATTGGAAGGGTTTGAAAAGTTAGATAATGGAATTATAGCTCAAAATACAGAGTTAGGGTGGATTTTATCAGGCCTATGCTCCACAGAACAATCCAGCCAAATAAAAGTATTAAGCTTAATGACACGCGCGGAAGAGATTGAATTAACAAAATTTTGGGAACTGGAAGAAATTACAGAAGACTATCAATTTAATAAGGACGACCAATTTTGTGAAAATTATTATAAAGAAACGACTCAAAGAAACTCCGACGGAACTTACACAGTTAGACTTCCATTTAAGGACGCATCCTTAGAGTATGGGGAAACGCGTCAAAAAGCAGCCGCCAGACTCATACAGCTTGAAAAGAAACTAGACAAGAACCCTGACCTAAGACAACAATACAACGATTTCATGAATGAATATTTACAAATGGGACATATGAGAAAGGTAAACAAAGCAAATTACGGTCAAGGAAAATTTTATATTCCACACCAGCCGGTAATACGAGCAGATGCATTGACTACTAAGCTACGTTGCGTTTTCGATGCGAGTAGTAAATCGAACTTGAACTTAAGCCTTAATGACAATTTATTTAAAGGTCCACGTTTGCATCAAGACATGGTTAAATATTATTACGGAAGCGAAAACATAAAATTACATTTATGGCTGCAACCGGTTACTATTGTTATGAAACCTTTAGTACAAGAAATATGGATCACCGGGATAGGCTGGACTGGAATGACAAAGTATCCGACGAAATAAAGAAAAAATGGACAAATATTCAACAACAATTAAAATACATTGAAAACATTAAAATACCGCGATGGATACATTACAATGGAGCGCAGATCGAATTACACGGCTTCAGTGACGCATCGGAAAAAGCATACGGTGCGGTAGTATACTGTCGGTCAAAGGTGGATGACACATATTACATAACATTATTGCAAGCTAAAACAAAAGCAGCACCATATAAACACAAAACGACCTTGCCACGTCTCGAATTATGTGCAGCTGTTTTACTAACGAAGTTAATAGATAAAATAAATAAAGCGCTCAACTGCATGGATACAAAAATTTATTGTTGGACAGACTCAATGATTACATTAGGATGGATAAGAGGCGAAGCAGACAGATGGAAAACTTTTGTCGCGAACAGGGTATCGGAAATACAAAAAACTTTACCTCAAGCGATTTGGAATCATGTGATTTCTTCAGAAAATCCAGCTGACATTATAAGCAGAGGCTTGGAACCTAGTAAATTACCTAATTATGAACTATGGTGGACTGGGCCAAAATGGTTACAGTCAAACATTCCACCAAACACCATAACTCCTGTACCGGTACCGATATACGAAGTGAAACATTGCTATAAGACAGTAATTGAAAATATAAAGTGCAAAAACGAAGTTTTCGAAAGATTTTCAAGCTTTCAAAGGATGACCAGAATTTTATCATATTGTTTACGGATTAAAAGTCGCCAAAATATATCAAAAATACTACCCTGCGAGGAAATTAACATAACAAGAAGGCAGATTTTATTACAAGTACAAAAAGAGGCTTTCCAGCAAGAATACAGTTTACTTAAAAAGGGACATACTTTTTCGAAAGGACACAAATTATCGTGCTTAGATCCATTCATTGATGAGGATGGGCTCATCAGAGTAGGAAGAAGACTACAAAATTCGGAATTGCCATACGACCAGAAGCACCCTGTATTATTACCATACGATCATCACGTCACGGCAATAATAATTCATGACGCACATGAGAAAACATTACACGGAGGAAATCGACTCACTCTGTCATATTTACGACAAAAATATTGGATTCTAAGCGGAAAACGTAAAGTTAAAAGTTGTATAAATAAGTGCATTAAGTGTATCAGGTACAACGCTGAAGCAGCAAAACAAAAAATGGGATCACTTCCAAAACCTCGTGTGACGCAATCATACCCATTTAGCCACACAGGATGTGACTATGCAGGTCCAATACAAGTACGAGCAATGAAAGGACGAGGACATAAATCATATAAAGGTTATATTGCTGTATTTATCTGTCTGGCTACCAAAGCGATACATTTAGAGTTAGTGGGAGACTTATCTACTGAATCTTTCATCGCTGCACTACGTAGATTCATGGCTAGACGAGGTCACGTGTCCCATATGTATAGTGACAACGGTACGAACTTTACAGGAGCAGCAAATTTTTTGTATAAAGAAATTTTAGAAATTACGCAATCACCAGTATTTCAGAATTCACTAACTAACATAGGCACTCAATGGCACTTCATACCGCCCGCTGCCCCACATTTTGGAGGCATTTGGGAAGCAGGAGTCAAATCTATGAAACATCATTTAAGACGAGTCATAGGAGACAGCACTTTGACATATGAAGAACTTTCGACATTATTATATCAAATAGAAGCATGTCTGAATTCAAGACCGTTATGCGTTCAAACGGACAACATTAACGATAATGTAATATTAACTCCAAGTCATTTTCTTATCGGCCGTGAGGCAGTCGGTATACCAGACCCTATTAATAACATAAATACAGACTTGATAAACCGTTGGAAACAAATACAAAAAATGAAGAAAGATTTTTGGAATAGCTGGACTCAAGACTATCTACACCAATTGCAACAGCGTTATAAATGGAAAGAAAATAAAGAAAATTTGCAAATCGGCACAGTAGTTCTTATTAAGGACACTAACATAAGTCCTAGTAAATGGCCGTTAGCAAAAGTCAAAGAGATTCATCCTGGTAGCGATGGCGCCACAAGGGTAGTCACGCTCGAAAGATCGCATGGAGGAGACCAAAAACGAGCAATTCATACGCTAATACCACTCCCGGTAAATCACAATTTAGAAACGCCTATAAAAAATTGCACGGCAACGGCAAATGTAACATTTAGTCACAAAAAGACGACAGGCAAATTAAGCCTTACGTGGTTAATGTTGTTTTCTTTGTTACAACTATGTACATCAACCACAGCCACACATTCTATCAGAAATCTGAAACCAGGATTGTACCTGGAACAAATGGGAAATGCGACATTAGACAGAGGTACATTTAGAATCGAGACATCTTACGAAAGACGTATACTAGAGGAGAATGTTCAAAAGACGAAGGAAGTATTAAACCAGTTCGACTCATTGTGTAAATATGCGAAATCTTTCGACAGCCAGACTCATTGTAACCAATATTATCATCACTTGCAAGAAGAAGTACGAAAATTCGAAAGATCACACGAGTATTTAATGGAAATAAATCAAACTAGAAAAAAGAGAGGTTTTATGGGACAGATAATGACATCAATATTCGGAGTCAATGATGACGGATACAGGGAAATTGATTCCTTACAAAAAAACCAGCAAAATCTCATCGACGCAGCAAATCATCAAACTAAATTTATGATTTCTACCATATCAGCAGTAAATGAAACAGAAGAAAGAATATGTAATAAATTAGATAGATTTCAGACCAAACTCAATGAAGCTTTAAACTATTTAAATAACAATAACCAGTGGTATAAAACAATTGACAGTAACAGAATTCAATTAAAAATACTTCAATCCTATCAGCTGGCATACAATTACATCGAGGAAATACAAAATTATTACTCAGGCATTGTTCAAATATATATATCAAGATCCACAGTGTATAGTGTACTAAACCCAAAATATGTTGCAGACATCATAAAAAAGGCGAATAACAAGTTACCATCAAACCTTAATATAATTCAAAATTAGTTAATTGACACGAGATTATACGAGAATGACACTCACATTAGAGTGTCAGCCTATTTTCCCATAGTAGAGAAGACAACATTTACAATGGTACATATTACACCAATTCCTAGCAAAAATCAAGACGGGTCTTTCCAAAGCATTGACGTACAGCAAAAGTTTATCGGCATGGACTATAATAATGAACGGTATTTTGAGCTAACACACAAAGAATTTAGAGATTGTTTACATAGGCGAAATAATTTCATTTGTTTTCCTGTGGCGGTGAAAAACATGCAATTTGATCAAAATTGCATTGTTCGATTAATAACAAAGAGCGAAAACAGAACAGAATGCCCCTCTCGACTTTATAATATAACAAACAAAATATTATGGAAGCAAGTGCAAATGATAAACACATGGATATATGTTACAAAACAACCTGAAACTGTGTCAATAGTATGCGACGGACAAAGAGAAGAGGTAGAAATCCACGACGTAGGAATTATAAAAATTTCTGAAAATTGTATTATTACAACAAACTCGATTACATTAGTAGGAAGAAGAGTAGTATCAACCAGTGTTTTAGCTTCATTTAATAAATATTCTGAATTTAAATTATACAATAATAGATCATTAGGTAGTTATCCAAAAGACCTTTCTAAAGAGCAATTAGTGTTAGACAGTTCTAAAGACATTTTTAGTTCCATTATCAACGACGTAAATAATTTACAAACAACCCTAGACAATACAGTTTGGAATAGTATACCTACAGAAACTTATGTAGCTAGTTTTGCGACTATAATCATCATTGTCATGTTATTAATATTAATTTATTTCTATGGGCCATCACTGATGCGACTGCTGCGAGCGCTACTGGTGACCAGACGAAGCCAGCCGAGGGGAAGCGACGACCGGACCTCCAGCATCCAGCCTGCACCCCGGCCTTCGACGGTACCTCAGACTTACGCGGTACCAGTCAGGCGGAGCTCGACCAATCCAGCACAACTGTACGAGCTACGGACTTCCTGAGTCTCATCCTTGAGAGCCGCCAGAATGTTCAGCATTGAACATATGAACTAGATCGCGTAGAAGCAAAATCAGCACGTTCCTACTCTACATAATTTAACCTACTCTTAATAATATGCTGACCACATAGCCTGTACATATTTGTGTGTGTAAAGATGTATTACTATATATTGTGAGAATTGTAAATAATAAATCAGATACCAACTTCTTGTTGTGTCTCACTCATCTCCCCTTCCCCTAAACACTCGTCCAGGGCTACTCTCTGGAAGTGTTCCGACCGACTCCCAAATCCATACCGACGACCTCTCACTGTGGCCAAGACACCCTTAGCCTAACCACAGTCACCTGAGTCTGGGTGATTGACAGTGAGAAAATCATTTCCATACTTATACCCATATCCTTCCAACTTTCCGTCTGTTACCTTAGGGCTCACGGTGCAGACATCCCGCACTTATTATATATATTTATTTATACATCAAATCTATGGTTAGGGCTAGGGCTGTAGGGCGCTAGGGCATTAGGGGTTAGGACTCTTAGTGTTAGGATACAGCTCTCCCCCATAGTTTAACGTAGAATCCTATCCTGGATTTTACAAAACTAATTAACGTAATACATATTGAAATAATTATTTCCCGAGTATTCCGTAGTAATTTCAACGGCAAATTAAACAACACAGATATTATAGGTAACAAACAATTTCTTCAAACAAACACTGTTGTGCAAGAAATAAAAATAGAATAATAAAAAAAAAAAAGAAAATAAAAATACTGTCATAACAACTACATAAATTGACTGGTGTAGAGTTTGTGAAATTAGGCGTGTAGAGTCAGAAGCTTGGTTTTACATGAGATCTGATAACTTTTTGACAGTGCGATCTTGGCATCGCTTTACATGAAAATGTTTTGGTGGGATACAGTATTCCAATTTGCTAATGTCCCTCGGCAATCATCGTTTTCTATGGACAAATTAAAATTACAGACAACGCGAACGTATGAATAAACTCGAGTCACGAAAGACATTAATCGCGGTCGTTCTGTAAGTACTCATCGCCTTTAAATGTCGAAAAACTTTTACATTGTTATATTAACCACTCACTATTGAAATTACTATTATTATCATAAAAATATACAGCTCCCGTACCTACCCGTAGATATATATCATGAAAACTTAATCACCGCGTTGTTGAGTTAACCGTATAAGAAGTAAGAACTCGTCGGATTTCCACAACTTTTCAGACGGTGAGACTAAGAACAAGTTAGGCGTAAACGACCGCACATTACACCATCTAAACTTGGTCCCTGGGGTCCGAAGACCCGGCTGCAACTTAGATTTGATTCACTTGCGAACAATAAATATAATATTTCACGCGGTGGTACTTTTAATCACTCTCTAAACACCCGTATAATTCTTCTAATATGTAGTAGGTGGTTAGGTACACTTTACAAATTGTATTGTACCTAGTTGATTATGATTTAAGTTTATGGCGACGCGGGTCGCGACGTTTCTAAGGGGTCGTCCATTAATCACGTGATGCCTAAAGGGGGGAGGGGGGTCCGAAAAAATCACCAAGTATCACCAAGGGGAGGAGGGGGTATAAGGAGACATCACGTGTATTTATTTTCAAATCTAGTCTATGCATACCGAAATTATTATCAGTTGTAGATTCGTAGTGTTATTTAAATACTTACAAGACAAATGACTCGTATAGTTTTTAATTGCTTAAATTATTCGATTAAATTGTTTTTTAAGTTAAAGTTTTTCTTCAAACATGACCTGCTTACTATGTAAAAAAAAAATATACGTGATCTTAGGTGGGGGAGGGGGGGTAGTATAAAAACTCACCACGTATCACCAGGGGGAGGGGAGGGGTCTGAAAAGTTGTAAAAAAACATCACGTGATTAATGGACGGTCCCTAATTTGGATGTCTCAACGACAACCATGGTTGCCTGGTGACTGGTCAGTGCCCAGTGGTCACGGCCGACCGCGACAGGACTCACTTGACAGATGTCCGATAGACCGATACTATTACCTACGTGTTTCATGATGTTTTTCAAACTACCCGAAAATTATATAATCATTATATTATTTTGTGTTCCGAATTTCCAATCCCGAAACCTGGATCCACGCAGAATGAAAATCCAGTACCTACCTACCTATATTATATACAGCGTAGAACGTTACTTCACGTCGCGTCCAGATAAACTAAAATAAAAGTGCTAAAAAATAAAATAATAAAAGTAGTTTTAATTGCAATAATTTAAAAATCGAACTTGAAATATTTATGGAAGCTCAGGAAAGCTGGTTTAAGCGGTGAGGAATATTGGTAAAATTATTGCGGTTCATAGTTTAGGCAGAACAACGTATATCGGGACAGCTAGACTTAATTGTATTTACTTATGGGAAAATTTAGCTTTTTACTTGCTATAAAACTTGTTATAATTAGTGTTAATCGTTGTAGACGTTCTTTAGTTATCAATATTTACCATGTGCTTATCTAATTTCCCTTCATCTTGCCATGTAAAAACAAACTGAAAGCCGATTAGCTTTCTGTGGATTTTAATATTATGTATACATATTAAAATATGATTGAGTTGTAACTATTTTTCAATTTTCGCAGATGCAAGAGTTTTCAGAACACGAAGCGCGGCGAGCTCTGCCGTATACCGGGCTGCACCGTGTCGCCATCTGTCGGTGCGCACCCCACACCGATTCGCATGCCGCACGTCCAGCCCGAGACGTTTCGGCTATTCGTACAGTACGTGTACACGGGGAAGGTAAATAGCGAAAATAAATGCATTCAAAATATAAGTAGTCAAATATTAATAAATACATTCATACCAGTAACAACGCAACAAAAATAAATATCCAAAAAGCGCTCGCGCCATCTAGTGTTCACTTGTTTCAACAAATGAAAACTAGATGGCGCTTCTACGTATAGTTCCAAGTAGAAGACAATATAAATTCTATGTTAATTTAATTACATAACTAATTTAGATTGTTATTTTGAAATAAATTAAGTAAAAAATTGTAGTGAAATGATTATTATCGTCGCATGTGTTTGTCGTTGTAGCTTTTACTTCAAGATTCAGGAGTTTTCGAAATGATGACGTTAGCAGCCGACCTAGGCGTTGAGGATTTGCGTGCGGCGTGTGAGGACCATGTTACGTCTACCCTGAGTGTTGAAAGTGCTTGCACTTTATTAGCAGCTGCGATGGAAATACAAGATAGACCAGGTGAGCTATCTATGAACTATATGAAAATTCGTCCAATGTAGTCATCGGCGATGGTGGTGTAATGGTCAGCATAGTTGCCTTCCAAGCAGTTGATCCGGGTTCGATTCCCGGCCATCGCACACTTTTTGTCTTTTTTTGCTCCTTTGCTGATAATTTTATAGTTTTATGCAAAATTATTCGTAGTATATAGGTAAGTACATATTAATGCTGCCATTATTATTGAATTTATAAAATAATGCATTCCACAACGCGATTGCGACTCAAACATTATTGAATTTATTATGTAGTATGAATAACGCTTAATTTATTAGCAAAACATGTAAAAATTTAAGGAGACTTTTTACTCTTTTCCCAAGTCATTTTTTATTATATTGTTTGTTTATTTTATATTTATTAATTGAAAGTTTTTAGAAATTAAATCCGCAATTAACTTCTACCGGTATTTTAAAACAAATAAAAAAGCTATACCAATATAAGAGCAAAAAATTATCCTAAACACGACATCCTTTTGTAAATTTAATAAAATTAAAATACTTATGAGTAAATATTATTTCGGCATAAAATATAAAATACTGACAAAGCTAAATCTTTACTTTTAAAACCACTATCACTATAAAAAACATGAAGCATAGATACCAGGAGTCCGAACGGTATAGGCTTTTTAATAATAATTATGTACACAATAATAGGACCAGATCTTAGTTCTCTTTTCTGCCGCTAGGCGTGCGAGACCGACGAGTACCGAGTGTTGCCAATACTATTATACCGAGTGTTGCCAATACTATTATTTATTACAATTATTTTTAAATTACTGTTAGGCAATTACCGTGTTCTACGGTATCTATTTTTCGAGAACAGTTTCTAAGAATTTCCTAAAACTTTTATATATTATGATTTCAATCTTTCCAGAGCTGTCAATAGCAACTTTAAACTTCCCGCGTAATTTCAAACGAGTGCACGTCGGACCGTCGCGCGCTCTACCGGCAAAAATCTGTCCCCGTAATTGAGACCATTATTTTAACATTACGTTCGGACTCCTTGTTATCTATACTTCGTGATAAAAAATAAAAATTGTCTGTGACCATTGACAATCAATAGACAACAAAATGTTGACAGTGACATTGAATTAATGCTGCCAATTAATTAATTTAACGTTCGTTATGGGATAAAAGCATTGATGTAGTTGTTTAAAAAAATGAATCCGTACTAATTTGGTTGAATGCTCTAAGGCACTAATTAAACTGCAGCATTGATGTAGTTGTTTAAAAAAAGGATGATATTATACTAAGTAAACTCCGAAACGGTTCGGTTTCGGTAAATCAGGTTTTTTTTTAATTACCTGATTAATATTGTTTTAATCGCAAATTAAATCACGTAATATACGATAAACCAACATAAATTTAAAATTAATGTGCTTTTATAATATAAAAGCACATAATATTATTATGTCTTTCAAATATTGGGAAAGTTCGGTTTGCGTGTATGGCAACACAACTAAATTCCCCCCTTCGCATACGCTGGTCACCGACGCTATTTGACGCCGGCATTATTTTTCGATTTTAGTAATTAATTTTTTACCAGTGAAAGTATAATTCATAAAAATGGCTTACAAAGGACCACCAAAAGTACAAAAGGTTATGGTACAACCTATTAACCTCATATTCAGATATCTTCAGAACCGAAGCCGTGTGCAAGTTTGGCTTTACGAAAACGTTAATTTGAGAATCGAGGGTCACATTGTTGGTTTTGATGAATACATGAACATTGTTCTGGACGAAGCTGAAGAAGTCCACATGAAAACAAAGAACCGAAAACAAATTGGGCGCATAATGATGAAAGGAGACAATATAACATTGATTCAAAACGTCAATCCGAACGCGACTACAAACTAGGTTATAATTGTGAAAAACTAAAGTAATGAACATTCCTAGCTATAAGTTTAATCCTCACTGTGAACTGTGAAGTGCTCCACAGCAAATATTATAATTTTCGTATTTGTCATTAAACTAAGGCTCAAAACACTGTCTTTTATTTTAGCCCTGAGTAAGTTAGTAGTAAAACTGGCATATAAACCTGTAACCAAAATATGTGTAAGTATAATTTATTTTCTTTTTATTTCTTAACTCAGAAAAACCAAGTTTTTTGTACACCATATGTTTATATTCAGATTACTTAACGTAACAATGTTTTAATCTAAATTGAAAATCCATATAGTGAACTCATATTTAAGGCTTTAGACTTCAGTGGCGTAGGGTTCCTATAACTCCATTCCTATCGGCTTCCCTTGTCACTTACCTTTTGCAAACCTTCATAGAAATCCCTACCTATTATACAGGCTCCGGCTTCCCCATAAAGGAGAACCAGCCTTCGCCACTGTTAGACTTAGATAACTTTGTAGTAAGTTCATTCAGATGAATATGCAACACAACATAACAAAGATAACAGCTTATTTAAAAGTAACATCTCCAAAAATAGTATAATGTTCATAAAATAAGATAAAACAAATCTTCAATGTGCTGGCATTAGGATGATCGGAGGATCAACTTGTTGAGAAAGTTAAGTAAGAAAGAATTATACTAAAAATAATGTAAGAAATAATTGTACCAAAAATATTCTTACCATTTCGTAGTCAAGACGTAGTAATGGTGGAGATACCATTCATTTTAACAAAATTTTAGAATGCAATACAAAGCATTAAAATTTTAATAAGGATTTGTTTCACAATCTCTTAATAAGTGCTGAATATCTTATTTGGATGTTGTGTTGCTGCTTACTTGATATTGAGTGTTAGAAACAAAACTATATACAAAATAAGCTGCCTAAGACCGAAGATAAGTAATAAGTTCTTTATAGCTATTCATCAGCCTATTCACTTACCTCTGTGGCTCTGGTTGAGCGTGTTGGTGCTCAAGCTGGGGGCCGTGGGTTCGAATCCTGCCTTGGATTCGACTTGTTTACAAAATGTGTGGTTTGCATGGAGTGATAGATGTTTAGGAATATTTTGTGCAATCAATTGTTGGATTATCTTTTTCTAAATTCAAGGTGATTGTATTTGCTATCATTAGGAATATTTAAAGAAACTAAATAAGCTACATAAGAATAAAAAAAAATGATCCTACACAACCGTTTTTTGTAAGTTTTGGGTATTTCTAGGAATAACACTAGATTGTAAATTACAGTGGGGTCCCCATATTGCAAATCTGGCAGATAAGCTCAGTTCTGCAGCATATGCAGTCAAAAAAATTAGAGAAATTACCGATGAGGATACAGCGCGGCTAGTTTATTTTAGTTATTTTCATAGTATAATGTCATATGGCATTCTTCTTTGGGGAAACGCTGCGGACATTAATACAATATTTGTGCTACAGAAGCGAGCTATACATTCTATTTATAAGATGTCATGTTTTGAATCTCTGAGAGAAAAATTTAAAGAAATAGGTATTCTGACCGTTGCTTCTCAATACATTTTGGACAATGTGTTGTATGTCAGAAAGAATTTAACGAATTTTAAAAAGAAAAGTGACACACATTGTAGGAATACTAGAAATAGGAACAAGTTATAAATACCAGTGATCAGACTTAGTAAAGTAAGTAAATCTTTTAAAGGTCAATGTATACGCCTTTACAATAGAATCCCAGAAAACGTTCAAAATCTTTCCATTGATAAATTTAAAAAAGCTGTTAAAGAACGTTTGTGTGCTAAAGCTTATTATAAAGTCAGTGATTTCACTAATGATTGCACACCTTGGGAATAAGATGGCCCCATGCAAGGCTGCTTTTATGTACTTAAGTATGTTCTATGTACTTATGACTAATGTTAAGTATATAGATTAAGTTACAACATTGTAAAATATTTTTTGAAAAGAACAATTTTCCCATCTTTTTGCTAAAAGGTGGCCCCGTGCGAGTTTCTTACGCCGGTTCTTCTCGCCGGGCTAGTTTCGGAACCGGTGGTAGGCATCATGTAGGACAATTCTATAAGTGTTATATTATAACCTACATGGAAATAAAATTTTGAGTTTGAGTTTGAGTTTGGGTGAAAAGGTTCTGGTAAACTGTTATTGCTCCGTGGCTCAGTGGTGAGCGCAGTGGCGCTTTAGCCGGAGGTCGCGGGTTCGAATCCCGCCTGGGAACAAAAAAGTTTTCTGTGTTCCTGGGTCATGGATGTGTATTAAATATGTGTATAATATAATAAAAATCTTAAATATAAGTATAGTATAAAAGTATTAAATATATTTCCGTTGTCTAGTACCTACCCGTAACACAAGTTCTTCGGATACTTACCACGGGGCCAGACTGACGTGGTGTGAAGCATCCATAGATATTATAGATATTATTATTGCTACACTAAAAATCATAATTTATACAATAATTTGAAGTGATTTTTAGATTTAATATTTGGTTTCATTTGGTCACAAAATATACCTACTTACTGAAAAACAGGCAATTTATGTCAAGTTTGTAAATGTGGCCTTGATACTATAGGGCCCGTTATCAAAATCTTGATTTTTTTTTTTTTTTTTTTTTTTATAAAATAAGGGGGCAAACGAGCAAACGGGTCACCTGATGGAAAGCAACTACCGTCGCCCATGGACACTCGCAACATCAGAAGAGCTGCAGGTGCGTTGCCGGCCTTTTAAGAGGGAATACGCTCTCTTCTTGAAGGTTTGTAGGTCGTATAGGTCCGGAAATACTGCTGGTGACAGTTCGTTCCAGAGTTTTATAGTGCGCGGCAGAAAGTTACGCGAGAAACGCACGGTGGAAGACTGCCACTCATCAAGGTGATGAGGATGGAATATTTTTCGCGTGGGACGATGGCGAAAAGTTGCAGGTGGTATGATTCCGAACAATTCCTCAGAGCACTCCCCGTGATACAACCGATAGAGGATGCAGAGTGAAGCTACATCTCGGCGTAATTCCAAGGGGTCCAAGCTGTTTGAAACACTATGACAGTCAACAATTCGAGCGGCCCTTCGTTGGATACGATCCAGAGGGAGCAGTTGGTATTTTGGTGCTCCTGCCCAGAGATGAGAACAATATTCCATATGAGGCCGAACCTGCGCCTTGTAGAGTTGTAGGCGTTGGTCCGGACCGAAGTACTGTCTCGCTCTGTTGAGAACACCAAGCTTCTTCGAGGCTAACTTGGCCTTACCCTCTAGATGATATCGGAATTGGACTTCGCTCGATATGCTAACGCCAAGTATTTCAATGCTAGAGAATAATATAATATAATTTGAGAATAATAGAGAAGTATAAAGACAAAAGAATATTCTCAGACTCTGAAAGTGTAACCACAGATTACCAAATAGTTACTGAACGCATCAACTCTATGTAAGCTTTAACACAAATAATTATAGCAAATACATGATCATCCCAGCTATGGTCTAATTTGTAGGTAGACAGTATGTAAAATGTAAATCAAATATTTCATAATATTTGATTTACATACTGTCCATGATTTTAACTAGGTAATTGATAGTTTAATGAAATTGTATTTTATTTATACAACTAACAAACCGGTAGATTCTTGTCACTAGGCAAGTTTCTGAACTGGTGGCAGGTCAGTGTGTTAACGTACTGAAACAATTTTTAACAAATTCACATAACTAACCAGAAAAAAAAGAAAAAAAAGTGGTTATGAATCATGGTTATGAATTATGATGAACAGCAGTGTGTCTGATATAACATTTTGATATTCCAGGAGGTAAAAGTGCATCATCATTTCTAGAGAGATGTATATCATTCATTGGAGATAACGCAGCGGAATGTGTGAAGACAAATTCTTTTCTAAACCTACCCAAGGAGGCGCTTATCAAACTCATATCATCCGATTTTGTAAGTATCTATAAGTAACTGTATAATATTGGTTTTGGTTACATTTAAAAATATTTGCTGTCGAGTTAGTTGAACTTGTAAGTAATCGAATGCCAAATACGTTTCAATCAATATTGATTATTATTAATATGCTGGTTAATTATTTGTACCAACTCAATATTTTTTCTCAAAATCCAGTTTTTACCTTGTTAACCTACTATGTACTATTATAATTAAATGTGAAAGTTTGTGAGGATGTAGGGATGAATGAATGTTTGATACTCTTTTACGGAAAAACTACTGAACTGATTTTGATGAAATTTGGTATGGTTGTAGTTTAAGCTCTGGAATAACACATAGGCTACTTTTTATCTCGAAAAAGTACAGTGTTCCCGTGGGATAGGGTACGCGGCAAAAGCTAGCAATATAATATTAATATGTAGGTACTGTGTGGTATTTCCAGCTGTGCATGGAGGAGGAGGAGGTGTGGCGGTGCGCGCTGGCGTGGGCGAAGCAGCGCGCGGGCGTGACGCAGCCCACCGCGCACTGGACGGGCGAGGAGCGCGCGCGCGTGTGCCACCACCTCGCGCCGCTCATGACGCACGTGCGCCTGCTGCTCATCGGTCAGTACTCGACAGAGCTGCTGCTACTCTATTGAGACCCAGTATCCAATGAATCTAATAATAATAATAACTCTCCACCGATCTCGGTGGCGGTGGCCGGTTTCTTTGAAACCAGGCCAGTTGCGCAGGAGTAATTTCATAGTGCCTAAGTGTGTGCAGTACACAAGACCACTCTCTTTTCCTTTACTCTCGTAATCCAGTGGGACGGATAACCGACACGACTGACGAGAGATTAGGCGCAGGTCCGACTTTTTACATGCCCATCCGATGCATGAATCATCTTTCTTGCCGGATATTACTAAAGCGAATCTGTGTGCAGACAGCGCAGTGTTCGCGGAGGAGGTGGAGCCGACGGGCGCGGTGCCGATGGAGCTGTCGCTGGAGCGGTACCGGCGCGCCGCGCTGCACGCCCCGCCCCCCGCGCCGCGCCCGCGCCGGCCCCCCGCGCGCCTGCCCTCCGCGCTTCTGCACGACGACGCCGCGCTGCGCTCGCTGCTCAGCACCTGGTGAGCGGGTTACACTGTACATATGTAAAGGCAGCTATATGTTAGCCCAGTGTAGGCCAATGCACGGCCAAGTACTACTGTCCACGCGTTGGACAAGTTTCTTGAATGTCAATGCAGGCGGCCAATGATTCCCATACATTGGCCGAGTGCAGACGAGCACCTTTGATTCGGTCACCGGTCCGGCAGTGAGGCAGGTGATCACGAGCACAGTATAAGAACAGTAGAACATCTTCATACAAACGTGCCGCGAACGGCTTAAACGTGTGCGTACGCGCCGGGCGCCTATTCGCACCCAGGCACACACCGTTCGCGTTTAAGGAATCATAAGGCGCTCTCAGTGTGGACTGTGTGCTGTGCTGTGAACTATTGCGTACGTGCCGTGATCAGTAGCCCAAGCAGGAACATTTGGCGGTAACGTTACGTGTCCGTAAACGTGAAGTATGAGAAATTTTGTCTGAAAATTTTAGTTACTTTTACGTCCGCTAGAGGCGCTTTCATGGTTTTCATACAATATTTTAGAATTTATTTGACAGCCCTTACGCAAAAAAAAAACCCTACGAGGCTGGGCTTCATTCGGCCAACTAAGCGAGCGACACCGAGCGATGACAAGGCGAGGCAACGCTGGGGCAACATGTATTCGTTCATTCTAATTTAAGAGCTTAGCTCTTGTCGGTGGAGCTTTCTCCATTCCTCTCTGCACTCCGCCCTTCTCTTGACCTCCTGATACGACACGACCATCACTTTCTCCTTCACCTGGTCCCTATAAGTTCTTCTCGGCCTTCCACGGTTTCTTCTACCTTCCCTACAATTATTCCACTAATCTATACTTAATATTATAAAGCTGAAGAGTTTGTTTGTTTGTTTGTTTGTTTGAACGCGCTAATCTCAGGAACTACTGGATCGAATTGAAAAATTCTTTTTGTGTTGGGTAGTCCATTTATCGAGGAAGGCTTTAGGCTATATAACATCATGCTAAGCTCAATACGAGCGGAGATCCAATCAATAATGTTTCAAAATCAGGGTGTTTTTTCCCTTTTGAGAGCTTTCGCTGCGTACGCTGCGGAAACAGTTAAAGTTTCGCTAAAATTATGTATGACAGAATTGTTCTCCTTTAAAAGTTCTAAAAAAAAGTCCGCGACATTATATGTCTATCTTTTAAGATTGGCTCACAATAACCTTTTTATGATAACCAAATTTGTTCTAAAATTAAGCATTATTTGTGAGGGTGTTTTCATAAAGATGATATTAATCCTTATCCAAATAAATACGTTATTCATTACAAGCATTTAATTTAGAAGAAATTTGCCATTTACATCATTTGATTTCAATAAGTATTTTAGAAGATATCGCAGTAATAAAATAATCAGCGCGCAATAATGATGTGCGGCGCGCCTTCTCCTTCTACGTAAATGAAGTCGCGGGTAAATTTTAGCGATATCCCAAAGTAACTATTCCACGCGGACGAAGTCGCGGGGAAAAGCTAGTAAATAATAAATATCGGCAACATGTATAGCCGCTATAAAAGTCTGTCATGTTCGCGTAGAATGAAAACAAATATGCAACGATGTGGATGTACTTGCAGGAGCGGCGCGGGCGGCGGAGCGGGCGGCGCGGGGCGGGGCTCGTGGCGGCTGGTGTTTCGCGCGTCGGCGCACGGGTTCTCGGCGCACGCCTTCCACGCGCACTGCGACGGCGTGGCGCCTGTGCTGCTGCTGCTGCAGCTGGCCAGGGGCGAGGTATGGCTGTGACTATGTTAGACACTAATGGAAGATATTATGAGTGATGCAATTGTGGGTCAGTTCCGAATAGAGTGTCAAACCCAGAAAAGTTGAAAACTCACTCGCTGTTCAAGATATGACAAGTGTTATGAATTTTTTGAATAAAATTAAAAATGTTGTAATACTATAGGTCGACTCGACCGGGTAAATACCACGGCCTCACAGAACAACCGGCATGAAATAACGCTTGCGTTGTGTTTCGCCGAATAAGTGAGGTTATCGGAGGCCCATGGGGGGATTGGGATTTTAAGGACCAGGAACGCAAGTCGCGACACCAGAGGAGTTACAATATACCTAGTTAACTCTGAAAATGTTTAGAAAATGAAAAACGGCTTAATGTAGAAAGTTGCCAATACTTTTATTGTTTTTCGAAGTAATCTCCGTTCCTCTCTACACATCGTCGCATTCGATGGAACCACTGAGAAAAGCAGTGGGCCCATTCTTCCTTAGGGGTCTCTTCTATGGCATTTTCGTACGCTTTCACCGCATCTTCAGGGCTCGTAAAGCGAATATCTCGAATTTTATCTTTAGTTCTTAGGAATAAACGAAAGTCGCAGGGCGCCAGGTCAGGACTGTATGACGGATGACTCATTATCTCGACACCTGCCATAGTCAAATATTCAACAGTCCGATTTGCGGAGTGCGCTGAAGCATTGTCGTGGTGAAGAAGGATCCTGCTTCGAGGGCACTGCTGTCGATTTTTTTCCAAGACATCAGGCAAACAGCGACTAACATACCAGTCTGCAGTAATTGTCCTTCCATCTTCTAGCACAACTGTCGCGAAATTACCTTTCCGACCAAAGAATGAGGCAATCATCCTTTTTCCTTGACTTCTTCCTTTCTTTACCTTAGTTGGCCGATCCTCGAAAGGAAACACCCACTGAGCTGATTGTCTTTTGGTTTCGGGTTCGTAGCAATATATCCAGCTTTCATCACCTGTGACGATGTCAAATACAGCATTTGAGTCACCGCCGTTGAACTTATCTAACATTTGGCGACACCAGTCCATGCGAAGGTGTTTCTGGTCGTCGGTTAAAGTATGGGGAATCCATCTGGTACAAAGCTTCCTGACTCTTCCTAAATGTTCGTGTAATATTTTTTGAACTTGACTCATACCAATGCCTAGGCTTTCCCGTATCTGCTGATAGGTCACTCTCTTATCTTTCTCTATCATGCGTCGCACAGCACTGATGTTATCTTCAGTAGTCGCTGTTAAAGGACGTTCCTCACGCGGATCATCATTGAGATTGCTACGTCCACGCTTAAACTCGTTAAACCAATTGTAAATAGTAGCACGAGATGGGGCTTCATTAAAAAATGCTAATCGCAGCCAATCATAGCTTTATTATTGAGTAAGCCCACAACGAAAGTCATAATAAATCATTGACTGAAAATTTTCTGGCGTTAGGTTCATTTTCACGTGTAAGGGCGTAACAAGAGTTTTAGATTTGCCGCCAATTCACAAAAACAAATGACAAATGAATGCAATATACTACAATAAGTTACCAAAGAGTTCTAAAATTGAAATTCAAAAAAAGTTTTCATTAGCAATGTTTCTAATTTTCATTAGGAATGTTTTTAACTGGCTAGTTCTAAATATTTTCAGTGTTACCCACGTAACATAGACACTGAGTATTAATTTCATTAATTGGCGTCTAAATTAATATTGTGAATGTGATATATTATATCTACAGTATGGTAGTTTGAATCTCTTGGTAGAAACGTAAGCGGTAAGTGGTTGGTAATGATGAGATGAATAAATTTACACACCAACGCTATATTATTACAGATAGTGCAATCCACGAAGACGCGCCCCACTATTCCTCCTAATCGTTTATAGTATATGTGTGCAAGCTTTCGCCAATGTTATCGGTACACACTAATTACCTATGAGTGCACGCGCCACGATAGCGTATGGTCTATAACTTCAAAATTAAGTATCTAGGCAAGGCAAGGGTGATCATTTCAGATTCAGTGATGAAGATACCATAGTGCATAGCGGTCAAATGCATTTTTGAAAATTTCGACCTTTTCTTCATGTTCCACCGCGCCGTTAAGGTGCTATGAATATACAGATAGGTCAAAGCAGTAGGCAACATCAATTGCTGGACTCGCAGCATCAGCATCCAAGCTCGAGCTGAATGACAAGACACCTACAGCTTACATTATCTTAGAAAGACACTTAGAACGCCTAGAACAAACATACTTCTTGTAGAATCATCTGCTTATCGTTGAAATGCAGCGGTCACCCGCATCTCGTAGGCCATACACCGCATTGCAACTTTTGCATAATACTTATATAAGCATGACGCTAGAGTCTAGACTGTCGCGCAGCATTCATAGCCGGCACTCACAAGACCCACTACTCCCAGAATTGAAGTTATTTTTTTAACAAGGGTACTAAAGTGGGATAATATAATACCCATAAGCGCAGCATAAACACTTAAAACATGGACACAGACGTGGTCTCCGTATTGTTTTACACAGGTTAAATTTGCTATTTCGCTTGCTTTTATCACAAAGTCGCCTGATAAACTGAAAGGTTATTAAATAAGGGAAAACGTAGGGAATCAAATTTGTTTATATATTCCGTGTTATCAGTATTTTTTTGTTGCGGTCAGCGTAATATCAATGAGGAATGTTCATAGGTATGTAAAATCATTTGAAAATTCGTTACAGTAAAGCTTTTATATACAGGATTATTTTTTCACCAGTACAATAAATCAACATACGTAATTGATGTCAAAAATAAAAAATACTAGCGATTTTTGTTACTACCCCTTTGGAACAAAAAAAAAACAAAATTATCAATCACCGAACTTATCCGCTACACTAATACAAAATACAAAATGTGGATGCATTAGGTAAGTACGCATCTATCGATGCTTTGTTGCCAACTCGTGCGCCGCGCCGCGCCGCCGCGCCGCACAGTGGGTCGAAAATCGGCTTTCATAGACATAGAAATGAAATCTCGAAAGTGATAGATTTTTTGATGGATATTGCTTCAGTTTAGTATTACTATGTAGAAAGTGAAGTTTATCTCAAACTTCACTTTTATAGTAACCATCTGTCAGGATATTACGGTTAAACTTGCCATTTTTGAATTATTTGAATTTTTCATGTTGGCTCCATACAAGTTTTTCGTAAAAAAATTATTACTCCCTCATTTTTGGGCCAAATTATCTCAAACTTCATTTTATACATAGTAATACTAAGCTGAAGCAATATCCATAAAAAAAATTGTCACTTTCGAGATTTCATTTCTATGTCTATGAAAGCCGATTTTCGACCCACCGCGCGCCGCCCGCCCGGCCGATCGCTTACCCCACCCCGCCGCCCCCTACCTCATACCGCACCCGTTGACGCCTTGTAGTTAGTGCGCCCATGTGGTATTAGATTGGTTATAGGATAAATTAATTGAAAGGTTTTTTTTTTTATTTGTGAAATGTACTCTATTATCGACACCAATGACCTGGTAAAATTTATTGTACATGAAAAAGTATTCCTGTATACAAATACACTAGTTTTTGTTTTATTTAAAAATACCTAGTAGTTTTAATTTTACAATCATTCAAAGTTTGCGTAAATTTGTTGCCCCGCTAGAAGTCACTGAACAACCGATGACGTCATTTTTTAACGCTCCGTACCGTCCCCGCCCGGATGTATCATATAAGTGTTTTCTATTCTTTCTTCACCTAAACAATATCCCAAACTATATCCTACAATATTTTATAGAACTCACGTTCATATTTGCTTGTACCGACTTTAAAATTAAGAAGATTGAGTAGAGAAATAGTTATTTTAGTCGAATTTAAAAGGGGAATTATTTAGAAAATAAGTTTTATTTTTTTACTTTTTTGTGCATTTTTACTTTGGAAGTAGGCTTAATTTTTTGTTCAAAAATAATAATTATACCCTTAGTGATATTTGTTAATTTATTCTTAATATATCTTAAGAACGTTTAAAATAAACGATCGAATGTATAATATTGAAGACGCGCCAAGCTTTCATTAGGTATTGTAAGTAAGATGATGGTGATGATTACTGTAAGTTTTTTAAGTAAGTAAGTTATGATGATGATAATTACTGTAAGTAAATTTAGTTAGTATAAAAAGGTTATTGTGAGCCAACCTTAAAAGATAGACATATTTATTATACTGTCGCGGACTTTTTTTTTCGAACTTTGAAAGGGGAATAATTCTGTCATACATAATTTTAGCAAACAAACAAACAAACTCTTCAGCTTTATAATATTAGTATAGATTAATAATAATGTCCTCTTCAAATTTCAGTTAAACTACCTGTAGATATACTATTATTTATTCTGTGGTTAAAGTAAGATATGTAAGTATCTATCTATACTAATATTATAAAGCTGAAGAGTTTGTTTGATTGAACGCGCTAATCTCAGGAACTACTGGTACGAATTGAAAATTTCTTTTTGTGATGGATAGTAGGTTATCGAGGAAGGCTTTAGGCTATATAACATCATGATGATAAGTTTAATACGATCGGAGCACCAAACAAGAATGTTACAAAATCGTTTTTTTCCTTTTGAGAGCTTTCGCTGCGTACGCTGCGGAAACGGTTAATTAAAGTTTTGCTAAAATGATGTAGATATCACAGAATGGTTCCCCTTTAAAAGTTCTACAAAAAAGTCCGCGACAGTATATGTGTATCTTTTAAGGTTGGCTCACTATTTTAACCTTTTTATGGTAACCAAATTTGTTATAAAAGTAAGCATTATTTGTGAAGGTGTTTTCATAAAGATAATATTAATCCTTATTCAAGTAAATACGTTATTCATTACAAGCATTTATTTGAGAAGAAATTTGCCGTTTACATCATTTGATTTCAATGAGTATTTTAGAAGATATCGCAGTAATAAAATAATCAGCGCGCAATAATAATGTACGGCGTGCGGCGGGCAGTCGTGAGGTGGAAGCGCTTCTCCTTCTGCGTAAATTAAGTCTAGTGATATCCCAAAGTAACTGTTCCACGCGGACGAAGTAGCGGGTAAAAGCTAGTGTATAAATACAGCGAAATAAAGTTTCTGATACCAAAGGTTTTGCACCTCTGACCTGATTTTATGTTTATCTATATTTACCAACAAGTAAATGCAAATTACAAAAGATTATAATAAAATACCTATATATAGATAAAAGTATACTATACTTACGTCAAAATGATGTTCACAACAATAAACCATGCTTTTTTCACTAATGGGATCTAACCTCTTCATTTAACCATTCATTCTTCATTTAACCATTTTTTTTTTTTTCGTATTTTTACTTTTCCAGCATTCTTGATAGTAGTACTTGTACATTTTGGCACAATACAGGATTTCCGAGAATTAGGATTGGACATATCCAATGATTTTTATGGAAACGTAAGGCAGCGGTACGGAAGAGCTCGAACGGACTAAGAGAGTGTTAAAATATGACGTCACGCGGCGCGAGCGCGGCCCAGCGGTCGCGAGCTCACTTTAAATTCTATAACTTGGGAATTAATTGACGTATCAAAATAATTCTTTCACATGTATAAATTTTTATTTTTAACAGAGAATACAGTAAGCTAAAATTCAAAATTAGTGAACATTCTTCATAGGGGAAAGCCCAATCAATTTTGTTTGTATCTTCCATGTTATCAGTATAAGGTTAAGGATCGCTAAGTTGTTTTATCCTACTGGCATTGCATCCGATGTGCATCGTTGTCGTTGTTAAGACACGCTCTTATCATGCATACAATGCCGTATATGCTTTATAGGTCTGTATGTTTTGAACTGGTTTTCACGATGAGTGTCCAGCATTCCTATTATGGACTGGTGAGATAAAACAATGAGTCAGTACAGCAATTATACGCTGTTAACGATGTACCAAATTGGTAGCGTGAATTTTCATTGTAGGTACGAAACGATCTATGTGGTTGACTCCTGGGGCCGCAGTATGGGGAGCGCAGGATGAAATATAAATCATCCTCTTCCATAACAATTGAAAGTTTGACCGACGTGGTCCATGAATATTTTATTATTCGATTGTTTATTTTACGGATGATTCGATTATTGCGCCAATGGCTAGCCGCACACGTGCAATATTATTGACAGAATAAAATTGTCAATACTAGTCAATACATACAAAAAAAACGGCAATATGGCCCGCACACAAGGAATATTATTGTCAATATGAGCATTATTGACAATAATATTGCACGTGTGCGGCCAGCCTATCGATAACCCGCGTCCGAGGTTGTGGGAATTCTAAATCGATATTTTTATCACCATATTGTTTTCTTTATTCGGTATGATAAACTACTGGAGGGATATAAATGAATTTGCGGGCAGTCGCCGGTTATACACTAAGCGGTAAACGTTCACGAAGGAACATCGACTAGTCAGAAAAGCCCCGTGGCATCCAGAACTCAACATGCAGTCCCAAGAAGAACACGACAGAACACTTACTTTCCCGGTGGACACCTTCACGTTCCGCGGGCCTGCTATACCGGATGGAGTCCCGTTCACCGTAAACGAATATATGCTTTTCAACACTGCATATAGACAGTTTCTCGCGTCTATCCGAACCCTGGACTTGACGTTCCTGAACGGGAAGGCATGCCCCGTCCGCTACAGCTTCGATGCAACGAGGCCGGAAGAAGATCACCTTCTGATCAATTGGGACTGGCTCATGCCTCTATTTTGGGGGCCGACGCCGGGTAAGAGAGATTTTGTGAGGCTGCCTGCGATACTAGACTTCGTGGAAAAGAAGATTCGCTTCCAGAAGTGCAAGGCGGTCGCCGGCGACACCTGCTCGTGCGGCAAGAAGCCCAATGAAGTGGTGGTACCTGGACGTGAGTGCAAGAACCAAATCCACTGGCATCATTTCTACCGCGCACGTCTCTGCGTGGCTGACTCATTATATTATATGGAGAATCCAAAGAGATGTTTAGTGCGAACATCGCAAAGCTGCATCAAAACAATCCACATATCTTGGAATATTATTCCACGGGTAAACGCACGGACACCCAAGTGTTGCTTGACTCGGCCCGCAACATCAGTGGTCGCGGCTATGGTGCAGCTGAATCTAAGTAGTGTTGATAGAGCTGGTGAGTGCAGCATGTACTGTTCCTTAGATTAAAATGATATAGTAAGGTATTGTGAGACTGTTCCCTCTCACGTTCACGTCTCACTTCAAGTTTAAATTTAATTCCTCTCATGACAACTCTATGTTAGATGCAATCAAGTCAAGCTTGGACGGCGGTAAAGGTGACGGCTAGGTAACGTGCTACTAGCCGCTGCATAGTGCGTCACTTCGCTTACACTTGTGTTGCAAGGCGTGATGATTACAGTTATTTGCACATGAGATGCAAAGCTCCGTTATCACAAACCATGCTTAGGAATAATATGCTTATCATACGCCTTGAATAAGGTCTGAGTGTGCATTTGCTTCTGATTTCTGAACACGTGTACCTGCGACGTTTGATGCATCCATAAACCGCAAACAAAGAATGGCGGCAATTAGCGTTCTAAGTGTAACTTCATATGGGCATAGATTTTCCGAAAATACGTTACACCACATGACGCACTATGGTTTAAATATAGAACAAACGATGTGCCATTACTCAGAAGATAGGTAGTCTGAGACGACAACAGTATAATAGTTATCAAAATATAATTATTGGCTGCCGTACGAAAATAAGTAGATCTCAGCGTATTACGATAACCTACGGTCAATTATTACTATCGCCAAATATTTTTTTAATGATATAAATATATTTGATTTAATGGCATCAGTCCAAAATCTCTTTCCGTTACTGGACGTTACGGACGTGCAGACTCTCCTTTGCTCTCAGTGAGCTAAGAAAAGATAAGCTTAAAACAATGTACGAACCAGCAGAAACAAGCTTTTCCACACATGTGTTCCCGTTCGAAGAGTTGAACGCGAAGACTTTTGAAGCCACATTCTACAATAGAAAACGGCTGACCGTCAAGTACCTTTTTCATCAGGAAATAATGGGAGAAAAATGTCTGCGAGTGGACCACAAGAGCTCATCACCGCTGTTCGGAGGTATTGTACCTCCCGGTCTACCCCAATTTAGCTATATTCCGGAGCTCTCCAATTTTATCAGTCTCATACATATGGATGATTGTTCATACGGTGACTACTCTTCGTGCTCCTGTCGGCACAATATCGAACCAGGTCAAGAGCATTTCGACTACCGTTGTCAGGATAACCGCTGGTCTCACTGTGGCTGAAGTATTACTTGGAACGTGCAATTCTGTTGAAAGAATCTCAGAAACACTATGAGCACCGCGTGAGCGAAGTGCACGGGCCAGTAACAGGCTTCTATTATTCAATCGGCGAGGAGGCGACCGCGGAATATTGGCTAGAGTTTGCTCGGAATGCTACTAACTGGCGGCGTGTATTTCAAAACGAAGTTTCAGGAGGTGCTCGTTACGATACGAATTCAACCAAAGATTGGTTAATAAACTCTAACTGCAAGCAGCCTTACATGCTGACCATGCATGGAGACTTGCTACGTGACCTGTACTCTTACTTGGGTATGTTATGTTTGTTGGAGGTTCGGTTCCGTTAAGCTATTCCACTGCAGCGTTACAGCGTGCACTCATTTCCGCAAAGAAGTTTACCAAGCCAACTCGAGAGACTTAGGTTTATATTCAGGACCGCGCCAACCCCCTGTAGCGCCTATGTGCGAAACCCATGAAGCGCCTCTTATTTTTACGAATCTTCATGTTTTAACTTTTCGGTGGCGGCCCGCGGCGCCCTCATCGTCTTGGCGCCTGTGTGCGCCGGACACATCACACACAGGGGCGGCACGGCTCTGTTTATATTTAATCTTCCACCGACCACCACATCATCGTTAGGTAATGACCCATAGGTCTGACGTCAGACCTTATCGAATAATGGTGTATTGATCTGAGGAAATGTAATTAATAACATTTAAGTTCAGCGATAACAGCGTTATCGCGGTTACGGGTGGTCGCTCGAATGTTTTAACAATTTGATGATATCGATGTTGCTACCTACAATCAAGGTGCACTTAGAGGTAAGCAGTAAAGTGTTTTTGCGCTCGCATTCACAGAGACCTAAGGTTAGGAGCTTGAATCTAGATCTGATTTTCACATAGCAAAACCTATAACGCCTTCAACAATAATACTTTCCCCGAGTCCACTATGCACGACTTCTCCGCTGCATACATTAGTATCACCCTCCCCTTCCCCTGATCCACCATTTTTCATTTTTGCCCCGTACGCTCTTATGTTCCTGACTGTAAAAGAAAGCGTCACGGTCAAAGGGAAAGATGCTCTACTTAAAATTGGTGGGGCGCGTCTTCGTGGATTGCACTATCTGTAAATGCACTGGAATATTGATAAGGTGTTATATTGATGATATTTCGGGTATCGGTAGATCATCGGCGGCGTGTGCTCGGCGGGCTGGGCCCCGGCGGCGGCGGGCGGCTACGTGCCGGCGGAGCGCGGCCTGCTGTTCGCGCTCGACCCGCCCGCGCGCTACCCGCTCGTCAAGCGGGCCTTCGCGCTGTGCTACCACCCCGAGTGAGTGTCGCGGCGGACTGTAGGTGACCGCCGGCGGAGCGCTGCTGTTCGCGCTCGACCCGCCCGCGCGCTACCCTTGATTGTAATTTCGCACCCCGATGTGTGAGTGACTGAACGCGTTGTATTAATGTGTATGTGTGTGTGTTTACAGTTGCGGGCCGATATTCGGTGCGGGCGCGGACCTACTGGTGGCGCACCACTGCCACGCCAACAGCGACAGCTACAGCAACCTGCACTCGTACGGCGACGCGCCCGCGCCCGCCTCGCTCGCGCCAGACTACAACTTCACCGTGCGCGACTACGAGGTCTTCACCTACAACTGACGTGTGACGTCACTTGCCCGTGTGTGGCGTGACATGCACGTGCAACATAATATAAAATATAATAATAATGAACAGCAGCAGAACTTAGCCGTCCTTAAAAGTTTACCTAATATTGAGCGTGGCCGAGCAGAGCGCTAAGGCTGAAATGTCTACAAATTAATTAATATAATAAGTAATAACGTTTATCTCGGGCAGCATAGGCCCATATTATATATACCGGGGCGCCCCGGGCGGCACTTTAAAGGGGGTAGCAAAATCTCACTCTTCTATACAAAATCTAACCTGTATAATGCAAAATAACGATGACTGTTCTTGCCTCGGCAAAATTGTCATCCGCCCCGGGCGGCAGACACCCACGCACAGTGTTCTATTTGACTCAAAAAATTTCCCTATGCTGTTTATTGCATAAATCGATGAAGAAATGCATTTTAAATGCAAGAGTAAAACACCCACGTGTCTATTTCAAATACTTTTTTTTATAAAAAATAATTTATGTTTCGTGACCTCGACGTAAAAAAAAGACTTAATAAATTCTGTAAGCGTATCTGATCAATATATATTTTTTTGATTAATATGGTTTAATGAAGGACCTTTAGGCGCATATTTTCCATGTTTTATTTTTTGAAGATCACTTCTGGTTACCGAGTTATTAATTTTTATTCAGTTTTTTGTTTTTATTTTTTTTTCTCCCAAATAACTCAAAAGTGCGACTTGTGACTGACACTGAAAGATTGACCTTTAATGCGTCTATCACTGATAAAAAAATCAAGTTGCACTATCTGCACTATCTAGTGATCTTCAAAAAATAAAACATGGAAAATATGCGCCTAAAGGTCCTTCATTAAACCATATTAATCAAAAAAATATATATTGATCAGACACGCTTACAGAATTTATTAAGTCTTTTTTTTACGTCGAGGTCACGAAACATAAATTATTTTTTATAAAAAAAGTATTTGAAATAGACACGTGGGTGTTTTACTCTTGCATTTAAAATGCATATCTTCATCGATTTATGCAATAAACAGCATAGGGAAATTTTTTGAGTCAAATAGAACACTGTGCCACGCTACGCCACTGCGTACGCAACACATTTTCTGACACTGTAAACGCTACCCCCCTTACTAATAAACGCTGTATAGGCTTTGAATAGTTATACAGTGTTTTGTCTTCTTCAATCGAATTAAAAATAGCACTTGTGTGACGGGAACAAAACACTGTATAATTATTCAAAGCTTATACAGCGTTTATTAGTAAGGGGGTAAAAGTACAAGTTGCCGTTGATCATCTTGCAAATACCCAAAAATTGTAAGGTGTTTTTTCTTTCTTTAAAAAACGGTTTTTACATTTTTTTCAATGGCATCTCATGTTTATGGCGTATACATTTACTGCTTGTGGCATGATATGTACGCATTTTTTGTCTGTTATTAAACATTCTGAATATTTTCATGTCTTTTATTTTGTATACTTACGTAATTTCAAGCTATAGAGATAGACTGTTAGAGTGGTTATAGTTAGTTCAGAGAGCTACAGATACACAACTAAAATATAAGCTTGCTATCAATGAAACATATTATGTGAACGTGCATTGGGTGGGACCATAATAATTATGATCCGGAATCCGGCGATCCCGGGAAATTCAGAGCACAGAAAATGGAACTCTTCTTCTTCTTCTTTAAAATGGCCACCCTTGAGGAATAGTCAGTCTAAAAAAAGAGCACTGCGCATTAACAAGTTGAAAGTGTCGAGTTTTCACTTTACTGAATCGACTGACTTGACTCATTGACTACCCTGACTATTTATATTTGGACTTTGACTAATTTCACTAATTCAAATTTTTTACTATGAATTTTCATCGTCGATTTTCTAAATCGTCAAGTCCAAAGTCTAGTCAAAGTCTAAATAAATAGTCAATCAGTCGATTCAGTAAAGTGGTAGAAGCTTTACTGAAAGTTCCTAGGGAGTTTTGGGGAAACACAAAATACCACGTTTTTTGAAGTTGTACCACTTGTCCACACGTATGCACGTTATTGAATATTTAATGGTTAATTTACCAATATTACACATTAAGAACCGAAATAACACGAATTTATAAAAGAAATACAAAAACCACAACGTCACCCATTGAATTCCCCGGCAAACTCCAAGTAACTCGACACTTGTGTTCTATTTTCAATGTTGTGAATTTTCCCCGGCCTTTTGGATTCCGGATCATAATACAGTCTTAGCTTAAAGTTAAAACCCACTTACGGATTTGGTCCAAAGCAGACCACGGATTAGTAACCTAGTCCTAGGAGTTTCTCCCTAAAATTAGGGAAAAATCGTATAACGGGAGGATTTTTATTGATTTGTTTTTGAGTTTTGTATTTTTTTTATTATTATTTTAAATATATCAACGATTAGTCTACCAATTGAAAAATGAGCCGTCACGGAACGCCTGGCAGATGTAAAACATCGACATTATTTTGTAAAAGTAAGTATTATGCAAAAAATAACAGATTACGATAGGAACTGGCGACGCGTCGCCACGCCAGAAATCGATTTTACTTGCGGCTATACCTAGATGTTTCACATCAAAAACTTTTGGTAGTTTATTTTAATGTACAAACGACAGAATAATAATACAGAACATTTAGTATTTTTTTATCATTATTAGTTGATTCTTGTTGTAAGTATTTATAGTAGTTAGGTATTCATAAAAAATACATAAAGTTCACAGGCCACAGCGCACAGAGGACATTTTTTGGCAACTTACCGAGTCCGCGCGATAATGAAAAGAAGGAGATGAAGTATTTACTTTATTTTTGTTTTTGACCGGTATCGGCAAAGAGAATGTAAAGCTATACTACGTATTAAGAGGTGGCACTCCGAATAAAAAATAATAATTTCGAAATTCAAAATTATACCGTAGCTTTTTTACGTATTTATATCTTCTAAAGTGCAAAAGATTCAAGCCTACAATGAAAAAAAAATTAAAAAAAAACTATACGTAGATTATTGTTTTCAATTTTATTTTTAGGACCCAATTATTAGGTTAAAAAGGTAAATAAAACAATAAACAACAAAACAATTACTATAATTCGATCGTTTTTATTGCATTAAAAAATACAAAAGTAAGGCTACATTCCCACGAGCGTTTTATGTGATCACGAGATTCACGACTAATAAACTACATTATAAATAGAACTTTGCACTAATACGACACAGCTGAAAATCGTGTACACTTGACACTTCAATTTTCAGCTCTATAGTAGATTAAGTGCAGAGTTCTATTTACAGTGCAGTTTTTCCTGTCGCGTCACGACTCGCGACCACAAAAAAACTCTCGTGGATACGAGGACTAAAAGTTGGTAACCAAAATATTTCAGATTACCACATAAATATACGACATAGCCTGATTAACTTCAGCGGTTATCCTTTGGTGCAAAATAGATAGGTACATTTTATACGAATGAGAATCTTGAAATATTTTCATGCTGTCTTATTTATTATTGCGTGCCCTTAAAATTGGAATCCAATACCTGTAAATTATGAATTTATATTACATTTTACTTATTTCTTCTTATTCGCAATACTAACAAAGGTTAAACTAAATGTAAAAAGTATGCGGTAAAACTGTACAATAGTATTAAAAATAAAGTACCTACATAATTATTATTAGGCATGTTGTATGGGACTGTATTTTTCCACTAGGTTTTCACCGCCGGCTCTGATCAGACTCGAAGATAGCAAGGTTACACCGATTCGGGCAGAGCTGGGGCGTATAAAAAATAACACTGATTTGAGGAGAACATTTTGCACGATAAGCCGTTAGCTTACCTGGCTCAGGGCAATGCCGTATAGGGAGCACAAATGTACTCTTCTAATTTCCATATAAGCTATCTCTCTCTTATTTCTCTATACGGCTATTTTTCCATAATTTTCCCTAATTTCCCTTTATTTCCCCTGAGCCAGGATAAGTGAAACGCATAACGTGAAACTCTTTATTTACCATAAAACAATACATAATCACACAGTTTACATAGATACTTAATAACACATAAGTTAAAGTTACAAGTATAAGAAAAACCATATATTTTTCACCATTATAATCTAATTTTCTCTAAAACCATTTACATTTCTATTTACCTAAATGTTATTTACTTTAGCCACTAATTTTTCCTATGTACAACACTAATTTTCCAAGTGAAATAAGCTACGGTTAAGAAATTATAAAGAAAATAAACTCGGGACTTTAAAACAATTATTTACCACTATTCTAATGAATTTAACACTTATGTACAACACTTATATTCACTATTTTCACTCTTAAGAGTTTATGTACTATTTACTCACAGTTTTTAGAAACGTTTTAAAGCGTTTTAAACGTTGATAAGTGTTCATTGTCTTTAAATTCACTTTAAAACACAGGCGAGGCCGCTGTCCTTAACATCCTCCCCCCGGCGCAGTAGCCAGGTTCTACGCAGCCTCCTCTGGTGACCGCGGGCTCGCTGGACCCGCCGTGGACTGCTCCGCTGACTGCCAGCTGTCTGTGTCCGCCGCAACTGGCTGCGACCGCGAGCTGTTTGTGCTCGCTACAGCTCGTGGTGGTGACTGCGAGCCGTCTGTGGCTCGCTCAGGCGACTGCGAGCTGTCTGTAGCTCGCCCCGGCGACTGCGAGCTGTCTGTAGCTCGCTCAGGCGACTGCGAGCTGTCTGTAGCTCGCCCCGGCGACCGCGAGCTGTCTGTAGCTCGCTCAGGCGACTGCGAGCTGTCTGTGGCTCGCTCAGGCGACTGCGAGCTGTCTGTAGCTCGCCCCGGCGACCGCGAGCTGTCTGTAGCTCGCTCCGGCGACTGCGAGCTGTCTGTAGCTCGCTCAGGCGGCTGCGAGCTGTCTGTAGCTCGCTCAGGCGGCTGCGAGCTGTCTGTAGCTCGCTCCGGCGCTCGTTCCGCGGCCGGCACCGCCCCCGGCTCCGGCTGCTCCGCCAGCGGTCGCGGTTGCGACTGCGGCGCCTCCTCCAGCACTGCCAATTTTGATGTGGGCCTGCGGAACACACCACTGCGCGTGCGAACGTCCGCACAACGCACCTGTCCGTCCGGGCCAGGGTAGACCCGGTGCACGACCCCGCGCGGCCACGTATTACGCGGCAGCGCCGGATCTACGACCACGACCAGGTCGCCCGGAACCAGGGCACGGCTGCTCTGCGGCGCCCCGTAGCGTGGCGTGAGCGTGGGGAGGTATTCCCTCACCCAGCGCCTCCAGAACTCGTCGGCAAGGGCTTGCGCGACTCTCCAAGTCTTCTTGTCCGCCGGCACACACGGTCCGACGTACGGCAGGCCGGTGGACGACCCCAGGAGGAAATGGTTCGGTGTGATTGCCTCCGGGTCGCTGGGGTCCACGGAAACGTGAACTAGCGGTCGTGCGTTCACGGAATACTCCGCCTCGGCCATCAGGGTCTGGAGTACCTCTTCTTTCGGCGACTTCTCGTTCAGCGTAGCGAGTAAGGCGGTTTTCACTGACCTCACCATCCGTTCCCAGGCACCTCCTTGACTCGGCGCCCCCGGCGGGGTGAATTTCCATTGCATGCGGTGCGTGAGGCCCAGCTGAGCCATAGCCGGTGCCCACTCGGCGTACGCCTGCCGCAGCTCGACGTCCGCGCCTCTGAAGTTCGTCCCGTTGTCGCTGTACATGACTGACGGCCATCCTCGCCGCGCAGCCATCCTTCTCATGGCCATTATTGCTGAGTCTGTCGACAGCGAGGCCACCAGCTCCAGGTGCACGGCCCGCGTCGTCAGACAGGTGAAGAGCGCTCCCCATCTCTTCTCGTGACGTCGGCCGATGGTGATCGTCATCGGGCCGAAACAGTCGAGACCACAGTACGAAAATGGTCTCTGGAACGCCCCCAGGCGCTCCGCCGGCAGGTCTCCAGTTTGTGGTGTTCTCGGGTGCGCCCGTCGTAGCCGACAAAACGCACACTTACTTGTTATGCTGCGCACCGTCGGCCGCAGCTTCAGGATCCAAAACCTTTGCCTGAGGTCGTTCACGACCCTCTCACGGCTCCCGTGTCCTGCCCTGGCGTGCTCCCGTGCCACCAGTAGCTTCGTGAACGGATGTCTTCCGTCCAGGATGATTGGGTCCCTCTTTTCAATCATCTCGTTCAGTTTTAGCAGCTTCTCTACTGCCTTTCCACTTATTGCTGCGTCGTTGTTTCCCGGACTCCATCTCACCGGGGCAGCCTGCAGCTCCAATCTCGGTCTTGATTGCGCCTTCAGCGGCGACACCTTGGCCTTGGCAGCGGCCAACACAACTCGGACATCCCCATTTTCCTGTTCCAAACTGCAGCCCGCACGACTCCCCCCGTCGATCCTTGGGGTTATGACACCTCTCGCGTGCCACTGGAGTCCCGGTCCCATACTGCAATTTGTCTGACTCCCCCCGTTGTTACTCCGGGGTAATGTGACGCCCTCTTTGCGCCACTGGAGTCTCGTCCCGTCTAGACTCTCGCCCGTTCGTTCGTCCGGGTAGTCGACGGTCCATATGTGCAGGATATTCTCGTTCTCATCCTGTTTCGTCCTCAAGCGTCTCGGGATGCTGCCATGGATCACCCAGCCGAGTTTGGTCTTTGAGGCCGCAGGCTGGTTCCTTTTCCCGATTCTCAGTTCTCTTGACACGATGAGCTGCCAGTTGTCCGTACCGATGAGAAGTTGGGGTTTCTCGTTCTCATAACACATCTCTTCATCCCTGAGATCGTGCAGGTGAGCGAGTTGCAGCAATGATTCCGGAACGGATTGAGTGAGCAAGTTCAATCCGCCCACCGTTCTCGCAGTGATGTCGTGCCTGGTACCGTCGTGACCCCGTACGCCCAGTTGTACGAGTCGGCTTTTTTCCTCATTTCTCTCGGCATTGATCCCGTGCATCCGCAGCACTTTCGACGGACCGTCTGCGCCGATAGCCTTCGCGACGTCTTCATCCAGCAGAGTCACTGTCGAGCCCTCGTCGAACAGCGCGAAGATGTCCGCTTCGCCCCGTGGACCTACGACTTGAACCCTTCTCATCTTGAGTTTTACCGCACGGTCGGACGTGACCGATGCGGTAATAACGGCGTCCTCAGCCTGTGGAGCGCCGCCGGACCTCTCCTCGTGCAGCAACGTGTGGTGCAGCCGCTTACAACCCTGTGCGCCGCACCGTTTCGCCTTACAGTTGAATTTTCTGTGTCGACTCGATATGCACAGGAAACACAGCCCCTCTTTCCTGACTGTGTCCCATCTCTTTGGTACGCTCATTTTCTTGAAGGCGGCGCAGCGAGGCAGAGCGTGATCATTGGCACATATCGGGCACTTCATTGCTTCCTCGCGTACCTTCTTGGGTTGGCTGTGGCTCGGCGAACCCCTGCCCTCATCTGTCACCGCGAAGACTGGCCTTCTTGCTCTGGTTTCACTCTTGTTCGGAGGTTGACGCGGTGTTTCTCTCTTCGATGTCGTGCTGAATCCGTAGCGCAGTGCCCTGTCCGCTTCCCTCATTAAGAATTCAGAGAGAAGGACGACATCGGGCTCGTTCCTGAAGCGCGACGTCTCTTCTGCGTAGTCGTACCACTTGCTTTTCTCGTAGGGACTGAGCTTCTCTAGAATGTCTCTCGTGAGCAACGGGTTGAAAAGGTACCCGTGCCTCAGCCTCTTCAGGATAGCCACCATGTTCTGAATCTTCACGGCGAATTGGTTGAGTTCCGCCGCCGAACCTCCGAGCCTCGGTAGCCTCTTCAGGTCTTCCATCATGCGGTCCACCATAACTTCTGGGCGTCCGAAGCATTGTTCTAGAGTCTTCATGATTTGTTCGGGCGGCGTAGCGACGCTCAGCAGTGGTGCCACGGCTTCCCTGGCTTCTCCCCGCAAGCAGTTCCTCAGCCGAGCTAAGTTCTCGATCGGTTTCAGCTTGTAGAATGCAGTGGTGTCTTCCATGGCTGCTTTGAAGGACAACCATTCGGTGGGAGCCCCTGAGAATGTAGGCAGCTCCGTTGTGTGGCGCGTCTGGCGTTGATTCAGCAGCTTGTCTAACGTTTCAGCGAGATGTTCCACTCCGTTGGCCCTAGACGTGGGTGGTGTGGGTGAGCGTGGGCGGCGCTGTTCCGGCCACTCAAATCTCGTCCTCTGGCCTTCGCGTCGTCCTCCAGTTGGTGGCATGTCTTCTGGCTTCGGCGTCTCTCTCTCCTCTAACACGACCGGCTCTTGTCTAGCCTCTTCATGGTCGGGTCCTTGTTCGCTTAGCCAGGCTCGTACACGTTGCTCCACCTGTTCAGACGGCTCGTCGTCATCGGGGCTGCTTCCATCCTCTGCAGCGGCGACGTCGGCGACGAGTTTCTTCTTGATAAGTTCTGCTTCTATTTGCAGTTCCTTTTTACGGAGAGCGGCCAGCTTCTCTTCCGCCTCATATTGTATGCGTGCGACGACACTCGCTGTCGATCGACGCGACCTTATTGAAATAGCCTTCTTCCTGGCTAGTGTTTGCACTTCCGGAGCTACAGGTGCCTTGCTAGTACCTGGTCTCGGTTTTAAAATTGTTTGAAGCAGATCTGCCCTTCCCTCGGTCGGCGGCGGCTGGCTCGTGGCGGCAGCAGACGGCGATCGTGGCGGATCTGGAAATCTTCGCGGTTGTTGTTGTTGTGGTTGGTTCTCCTCGGCCCCGCTCTGACTCCTTGTGATGACCATAGTTTAAGTTAAATGTTACGTTAAGTTAAATCCTCAAATCAAAAATTAATCTTCAAATATTCGTCTTCAAACTCCAAAAATCTTCAGAGTCTTCACGACTCTTCAAGAATCTTCGGTAGGTTTTTCAGGCGAAAAATCTGCGAATCCTTGCTTCCCTCTTCCTTGGTGTTGTCTTGTATCTTCGAGTCCAATCTTCTAATCTGAGTCCGTCGATCCCCGGTGTTGAATTCCTTTCTTCCAAAATTCTATGTTCGGCTTGATAAATTTTCTTCAAAAAATTTTCTATGTCCTTGGCTCGATGAAATTATTCTATGTCCAGTGTTCGGTAAATTTTTCTAAGTCCGGTCTTCAATAAATTTTTCTATCTCCTTGGCTCAGTAAAATTTTTCTATGTCCGATGTTCAGTAAATTTTTCTATGTTCCGTCATCAATAAATTCTTCTAAGTGTCGTCTTGATTGTTTTCAACTGGTATTGGACTTCGAAAATTTCTTCAATCTTGTATCTCGGATCACACGCGACTAACTCACTAACTTGCAATCCGGATCGCAAGGACCACGCACTACTGTATGGGACTGTATTTTTCCACTAGGTTTTCACCGCCGGCTCTGATCAGACTCGAAGATAGCAAGGTTACACCGATTCGGGCAGAGCTGGGGCGTATAAAAAATAACACTGATTTGAGGAGAACATTTTGCACGATAAGCCGTTAGCTTACCTGGCTCAGGGCAATGCCGTATAGGGAGCACAAATGTACTCTTCTAATTTCCATATAAGCTATCTCTCTCTTATTTCTCTATACGGCTATTTTTCCATAATTTTCCCTAATTTCCCTTTATTTCCCCTGAGCCAGGATAAGTGAAACGCATAACGTGAAACTCTTTATTTACCATAAAACAATACATAATCACACAGTTTACATAGATACTTAATAACACATAAGTTAAAGTTACAAGTATAAGAAAAACCATATATTTTTCACCATTATAATCTAATTTTCTCTAAAACCATTTACATTTCTATTTACCTAAATGTTATTTACTTTAGCCACTAATTTTTCCTATGTACAACACTAATTTTCCAAGTGAAATAAGCTACGGTTAAGAAATTATAAAGAAAATAAACTCGGGACTTTAAAACAATTATTTACCACTATTCTAATGAATTTAACACTTATGTACAACACTTATATTCACTATTTTCACTCTTAAGAGTTTATGTACTATTTACTCACAGTTTTTAGAAACGTTTTAAAGCGTTTTAAACGTTGATAAGTGTTCATTGTCTTTAAATTCACTTTAAAACACAGGCGAGGCCGCTGTCCTTAACACATGTACCTATTTAAAGTTTTTACTGACTGGCAGACATAACAAAATATATATGGTAAGCAATGTGACTTTGTTTTAAACAATATTGCGTGCCTTAATAAACATTCGAATCTTATATTATTAACAGAGAAACTTTACAATCTTAAATCTTAGCATGCATATTAAAATAACTACACAATAAAATTCGTTTATTGAAACAAATAATAATAATATGTATGGACGCTTCACACCACTGCTGCGCACTGTGTATTTTTTGTCCAAAAAATTGGCCATGCCTTTTTTTTTGGAAATCTCATACAGAAATGTTATGTAAATAATTTATTAGTATTTACCAGGGTGTCGCAACTTCCTATCGTAAGTATTGGCGTTCGAATTCCAAAACTATACCTGACTATCGTCTGTGCAAAGTGCAAACCAAACCACATACCTTGCTCGCTCTTTTATCGTGTGTACTCTTTCACACAACGCCTGTGATTGGTTAAACAGAAATAGAGGATTAATTTTAAATTTCAAACTACGAAATTCTATCCTATTAATTTGAAAAATTATTTTCAACTTTTACAAATTTGTTAACTCATGTTTTGTTATTTGCAAAAAACTGTAAATTTTAGTGAAGTGACCTCGAAATCATATTTATAATGATGAAACAGTGATTTATATAAAATAGGTTCATGTATATAACCACTATATAAACATGCTTTAAGTCAAAGAATATCGGTGAGTATTTGTATAAAATTTTACCATATTTTAACTTCTCGTTTTATTGAAAAGAGACATAAGATTATATTTGTTTGACGACCTCTGTGGCTCAGCAGTTCAGCGTTTCGGTGCTCAAGCCGGGGGTCGCAGGTTCGAATCCTGCCGAAGGAACAAAAAGTTTTTCTGTGTTCCTGGGTCATGGATGTGTACCTATATATGTGTATAATATAACAAAAATCTTAAATATACTTAAGTATAGTATTAACATGGTATTAATTAATATACTTCCTGTTTTCTGGTACCTACCTGTAACACAAGTTATTATTATTATTTGTTTCAATAAATTAATTTTATTGTGTAGTGATTTTAATATGCATGCTAAGATTTAAGATTATAAAGTTTCTCTATTAATAATATAAGATTCGAATGTTTATTAAGGCGCGCAATATTGTTTAAAACAATGTCACCCTAATAATAATTATGTAGGTACTTTTTTTCTAATACTATTGTTCAGTTTTACCGCACACTTTTTACATTTAGTTTAACCTTTCTTAGTTTTGCGAATAAGAAGAAATAAGTAAAATGTAATATAAATTCATAATTTGCAGGTATTGGATTCCAATTTCAAGGGCACGCAATAATAAATAAGACAACATGAAAATATTTCAAGATTCTCATTCGTATAAAATCTATTTTGCACCAAAGGATAACCGCTGAAATTAATCAGGCTATGTCGTATATTTATGTGGTAATCTGAAATATTTTGGTTACCAACTTTTAGCCCTCGTATCCACGAGAGTTTTTTTGTGGTCGCGAGTCGTGACGCGACAGGAAAAACTGCACTGTAAATAGAACTCTGCACTTAATCTACAATATAGCTGAAAATTGAAGTGTCAAGTGTACACGATTTTCAGCTGTGTCGTATTAGTGCAAAGTTCTATTTATAGTGTAGTTTATTAGTCGTGAATCTCGTGATCACATAAAACGCTCGTGGGAATGTAGGCTTACTTTTGTATATTTTTAATGCAATAAAAACGATCAAATTATAGTAATTGTTTTTTTGTTTATTGTTTTATTTACCTTTTTAACCTAATAATTGGGTCCTAAAAATAAAATTGAAAACAATAAATAACCTACGTATAATTTTTTTAATTATTTTTTTCATTTGCACTTTAGAAGATATAAATACGTAAAAAAGCTACGGTATAATTTTGAATTTCGAAATTATTATTTTTTATTCGGAGTGCCACCTCTTAATACGTAGTATAGCTTTACATTCTCTTTGGTATTTACATGCGTTAATATCTTATTATGAACAATAAAAAAACACTTTTTATTTTTTTTTCAATAAAATTAAAAATTGCCATAACTTTTTAAATATTTACTTAATTGTCTTCTTGATTATTCTGATCGACAATAATCAAAAAACACACAATTTAACCTGATTTACATATTTCTTAAATAAGTTTTTAAAGATTTATTTACGATTTATGTTTTTTTTTCTTTAATTTTTTATGAACGTATTTCTAAATATTTGGATTTTATTTTTATACAGAATTGTTACTTAAATGTACTAGAATTTGTGTAAAAAAAATTAGGTCCAAATAATAAAGGGCACTGAAGTTAGAGGCTTCTAAAGTTTTCTATGGTAACTATGGTTTTAGGGTTGTCAATATTTCTATACCAAATTTTTTTATTCATTTGAACTTTGTTTTTTTTATTCCTGACTAATACTTAAACAGAAGGTTAGAGAAACTGCATTGAGTCACTAAAGTGACTCGATAAATCGAGAAAATATTTTATTAATGCCGTGAAATATTTTTGAGCAGAAACAAAAAAACGATTACTTTTTATTGCAGTTTTCATATTAATTTGACATGTCAATCCTACAATACTGACTTGGAATTTTTTTAACAAATTAATACTTTTCTAATGTACACATGGTGACACACTTAAAATCTTTTATATATTTCCGGTATAAAATGGTCTCATATAGATTTAATTATAACCGGAAATCTATTGTTTAATAGGTAGCCGGTGCAGACCGGGTCCGGTTTCGGATTTTATTACCTGGTTTTAGCTGTAACCTAACGAACCCCTTCCCTGCACCACATATTACCTTTCATTGGATTTTAAATAGAATGCCCGTTCGTCTGTTTGTTTTGCTTTTGACTAAATTTTGAAATGGTTGCATGTATTTTTAACCGTGACTTTCACTGGCAGACCGAATTATCAGCATATTTGTTGTAAAAATATTAGGTATTTACAACGCCGGATAATAATTTGTATACAAAATATTAAAAATTATCAGACTTACATTGAATTTAAAATAAATCTTTAGTATTAAAAAAAGGGATATAATTAATCGAGCGAACAAAAAATAAGTTGGCGGCTGCACGTGAGCATACTCTATTACTGAATTTGGTAGCAAATTAATATGTTGGCGACTAAATTACTAAACTGGCGAAATCACTCAGGTGACAAAAAATTCAAAAGTCGGCAGATAAAAAGAGGCGAAATTTAATCCAAATTAGCACCGACATTTATAAGTTGGTGACTTAATTTCCGAGTTGGTGACCATTATACCATATAAGCAGCTATAAAACCAGATTTGGTCGATAAATTAATGGCTGCTAAAAATCCAATGCATGGGTGTCATTTTCTAGGTGTCTGGGGGTGCAGAATAATATGAAAATAAAATCTGTTTTGTAATTCCACAATGGCCTACATTTTTTTTATTAAAATTAATAAGGTTCCGATTACAAAATTGTCTTCCAATTTCATTTTCCAAAATGCAGAATATTCAATCTTCGTAAAATGAATATAAATACTAAATTAAAAGATCTTGGGGATGCTGATTAGGATTGATGATTATTATTACAGTATGTTATGTAGTTCAAGGTACCAGCTATGTATGGAAATTTTTCAAAATTCAGGATTCATGAATTTTTCTGCTATTCATGAAGAAAATATGCAATTTCCAGGTTTATTAGGGGGAGGAAATTTTCATTATTTTTCCAGTAGGATGCACCGTTTCTGAGATAGAAGCGATTATAGAAAAAATGGCAATGCTGTACTGAGATACGAGAGATGTATAAATCTATATAGAAATGTTGGAAAATTCCGGATTTTCGAATTTTTTTTTCTCCCATCATGAGGGAAATATGATGTTGCAGGGTCCCTAAGGGGGACGAAATTTTCATTATTTTTTCAATAGGATGCACCGTTTCCGAGATAGAATCAATTTTATAAAAAAACGTAAATGCTGTACATTGAGATACGAGAGATGTATAAATCTATATAGAAATGTTGGAAAATTCCGGATTTTCGATTTTTTTTTCTCCCATCATGAGGGAAATATGATGTTGCAGGGTTCCTAAGGGGGACGAAATTTTCATTATTTTTTCAATAGGATGCACCGTTTCCGAGATAGAATCAATTTTATAAAAAAAAATGTAAATGCTGTACATTTGAGATACGAGAGATGTATAAATCTATAGAAATGTTGGAAAATTCCGGATTTTCGAAATTTTTTTTCTTCCATCATGAGGAAAATATGATGTTGCAGGGTTCCTAAGGGGGACGAAATTTTCATTATTTTTTCAATAGGATGCACCGTTTCCGAGATAGAATCAATTTTATAAAAAAACGTAAATGCTGTACATTGAGATACGAGAGATGTATAAATCTATATAGAAATGTTGGAAAATTCCGGATTTTCGAAAAATTTTTTCTCCCATCACGAGGGAAATATGATGTTGCGGGGTTCCTAAGGGGGACGAAATTTTCATTATTTTTTCAATAGGATGCACCGTTTCCGAGATAGAATCAATTTTATAAAAAAAAATGTAAATGCTGCACATTGAGATATTAGGAATGTATAAAGCTAAAGAAATGTTGGAAAATTCCATATTTTCAAATTTCTTTTTCTCCCATCATAAAGAAAATATGAGGTTGCGGGGTTACTAAGGAAATTTAAAATGGATGACTTTTTTGTTATCAGCACCCCCAGAAACCAATAAAAGGACACCCATATTATTTTTATAAAATTAAGTATGTCCGCCATATTGGAATTTCAAAACGAATGTCATTTTCGTAATCCAGCACTCCCAAAAACCTTATAAACGACACCCATATCAATTTTACGAAAAATAAATATCAGCCATTTTTAAATTTCAAAATTAATCTACACAATATCTACATCCCCCTAAAACCGAGAAAAATTAAAAATTGGATATTTTGTATGCTCCTTTATGTTTTTTTATGTATCCTCGTTTTGCTGCTTGTATGTTTTTTGAGTTACCTACATCAGGAAAATATATGTGCCTATTTTTAAATTAAATGTGCACTCACAAATTGTTGCCAAAATTCAGTGGTATTATTTAGTCACCAGATTTGTAATTTTTTTGTTCCTTACATTCTTTCGCCAACTTGGTAATTTAGTATTCAATATTCGGTATTTTCACATCCAAAATTTAATTGTTTTGTCGCAAGTAAATACATGCCTAAAAAAATAAGTGTCTGTTTCTGATACCAAAACGATCAAATTAAGAAGGTGCAGAGAAATTGAATGTCACGCGAGCGAAGCCGCGCGCAACTGCTAGGTAATTGAATAAAACTTTGTTTTCACTTGAAATTCCTGAAATATTACTCTACCAAACACACAGTGTTTCGACTAGTACATGCGAACAAGACAATATATTTTTTACTTATTTATATTATTTATGTATATTCAAGGCATGTTAGATTTTTTATGCTGAAATAAATCTGAACACTTAAATATTTAGATCGATACTTCTTACAAATATGGAACACGGCGGAGGTACATCATATAATATGCAGTATAATAAACATAAATAACCAAAAACAGAAAGGTTCAAACCAAATAGTGACCTTGAGCTTCTCAGTATCTCACTGACTTCAATATAAGAGTGCAACAGCAGTGAAGCAAAAGGGAGCAAAGGTATAATGCGAAGAAAATGTAAACTATGGATAACATAATGAATTTCCACGCGGGCGGAGTCGCGGGCAGCAGCTAGTAAGTAAAAAAGACTATTACTATTAATTGTTTTGTTGAAGTTACGAACTTCATTAGAAAAATGAGCATATAAAAACCTACTTCAAATATTCAACTATGCGGTGACAACCCTATCCAAAATAATATAAAATTGAATAACTCCGATGCCCCGCCTCATTTGGATCCCATTTTTTTTTGGGTTATAAGTATCAATAAAAAGAATATTTCAGTCTTAGTTTCAAATCCAAATATGAAACGGCATGGCGTTAAAAAAATTAAAACATAAATTTACAAAATCAGTCATAAATACGTTATCTTGAACAAATAAAGCCTGGATGTTTTTCGCTATCGTAGGGCTTTTAAGACACTATTTAGACCAATTAATAAAATCTTAAAAGAATATCAAACTTTTGAACTATAACTGTTTCTATGTTTTTTCTGGAAACCATAGAAAAATTTTTCAAGTACTAATTTGCATTCTTCTATATGAAATGGGCAGTCGGGTGTTCTCGTCCTGCATTTATAATCACAAATCCTATAAAATTAAATAATAAAAACGGCATGGCCAATTTTTTGGACAAAAAATACACTGTGCGCCGTGCTAAGTATCCGAAGAACTTGTGTTACAGGTAGGTACCAGAAAACAGGAAGTATATTAATTAATACCATGTTAATACTATACTTAAGTATATTTAAGATTTTTGTTGTATTATACATATACATATATAGGTACACATTCATGACCCAGGAACACAGAAAAACTTTTTGTTCCTTCGGCAGGATTCGAACCTGCGACCCTCGGCTTGAGCACCAAAGCGCTGAACTGCTGAGCCACAGAGGTCGTCAAACAAATATAATCTTTAAATGTCTCTTTTCAATAAAACGAGAAGTTAAAATATGGTAAAATTTTATACAAATACTCACCGATATTCTTTGACTTAAAGCATGTTTATATAGTGGTTATATAGGGTCGGCTGTTGAACAGTGAACCAGTTAGGAACAGTGAACCAGCCGCTGTTTAGAAAAAATGCGACGTTGCCGCTTTTGGCAAACATGTCGGTTCCTGCCACGTATGATCCCCTCCCACCTCACTTAGTTTGCGTGACGCTTGCGCACGAGGTGGTCGAGTGAGGAGCGTTTTCGTGTTTTTGGATATAAAAACCAAGGTTTGATCATGTAAGTTACTGATTTTTCTATTTTTTTGTGTATTCGGTAGCTACTGTTTAACTGCATTTGCGCTTTTTTACATGTTTTTGGGTTTAGAATGAGATTTAATAAAGATACATAACCTTATTTTTCAACTCAATTTGATTAATTAAAAATTATTGGTCACCATGTTTCACAGTGAACCAGCGAAACCTGGTACACACTGAACCATGGCTCACTGTGTACCTACCCATAAACCTAACAATTTTTTTTTTCTAGAATGCCACGACGTAAATCACAAGATCGGAAAATAGGGAAACACAGTAAGGAACACATGAAATTGGCACTGCAAGCTGTAGAAGCAGGTGTATCAATACGAAAAGCAGCTAAAATGCACGATATTGCCTACCCTACGTTTCGGCGCTATGCTAAAAAAAGAAGGGAGCAAGGCGAGAATATATCGCTCGTCCCCAGATATGACATTAATCGTGTATTTTCTGAAGAACAAGAAAATGTTTTAGTAGAATACTACAAAGAATGCGCATTAATGTTCTACGGTTTATCAGTAAAGGACTGCCGACAAGTGGCTTTTGAAATGGCAAATAATAATAATTTGAAAATGCCATCTACATGGGAAAGAGACGGTCTTGCAGGATTAGAATGGTTTCGGTCTTTTAAACAAAGACATCCAGAAATCACAGTGAAACAACCAGAACCTGTCAGCCTCGCTAGAGCAACGGCGTTCAATCCTGAAAGTGTCAACATTTTTTTTGATAATCTACAGACTGTTATTGAACGACAACCGCAATTCGCCGATGGTACGCGCTTATTTAATTTAGACGAGACCAGCACTACGACTGTCCAGAAACCGCAAAAAGTAGTAGCTCCACGAGGAGTCAGTGTGGGCAAAGTGACCAGCGGCGAAAAAGGGACTCTGGTCACAACTTGCTGTATGGTTAGTGCAGCAGGATATGCATTGCCACCTGCAATCATCTTTCCACGCAAGAATTTTAAAAATATGATGTTAAATGGAGCTCCTCCCGGTAGCTTGGGGCTGGCCAATGCCAGTAGCTGGATGACGAGTGAGCTTTTCATAGAAGTTATCAAACATTTCGTGAAACATACACGAACATCACTCGAAGATCCATCTTTATTGCTTATGGATAACCACGAATCCCATTTAAGCATCGAAGCCTTGGATTATGCTAAAACATCAGGTGTGACAGTTTTAACTTTTCATCCACACACGACGAACAAGCTACAACCTTTGGACGTGGGTCTGATGGGTCCTTTTAAAACTTTTTATAACTCAGCGATGGAATCATGGATGCTACGTAACCCGGGAAGGCCTGTCACAATATACGAAGTTGCTGGGTTTATTGGGCAAGCATATCCTAAAGCTATGACTCCTACAAATATTGCATCAGCCTTTTCTAAATGTGGAATATTCCCTTTTGACAGATATGTTTTTACAGACATTGATTACTTGCCAAGCACTGTCACTGATCGTCCAGCACCAGAAAATAGTAACCCAAGTGCTGAGCGATCTGAAATAAATCTACCACGCGAATTAACTGACCATACAAACAATGATGTTGCAATTTCAAATGCATCAGGTGAACGAGATTCAATCGATAATACTAATAATAATATATCGATTCCTATTTCACCTCTGAGTAGAGAAAATAGCCCATCTGTATTAGCCAACACTTCTGAAACTCATATCCTAATCCTAAATGAATCTATAGTGGAAAATACAAAATCACCAGGGACTTTTATTACACCAAAAGAGTTTCGTCCACCAATTAAGGCAGGCCCTAGATGTAATAAAAGAAAGAGAAAGGCAGGAAGAAGTATCATTGCAACTGACACTCCTGAAAAGGATCAAATTGCAGCAAATAGAGCAGCTACTAAAAGAAAGAAAGAAGCTGCTGCAAACTCAGGGAACTTTAAAAGAAAAGTTTTAAAAGTTACTCAAGATAGTCAACCATCTACAAGTGGATTGAAAAAAGCTAAACGGCCAAAGAAAGAAGAGTCTGAAACTGATGAATCTGAAGAAGAAATAGAACTTGAAAGTGAAACAGATGTGGGTGAAAATTCTACAGATGACGATGACGATGTTTTATTAAACGACTCATTTCTTCCATTACGTCGGAAACCAAAAGAAGGTGATTTCGTACTCATATTGCTAGAATCTAAAAAACAAACAATTTACTATGTCGCTAAGATAGTGGAAATTGCTGAAGAAAATGAATATTCAGTGTCATTTTTAAAACTTAAAAAAGGAGAACAGCCGTGTTTTATATTTCCCCTGGAGCCAGATTTAGCTGTTGTGAATTTATCTGAAATTAAATTTCTTCTTCCTCCTCCAAAAAGCTCAGGCACTAAAAGACTGACTAAATATTTTTTCAAAGTAAATTTTTCGCATTTGAATGTGAAGTAAAGAATTAATTAGATAGATAGATAGATATTATACAAAGACTGGTTGATATCCACTACTCTACTTTGGATGGTTTATTGGTATTGCCAATAAACCATCCAAAGTAGAGTAGTGGAATACCTAGTTATTCTTAATTATGAAGATAATGTTTTGTCTATGGTACAAAATGCAAATGGATGGTGATTAATGTGACATTATCAGACACAGTTTCTCATAAAAGTTCCTATTTAGTTTTAACAATTTATTATTTTTCTATATTTTGAGATCTTTAGCTTAACCTTTGGTTATAAGGCTCATGATCGTTTTTAATGCTTATTTATGTAAAAAAAAAAGTTCATTTATTTTCATAAAGGAGATTAAGTTAATATTTGGTACCTTCGTTTATAATAAGAGCTTTAAATTTATTCATAAGATTGTTCCTGTTACTTATTAATAAAGAAGTTACTGTTTGCTTTGTTATATTGTTAACTTGTAATAAAAAATTAAAATATATAATTTTTTATTTGACTTCATTGTTTTTTTCGCCTAATTAACTCATTGGTTCACTGTAGAATAGATACTGGCTCACTGTGTAACATGGGTAGTACACAGTGAACCATTTCTCATTTTTTTTAAATCTTGGTGTGCTGACTTCATGTATTTACAATAAGGGCTGAAGTTAATTTGTATAAAACTACGATAAATTTGCTATACACAGTAAAAAAATTGGAACAATAAACCTCATATCTTCCGAGATACAGGTCTCGAAAAAAAACATGGTTCACTGTCCAACAACCCACCCTACATGAACATATTTTATATAAATCACTGTTTCATCCTTATAAATATGATTTCGAGGTCACTTCACTAAAAATTACAGTTTTTTGCAAATAACAAAACATGAGTTAACAAATTTGTAAAAGTTGAAAATAATTTTTCAAATTAATAGAATAGAATTTCGTAGTTTGAAATTTAAAATTAATCCTCTATTTCTGTTTAACCAATCACAGGCGATGTGTGAAAGAGTACACACGATAAAAGAGCGAGCAAGGTATGTGGTTTGCACAGACGATAGTCAGGTATAGTTTTGGATTTAGAACGCCGATACTTACGATAGGAAGTTGCGACACCCTGGGTATCGGTACGTAAACAAAAAAGATAGTTTTTAGTTGTATTTATTATTAATGTTAAGATAAATAATTCTTAATATGAAGCAAAATCCCAAAAAATTTGCTAGTGCGGGGCAAAAGCTACGCCTAGTACATTTAGTAGAGGCTGACCCACAGCTAAAAAGCGGGAAATTTTCTAAATCTTTTTCAATAAATGAAGCAAATAAAAGATGGCTTGCTATAAGCCACGAACTAAATTCGATACCAGGGACAAAAAAAACTTGGAAGGAGTGGCGCAAAGTAATTATTAAAGTTCTCTAGTTCCATAAGTAGCCAAATTGTACATTGTTATGTTATATTTTCTAAACAATTTTATGCTTTTCAGACATGGCAGGATAAAAAGGCAAATGTCAAGAAGAAATGTGCCTTTTTACGCAGGCAGGCAAACTTAAGAGATAGTACTCCACCACCAGAATGCCCTACATTGGCAGATTGCATAATCTTTCAAACTTTAGACCAGGAATCCGTGATGGTTCAAGGTGTGAAAAGAAGAAGTACAAAAAAATTTGCAAGTGCGGAGCAAAAGCATCGCCTATTGCGTCTGGTAGAAGCTGACCCACATCTAAAAAGTGGAAAATTTTCTAAATCATTTTCAAAATATGAAGCAAGAAGGAGGTGGCTTGCTATAAGCCACGAGCTGAATTCAATACCGGGAACCAAAAAAACTTGGGCAGAGTGGCGGAAAGTTAGCATTGAAGCCTTTCTCTAGTTTCCTATCAAGTATTTATTGTAGAAGATGAAACCTCGACTCAAAGTACATCTTTTTTATACTTTCTGTAAAACTTTTATACATTTCAGACATGGCAGGATAGAAAAGCAAATGCCAAGAAGAGTAGCTCATTATGCCGGAAGGCAAACTTAAGAGGTAGCCCACCACCAGAATCCCCCACACTGGAACTACTGGAAGAGAGTTTAATCTTCAACCCTGATGACCAGCAGACCTTGAGACACATTGATTCCCTAGAAACAAAACCTACATTAATTGGTAAGGTTTTGATTATTTTAACACTAGCTTTTCCCCGCGACTTCGTCCGCGTGGAATAGTTACTTTGGGATATCGCTAAAATTTACCCGCGACTTCATTTACGTAGAAGAAGCGCTTCCACCTCACGACTGCTCGCCCGCGCCGCGCGCCGTACTATAGCGTGCATGATTATTTTATTACTGCGATATCTTCTAAAATACTCATTGAAATCAAATGATGTAAACGGCAAATTTCTTCTAGATTAAATGCTTGTAATGAATAACGTATTTACTTGGATAAGGATTAATATAATCTTTATGAAAACACCTTCACAAATAATGCTTACTTTTAGAACAAATTTGGTAAGTATAAAAAGGTTATAGTGAGCCAACCTTAAAAGATAGACATATACTGTCGCGGACTTTTTTTTAGAACTTTTAAAGGGGAACAATTCTGCCATACATCATTTTAGCGAAACTTTAACCGTTTCCGCAGCGTACGTAGCGAAAGCTCTCAAAAGGAAAAAAAGACCCCCGATTTTGTAACATTCTTGATTGGTGCTCCGCTCGTATTGAGTTTAGCATGATGCTATATAGCCTAAAGCCTTCCTCGATAAGTGGACTATCCAACACAAAAATAATTTTTCAATTCGTACCAGTAGTTCCTGAGATTAGCGCGTTCAAACAAACAAACAAACAAACTCTTCAGCTTTATAATATTAGTATAGATTATTAAAAACTCATTTAATAGTGGTACAGTACAATCAACGTGCATACATTGTTTATCATTTCCATAGAAAAAGAGTGATTGAAGAGGGTCATTTGATGACAGACTTCAAATGTATGCACTCCTTTACTCTTTATGTACACTGTCTGCTGTGTGTGAGTTCTTTACACTATTCACTGTGAAGAAGGTAACTACAATTTGTATGGCATCAAATAAACACCCCTAGTACCAAACAATGGTAACTAATTCATTGCCATATAAATTATTGTAGTTAACTTTTTCACAGGAGTGACAAAACTTGCACACTGCACAGTGTTTTAGAAATCCTCAAAATCGGACATTTCTAAACTAAGCCCATAGATCGATAGCGTCTTGTATTCCAAACATAAGAGTAGAACACCCGTGTGCCAATTCTGCTTAGTTTTTGAGATAAATAATTTGGAAGATGGCCATTTTTTCAAGTCATCGATTCATAAAATTAATTTATTACGTCAATTGCGAGGCGTTGAAAACTTGTTATATACTTTGTTCAATACACCATTTAGACGTACATAATAAATATTATTCATTTCAGATTTATCACAGCCTGGGACTAGCGAACAGTCTACTGAGTTTTCACCAAGATTAGGTATTTTTTAAAATACTTTTTATAATTTTGGAAATGATAATATTTGAGACTATTAATTGCAATTTAAATTAGAATGAAACTTCTCACTTATTCTATATTGTGGGGCACTTGTACTGAGTTGTTTTCATTTTAGATTTATCACAGTGGCTGCTCATGATCAAGACTACCTTACTGTACCTAGACTACCTAATACTACCTATCTACATTAATATTATTGTTTTACTTATTGTTTCAATCGTTTAAAAAATTTAATTCTTTTAAAAACTACACTTATATAATAAATGACTGAACGAATCTTATTTATAAGTCACATTAACTTATAGAAATATAAAGAGGAAAGATTTGTGATTTTGATTTGGATTCACTTATGAACTACTTTTTTAGTTTACCATTAAATTGCTATTAACATTATCACATAATATAGCATTATCTCAGAGTGACGTAAGCTAGATTTTTTGTACAACATGCATATTATTTTATAATTAAATGTATGATATGAAAATTAATACTAAAGTTAATGTGGGCAGAGCCGCAACAAAAAGCTAGTCAAAATATAATTTTGTTTCTTTTTCGAATTTGCAACCACTATAAAACATTACATTTATCTCTTTACATCAATCGTCTTTCAGAGGCTAGTGCTCTTAAATCATCTGGTGTTAGAAGAAGGGAAGATGCAGAGAGGCAGCTGCAAGACGGATTCAATGCCACCGAGACCCTAACTGAAAGTCTCTTGAAACAAAAATTAGAAATAAAGAAGAAATTCTATGAAGACTTCATTAAGTTAATGAGGATGCAAACACAAGCATTAACAGACATAGCCACTGCATTAAATAATGCAGCGGCTGATGTATTGCAGTAACTAGATATTATTATAGATAGATAATCTGTAATAGGTTACTAGACCTTGTTTTTATTTATGTCCTAAATGCTTCATTATTGTTTCATCACACAAAAAATATATCACATTTACACACAAAATATATTTTGTAACTTAAAATCTATTGTAATTTTTTTTTTTTTAAATATACTTTAAAAACCGCCGAAAACACTATTCGCCTTGTTGGTTGATAGATTATATGTGCTGTGACGTCATACTAGTACTATTTGTAATCTGTGCTATAGTCCACTCAGACAAAATGGAGGTGTGACAAGGGTGTGACATTCCATTTGATGTTTTTACTTAAATAACTTTATAAGATGTCATGAACTCGAGTATATGATATACTCGAGTATAAACTATTTATTTACAGAAACACATTCCGTTTCACTACTACCTATGTTCTAAATTAAAAAACAAAATACATATTTTTAAATCAACTTACTATTATTATTATTATTATATTACTTATATTAAGTATTAATCAAGTACCCTATTATAAATAAATAAATATAGTTAGGAGCCAATATTTCCAGTCTATTATTTCATGATTGTACTCATACAGATGTAAAGCTTTGTTATGAATTATTCTATCCTATTCTTATTTATTAATTAGATGTATATAATATTATGTCAGCGTAAAATTGTAAATATGTACCATAAAATTGTAAATGTTATTTGTTACTGAATAAAACTAACTAGATTGTGAACCCGAACATACTGCTCACTTTTTAACGCACTATTTTTCGTTACATAATAAAATAATAATAAGAGTTGCGGCCGAATACTGAAAGGCTAATAAAAATTAAGAGCCCTCCTATTTACAGGCTGTCGCTGTCTCTGCTAGCCGAAATGACAAGGACAGCTTGTGAATTGAGCGTAACTTAATTTAACTATTTCAGTAATCGGTCATTTGTCTTACTTCTATAAATTAAGATGGTTGATTTTTAAAAAGTTTAATGAAACTAATATACCTACTTAGTAGGTTCTTAAGAAATGTTTGTACCATAATTATTGGTTGATTTTTCAGAAGTTATACTTAGTAGCTTAATATAATTATGGTTGTTTGATATGAAATTGACATACTAGTATCAATGAATAGTTATAATCTAACGATTATTATTATTATTATAGCAATAGAAATAAACATTGAAGACTGATTTTAATATGTTTCATTAAAATAAATGTTTACCATGCGATTTTGTATTTCTCACCCTTGAATTAAAAAAAAATGGTATTCCAGTTTCAATCTCAAATTATTTTTCCAGCGAATAGTGGACAGGCTTGGTGACGCTTATTTTACATTTACCCCCTTACCAATAAAAATATTTACACAACGGATAAGCAATACAATGTTTTGTCCTTGTCTGTCAAGCGACTATTCCCATGTACCAGCAAAGCTAGCTCAACAATTAAAAAATGCAACAGAGTATGTAGGTATCGAAAGAGGTTACGGTGTCTTCTTTTATTTAGAGTTTTGCAGTATTAAGACCATTATAGCAACCTTAATCATCAATGTTTGTTATGTACTCCACAATAAGTGCATTGTTAACAAGTTTACTGAATTTGATCATGGATCAACTAGTTAAAAAATGTTGTTTTGTCATTAAGTAGGTGCATTTCCAAAGTTGATTTTTTTTTTCATAATTAGTGCAAAAAAGTACAAAATCATTCAATATTTATTGATTATAGTAACGATAAACTTAAACGTAATAATTTCGGAGATATTAGCCAACATGTTCTTGCGACCTAAGTATATATTTCACACAACTGCAGGAAAACGTTACGTCACGTTTTTGTATGGAGCGTTTTCACGAGACTTGCGAAATTCTGTATTACTAATAGCTGTCTGTACCTTTGAATATTTTGATTTTTAATAGGTATAGGTTCATTTATGCAATTAAAATTCGGCTAACTAGCATAATGTGTGTTGACTGTTGATCCAGAAATGATAATTTTACTATTGATTCAACGCCATCTGTTGACGAGTAGGAACTTTAAAATAATATGCTTAATATAATGTAAATATTTAAAAAAAAATGTACGTTAGTTAGTACCTAACGTTCGATCTCAATGTTTTCGGGAATCGTCGTTTTTCATACATCGTCTGTCACAGTTTAGGGAACAATTAAAATATATTTGTAAACTGCTTCGAAAATAAACGATTTTTTTAATTTTTTTTTTAAATATTTACATAATGATTGCCGAGTGCCATTTACCTATTAAGCTTATCTGTAATTCTGTCCTACTTAAGTCTTACCGTGCATTTTAAAGTCCCTACTCGTCAACAGATGGCGTCATATCACCGAACTTTGCTGTAAGAAAAGTGAAAACAATATTGGAAAATCTATATCACTTATTAGGTGACTAGGACTACAATATGTGAAAACTAATTCCGCACCCCATCTTTGGTTTTTATTTTTTACCCGACTACGGCGATGCCAATGGGAAGGACCTAATGATTTTGGCAATATACCTATTAAGGCCACGTAGACCAAGCGAAATAGGCATTTAACGCTTCCAAGAGTTGCCCGCAATTGCCGCAAAGCGAGCCGCGCGCCTACGTCGCCGGCGTGAACTTACATGAACCCAAAGTGTTACAGTGTAGACGTGTCGGCAGTAGGTCATCTTATTTTATTATTTGTATTGAAAAAGATAATAAAATCCATAGATAACTGTTTTAATGCAACACATAGCACACATAATTTGAATAGATATTATAGGTAGGTACCTACCTAAGTAAAAAATGCTTAAATTATATTCAATTATTTTGACAGTTTCTATGCAGTGTGTTCTGTTACAAGTATAAAAACACGCTGTGTTCGATGTGTGCATGGAGACGAGTACCTATCGTTAGCTCGTGTGGTCACTAAAGTACGTGTCGTTTCGTGAGATAATAATACTGTATCAGGTAGATGCTGACGATTTGATGGTAACTACTTAGGCAGACACTTGCAAAAAATGTATTCCTACTGCCGAGTCCGCACGTTTGCCACTTGCTGCAAAATCCAAACCTCCACAAACGTTTGACTTTTTGAAAATCCAGATTTCCGAATTTTTTCTCCCAAAAATCCGGATTATCCGGATAATTCAGATTTTTTCATTTTTTTTTAAATTTGTTGCATATTTTATAAAACTTTAATGTTTATTTTACTACTATGTTGTAGCAAAACTTACACTCATTAGTAAAAAAAAGAGTTACTTTTTTATAATTTAATTTAAATAAATTCTGATTTTAAGTTGTAAGTATTAGAATTACAATCTGAATAAATAAAAACATAATGAGATTATATCAAAATTATATACTTAATTATATATTTTTTTTTTATTTTTAGAAATATTTTTGATTACGTTTCAAATCCTACAATGTTCAGTTTTATAGTTAGTATTTTATTTTAAACTAGCTTTTGCCCGCGACTTCGTCCGCGTGGAACAATACTTTGGGATATCGCTGAAATTTACCCGCGACTTTATTTATGACTAACGAAAGCGGAATCCTATTTTTTTAAACGGAACCCTAAAATAAAAGTAGCCTATGTTAGACCCTATAACATCAGCTATCTGCTAGTGAAAGTCCCGTGAAAATCGGTCCAGCCGTTTCAGAGATTAGTCGGAACAAACAGACAGACAGACCGACTGACAGACAGACAGACAGACGGACAGACAAAAATTAAAAAAAAAAATATTTTATTGTAAGTACCGAATATACCTACTTTCAGATTCATTATATTGTAAAAAGCTGTTAATTTGAAGTTACAAACAGACACTTAAATTGTATTTAACTGTATAGATGTATAGATATTATAATGTATTATATTTTAAGATATTATCAATTTGATGTTTATAAAATAACTAAACTATTTAACTAAACTAAACTAAACTAAACATTAACCCGCAGCGCACCCCGCCTTGGTGACGCCCACTTCGCAACGGGCCGTGCAGCAGAAATCGTAATATTTTAATTTCGCCATAACTTCAAAACCAAACGTCCAATTTTAATCATTCAAAGACCAAATATTATCTACATAAACTGTACTTAGTGATGAAATAATTTATTTTGATAAGGATTAATAACATGAGTAAAATAAACGCGTTTAAATGTAGTCCAAAAAAAATTCAAGATTTCTAAATAAAAAAATGGTCGTTGTGCCTCACTCGACATAGATAGGTATAGTGTGTCGCGGACTTTTTTGTACATATTTATGAGATCTACAATTAATTAGAACATTTTATGGTTCTATCTTTTATAGTTTAGGCAGCGTACGCAAAATAAGTAACTTTTCTGGTTGATTTTTTACACCTTGTGTCCGAGAAACCCAAATATCTTACGGAACCCTATTTTTTTTCAAAATAAAATTTAGCCTATGTTACTCGTGGATAATGTAGCTTTCGAATGGTGAAAGAATTTTTGAAATCGGTCCAGTACTTTTTGAGCCTATTCATTACAAACAAACAAACAAACAAACAAACAAACATACAAACAAAGTTTTCCTCTTTATAATATTAGTGTAGATAAGGTATGTATATATTGTTATTTACTAAATGTTCCAGCAGAAAGAATTATAAAAAATTGGAATAGCCTGTGATCTTTTTAAGGCTTTTTTTACATATTCACCACTACCGTTTTCGTAAAGTTCCATTTCTATGTGAAAGTACTAACGTAGGAAAATTAATACAGTTTAATAAAATAGATTCTATCTCGGAAACGGTGCATCCTAATGAAAAATAATGAAAATTTCCTCCCCCTTAGAAACTCCGCAACATCATATTTTCTTCATGATGGAAGAAAAAAAATCTGAAAATCCTAAATTTTCCAAATTTTCTATAGCGTTTTACACCGTTCGTGTCTCAAAGTAGAGCATTATCGTATTTTTTTTTCTATAATGGCTTCTATCTCAGAAACGGTGCATCCTACTTGAAAAATAATGAAAATTACCTCTCCCTTAATAACTCCGTAACCATATATTTTCTTCAAGATGAGAGAAAAAGAAATTCGAAAATCCTGAATTTTCCAACATTTCTATAGCTTTATATATCCCTCGTATCTCAATGTAGAGCATTTAATTTTTTTTTATAAAATTGATTCTATCTCGGAAACGGTGCATCCTATTGAAAAAATAATGAAAATTTCCTCCCCTTAAGAACCTCGCAACACCATAGTTTCTTCACGATGGAAGAAAAAGAAATTTGAAAATCCTGAATTTTCCTAAATTTCTATAGCTTTATACACTGTTCGTGTCAAAGTAGAACATTGCCATATTTTTTTTCTAAAATCGCTTCTATTTTAGAAACGGAAAAATAATACTATTACTGGAAAAATAATAAAAATTTCCTCCCCCTTAACCCGAAAATCGCATATTTTTTTCATTAATGCCAAAAAAAGAAATTATAAAATCCTGAATTTCGAAAAGTTTCTATACCTTACATAGCTGGTACCTCTACAAACTACATGTTAATTTTACGAAGATTGGATAGTCTCCATTTTGTACAATTAAATTGGAAGACAATTTTATAATCAGCATATGAAACATGGAAAAAGACATCCATTTTTAATAAAAAAAAAAATATACGCCATTTTGGAATTTTAAAACGGATTTTATTTTCATATTATTCTGCACCCCCAAAAACCTTGAAAACGATACCCATACCAAAGAAAAAAAAACCTCCAATAGTATCCAAAACTGGGATTTTCCGTAGCTTGCAAATTGAATTTTTAGCAGCTATTAATTTATCAATCAAATCTTTATAAGCTACTTACATGGTATAATGGTCACCAACTTATCGGTGCTAATTGGATTAAATTTCGCTACTTTTTATCTGCCGATTTTTGTATTTATTGTCACTTGAGTGATTTCACCAGTTTGGTAATTTAGTCGCCAACATATTAATTCGCTGCCAAATTCAGCAATACAGTATGCTCACGTGCAGTCACCAACTTATTTTTTGTTCACTCGATTAATTATATCCCTTATTCAAATATTGTACGTCTAGAGTATATACTAATTACAATTAAAATATGTAATTTTCATAGTAGTAACCAAGATTGATTGAAGTAATTTAGTCGCCAACATATTAATTCGCTGCCAAATTCAGCAATACAGTATGCTCACGAGCAGTCACCAACTTATTTTTTGTTCACTCGATTAATTATATCCCTTATTCAAATATTGTACGTCTAGAGTACATACTAATTACAATTAAAATATGTAATTTTCATAGTAGTAACCAAGATTGAAAAAATCGAAAAATCCGGATTTTTCGAATTTTTCGAATTTCGAAGTATCCGGATTGCAACCCCTACTTGCGAGTGACTTGGTGTGTTCTGCAAAGGCAAGCATGACAGATGTTAAGCTCGTATCCTTATATTTTATTGTAAATAGAACAGCCTCCGTGGTCTAGTGGTTAGAGCTTGGCTCTCGACTCGGATGTCGCGTGGGGAGTTATTTATTATTATTATTGTAAAAACAGAAATCGAAATAAAAAGAAACGAAAAGTACGGCAAAGAAGATGGTAGATGTTACAAATTCATAAAAACCGTATACTGGCTTATTCAATAATGTAATAACTAATAAGGCTACTCCACGCATCAGCTACTTTTTTCTCATAATACACAACACAATAATATATGTATGGACGCTTCACACCAAGTCAATCTGGTCCCGTGGTAAGTTCTCGAAGAACTTGTGTTACGGGTACCAGACAACAGAAATATATTTAATAATTTTTATATTATACACATATTTAAGATTTTTAGTATATTTAGTATATTTAATACACATTCATGACCCAGGAACACAGAAAAAATGTTTGTTCCTTCAGCATTCAAACCCGCGACCCCCGGCTTGAGCACCAACACACTCAACCACTGAGCCACAGAGGTCGTCTCATCTGGCAAAAGCAACGACGTGGCGACGATAATGTTATTGTATATGGTTATAATATGTATAACTAGCCGATGCCCGCAACTTCGTTTGCGCCTAACTGACGGAAGCGGAACCCTATTTTTTAAACGAAACCCTAAAATAAAAGTAGCCTATGTTAGACCTTATGACATCAGCTATCTGCCAGTGAAAGTCCCGCGAAAATCGGTCCAGCCGTTTCAGAGATTAGCCGGAACAAACAGACAGACAGACCGACAGACAGACAGACAGACGGACAGACAGACAGACGGACAGACATTTTAAAAAATTGGTATTTTATTGTAAGTACCGAATATACTTTCAGATGCATTATGTGAAAAGCTGTTAATTTGAAGTTACAAACAGACACTTCATTTTTATTTATCTGTATAAATTTAGTTCAAAAATAAAAAGAAGCATAAAAAAATACAAAACAAACTTTCCTATAGATTTTTATTGTATTATATGTCCAAGACCCGGGAACACAGGAAACTTTTTGTTCCTTCGGCGGGATTCAAACCCGCGACCCCCGGCTTGAGCACTAACATGCTCAATCACTGAGCCACAGAGGTCGTCTCATCTGGCAAAAGCAACGACGCGGCGACAATAAAATGTAACATGTTATTGTGTATGGTTATATGTATAACTAGCTGATGCTCGCAACTTCGTTTGCATAACTTCGTTACCCGCAACTAACGAAAACGGATCCCTATTTTTTATACGGAACCCTAAATTAAAAGTAGCCTATGTTAGACCTTATAACATCAGCTATCTGCCAGTGAAAGTCCCGTGAAAATCGGTCCAGCCGTTTCAGAGATTAGCCGGAACAAACAGACAGACAGACAGACAGACGGACAGACAAAATTTTTAAAAATTGATATTTTATTGCTAGTATCGAATATACTTTCATATGCATCAAGTGATAAGCTGTTAATTTGACATTACAAACAGACACTTCAATTATATTTATCTGTATAGATGTATAGATTTAGTTCAAAAATAAAAAGAAACATAAAAAAATACAAAGAAACTGACTTTCCTTTAGATTTTTATTGTATTATACATATCCATGACCCGGGAACACAGGAAACTTTTTGTTCCTTCGGCGGGATTCAAACCCGCGACCCCCGGCTTGAGCACCAACACGCTCAATCACTGAGCCACAGAGGTCGTCTCATCTGGCAAAAGCAATGACGCGGCGACGATAAAATATAACATGTTATTGTGTATGATATGTTCAAAAATAAAAAGAAACAAAACAAACTGACTTTCCTACACTGCGTTAGAAACGAAAGAATTGTTCGATAAATACGCGGGTAAGGCGTGCGCTAGCAAAACTGACATAGGTCTGTCCTCGTCAACGCCTAGCGGGCGACTGTGGGGCGACTCTAGCGGCTTACGCACGCTGCATTTCAATATTAATTTATTGTTAAAATAATTAAACCAACATGCAAAATGTAACCAGAAATTATTCTTTTTTAAGTTATTAGCTTTTCGTAGATATGATTTTTGAAAGTAAAACTATCATGAACTTCATGAACAAAAAGAAAAATATTCAAATTTAGCCTCCTCTTCGGAATTATTTTTGATCGAGTGAAGTTTTCAATATTATGTTTCGAACCACAAATTGTAAAAGAACATTAAGTAAACAACAATGTGTTTTTTTTTTTGGCTTTTTAAAGTTACTATTTGTTTGTTTATTATCGATTCAAAGTCATGTAAAATTGGGACCACGCGGCCTTAAGTAAGTTTATTATAGTTCCTCTATCTATGGTATACATGAATATGACTGTGTATTATGTACGTACGTATGTTTGTTCCACCGTAACGCCTAAACTACTGAAAACCTCGTAATAATGGCCCGGGTAACGCTATATGTAAATGTATTCATGTAAATATTGTAGTAATTATAGTTAGTAATTTTTTATAAAAATTGTAGTAATTATTGTAATCTATATTAAGTAATTACTAATATTATAAAAAAGAAATATTTAATTATTTGTTTGTATGTTTGTACTATGTTTCAATGTTTGTTTGCTCTCCTTGACGAAGTTAATTTAAATATACATGGAAATATACCTAGATATATTTGTGATACCTAGTCTAGTCTAGGTCTAGGACATAGGCTAGTTTTTTCGCGTTTAAATGTGCTTACGGTTTCTGCGTGATTTCCTTTTGAGCGCACGAAGTCGCGGGCAACATCTAGGTATCTGGTCTGAAATACAGTTACGTAGTTTTCATGTGGAGAAAATAGTACCTACCTATTTGAATCTTACAAATCATTAACAACTTCTTCAAAAACAGAAACTTAATCACGTAGCTATTTTATGCCATAGCATTTAGCAATGCACATTTTTAATATAGGTACTTTAATCGTTCGGCAATTACAATACGGCCGATGTATCTTGGCGAGTCTGAACTTCGCGCAGAAGGTTGCGCAATAACTGTTTCTAAGTGTTTTCGTATTTATTTTATTTGTACTAGATGGTCAACTGTATTAGGGAAATTGTATTAGTACATGGGTATATAAAAATAATACAATAACAGTTTTCTTCACGAGTTGTACATGCGCTAAAGTTCGCAGAGCCTATGTTCAGACCCGTCAAATTAAAGCGACGCGCGGGAAAATTTTTTTTTTTTCTCGGCACGCGCCGCGGTAAAAGTCATCGGCTGTCATGCGGCTTTCCCGCGCGCGCGGAGTTCCCTGCGCACCTGCGCGGCAAAACCTTTGTTTTTGTACGTCATATTATGTGTCTTAACACGATTGTGTAACGTTTGATATTATTAATTGTTACATAAAATTATTTTATGTCTTTAACCTGCTAACGCCTCTTGTTTGTTTACATTAGTATTTACAATTGCAGCTGGGTTTATAGTTTATATTTTATAACGTTTTTAATGTATCTAATAGTCAATAATTATTATTATCTATGAATGAATTGGCCATATTATTATTTTCTTCTCTTATCTTCGAGAGCGTCGGCAGCGTGTGCGCTTTGACCAGTCTTATTCTGATTGGCGGGTTCTACAAGCTGGACAGGTGGCCTCAAGGCGGTACTCTCTCGACTTTTATTTTCTATATTTATAAATTTAATTATCCATGTTATTCGTAGTTCGTATCATCTATACGCTGATGACCTTCAACTGTACAGTCAAGCCACTATTGAGAATCTGCCAACATCGATGTTATAAGCCGGGATCTAAACGTTATAAACGTTTGGCCTAGCAATTTTGGATTGTCGGTGAATGCCTCTAGTGTCAGACGATTTTAATAGCAAGTCCGAGATTATTAAGTAAAGTCGACACTGGAAGTCTCCCGCCTATATCCTTTGACGGCAGCGTTATTCCATTTAGCTCTTGTGTCAAGCATCTCATCACACATTGATGCTCATCTTGACTGGCGTACCCAAATCGCTCACGTTAGTAGCAGTGTCACTGGTTGCTTGCGATCTCTTTACCGGCTAAAGAATTTCTTACCATCTAAAATTAAAATACCTAAACTTGACCGGCTCCTAAATAACTGCAGAAGATTTGTCTTTGGCCTCCGTAAGTACGACCACATCTCCACCTTTCGTGCTGAACTTCACTGGGCGCCAATACGACAACGTCGATCTCTGCTCATCGAAATTCTCCCTTCTATGCACACTCTATTCCCTTCTCCGTTCGTCCTCCGCTCCCCACTACCTAACTCCTCATTTTAAATATTTGGGTAGTAATCACAATAGGAACCTTCGTTCTGCCAATAATTTGCTCCTTGACTGTCCTTTACATAGCTCCTCTCTTGTACATTCGTCCCTTCATATCCAGTCCATCCTTCTATAGAATACACCTCCCCAACAAGTTAGGATGTCTGAGACTAAAAATTTGTTTAAACGAAGAGTTCGCGAATTATATTTAAAATTATTGTCAGATTAAAGGAAACATAATTATGTAATAAAATGTAAAATGTAATGTTATAATACAAGTGATATTTGTATTTACGAGGTATTTATAATATAATGCATTTTATTGTTATGTATTGTGTTTATAGGTTATAACTATTTGTAAGTTTATTTCAGAAATAGTTGGTATGTATGTAGATATATCTTGCATAATATATAATATTCTAAGTATATTGCTATATTGAATATGTATTATATATTAATAGCAAAAAGTATAAAAACTTTATAAAAATAATTAATAATAGTCACAACTCGTGACAACAATTTTATTAAACTCGAAACTAAATATGGCTAAAAGTTATGAAATTAGAAACTTTACGATTTATAACAAATTAGACGCTATTGCATCAAATTATCACTTCACAAAACACTTCACAATTATCACTTTAAAATTAATACGATTCACTGGTTAGGTCCTCTCGCTTAGACCGTTCGATATTGACTGTGTAGAAATCGGCTGTGTTGAAATCGAAGAGACCTCCCTCCTCTATGAACCGAGAGTGGGGGAACTTGTCGTTCCCTGTTCAGATACCTGTTGTTTATGCTGTGCTTATCGACACCTGCAATGCAGGTGTTGTTATTCAGGAACACGTGCAATGATAATAACCACACTTGTTGTTTAAAAACTCGTAAATATTGAGATCAATTTTAAATTAAACCTAATACGGCCTCTCCTGACGTGTGGCTGTCCTCAGCCACTCTCTTGTTTAAACGGTTGTCATGTTGCCTCTATCTTGGTAAATGGACTACAAGATTGCATTTACTTATCGGTGTAATTGATTTCTAGACTCTTATTCGGTTGTGTATTTTTAATACATTTTAATCTGCTGAAAACAAAAAGAATGTTCACAAAAATTTGATACCAAAAATTATCTTTTGTAATGTTAGAACAAGAAAACTCATAACAAAACTATAAGCTACTAAGACTCCCTTTCAATTTGAATGATCAGTAGGTCGATTCTGCCAATTAAATCTGACAGTAAAACAGTTTCAATGCAGTCTTGATATGCTAAAACATCAAAATGGTATTCTTGTAAACGTCAACCCGACGTCAAACGCGCCTTGATTGGTCCAAACTCCAAAAATCAGTTTATCATATCAAGACGATTCGTCCATAATTCACTGAAAGTAAATTGGAAGTCTTCAAGTTACATACTAGAATTTTAAACGGTTTTTATTTTTACTAGACTTTATAGTTTACAGATTATTTTGTTGTTGCTTGCCTACTTTCCTCTTTAAAGTAAAGCTTTTGACTGCGCTTAACTAAATATAAGCGCAATATAAAAGTGATGTTCTTTCATTTGATCTATACTTCATGATCTGATGAGATTACCTGTAAGCAAATAATCACACCAGAGCTAACATTTAATGCTCGAATAACAGTCGTAAATATGTCGCAGAAAATCAACGCTCAATACTAAATAGCAGAGCCAGTACTCAATGCTAAAAAGCAGAGCCATGCTAAATGCAAATGAGCAGAGCCAACGCTCAATGCTTAAGAGCATAGCCAACGCTCAATGCTAAAAGCAGAGCCAACGTTTGACGATAAACAGCAGAGCCAAGGCTCAATGCTAAACAGCAGAGCCAAAGCTCGATGCTTAACAGTAGAGTTAACGCACAATGCTAAGGAGCAGAGCCAACAATGCTTTAGAGCAGAGCCAACAATGCTAAATAACAAATCCAACGCTCAATGCTAAACAGCAGAGCCAACGTACAATACTAAAGAACACGAGACAACAATGTTAAAGAGCAGTGCAAATACTTGATACTAAACAGCAGAGCCAACGCTCGATACTGAAAAGTAGAGCCGACACTCAATGCATGAAATTTAACTATTGTCAGTGTCTCTAATTCATAAGAATGGTACGTTACCATTCTTCAGGTTCATCTCGTAGTGCAGTCTTGCTTAAATATGACAACACGCAGTTCATTATTATACACGGAAAAGTATACCGCCAAATCAATAAAGCTTGTGTCATATGCAATACAGTTTATATCATTGTGGGCCAATTATTGCCAAATACACTATTTCGCTTTAAGCCACTCAATTAAACAATGTCATAACTTTTCCTGTTACTTCCCCTTGTAATTTAACCGTATTTCGTAATGGGATAGCAACAGATGCTATTTTTGATGCATAGTCATAAATGTATAACGACGGAAATATCCGACCGAAACTCACAAATGTCAGACTCCTTTGATACATAATAGGTAGGTTACCTGAAAGTCATATTAAAATTTCTTATTTATTTATGCTGCTCGGCCTAACCTGACCCTTTAAAATAGTTCTCCCTCAATATTCAACCTGTGGCTACAAACATATTTTTTTCATAATTTGATTGAAAAACCATCAGTTGCTGGAATTACCAAAACTTCATGTAAATTGATAACAGCTATGAAGCACAAATGACAGTGGATGCTAATATTAGTACTCGGTATGTTGTCAGTAGGTTTTTACCAAACCCAAAACTACAAGAGAACAATTTTGGTAAACCATTCTCATATGCTGTCAAAGTGTTGTAAAACGAAAGTAATTCTAAAAACTTTTATCCCAAAATAGCATAATATGTGTCATTCGAAAGTTTTATGCAATTACAATTGGATACATGAATTGTCAACAGTAGGTAGTTATCAAAATTACGAAACTTGTTTGTTTTCTTTGTATATAAAAATATTGCGACCCTCTTTATTGCTGCCTTTCGAATAAAGAGTCTCACAAACTCGACACTAAACTATAGTTGATGTTCGTACCGTTAGTTAAGAAATCTTTAAACTTATTTACAACAAACATTAATTAATCGCGATCAGAACCTACAAGTTCTGTCTTTACAGAAAACCGCTTACCAGTTTATGACACAATATTATTTTCGGTGTAAAGATCTTTATTTCCCATTAAGAGACAATAGCCACTTACATGAGAAAAATAAACTTAAAAGAAAGTTCACAGTGCATTATCAGTCGTCGATTGCGGGTACATTTAAAAACTTATAGAAGTGAGTATCTTCGCTGCGTAATGTTATTTTTACCCTTATTGGTTCTTACATAAGGCAATACGATATGATTGTCTCGTCGAGTTGTGTATGTGTTTGTTTGTTTCTTTGTTGGGAACGTGAGTTGTGTGTGTATTAGTTTGAGTTTTATTTTGTATACGAGAATAGGTACATGTATGATATGTGTAAAATTGTAACAAATCTGCTGCAATTAACTTTAGGTTAATAATTTAGGCGTAGGAATGCATCACGCCACACTATACGCGATTCAACACGTCTGATTCGACTTGAAATGAACTTAATATCCAGTTGCCCTAGACCAAACACAAAATTTAATATTATGTCGTCATAGACCAAATAACACAGATTCAGTTACTAAAGAGACGCACAACAGTGCATGGATTGATACATCTACATAATATATTCCTCCTATAACATTACTCGTGTCTTGAAACTCAAAACGTTAACATCTTTGTCTCGCACATCTCGCGAAAGAAACATGATCTGTCCCGTCCGACCAGCTTTGGGCGAGAACACTGCACAATATGATCATGACTAATAACTCCCCACACCGATTTTGGTGATGGTGGTCGGTACCATTGAAACTAGGCCAGTTACGCAGGAGTAATTTTATAGCACTCAAGTGAGTGCGCAGTACATGAGAGCACTCTTTATTTACTGTCGTAACCCATTACGACGGACGACCGACACGACTGGCGAGAGATCAGGCGTAGGACCAACCTTTTACATGCCCATCCGACGCATGGATCGTCTTTCTTGTCAGAAAATCAGGTTATGAGCCTGCTTTGTCCTAACCAAACTTGGAAACAACATTTAATATTTTAAATCATGACTAATGCCACACCCAAAGTAGGTGTTGATACTACCATTTGATAGTCTCTCGCGTATGCTACGATCAAACGGCGTACTGTGCGTTACCTTCTGTATCTAAACTGCAATGGATTATATACCCCTTTAGTTTTAAATAAAATAGGAAACAGCAAAGTTATTTTATGAGAGACGGGTAACTAACAGTTGCATCCAGCATCTCGTAATTACTAGTATCGATTATTGTTCGCGCCTTTAGCGCGCGTTTCGCCACTCCGTGTACCTCCGCGGTACTCGAGGGGCGTGCGGGGGCCCAACTGCAACGGTGCCGACCGGCATGCGGTCGACGGCAGCCACTAGCCACTACACATACAGACTCCTCGGCAGCTGAACGAGTACACTAATATTTGTAACGCAAGAATAAACGTCGAATTACAGTCCGCTTTTCATTGATGAATCCCATAGGAGCAAAACTTTGCGTCCTCAACAATTATGCTCAATTTTATAATTGCAATAATCAAATATTGCAAATACGATTTTTAAATTCAAAGAAACACGCAACATCATTTGCGTATGTAAATTTTAAGTAAGTAGTCATAACGTTACACTAAATTCCCGCAAAATGGAATCTCCGTAAACAAAACTTAAAATTTTCGTTTTTAGATAGACATGTATCCCATTTATAAATATTCCTTGTTCCCGCACCCAGTTCACTCAAAAATAGACATGAGTGTAAACTAGGAACAAAACGTGAAATATAATAATCATGGTTCGATCTTACCTTACTTTACACCTTACTGTTCAAAGCACCGATGAGGTGACCCGTAAAGTCGTAAGAACTCGCCGATGAGGCACAGGGTAGCTCACACACTCGGTAGCACGAACACTCAGAGTAGCTACTTTTACCACTGACCTGGTGGTCTTTAGGAACTCATAAACTCCCTTTTCTTTGTGACTTCTTTTATTCCTTTTGGCCATATTTATTTTTCAGAACGTGATAGGCTGGAGCCGATCGCACTTCTGATAATAGCAAAAAGTATAAAAACTTTATAAAAATAATTAATAATAGTCACAACTCGTGACAACAATTTTATTAAACTCGAAACTAAATATGGCTAAAAGTTATGAAATTAGAAACTTTACGATTTATAACAAATTAGACGCTATTGCATCAAATTATCACTTCACAAAACACTTCACAATTATCACTTTAAAATTAATACGATTCACTGGTTAGGTCCTCTCGCTTAGACCGTTCGATATTGACTGTGTAGAAATCGGCTGTGTTGAAATCGAAGAGACCTCCCTCCTCTATGAACCGAGAGTGGGGGAACTTGTCGTTCCCTGTTCAGATACCTGTTGTTTATGCTGTGCTTATCGACACCTGCAATGCAGGTGTTGTTATTCAGGAACACGTGCAATGATAATAACCACACTTGTTGTTTAAAAACTCGTAAATATTGAGATCAATTTTAAATTAAACCTAATAATATTATATATTTCCGAATCATTTTGCATCTACTTCACCATATCTCTGCATCACCCTAAGCTTTGCTGGTAGAAAATGTTACAAGGCATTAAGCCCGCTTTTGTACTAATTTTGTGCATAAAGTATAATAAATAAAATAAAAAAATAAATTATTATTATTATTATTACTGAAGTAGGTATATTATGAACACTGGTAGGTAGTCGTAGTAGGATCTACCTATCATGTCCGTCCTTTCAAATAAACTAGCTTTTCTTATATCACCGATCGTTTTTGTTTCATATTAGCCCTTCTATTTGATTTAAAAAAAAGTGACGATGTGGTCAAATGGACCTCTGTTGTTCCTCCTGCAGGATTTTTTCCGTTTTCACGTTTGTTTTTCTGTCGTAGTGATGCTCTATACTCTATAGTATATTTTGCTTAAATGCTGGGCTTAATGCGGTTGGGGTTTTTAAAAAGGCAGAATTCTCATTTTTGATAGGTAGGTATATAAATATGATGTATTTAAAAATATCTTACTTTCACCATGACTCATGGTAGAGCATACAACATTTTTATAGTAAGTAGGTATTATTAGCGAGTAGCGTATTACTCATAGGTAAGTACCGTTTTTACTCTTAAATACCGTTACAAAGTGGGTTTTAAATAAAATAGATTACCATGAGACAGTGGGTTTTTTGTGACATAATAAATCCAAAATCGAAAAGGTAGCCATTACTTACTTAAGTAATGGCTACCTATGTGACTGAGTTTCCTTTTGTGGAGCGGTTACGTGACTCAAGTCAGAACGGTTTTTCTCGCCGAACGATCTGCATTTTTAACCCCCGACGCAAAAAGAGAGGTGTTACAAAGTTTAACGTGTCTGTCTGTGTGTTTGTCTGTTGTATCGTAGATCCCAAACGGATGAACCAATTTTCGTTTAGTTTTTTAACCGACTTCCAAAATAGGAGGCGGTTATGTATTCGGCTGTATATAATTTTTTGGTATGTTCAACAATAATTCCGCCGCCTATGGACCTATTTTCAAAATTATTTTTTTTGGTGTAAAGAGTATAATCCCAAGTTGGTCCCGTTTTCACCAAAGTGGTGACCTGATGATGGTATCCATGAGGAATCGAGGGAACTCGTCGAAATTTATTGAAACACGTCATATATTGATTTCGACTTTTTTTTTTTTGAAGAAACACAAGCATATTAGTTTTTCTGCACAAGCTAGTAACAGGTGTTATTGATTGTAACTTGGGGATCGAAACCCAGTCATATTTTGAAAAACCGGGGTTTTTCGGTCCCAGCCATCTTCAAAACCGGGTACCCGGGTTTTTTCGGGTATTTCGGGTTTTTTGTTGATTTTGTAGAATTTGGTTAGGAATGTCCTAAAATTTACTTTTATCAGCTGCTTTCTGTTGTTACAACGTAATACTGGTAAAATGTGATCCCAACATAAACATTTTCATGTAAAGTAATTAATAACTTCACAAACTCTACACCTTAGTCAAAATACGTTGCCTGACGAAATGGTCATGCCACATAATTTGACTAAAGTGTAGAGTTTGTGTAGTTAGGCTTGTAGAGTTAAGGCGTGTAGAAACAGAAGTGCATTGCCGGCCCTTTAGGAGGGAATACGCTGCCTTCTTGAAGGTGTGCAGGTCCTAATGGTCCGGAAATACTGTTAGCGACAGTTCATTCCAGAGTTTTACAGTGCGCGGCAGAAAGACGCCTTAACTCTACAAGCCTAACTACACAAACTCTACACTTTAGTCAAGTTATGTGGCTTGGCCATTTCGTCAGGCAACGTATTTTGGCTAAGGTGTAGAGTAATAATAAATCAAGGTATAGGTTGTAGGTGTGACTGTGGCGTAGGTTGTACGTGTAGGTTGCAGGTGTTGGTTGTAGGTGTAGGTTGTAAGTGTGATAAGTAGGTGTAGGTGTAGTTCTTGGAATAGAAATTTGTATTAGAGGTATTTATATTTTTTTTATTTATTCCAATTCATACTTCATAGTTAAGACAGGACAACGTCTGTCGGGTCAGGTAGTAAATTATATAATAATCAATTAAACGTCGTATTGTAGGTACTGAACCAAAGAGTAAATAATTGACTGAACTAGCGTCTCAAACTCAAAATTTTTATTTCTATATGTTATTAAGTAACGCTTATAGAATTGTCCTACATGATGCCTACTAACGGTTCAGAAACTCGCCCGGCGAGAAGAACCGGCGTAAGAAACTCGCACGGGGCCACCTTTTAGCAAAAACATGGGAAAATTGTTCTTTTCAAAAAAAAATATTTTTACAATGTTGTAACTTAATTAACACTAACACTAAAAAAACACTAGTCTTAAAAAGGGTAAAATAATTATTTTTGAACAAAAAATTAAACCGACTTCCAAAGTAAAAATACACAACCAACCTCGTATTTACACCCTTTACATCAAAAAAAATATTCGAAAATCGGTCCACAGATGGCGGAGAATTCGTTGAACATACAAAAAAAACACATACAGCCAAACGTATAACCGCCTCCTTTTTAACACGCTTATCCCTTGGCATGCCTGGTGGTCAAAAGTTACACGCCATGCCTGGTGGGTCTGTCAGACCCAGATTTTCAAATTGATGTTTTTAATGTAAATTGTATTATGTAAAGTGATTGAATGCGTTAAAAAGTATGCTTAAAAGGAAAACAAGCGATAATAAATCAAATCATATTAGGAATTAACCAACTTTATATTTTTTTTTTAAATTCAACAACAATCATATTTTGAAACAAAATTTAGACATTATAACTTTGGTAACATAATAATAAGTAATAAAAATAAAGAGATCTTTATCAGACTTCCATAAAGTGTAAGGCACTTATATATACTTAAACGTAGCAAACAAAATATTAGTCTGCATCACTTGCATTATTATCTTCTTGAGCTCTAGTTTGATAGCACTTTGCATATTAAAAAATTGAATGGTCAAGACAAATATGGCTACTACAAGTCTCACAAATGTACTGGGTTTTGCGATCTTATCATTATGTTCCACCTCAGAATCAGATTCTTCATCATTTTCCAGAGCAATGTCAAACTCTCTCCACTTGAGTTAAATACAATTCCATCCACCTTATTCAACTCTTGCAATAAAAATCTGGCTAAGTCCTCTTCTGGCAAACGTTTTTTCATGTTGAATCTGAAATATGTAAAAACTACAACGTTTTAACACACAAATACCAATTGTCATAAGAAAAAAAAAGAAATTAGTACTTACATAATAATGTCACGTCGTATGCCTGGTGGGGTCTATGGGACCCGCGCGCACTTTACGCACGTTTTTCTACGCTCCCAGCTAGTTGCGAACTGGGGAAGCGGGCGGAAAACATTCCGCGGTTAGTAATAGTAAGCTACTGAGAACGGTGATGTGCGCAATTCAAATTTGAAGGAACTACAACGGACCACGCGTTGGTGTGGGTCTGACAGACCCTACCAGGCATGCCAAGGGTTATATTAACTTCACCTGTATGTAAGCTTGTTTGCTTGCTTGTATGTAACTCTCTCTTGCGCGCCTGCTGCCTTCCTCGGCTCTGATAATCTTTAAAACACGCTTTTAAAGAATATCGAACTAAAAAGTTGAAAATAAAATATATAGTTTAAAAAAACTAAAAAACACGCCTTTAAAGAATATAGAACTAAAAAGTTGAAAATAATTTAATTTTTTTTAAAAATAAACTTAAAACAGTAGTATATAAAAAATTATCTATACTAATATACTAATATATATAATATATAATAATATTATAAAGAGGAAAACTTTGTTTGTATGTTTGTTTGTTTGTTTGTAATGAATAGGCTCAAAAAGTACTGGACCGATTTCAAAAATTCTTTCACCATTCGAAAGCTACATTATCCACGAGTAACATAGGCTAAATTTTATTATGGAAAAAAATAGGGTTCCGTAAGATATTTGGGTTTTTCGGACACAAGGTGTACAAAATCAACCAGAAAAGTTACTTATTTTGCGTACGCTGCCTAAACTATAAAAGATAGAACCATATAATGTTCTAATTAATTGTAGATCTTATAAATATCTACAAAAAAGTCCGCGACACACTATACCTATCTATGTCGAGTGAGGCCCAACAACCATTTTTTTATTTAGAAATTTTGAATTTATTTTGGACTACATTTAAACGCGTTTATTTTACTCATGCTATTAATCCTTATCAAAATAAATAATTTCATCACTAAGTACAGTTTATGTAGATAATATTTGGTCTTTGAATAATTAAAATTGGACGTTTGGTTTTGAAGTTATGGCGAAATTAAAATATTACGATTTCTGCTGCACGGCCCGTTGCGAAGTGGGTGACATTCTGTAGTATTAGTATCAGTATTGTACCCGTGCGAAGCCGGGGCGGGTCGTAATATATAAAAAAGTATAATTGAGGGAAAAGCGTGGGGCGCTTTGTGCCATAATTTTCGTATATCGAGCGACCCACACTTTTCCCTCAATTATACTAGTATTTTTTATATACTACTGTTTTAAGTTTATTTAAAAAAATATATATAATTTGAACTTTTTAGTTCGATATTCTTTAAAGGCGTGTTTTTTTAGTTTTTTTTAAACTATATTTATTTAATAAATAATAAATAAAATTAAAAAACCCGACTGCAAAAAAAGACAGATACCTAAGCAACGCACTAAAAAGACCGAAACAAGATTGAGAAAACAGACTACACTATGAGCTGAAAGCCTAAGTGAAATAATTGATGTTATGTTTGGTAGCAGGCGGGACCCATTCGCAAATTTTATTTTATTTATTATTTATTTTATTTTAGATTTTTTAGTTTAACCAACACACGTTTGATCGATTTAAAGCAAAAATACGATGATACGAACACTAACATATAGGCTTAATGTGAGAATGGTTGTTATGCAACTTTAAATCGATATAGATCCTAAACGGTCAGTCGAATCGAAAAATGTTGAGAGAAAACTAAAAATGATTTTTAAATACCTATTCAACGATACCCCACTTGACATAGTTTGTTGACTTTCATTTTTTTCATTTTCACAATATGGCGTCCAGTAGTCGCCATATTGAATTTTCACTAACGTCATGTCTTTAGTGACACTCGCCGGACTAAGAGGAATCGATTGACATGCGAATCATAAAAATCGGCCCAGGCGTTTGGTCTGTATAGTGCTTCAAAGGAACATACATACATACATACATACATACATACATACATACATAGGCTGATAAACACATTACCACTCCTTTGCGTCGCGCAGTCGGGTAAAAAGAACACCTCCAACCTCAAAAATACTTATAATGGACAAAATTTTGTGAGCCTAGAAATGACGCAGCTTTAGTACTTAGCAACAAGTTACAAGATGGAAAAACTAAGGCTTAAATTAGGGATAACCCAGAGTTAATTTGACAATCGGTTCACCACGATTATGGCCGGGTGACAATAGCTGAGGGTTTTACACAATCGCGGGTAGGTACCCATCATGGGGCCCAGTGGACCGCGAAATTGTCGGAAAACACCGGACTAATCGATTCACTGCGATCAATACCCCAATGTTTACGATTTTCACGCACAATTCTTGTTTTTCTCGACAAAAAAACTATAGACAGCTCTTAAAATAACTAGGTACCTAGGTAACTTCATGTGACGGTTTTAAGTATATTGCAGTCCTTCTTTGTACAATGAGGGTTTTTAAATTCGTGACATCTGACAGCTTTTTAACACGACAAGGACCGTCGGGCTACCGAGCGCCACCTGGTGATGGAAAAATAATCGAAAACTCTTATTGACCGTTTTTGATACCACTTACGCCACCAGATGACGCTTTGTGTGCAATGGGTCTGCGTCTGGTCAGGGCCTTTAGTCATCATGAATTCGATAATTTCGACAGCGAACTTCGAAATCAAAATGTATGGGATTTGACATAAGTCATCGTTAAGTTACATGTCGCTTGCGATGCCTTAAGTCAAATCCCACACATTTTGTTATCACGTGATATTTCTTACAAGTGCAAACACGACTATGATACGATATTCCATCATAGAATATCAGTTCCTGTCTTCCGGCTTCATCATCAGACCTTGAAACTTAATCATAGTCAAAGTTCATTACAAGACCTTTCTAACAAGTTCAAACACGGCTATGATACGATATTCCATCATTGAATGCTAGTGCCTATCATGCGGCATCATCATCAGACCTTAAACCTAATCGTGGTCAAAGTTTATCACGTGATATTTCTTACAAGTGCAAACACGACTATGATACGATATTCCATCATAGAATGCCAGTTCCTGCCTTCCGGCTTCATCATCAGACCTTAAACTTAATCGTAGTCAAAGTTCATTACAAGATTTTTCTAACAAGTCCAAACACAGCTATGATACGATGTTCCATCATGAAGTTCCAGTTCATATCTTCCGGCTCCATCATTAGATCAGTTCGACAGTACCATATTATTGTATTGTCATCAGAACTACATACAGCTGCCAATTTTTATGACGCTACGATCCTTGGAAGATGGTTAAATTAGTTACCTTAGATTCCATTACATAGTTAATTACAGGTCGACCTAATAAAAGCGTGTTAATAAATAAATTAAAAGTAACAAACTTTTTTTAACAACAAGCTTTTATTTGAATGCGCTAAAAATAATAAAATATTTGTTTTAAACTTTTACTATCTACTTATAACGTAATTAACTAATTACACAATTTATGTGACATAAAAGCTTGTCGAGAATTCCCTTTCATTTGATACCCATATTGTAGGAGTGCTTAAAAATGACTTGTCGGCCATCTTGGATGTTCCATCATGTTGGATTTACGAGTTATTCTCAGCAAGCCCTTTCATTTGATACCCATATTGTAGGAGTACATTAAAAATGACTTGTCGGCCATCTTGGATGTTCCGTCATATTGGATTTTCGAGTTATTCTCAGCAAGCCCTTTCATTTCATTTCATATTCTCGCCCTCAGATCAAATAAAAAACCAAGATAGCGCATGGCGTTTGTTTGAAGTGAGGCCTAAAAAACTACGCTATTTCAATTTTACACACGCGTTCACGCACACACAAGCAAAAAAGTACTTTACTTTTTGTCAGTATAGATTAGTCGTCGCCATGACTCATTCGATACTGTCGAAAAGTAGCGTGCTTTTTTGCTTGTGTGTGCGCGAGCGCGTGTGTAAAATTGAAGTAGCGTAGTTTTTTAGGCCTCACTTCAAACAAACGCCATGCGCTATCTTGGTTTTTTATTTGATCTGAGTTCTCGCCAACCAAGATCGTCAAGACAAATCAAACTAGCCCAAACTCGATGGAACCCCATCGTCGTTTAATTATGGAGTTCCTATGGCCACCTTCTAGCTCCATCATCAGACCCTGGTTACTATATAGTATCAAAGTACTCGTCAAGACGAATTAAACTAGCCGAAACTAGATGGGGTTGGGTCGTTTAATTACAGAGTTCCTATGGCCACCTTCCAGCTCCATCATCAGATCCTGGTTACCATATAGTATCAAAGTACTCGTCAAGACGAATTAAACGAGCCCAAACTCGATGGGATTACGTCGCTTAACTACGGAGTTGATATGGCCTCCTTCCAGCTCCAACATCAGACCCTGGTTACCATATAGTATCAAAGTACCTACTCGTCAAGTCGAACCAGCGAATCCAAATTCGATGGGATTATGTGTTTTGTTTCGGAGTTCCTGTGGCCACCTTCCCGCTCCATCATCAGATCAGCTCCACGTCATCATAATATTGCATTGTCACGCGATTTACATACTCGTGCAAAATTTCAACTCAATCGGAAACCGGGAAGTGGATCAAATTTAACTTGCAAGATTGCATTACAGACCGACAACGGGACAGGTGAAACTAAATAAAAGCTTATAAAATATTTGGGATTGTCATCCCATCCTTATCGGAACCACGACCGGGTCATGAGTAAGCACTACAAATCTACGGACACAAAGCCATCGATCCTATCACTACTTCCTCATAGAATCATAATACTACCTCGGTAAAGTTTTAGGTAATTCAAAATGTCTGGTTATTATATTAGTAGAGGATACGAACTAAGGTCGACCTTCACTGTTGTGTTAACCAGTTGAAAGTGATATTTTATCAGATAAAATTAGTTTCTCAACATAATTTAATTAGGCAACCTCTTAAAATGGTCAAGATTATAATTAATTCAAAGTATAAATTTTTTTAAACAACTTTCTTTTTTTTAAGGAACCCAGGTCGAATTATGAAAAAAAAATATATATTTGGACCTCCCATACAAACCGCACGGTCAGCAAATCAAATTAGTATGGGAGATCCAATTTTTTTTTTTTCATATTTCGATCTATGTTCCTTGGAGAAAGTTGTTCAGTTCCATGGGTATTATCACTGGGTTTCGGAGGGATATATCTTATATGTCACACGTTGTATTTACTCACCTGTTTGAACGCGCGCTGCCAGGTAATAGGGAGTAGGGAGCAGAAAAAGGTAGTCAACTTAGGTGTTGCATGTTGTGGACATTATAAACTTTTCACTGGAATTTGTTTTGTTTGATTAAACCGTCGATGAAATGATGAAGAAAAAAAAATTTTATACTTTGAATTAATTATAGTCTTGACCATTTTGTAAGGGGTTGCCTAATTAAATTATGTTGAGAAAGTTTCTCATTTCATTTCATTATATCACTTTCATCTGGTTAACACAACAGTGAAGGGATGACCCTAGTTCGGATCTTAGGCCGGGACTATACGGCACCGGAATCCGGAAGGCCGTGAAAAATTCTGAGCATTGAAATAGATCTCTGCACTAATACAATAGAGTTGAAAATCGAACATCCGAGTGTCGAGTCAAATGTCAATGTCATATATGACAGCTCGACACTCGAAACATCCATTTTCAACTGTATTGTATTAGCACAGAGTTCTATTTTCAGTGATCATAATTCTCTACGGCCTACCGGATTCCGTTGCATATAGTCCCAGCCTTAGACGATATTCTATAGTTTTTAAACAAGAATTCCAATCACACATTAAAAAAAACTGCCAAAGTTAGAGACGAAAGACCAAGGGTTTTAAGTTTTTGTGACCCTAGCGATCCTATGTTTTATAGGTACTGATGATCCTACGGTAAATGCTAGCTCTAAATGTGCATTGTACCAAAATATATTGTGTACCTACAAGATAGGTCTCGTATTATATTCATTATTCACTTTGCAAGACTAAAGACTTCTTAAAAAATTAAAAATTTACACTGTAGAGTGTGGGGTCTTGCATTGTATGACGTTATCAGTTCGGACAATTTGTTCTTCTCACTAAGTACAACTTTCCCAAATTATGTTTTCATACATTCGGGAGTCGGGAGTACGTGCGCCGCGTCACGCTGACTCACGTAGTCCAGGGACTACGTGGTACTAAAACAGGAACAAGTAGTAGCGTGACGCAGCCGGGACGCAGCGTAAGGGGGGGAGGGTCTTTTCATTCATTGTAACAATGATTCATCAATCATTCATTGTTGGTTGAATTCGCCCAGGGCGCTGGTAGTGCTAGTCAAGTTTGTGAGGATGGAAGTTTGTTACTCTTTTGCGCAAAAACGGCTGAACGGATTTCGATGAAATTTGGTATAGTAGTAGCTTAGGCTCTGGATTAAAAAATTGGCTACATTTTATCCCTAAAAAGTGCAGTGTTCCAGAGGGATACCCGATACTATATTTACACCGACGGAGCTACGGAAAAGGCTAGTATAATACATTCATTGGAAGTCCACAGACCACAACGTAATGCACAAACTCCTGAGATAAAAACAACAGGGGGTGGTATAAACAACAGGGGGTGGTATAAACAACAGGGGGTGGTATAAACAACAGGGGGTGGTATAAATTTGATGTGTCTGTCTGGATGGACCGATTCGGATCTAGCTATTTTTGATTGAAAGCTTACTTGATTGAGAGTGTTCTTAGCTATAATTCATCATCATCAGCGTTCGGGTGTTGCTTAATTTTTTTTAAATCTGTGGCATGACGATCTAAGCGAAGCATAAGGGCACTACCAGACCACCTATTCTGAACCATCATGACTTGGGTGTAGAGTTTGTGTAGGTAGGCTTGTAAAGTTAAGGCGTGTAGAGTTAAAAGTTTGGTAGAGACAGAAGCTTGATTTTACATGAGATCTGATAGCTTTTTGACAGGGCGAGTCATCACCTTACAGTATTGGCATCACTTTTAGAAGAAACAACTACTAGAACAACTAAACAACTGTTAGACGAAACTGTATCACAGTGGCGTGGGTTTCCTATAACTCCATTCCTATCGGTTTCAATTACAACTTACCCTTTGAAGACCCTCATCCAAATCTTTACTTTTTATACAGGATAGGGCTTCCCTATGAAGGAGAACTAGCCGTCGCCACTGCTGTATTATTGTTATATAATATATGTATATGCTGTATAAAAGTTAAGTACCAGAAGAATTCTGAGTACATTACGATTACAGATTTCACGATGATTCTCATCTGTGCAATCATCAAATAACGCGAATGCAAATTGATGACATCATTTCATTTGGTTTAATTAGAGACCGATTCAGCGAACTGGGCGCATGTGAGAATTGCAAAGATATGCAAACGATGCATAGGTACTGCATACATACTGAGTTCTCAAGATATTTTTAAGAAGCTAATAAGCATATAAATCGCAAGATAGAAAGCGATTACCGTTGTCCATGGACACCAGAGGGTCAATTCTACTAAATAAAACTGCACTGATACAATTACAATCAAGTCTCGATAGGTACGCTAAAACTGCCAAACGGTATTCTCGTAAACGTCAAACCAACGTGAAACGCGCTCTGATTGGTCAAAACTTCATAAAATCAGTTTACGATAGCATGTCACTTCACTTATAATGAAATAAAAGTACAATGATAGTCTATTTTAAATACGAGAATTGAGGTTCGGTTCGGGAAAGTTGTGATAGCGTTACTCGGCCACAGATTCCTCCGTATTTACGTCCAAAGCCCGACCTTTCAAACGCATGTTCTACGAAGTATTAACAAATACGACAAAGAACGGCAGATTATTATCGGTCTTTTGATGTAATGTAAATATGCATTACGGACAGAAGACAAACCGGCGCGCTACTAGTGATCCCGGTTCCTGGGCGTCACGGGAGCGGGGGAGTAGCTACGTGCCGGGGCCCTCGAGGGCCCGTACGTTACGTGACGTACCACACGGCGCGGCGTATCCCACGCTAATGGTCCCCAATTGAGCACAGCCCGTTACGTCACGGTGTCGTCACACTTTCTCCTGTGTATTGAAATGGAGCAAATACGGTGTAGTGTGTAGCAAGATGACGCACACATATAGCTGTAATCTGTGTTCTGATAAGAATGTATCTTTGGCGTCGACAGCAGTAGTTTCAAAGGCTCGACAAAATGCCTTCAAACCGGGCTGAAGCGTAACCGCATATTTATCGTAGTCCGTTTTAAATAAATAAGAGACTATAGCGCATTGTGCTACTAATTTAAATTCCACTTTTTTACCGTGCAATAAAGAAATACAGCGATACATTATTTTGGTCGAAGTCATCCTTTTGTTTACGTTTCGATAAAATAAGCTCTGAAGTCAGAACAGAGTATAGAATTATTACGAACCAAGGATCAAGCCTTTCTTTGCCTTCGTAAATGTTCCCGGCGACGCGCTTACGTCACTTTACGGTCATATTATGTAAATCTAGGTGCAACGCCCTTCATAAAGTTAGCAACATATCTGGGAGCACGGTAGTGCCCCGCCAAGACGCGAAGAAAAGCGCAAGGGCACTACCAGACTACTTTTTCTCGAAGCGTTTCGTCGATATTTTGAACCCTCATAACTTGGGATTAGATTATACCAGATACACAAAATTTTCAGGATATGTTCCCAGTAGCGGACTACCGCTACTGGGAACATATCCATGAAACATGTAAAGTTTTGATTATAAAGGTGTAATTTAGGTTTTATTGATATCCAAAAACCCCTGATTTCGTCACTGACTCACTGATGATCAACAAAATTATAGAGTACTTCCGGATGTCATAGAAAGCTGAAATTTGGTATGTAAGCTAGTTTTAGCACATAACCAACATAAAAATTGACAAACTTGGAACTTTTATCCTCAAACCCCTTAAACTAGGGGATGAAAATTTGTAAGAGACTTACCTATGTAAATGTTTACTCTAGAGGTCTAAAAATTGTCTTTCAAAAAGAAGTGAAATCTCACCAAAAACATTTTCATGTAAAGTGATGCCAAGACAATACCATATAACTCGCACTGTCAAAAAGATATAAGATCTCATGTGAAACCAAGCTTCTGACTCTACCAAACTTCTAACTCTACACGCCTTAACTCTACAAGCCTAACTCTACAAACTCTATACTTTAGTCAAATTACGTGGCTTGGCCATTTTGTTCGTACAAGAATAGTATAACAGAAAAACAGTCCGTAAATTTTTCACCTTACGCCTAAGCGAATGTATCGAAATGGCCAGGCCACATATTTTGACTAAGGTGTAGAGTTTGTGGAGTTAGGCTTGTAGAATTATGGCGTGTAGAGTTAGAAGTTTGGTAGAGTCAGAAGCTTGGTTTCACATGAGATCTAATATCTTTTTGACAGTGCGAGTTATATGGTATCGTCTTGGCATTACTTTACATGAAAATGTTTTTGGTGAGATTATATTGACATTATAGCATTTAAAGCCCATGCGGATCTCCGTATTTCTCACATGACACATCCGATCTAACGGGTCTGCCTGACCACAGTAATAAATAATTCCTAATCGTGAAGGCGTGCCGCATATATGTATTAATTATATTTTGACTAGCTGTTGCCCGCGGCGCCTCCCGCGTAAATACGGTATCCCAAATAAACTCTGTACTTTTTGGGGATAAAAAGTAGCCTATGCTTTAATCCAGAGCCTTAACTATTACTTTACCAAATTCATGCAAAAACTACTGAATGGATTTTGATGGAACTTCTGTATGCTAGTAGTTTAGGCTCTGGATTAACACATAGACTACTTTTTATCCCAAAAACAGTGTTCCCGTGAAGTAAGTACTGTTTTATGGGTGTATGGTTGTGGTTGTAGTAGGTTGAGTGTGAGCTGTATCTGGCGGTATATCTGCCCTCAAAGGGCGCGTGCGGCGACGGGGCGGTGCTGCGCGCCTCGTCTAACTGGGATAGAACTGAAATCGTCTTAAGCCTCCTAAATAAGGAGTGTGAGCTGTATCTGGCGGCATATCTCCCCTCAAAGGGCGCGTGCGGCGCGGGCGGGGCACGCGGCGGGCACGCGGAGCAGTTCCGGTGCGTCAGCGCTGCGCCCGGCCACACGGCGGACGGCACACTACACCAGCCGCAGTACAGCCCACAGGTCACAGGGCTGACAGGATGTTTTGTTCACAGATATGTGCTAACTATTAAACACGAGACACTCAGTTAACTGTTATAGTCAAACTTCAAAGGTCGATATGCAGCCTCTTCCCGAAACTTAACTACTTAATCCTAGGTGTTGGTGAATGATTTTGACAAAAAAAGGCTGCGCCCTGCGGATAAACCACGCAATAAATTCCAATTTCGGCCTTTGACTAAAGTATTTATAGAAAAAGTTCCTTCTTTTTCAGCCAAACGCCGAAACTCGAAAGACAAATATATAATTCGGGCTTTGTCATATCGATCTTAGAAGCGACTGGCGGACTCGAGGAGCGGGCGGTAAAACTTCAAATATTCGAGCTTTGACTAAGAAGTCAAGTCAGACTTGAGCATTGGCTAGTCAAAATAACATAGCTGTTAAGCGTAACGCGTTGCTACATAATATATAGGCTCTAACAGAGAAAGTTTATCTAGCAGCTGTTGGCTTATCTGCTAGAGCTCTGAAATCCAGAGTACTTTAAAGAAGTTTTAGCACTATCAAATATTATTAAAATTTTCATAATTATTATTTAACCCCCGAATTGTTAATCAGCGACTAGAGAGCGAGGTGATGTCGATGAATTATAGCTAAGAACCAGTAACCAGCTCTATCACCTCAGAGCTTTCAAACAAAAAATTCACATCTAAATAGGACCTTTCATTTAGGATCTATGATGACACGACACAGACACACACACTGACAGATAGACACGGGGGTCAATTTTTAACATTTCGTGAAGCTTACTAATTACTTTTATATTGACTACTAGCTGTTCCCCGCGACTCCGTCCGCGTAAATATAGTGTCCCTCGGGAACACTGTACCTTTTTGGGGATAAAAAGTAGCCTATGTTTTAATCCAGAGCCTAAACTACTACCATACCAAATTTCACCAAAATCCGTTCAGTAGTTTTTGCGTGAAGGAGTGACAAACATCCATCCATACATCCTCACAAACTTTCACATTTATAATATTAGTAGGATTGACGCTATTGACAATACAGCTTTTGAAACAAACAAGTAAGTAGGTATTTTTAAAAATTTTGGAAAGTAAAATTGACCAGCCCTATAATTATGATGCTAGCGGCCTACAAGGTCCGTTTGTTTGTCTGAGAGTTATGACCGCTCACGTGTGAACCGCATCGCACCGCGCGGCATGTCCGGACCCAAACACACCCTCGTAATCCGAACCAGCCGACTACGGGATAATATTGCCTTTTGATATATATATTGAAGGTTTACCTGGAGTACTTGGTCCTGAGCGGTGATTGGAACAGCAATGTAACGTGCAGTCAGTCACAGTCAGACAGAATTTTCAATTTTGTAGGCTTAGGTATACCGCCTAAGGTCGACACTGCAATTCGAGGACGCCAAATAAGACCTTACGACTTATGACCATATAAAGCTTGTCTGTAACAAATTTTTTGCTGCCTTAAATTAGACAAAATGTTATTGTCGAGTACTAAATGAAAAACTCTTTTATTTTAAATTGAAGTGATAAATGGTTGCGGTTTTACTTTCTGCCTACTTTGTTTTATGACGTCAAGCATTTTTGTTCTTTTTAATTTTGTTAACTCGGAATTATGTTTCAGCACTCGATATTATATTAGTTCGTTATCGTTATAAATTGCATATTTTATATCGTTGTCATCTACAATAATTGTATTTCTAATACCGAATATCTAAGGAGGGTTCCGTAACTATCAACGCGCATACCCTTACGTCGATAGTCGATACCCCGTGCGATGGTGTAGAATGAAAAAATAAGCATCCCTACCCCACTTTGCATGTATAGAGAGTGATGCCTAAAATATCATATTTAATCTGAGATTATTGTTATTTTATGATGCCAAAGCCGAAACTTACACAACTATACCAAATATCATCCATTTAGAAAGGCGGACATGGGACAGACAAATATACAGATCTATAAGGGTTCCTTGTAGTTTACGGAACCCTAAAAGTGATCAAATATTTTTCAAAATGTTCAGTGGTAAGATTGTGTCTTCGATCGTTTAGAATATTTTTGTAAGTGGAAAAGGTTCGCTCCACATCCACTGAGGTAACTGGGCAGAATTTGAACTTGGGTGCTATATTAGCACTTATAGTTTCTGGCAAAAGTTCTGCCGTCCCATTAATAAAACTATCAATTTGACACAAACTTTGAAAACCTGGGTTATTGTTCAATATGTTTTCAAACTTTCCTTTAAGTTTTTGCGGCAATGCATTTGGCAACGCGGAGTTCATTTGGCGTATTTTATTCATTGTTTGTATAGATTCAGCTAAACCGCGAATTTCAAGCTTTTTAATACTTTCAGATATATGTCAGAAAAATGAGTGCAAATCAGGGCTATGTTTTTTCTTATACATATAATATTAAGACAAAAGACCCGCGCGACTACTGATTGCTACTGAGTGAAAAATATTGTAAGTTATGCATCATAACTAGATCTTAGGTAAAAAATGCTATTACCGCTGAGAATGGCTAAAATATGCAAATGCATATGCGAATATGCAAATGCATATAATCCGGTCTCTACTTATCATAATATAACACACACACACACACACACACACCCGTGACACCGGGCGCCGCATATGTGCCACATGCGCACTATTTTGACTTCATGCGCCTGCGCAAGTCCAGAGATTAAGGAACATTTGGCCCGTTACGTCGACAGGCGACAGGAGTGACATCAGGGTTCGGGGTTATCTGAAGGACCTGCGCATTGCGGCTCGTAAATGTCGCCAAAGTTAAAGTTCGTTTAGTATTTTACGTCATGGCCTGAGTTTTCTATATTTGTGTATTTCACACATTCGTTTTAGGCTTTGGCCAATTGAAATTTTAAGGACAGGTAGTGATGAGAATAGAGACAGTCGCTTGCCGACCGAAGTAAAAATATATATATATATATATATATATATATATATATATATATATATATATATATATATATATATATATATATATATATATATATATATATATATATATATATATATATATATATATATAATGCACGTCGGTGACTCAAAACGACGTCTAACGAAAAAACTATTTTTTTCACATTTTTTTTTAAACTACCTCTTACTCATAACGATGCATATCCCTTTCGTATGAGTGTATCGAATTCAATCACGTGCATTTCGCGCGGGGTGGTAAAAAGTAGAGCATATCTAGTATCTACATCGGTGAGTCAGTGGCGGCGGCTGTCATGTGACGTGGTGGGCATCCTGATGAGCCCGTGGGACCCTGACTCATGGGCTGCAGCATATAGCTCATCTGGGGGTGCAGCTCCCAAGTTCCGGCTAAACACCGAATAAGAGTCGCTAGTCGCTAGTCAAAATAAGAAAAGTTTGACATCGCATCATATAAAAGTGATATTATTCAAGTGATTTAACATGCAGGAAAGTCTACTTCACAAAAACCTGAAATCCCACATTTTTCTAGGACAATGGTAAGTTAATTCAGGGAGGGGAATTTAATTACTTAATTATTATCGTTTAGATCCCGTTTGGATTTTCAGGCTGTCCCGCACGACTCGACGCGCATGGGAATGAGTCAGCAGTCAGCAACTCAGCAGCCAGTGGCCTGCGCGTTGACGGACCCGATATTATATATGTATATTAAATAATAAATATGTGTTTAATATACATACATATAATCACACCTTTTTCCCGTAGGGGTAGGCAGATACCACTTCTTGCCACTTGATACGATCCTTACATACTTGTTTCGCTTCGTCCACTTTCATTCTTACCATCCATTCCTCCTCTTAAATTCAACGTAGCGAAATGGCTCTCCATGGTCCGCTTTTCGCTTCCGCGAGAAACGAGACGTGATGGGTGGCGAACCACATTGCCGCCATTTTGGATAATTAAATTATTTTTATGATTATCCATTGCGTTCCCAGGGATTGGTGGAGAGGGTGGGAATAGGGAAGGGGCTTATAGGTGGTGTGGAAAGGTAAGGTAAGTTAGAGTGGGAAATAGGAAATGTAGGATTTACTAGAAACTAAACAAAACTAAATGTGGGCAAGTTAGATAATAAACGAAAGGATTTCAGTGGGTTAAACCTACTCCGAGCCAAATTCTTAGTAAAGATGTAATTTTTGGCGTTCTTGGTGCATGTTTGCCGCCAGCTTACAGGGCCGGGGGAGCGGCCTCAGGAGATTGAGTGCCAGTAATGATAGAGTAGAACAAAGCCTTCAAAACCCAGGCGCATTGATTAATGCACCTTGAATTTCAGCGAAACGGAAATTTCAAAATACCAACATTAAAGAGTCAAGTAAGTATTTCCAGCTTTTTAAGGTCCGTATTCTTTTTAAAAATGTTTAATGGATTTTCCCTATCATTTTAAAAACCCTTGTATCTCTGAATCATGGGAAAACCTTTCAATGTAGAATTAAAAATTTATCGACTTGAGTGAAAGTATATTAATATGTAGTGTCTTACATTGTTGCGAAAATAATACTGAGACATGAAAGGGTGCTTTGAAATAAAATTAGACTTTATTTATGTTTTTGCTCTACATAATTTAGTCACTAGTCAGTACATAATAAATAGGCTCTAGGGATAGCTGATAGCTATTATCAGTGTCTCCAGGTCCAAGATCTTCTACCAAAAACAGTCGAGGTCAACTCATAAATCACTTGCTATGAAAACCAAGTCACGTTTAAATCTATTTCTTTCAACCATGTTGCGTAGCGCAAAATACTACCCATATACTTATACTAGCTTTCGCCTGCGACTTCCTCCACGTGGAGTTCGGTTTCCATACAAAATTTTAACCACTTTTTCACCCCCTTTTGGGAGCGAATTTTCAAAAATCCTTTCTTAGCAGATGCCTACGTTATTACAACTATCTGTATGCTAAATTTCAGCAAAATCTGTTCAGTAGTTTCGGCTGTGCGTTGATAGATGAGTCAGTCAGGTTTGCCTTTTATATATTTATAGATTAATATAGAGTATAGGCAATGTAACATACTACCTATATTATAGAGCGCAACTTACATTCTATGCCAATTGTATGAATTATGATTAAAATAGTAATTATTATAAAATAGCGACCCGTCCCGGCTTCGCATGGGTGCAATGTATTAAACATGTAAAGCCTTCTCCTCTTGAATCTCTCTATCTATTGCTGAAAACTGCATTAAAATCAGTTGAATAGTTTGAAGATGTAAACGAACAGACAACGGAAGCGACATCGTTTTATAAAAACTTAGGCCTTTTCATCCTTATTGGACGATTTATACAGCATTCTCCGAGCGAAGTAACCACTCTTGAAATACTGTAGTGCCTGGGACAGTTGGTTTTCAAATGACGTATGGTTGCCCAAGCACATACGGCATTCTTACAACACAACATAGTCGCCTGGTCCAGAGGAATGACTGGTCAATACGCCTGGGGCCAACCGTGTGCGGGTTTTCTCACGATATTATCCTTCACCGTTAGAGCGTCCGTATAATGTACTTGAGATCTGAAAAAGTCTCATTGGTACATGCCACAACCTGGGATTCGAACCTGCACTCTCTCGAGTGCAAACCAAACGTTCTACCCACTAGGCCACGGAGCTCTTGTGTTCGTTTTATAGTTTATAGTATCATTTTATAGTATGTTAAGAAAGATGTGCATATCAATAATATAAGTAGGACCCGTAGGTCTGTAGGGAAAAGTACTCGTTACGTAAGGGAGTGAGGCAGGCCGCAGGTAGCCCGTAGCATTAGAACCTGGGCCTCACCTAAGTTATCGGAAACCGCCGCGCAGTCAAGCGGAATGTTTTTAGGCCCACTATGCAAATGAAATATTAATGCATCAGCGGCACTCTCCGTTGGTAAAAGTGAAACGCTTGTAGTTTCCGTGGGATTTTCCGGCGAATTTTCCAACAGTACGTAAACAACTGCATATTGGTGTCACATTTCCCGGCTAGTTTTCCAAAACTAAACCATCACTGAAGTCGGATAGTGCCCCACGTTGCACTCTGTCGACTAATTGGGAAGCTTCCTTAGAGCTTTGAGCATAAATACGGTCATTTTGTTGGTTAAAATGTTGCTCAATTGTAAACATTTTCTCATCCGTAAACAAAATTTTTCTGTGACCTCCCTTTGCGTAACGATTCAGTATTTGTTTTGATTTTACCACTCTATTCTTTTTAAATTATCAGTTAAGAAATGACCAGTACGTATCTTATAGGCTGCAAGTCCTAAGACATCTTTTAAAATACGCGACATGGTTCTAGGTGCTATCTTCATCTCCCGAGATAAAATCTTTTGCTTTCGGACAGGATTTCTTCGAATTCTTTCCCTTACTGCTTTGACCACCTTTTTCATACGAACAATCAAAACAAAAAACAATGAACAATCGTATAAAAATGACATATTCCAAATTCAAATGTATTATTTTGATTATTTTAAATTGTAACGGTATTTATGGCCAGACTAAGTATAGACACTGTAACGGTGAAGGAAAACATCGTGAGGAAACCCGCACACGGTTATCCACAGACGTATTGACCAGTCATTCCTTTGGAGTCCGGACTAGACTGACTATTTTGTGAGAATGCCGTGCTTGGGCTTGGGCAACTATACATTTAAAACCCGACTGTCCCAGGCACTACAGTATTTCAAAAGTGGTTACTTCGCTCGGAGGATACTGTATAAATCATCAAATAACAGATGAGAAGGCCTAAGCTTTTTTAGTAAGGATAAATAATCTATCTTTTAAGTTTTATTATAATACTAATCTTGCGCGTAAGAGTCTGTGTTATATCCGACGAAGCATGTTGAAGTTTCACTTTCTCGTTACCTAGACATAAATGAGCTAATTAACCCCGAACGGCTGATGCAATCCGTGTGACCGCGTGCGTACGCGCACCTGTCGAACATCGCGCGATCCCCCTTCCCCTTAACCACCAATGGGCGATGTCCCTCAACTCAAACACTTGCAACAGACGTGCGAGCCAGTGGGGTGATGCACTTGATGCAACAAACGGGCGGATTGCGGGCATCACACCACCGCCTCACCCCACCGTCACGCCTGGGGTGTTGGGTCAGGGTGACTGACATACTTGGTGGTAAACACTGGCGGAGTTATTGCAGCGTTAGCTTAAGCGCGGATCTGAGCTAAGAAGACGTTGATCTTGCAAAAAACTGGACCAAACTACCTTTAGACAAGTTGGTCAGCACTCAGCAGGACTAAGCAGTAAGCTGAGACCGACCTAAACGTAACTTACTGAAGAGTGAACTAGTCCTGTAACTTTTAGACAATATTATGCAATGTAACATATAAAAGTTCTAAATCAATGACGTTATTTACACTAAGCTTAGCTAGCTTGGTACTTCTAACCTCCAACCCCTTAAACTAGGGGATGAAAAATTGTAATAGGTTTACCTACACAAATTTATATTCTAGAGGTCTGAAAATTGTTGTAGGGTTCTGTGTTATAAATAAAAATAATCAAATAAAAAAATAAAATAAAAACATTGTTAAAACAACTTTCAAAAAGAAGTAAAATCCCACCAAATATGTTTCATGTCAAGTGATGCTAAAGCGATACCATAATTATATGACTCGCACTATCAAAAAGTTATCAGATCTCATGTAAAACCAAGCTTCTGACTCTATCAAACTTCTAACTCTACACACCTTAACTCTACAAGATTAACTTCACAAACTTAAGTCTCTAGTCAAGTTACGTGGCTTGGCCGTTTCATCCCTACAAGAATAGTATAACAGAAAGATTGTCAGTAAATTTTTCACATTACGCCCAAGCGAATGTAGCGAAGTGGCAAGCGAATGTAGCATTTTGTAAACAGAAACACAATTATAAATTTGAAATTGGAATTCCTAACCAAAGAAGATATGTAATTTGAGATCAAAGTAGGCAGTACGACAAAACGCCAATTTCATATGTAAGGACCTAATATTTTAATAAATGAGGTGTCAACTGTCAATAGATTCGTAATAATAGCCCGTTATAATAGCCCGGGTAACATAACATAGGCTATTTTATTTACGAATTACGTAGTTTTACTTATCGGGTTTTTTATAAAAATGGTAGTTATTAAAGTATGTAAAGATGAAGTAGTAGCTACATTTAGTAGTCAGTAGATCAGATTAAGAAGTCAAAACTCAAAACAATTAACATTTAAGGATTGTAGTTTAGTCACAGATTAATAAATAGTCACTACGTAAGTTTAGTCTTTGAGATTTCCATATAAGATAATACACAATAATAAACTGCAAACTACTGGTTCCTTGGGTACCGAAGGCGAGTCAAGGTCAATTAAAAAGGTTGGGTTTTATTTACTTTGGAGTAAAATTATTACGTAACAGTTTTTTAGTTTGATTTAGTACAACTGCACAGTTTAAAATTTCATATAATATATTCGCAGATAAAATCCACATTTTTATAATATGGGGAAAACTTATAGTATCTATAGGTATTTTCTAGAATCTAGATTTATACAAGAAATTAAAATGAACATAATTATTATGTGATGATGCGGAAACTTATGACTGTAGATTGTAGAGATATGTCATGGATGTAATTAAATAATTTATTATGTGTATAATATAATAAAAATCTTAAATATATTATGTATAGTATAAAAGTATTAAATACTAGCTGATGCCCGCATCTTCGTTTGCGCAGAACTAACGAAAGCGGAACCCTATTTTTTTAACGGAACCCTAAAATAAAAGTAGCCTATATTAGACCTTATAACATCAGCTATCTGCTAGTGAAAGTCCCATGAAAATCGGTCCAGCCGTTTCAGAGATTAACCGGAACAAACAGACAGACAGACCGACAGACAGACAGACAGACGGACAGACAAACATTTAAAAAATTGGTATTTTATTGTAAGTACCGAATATACTTTCAGATTAATTATGTGAAAAGCTGTTAATTTGAAGTTACAAACAGAGTGTTGTGAAGCGTCCATAGATTATATTATTTTATCTAGTTTAGCTTTTGCCCGCGGCTTCGCCCTCGTGAAATTGGGCACGTTTAAGTCAGAGGGTCGAAAGAAAGCCTGTTCGGGAAAATACTAATACCAAAATTGAATTCATCATAGTATAGGCACTGCACAGCCAGTTGTATTTTATTTGAATGTTTCCTGCGACTTCGTACACTCAAGAAATGTACCGGGAACTGTACCATAAAAAAAAATTAATAAGCTGCAAAAAGTATTCTGTGTTAACTCTGTATAAACTACTACCAAACCAAATTTCATCAAAATTCGTTACGTAGTTATTGCATGAAAAACTAAACATAATCCAAGGAACTAATAAACGATATAAAAGCTTTGAATACAGTTATACAGTGTTTTGTTCACATCACAGAAGTGACATGTTTAATTCGATAGAAGGAGACAAAACACTGTATAACTATTCAAAGCTTATACAGCGATTATTAGTAAGGAGGTATATGTACATTGTACATACAAACTTTCGCGTTTAGATATAATACTAAGTAAGGATTTCTTTGTAGCCGATAGTTAGTATTTCAACGATTTCGAAAATCTTCTAAATGGGAAGACGTTGGCAATTGGCAGCCTACTGCCAATTGCCAACGTCTTCCCAAATAATTTTTATTAAGTTCAAAGTCCACACTTTGAACTTAAGGCGCTCTTACCCTAGAAATACGCTTCTTTTAAAAATTTTTTGAGACGAATGGATACATTTTAGTGCAGCAAAAAAATATATGTTAATTTTGATCATATTTGCTAAGGGACCTTTGTTTTCAAAACACGTTATCTGAACATTTTCTCGATTAAAAAAAATCATAAAGTAACCATTAAAATAGAAATTCTTGGAGTTGTAACTGTATTATTTGTGAACAGAAATGAGAAAATTATTTGCAGTTTCGTAAAACATAATAAAAGGAAGGGAATTGTTGTTTTGATTTTTCGTATAGAATGTGATATTTGTTAGTATTAATTTATTTCAATGATAAATAATTCGTACGAGTCGAATGAAACATCGCGAAATGGCGACCTGTCATTCCTTCTCTTTCATAACTATTGAATAAGACAGTACCGGCTTAGGCCTCTTGCTAATGAGACGTATGTCAAATTTTTCCCCTCTTTTCTGCTCAAAAATTATTCGAATTTATTGTTGAAAGTCCGATCAAATTTATTTTACCCCCGAATGGACCTTTATGTCGTCTGCATAAAGGTTAAGTCAATATTAGTTTTTCTTTCGTCGTGTAATACTTATAACATATTCGTAATTTCGCAATCTGACGTAAGACGCTTGGTAGCCCTTTCGCTTTTTGCGTTGTTGCGACCAATTGGTCTCGGGTTCGAATCCCGGTCAGACGATTTTTTTTTTCTTTTTTTTGTCGCACTATAAAACTCCGAGCGATGCTTGTTTTCCCAGTAATAAAAGTATATGGTTAATTATGTACTTATTTTATTATTAGTTACTTTAAGTTGTTGTTAATATTAGTGTAGATTATATTATATAAAGTATGAAAAGATTGTATTCGATGAATGTCCAAATTTTTAGTCCAAAGTTTTAAGATGGAGGTACAAAAACTCTTTATAAGTAGGTACTAGAGAGACCGAGCTTTGGTCGTAGTTTTAGTACAACGATAAAAATTAATAAAAAATAAAAAAAATATATTAAAGAAAAACAAAGACATTATATGAATCACAAAAATAATATTTATCTTACCGGGATTTGAACTCACCACCAAAAATCAAACGTCGGTACGCAAACCAAGCTGCCAGTCAGACTGACGTAAAATAACCGAAATTATTGATATAATTTATTACACGACGAAAGAAAAAACATATTTGATTCAAAATTGACAACATTGATTGACAACAGAATAAGTAAATATATATATACCTAAATATTATTCTGTTGGTTTGTAAAGTTTATACATATTATTATAGTAAATTCTAATGCTAATCACCATGAACAGATATTAGGAACATGTACTTATTTAGTAATCTACGTTTATATTTTACTAGCTTTTGCCCGCGACTTTGTCCGCGTAAAGTTCGGTTTCCATACAAAATTTTAACCCCTTTGTTACACCTGTAGGAGGCGAATTTTCAAAAATCCTTTCTTAGCGGATGCCTACGTCATTACAACTATCTGTGCCAAATTCTAGCAACATCTGTTCAGTAGTTTCGGTTGTGCTTTGATAGATGAGTCAGTCAAGTTTGCCTTTTATATATTTAGACTAGGTGTTGCCCGCGACTTCATGCGCGCAAAAGGAAATCTCGATGGAATCGTACATTTTTCGGCATTAAAAAGTATGCCTATGTGCTTCCCCGTTGTCTATTCTATATCTGTCCTAAATTTCATCAAAATCATTCCAGTAGTTTCGGAGCCTATTCAATGCAAACAAACAAACATACAAACAAATAAACCTTCTCTCTGTATTATATTAGTAATAGATTAAATAAAACAATATTTACAATTAATATGATGTAGCCGAAGAGACTATTTGGTTAAACCACAAATGTCAGAAACTAGGTATTTGAAATTGTATTTTTTTTTGCTGTCAGATAGCCGAAGTTTCATGTATGTAGAATGGGAATATTTGATATTGAATTTTATTGTGTATTTATGTATTGTACTTATAAAATCAGTCGATAAAATTTAGCTTTGTGCTACGCGAACGAAGTTGCAGGCAAAAGCAAGTTTAGATTTTGTAACCGCTGAAAAATGCGAAATATAATATAAAATTTTGAAATGTCGTCCTAGGAAGAAACGTCAACGTGTGTGATGTCATAATGTGTATTGTGTAAAGTGTTACATGTTGTAGTGCGTATTCCGCAGTACTTCGACCGCATATTATAATAATACTAGCTATCCCGGCAAACTTCGTACCGCCTTAGAATTAAATTTGTTGACGTACTGACTACTGACAGCAGCGCCACCTACCAGGTCCGATTGCAAATCTAATGCAATGTGCAGGCTTGGGGAGTCCAAGGAAAGATGTTGTTCTCACGAATAACGTTTATTAACTAACTAGAACATACACTTACATTACAATATATAGGTAGGGAGGTGATGCACACACTACACCTCCCCCGTATTTTTGAAAAAAAAAATATACATAGTTTTTTTTTTTACCTTAATATAATATAACATTTAAATTAGTTTTAATCTTTAGTTATTTTTTACTATTTACTAATTTTATTCTTACTTAATACTTATATCCATCTTATTGGAACTAAAACAATAATAAATACAAATCTGTGCCATTTATAGGTATTTAAAGTTTGCAAAACATGTTTTTAATATTAATTTTAGTTAAGGGATGTTGACGATTTTTTTTTTAAATAAACGGCAGACTAGAACTAACTTGGTGACTTAAATTCAAATCAATTTTTTTTTACATGGTTACATAATTGCTTTTAATAAATTTAATATTTTATTATATATTTCATTTAAGTAAATATTTCACATTTCCTATCAAAAAAAAAAAAAAAATCCTTACCTCCTCACTATTATTATTTTATTTATTATATTCTGTCAGTTAAAAAAATACAACCTCCATTTTACTATCCATTCCATCCATTTTCATATCCATTTCTTAATCATTTCATTTCACATAATATCTTTACATTTATTTTTACTAATTCACTTGATTAGTGGACTGGCCAGTCACTTACATTTTACATCATCCGGTACCTTTTTTCATTTATCATTATTTTCATAATATGCATGCTTATTCATAAATCATAATAGAATACACTTTTATTATTCATATTTAATATTTACTCGTATACATTTTTATAATTTTATTTTTAGTCGACTTTAAAGTATTTATTATTATGGTACTTTATTTTATATTTTTTTTTACTCCATGTGCGCACTTTATTTGGTACAATATTTTATTTATTTATACAACATTTAACGGGACCTATTTTAAGACTAACCAACACAATATAATAACATGTCTCCAACCATTTTTGTTAAGTGGAGGATTGTTCCCGCCGAGCATGCTCTAAGTACCATTTATTTAATTTTTTGTACCATATTTGTACCATATTTTAATACCAAGGCTTTGTTTTAAGGCTTCTTGACCTCCAACTATTCTCACAGAGAAATCTCGTTTACACCATGATCGAATGAAGGATTACCTTGCGTATTTTATTATTTATACTTTTAGCATTTTATTTATTACCCATACATAGCATTTTAGCTAGTATTTAATTAATGCACTGTGGCATTTTTCACCTTAACCTATCCAAATTCCTAACATAATAACCCATTCCATAATTTTGATGCTCTGAATATTTAAAATATCAATCAACTGTTGGGTGATCAAGCCAACAGCTACTAGACATTCATCAACATCGACGCATCCCTGTCTACCTAGTAACAGTTCTACTTCAATCAAATACCTTCTTATAAAACTCAAATCCAAATCCTAATTTCAAAATAATATTTTCTTTACATCCCTTCATAGACTACAGCTAGGCTATGTTACAACCTAAATAACATATTCCTAATCCTCTTCACAATAATATTACGTCATATCTCGTAAGAACGTAAATATTTTTTAAATATATCCATGTTAGTCATATCCAGTATAAAATCTCAGAAAATGTAGCTAATCAACTTACAAAGTAGTTAAAAAGGAATTTAATACATTTCTAAGAAATAATTGTCTCTTTTTGAGATTTTCACACATCCTTTCTTTTTACCGATTCCTCCTTTACTTTTTCTAATACAATTGTATTTTTTTTTATAACTTTAAAAGTAACCATGAATAAAATCTTTTTTTTACTTATAAATTTATATGTTCTAAGCATAATTGACTTGGATTGGAAAACATAGCAACATTACATCTTAATACTATATATTTTTTTCCTGTATATTAAGCAACTTATTATTTTTATTAAAACCTTTTTACTCTGCTTTTACTTTCCAAAAAGTTTAAGTTACTATTACAAAATAAATGAATATCACCTATTCAAAGTATGTTAACAACTTATAATTTACTAATTAATTATATTTTATTACGTTCCTATTTTATCCTTAGCCTGAAATAAAGTATGACTCCCAGAGTTCATAATAATTTAGAAATATTAATAGGTTGTGTTTTATTCAGTCACTGCATTACAAAACAAAAATAATGCACCTACCTATGTAGATATTGTAGTAAAAACAAATGTATAGGTTTACTTACTATAAAATTTTCCTTTTTTTTTATTTGTATAATACAAAAAGTTTAATTAAATCTGTTACAAAATATTTGAAAGTTTTCTTTTTATTTTTTATTGTTATTTAAAATTACTAAAATCAATCGTCATTAAGGAAAATTTATATTGTTGTAAGTTGCAACACAGTCTTTGCACGTGTAATTCATGAAATCTTTCCAACCTAAATATGGCATGCTTACTTGACATTTTTGGATACATATTGCTTAAGCTTATGCATCGTATTGCTAATGTTTTGATTTGTACCGTAAATGGTGCATGACTGTAAAGTTGAGATGATCTGTTATACGACACCAATCATTGATGACATTATCATGGACATGGGTGTAAAGTTGAGATGATCTGTTATACGACACCAATCATTGATGACATTATCATGGACATGGGTGGTCCATCTAGGTACCTACTAATAATATTTCATTTAACTGCGACACTAACAACTGCCGGCTGCCTGCTCATCATCTCTACTCATCTGACTCCGACAACTCCCGGCTGCCTGCTCACCATCTCCACTTATCTGACTCCAACAACTCCCAGCTGCCTGCTGATCTTCACTCAAATGTCTTCAAAATTTTTGTCTTCAATTGATGCCCAATATTTCGTAGAGTACAAATAGTTTAACTTCTGTATATTTTTTTTTTTGTTTAGTCTTTTTTTATTCTTCTTAATCATGCCTATGATTATAATATTCTTCTTGCAACTTTTTAAATTTCATTTCTCAGCTCCCTTATTTTTGTCAACACTTTATTTATTTTCACTAAAAGACATTAATATAGATTTTATTGCTCAAATTATTTTTATGATTATTATTATTGTAGAACTTGTTACTACAGATTTGTATTTATGTCTCTACACTATTTACTTAATAATATATTTAACCCTACATTATTTATTTCCTAACTAACGGCCGTTAAATATTATTATTTAATTAGTTCATTTTTTTACACTTAGGTCCACATTTTTCCACCGTATTTAAAGTTCACATATTTTCACATCACTTTCTATAGTCATACGTTCAATTAAATTGTTCCTGTTCCATCAGCTCAGCGCTGCCACGGGGCAGCACTGGCAGGGTCGCCATGCAATGTGCAGGCTTGGGGAGTCCAAGGAAAGATGTTGTTCTCACGAATAACGTTTATTAACTAACTAGAACATACACTTACATTACAATATATAGGTAGGGAGGTGATGCACACACTACACTAAGCCATTCTCGAATCAACCTGAAGACACACAAAATTTTTCATTACTTAATATCGGTACAGCCGTTTAGGAGTTCAGTGACTTAATTGAGCTTTTTTTTTAGATTTTTTTTACCCTTTAACTACTTACTAAAAAACGTAACTTTCTCAAATCGCAATGGCTAAATTTGGCACAAAATTAGGAAATAGACTTCTTTTAATTGACCTAGACAGAAAATAGACATTTTGAAATATAATAAATTGTAATGAGATTTGAACCTAGACGCTACGCTTTGCTTTAGGCGGGCAAAATACCGCTAGGCTATGAAGCACATTACGATTTTATCGAAATTACGCTTTTGTACATTATAGACACATCACTTTGACGTATTTCGCATGAAGTCCCCCGCAGTAACGGGGGCGGCACGTCCCCCACTCATCTCCTTCACCCCCTCGAATACTTCATAGTTGACTACTCACAGCGCCTTAATAAAAATTATTTGGATTGTGATCACCTATCCTAGTTGGGACCCAACTGAACTTTCAAATTCTTGTCAGATTTATTTTTTAACATGATGATATTAATATATTATGTCAAAATGAAAATAAAGCCCCGCGAGCTATCGATTGCTTCGATCAAATTGGAAAATAATTCGTATTTCAAAGTTAATTTGTTACGACAAACTATTACACAAAATGATTAGTAGTGTAAAAACGACCAGCTTGTTTTTGCGGTGGGCGCCATACGCGCCAATAGTGGAAACAAAATTTACGCGCATATAATTTTAAGATTTTCATAATATAAAAAGTGTAGTAAGGCGGGTGTAGGATATCAGACTATATTCAATTTTTATCTAAACCGATTTACTTGCAACTACGAATCCAGTAAATGTTTAAATTGTAAAGAATATGTTTTTCGAATTTCACGACGAAATACACGAATCCCATCAATTCTGTTATATAATGTTTGTGCAAAATATGAAGTAGATTGGACCAAGGAATAACGTTGCCCCATACAAACTTTTTCCCCTCTTTTCACCCCCTTAGGAGTCGAATTTCGAATAAACCCTTCTTATCGGATGCTTACGCATTTCAAAGAGTAAGCCCAGCAAGTTTCAGGTCTCTACGATTAGCGGTTTAGGCTGTGCGTTGATCCGTCAGTCATTCATGATTCAGGACAAAGGATTTTATATAATAAATATATATAGATATGTACCAGCGGCGAGGCGTGTAAAATGTCACCGTAAAATTGTAAAAACCGTTAGATTGTAAAATAACTAACGAGATTGTAAAAATATGTCGAAAGATTAAAAACTATATATTTATAATCTAACGAAAAATAATATGTGAAATTATAGGCAGCATATTCGTATCGGAAGTCTATCAACATTTTACAATTTCACTAGTTTTATTACAATCTAACGGTCTTTACAATATACAACTCTACAGACTACATCACATCGGTTTCCCATATGAATATTACTTATTAGATGGCGTCGTTGATGCCAATGTCATGTCCTATAGAGAGCTGAAGCCGCTGAAGGTACTAGTGGAGGGTAGAGAAAAGTGGCGGAAGCTCCACCGACAATAGGGAATATGTATAAAATATAAAAATAGCTTAAAACATAATAATTTGATACTAGACTGAAAAATAAAGGAAATGGCGCGAAAATGTTCAATATCTGTTGATAAATGAGCAAGATATGAGCGGCCAAAGTTTGTAATCTACCTCTTTATAGCAAAACGAAATATAGTATGAACTTCCTATGAAAGTCGTGTTAAGTGACGTCACGATACACGTCCGATCTCTCTGTCTAATAGACTACTTTAAACGTTCATAATATCTTCGTTATTTTTAATGATATCCAAAAACTGATTTTACCATACGGTTTACCAAACAAGATAGATCTATATAAAAAAATACGTGCATATTCCCTATTGCCCAAATTGGACAAATTGCCCTTAAATTAAATAAGAAGAAGAACAAGATGGCGCTAAATGCAATCAAAATAAAGTATCATTAATATCTGTATTACAATAGATATTAGTTTAAAACGCGGCTTACCGTTCCACAGATCTCACGCTTCGCCACTGAGAGATACTAAGAGTATTGTTTTCTCTCTATTATAACTACGTTTTCTATTTTAACTATTTTTTGGGTTACGTACCTCGAAAGGAAAAAACGGAACCCGTATAGGATCACTTTGTTGTCCGTCCGTCTATCTGTCTCTCTGTCAAGACCCTTTTTCTCAGGAGCGCGTAGTAGATATCAAACTGGAACTTATATGAAATAGGTACTTAGGTTTACTGTCCCTTGGAGCTGTGAAAAAATCAAACTTCTAAGCCAATGCAATCAAAAGGTACAGCCGTTTATGCCGCAAAAGAGATGTTTGATTTTGGGCCAGTTCTATGTAGGTACACTACATAGGTAAATAGGAAAAAAAATATGGGAATATCATAAAAATACGAAAAAATTAATTTGAAGAAGGGTAAATGCGTACAAAAATGATTATTGAAGAGTTTTTTATTGCGAGAACACTATTTTTAGGGCGGCCATGACAGTTGTTTTACTTGACTTTTGACGTAGTGGACAGTTTTACGAAGAGACGTCGTCTTGAATGTCATACATCTTTCTTTGTCAAAAGTCATGTCATTGACAAAATGACATGCTTTAGATAATTCTGATATGATCCGCCATGTTTTATTTTACTTTGTGTTGCTCTCCTTAACGAAGTTAATTTAAATGTACCTACATGGAAACGAAGTGAAATTAAACAAAATAAAGAATAGGGCACGCAGTGGCGTAGCTATCGTAGGGCTAGGTGGTGCAGTGCACCAGGGCCCCGGAGCTCAAGGGGCCCACTAGCCTCAGCTTTGAAAAGAGAGGAGCATATAAGAAAAATGGAAAGAAAAAATCTTGAGAGCAGGCTCGAGACTCAAGACTCGATTTTTTTCTTTTTTTTAAATGTTGTTAAATGAACATCAACAATTACAAGACTTCTGATTTAAGATTTTCAACATGCGCTAAGCGTCCTCGATGAGCATGTGCTGTTTGTTATCGTTATTTCAGTTATTTGGTATTTGATAGTAACTCATCGTACGCCCGTAGCACATTGGCTCAGCGATAAGCTCACGTGCTTGACGGTCGTGAGATGAATTCGACAATTCCATACTCCACCCTATTAACTTTTTCGTCAAGTTTTCATTCCGTCTTGCCATGCATCAGTTCTCATTTATGATATTCATTGCGATGTTTTCAACTTTCTGGGGTTTGGATGCACAATAATAGTTGACGCTAGGTCGACTAGGTGTGTCACTGACCGTTGCAATTCGTTTTCCCATATGCGTGGAGTATGGAATTGTCGAATTCATCTCACGACCATCAAGCACGTGAGCTTATCGCTGATCCAATGTGCTACGGGCGTACTCATCCCAACTATCAAATACCAAATAACTGAAATAACGATAACAAACAGCACATGCTAAAACTTGACGAAAAAGTTAATATTAACTTTTTCCTCAAGTTTTCATTCCCTCTTGCCATGCATCAGTTCTCATTTATGATATTCATTGCGATGTTTTCAACTTTCTGGGGTTTGGATGCACAATAATAGTTGACGCTAGGTCGACTAGGTGTGTCACTGACCGTTGCAATTCGTTTTCCCTACTACCAGCACCAGCCTTATTTCATCTTTCATCAAGTATCGCCACTAATGCAAATGCTACTATTTCTATTCCGCACATTCCTCCATCTGGTACCATATTCTGCTAGAACTCATTTTCGCTAAAAACAAATTCCGATGACAAAACATGTATGATATTGAGGGCCCGATTCTTCCCTTATGCACCGGGGCCCTTGTTTACCTAGCTACGCCACTGAGGGCACGGTTACTATATTATGTAGCTATATTTACATATACTGTACATAGGGCTGGTCCAGGCCTCATACATTTCTTGAACATCTCTTTTTCGCAAATTTTCGAACCGTGAACTCAGAATCTTTAAATTTGGTACGAAGCAACGTCTTATAGCACAGATAAAGGAAAAATTGAGAAAACCGTAAATTTTTAGTTACATCATATTATTATAATAAAAATATTTTTAATAATATGTAACTTATTACCCCTACTATGTACTATGTATATGTGTAATACTACTCGATTGTCGTAATGGGTACTTTTACTTATATATCTACAAGTTTGTACGGAACCCTCGGTGCGCGAGTCCGTCTCGCGCTTTGTCGGATTTTATTATTCAATAACTGTATATTAAAAAAAAATATTGAATGTTAATCAATTCGCCTGAATCAGAACTAATACCACAAATACAGACGTTGCGAACTCGCGACTCGCCACTCGCGTCGCTCTGCCGGCGCAGACAGCGCGGCGCCGCGCCGAGGCAAGGGCACCTGACTAACGAGTAACGAGTGTCACGGTCACGTGTCACGCGGCTAACTGTCAGCCCACACTGAAACGAGACGATACGCAACGCGGCGCTGCATATTTTAAGATAGTTAAACCGAATCGAACTTTATTAATTACACAGAAGATGCACGTTTCATTTGAAGAGTTGAATGTCAAGTTGCGCGCTGCAGAGAGCACGTGCAGTGTACGACTGATATCGTATGAAACGTGTATGCAGTTTCTGTGTAGTTTAATTTTGAATAGCTATCTTAAAAACGCAGGACGCGTCGCGTGTCGTCGCGGTGTAAACTAACCCTAAGGCGGCCTACAATCCGGTCACAGTTATTTTTAACCCCCGACGCAAAAAGAGGGGTGTTATAAGTTTGACGTGTCTGTCTGTCTATCTGTCTGTCTGTCTGTGTGTGTGTCTGTCTGTCTGTCTGTGGCATCATAGCTCCCGAATGGATGAAGCGATTTCAATTTAGTTTCTTTTGTATTAAAGGTAATTTACATACGAGTGTTCATAGACATGTTTGATGAAAATCCGTTGAGCCGTTTAAAAGTTGTGGGGGGTGAAAGCGGGGAAAAATAACCGAATGTGCAAATATACTCGACTGGAGTCTCAAATGAAAGCGCACTGAAAGAGAATATTGATGAATTAATCGAGTGATCGTAGCTTCGTTTGATGAGAAAATTGGTGGTGGGAAGATCAGCCGTTTGAAGATCATCAGCTCTTTTCTAGTTGATGAGGGGATCTGACTAACTTTCTTATGTCCGATCGATTCAAAATTTGGTACCGTGTTACTTCAACGATATTTAAAGAACATGGTAACCTTACCATACCATGGTTACCTAACCATGACCTGATTAGCCGTTTGAAGATTATCTTTTCTTTATTAGTTGATGAGGGGATCTGACTATCGTCCACATGTCCTATCGATTCAAAATTTGGTACCATGTTACTTTAATGATGTTGAAAGTATGTATAAGGTAAGGTAACCATTATTTATACCTCCTTTAAAAAGGATAAAATAAAAGTAAAACGTGCAACGCGACCGCTCTTTAAATATTCTACGAAACTTCATATTACATGTATCTACACCTGCACAATATTTAACTTGCACGATAAATGCGTACACGTACACGTACGTCGTACGGCGTATGCGGCATGTGGTGCGCGTGCGCAGGGTATAATTAGCGGTAACTGGGGCAGCAGTGTCAAGGTCGACGGCGGAGGTCAGTGCCGCCTGCCGCAGTGTTCACACTTCACCGTCTGATTACACGCACCTATATACGTACTATAGACTTTAGGTTCAATTATAATGTCACAAAAATCTAACATTCTACTACTAAATGTGAAAAATTGTTAGGATGGATAAATGGATGGATGTTTGTTCCTCTTTCACGCAAAAACTACTTTACTAAATCCATTCGATTTTGATAAAATTTGGTATAGTAGTAGTTTATAGGCCCTGGATTAACATTTAACATACATGGTAGACTTTTTGTCCCGAAAAAGTGCGGTGTTCCCGTGGGATACTGGATTGAGCCGCGGGCAAAAGCTACTTTTTAGTATTTCCTGATTTTCTTAGTAACAAAATAAATACAACAATTTAAGTTTCCCTTACATGGATAAGTGAGTCAGACAGAGTTTAGTAACTCGAGACACATAATTTCTTGTAATCGTAGAGTTGAAGTCATTCAGAATGACGTGTCGTTTGCTTTTTTTACTAATTCTTAAAACAAGATTTCTCAAAAACTATTGAAAATATTTTTTATAAAATTCGATATGGTAGTAGATAAAGCTCTGGATTAACACATAGGCTACTTTTATCCCGAAAAAGTACAGTGTTCCCGTGGACAAAAAGACAGAAGATAATATTATGTATTATGTATGCCGATTACCAAGACTTCCGAGTAAAGGTGGAAGAGTTCCGAACGGCACGTCAGGCTGCTGTTTGCGCTAGTAATTTCGACGAAACACTCGTGTGAGTCAGACGCGGGTTTTACTCGGGTTCCAAAAACACTATCTTGAATCATCAGAAAATCAATAGCATATTCCATTGTCAGCTCCTACATGTTTTTGGAAAGATTTTTATTATTTTATTACTCGTACTCAATATTTCAAGTAAAGATCAATTAAACAACAAATATTTTTTGTATGAAATGGATATGGAATTGGAACTACACTCACTCGGCGAAATACAACGCAAGCGTTATTTCACACCGTTTATCTGTAAGACCTTGGTATTTACAATGCAATCCATGCCGAAGCCAGTTGCACAAAGTAGGAAAGAACAAAAAAGTCTCGCAGTGAGCCAATGACGAGGCTTATGAGTTATGAGTTATGACATACATATCTGACGCTTAATTTTAATATGTTAAAAAAATGTTTTTTGAAACATATTTATCTTATTTAGCAAACAATCTATTTGCAATAAAATATTATTCATTTACTGTGCTCTTTGTGGTTATTGAAATCCGCCCGTAACTGTAAGTATAATTTACTTAAAACCTTACTGCGGAACAGTGTAGTGTGCTGTGTGAGCCGTGTTTCGCCAAATTAAAAACAAATTAAAATATTAAATTCATAACCTCTTTTTAATATAATACATCTATGATTTGTTAAATGAGTAACTAACCGAATTTATAGTATTATGATTTGTTACTTATTATTTTTATTATATAAAGTAACAACGCCTGACTGATTCATCAACGCCGAGGCAAAACTACTGAAGCTAGAATCGTAATATTTGGATCGTGGCCTCCTTTTGAAAAGTATAGGCGCACTAAGAAGGGATTTTGCGAAATTCACCCCCTAAAGGGGTAAAAAAGGGTATCAACGTTTGTATGTAACTTTTTTGTTTGTGGTCAGATCTGTTTGGAATTTCGTGATGTTGGTTTTTTGGCATGATTTCCTAAAATTCTAATTCAATATTTCCTAAACTTCGATATTTTAGGGAGTAAAAAGGGGTACAAAACTTTGTATAGAAAAAAAATATTAAATGATCATTTCGGTTTGGAACTTTATAAATGTAGTCCTAAAAGAAAATAAGTAAGTACATGTTTCATGATTTTTCGATATTCAACCCTTAAAGGGATGAACGGGGGTTTGAATATTTTTTTTTCTCACAGTCAGACTCATGCTTGACTATACGTGTTGAATATTTTTGGAATGGCCTTTTCAAGCTCTTTATTTTGATATCAAAGATCTTCTGCAGTCAAGTAATAACATACGTAGACAGCGAAAATCATTATCCTTCCTTTTGCCTTCGCCATGGTCGGGTTAAAAAGGGGGTAAAAAGGGTTCCGTTTACATTTACTATTTCCACGCAAACGAAGTTGCGGGCACCAGCTAGTTATATATGAAACGAGTTCATCGTTGTCATAATTAAATCATACCATAGATGTATTACATTAAAAAGATGTATTTAAAATAATAATAATTAATCAAAGGTTCATCAATATATTAGGTTGGGGAAAAAGTTTCTTCGCATTTTATATAAAAATTCAAAAGGTTTTTTTATAAAGTTTATTTACAAGTGACTAAAGTATATAGGTGCCATTTTGTTCGATAACTTTTTGCCATCTTGTTGGTAGGTACATGATCCCATTGCTATAAAATTTCTTTCTTTCTTCTGATGAAAAAACTGCGACAAGTGGTTTTGGCAGTCCTCTTGTGATGTCAACCTGACACTGCCTAAGGAATTCTGCAGCGACCGCAACAGATGGAAATCTGAAGGTGCAAGGTCAGGACTATACGGCGGATGCATTAACACCTCCCAGCCAAACTCCCGTATTTTTTCTGAGTGGCTGAAGATGTGTGAGGTCTAGCGTTATCATGGTGAAAAACCACACCCCTTCTGTTGATTAATTCCGGCCGCTTTCTCTCAACTTCTTGCTTTAATCTCATCAGTTGTTCGCAGTACAGTTCAGAATTGATGGTCCTGCCTGGCGGTAACAGCTCATAATGAATAATGCCCTTCCAATCCCACCACACACACAGCATCACCTTGTTGCGAGTTAACCCGGGTTTCGCCACAGTCTGTGAAGCCTGACCGGCCTTTGACCACGATCTTTTTCGCACGTTCTTGTCGTACGTGATCCACTTTTCATCACCAGTTATCAGCTTCTTCAAAAATGGTTCGGTTTCATTACGTCGTAATAAAGAATCACAAATGAGTACACGGTTCATTAGGTTTCTTTCAGTGAGCTCATGAGGCACCCAAATATCGAGCTTTTTTGTGAACCCAGCTTTTTTCAAATGCGCCAAAACCGTTTTGTGGTCAATCCCCAGTTCTTCAGCTACATCGTAACTACTAATATGCCGATCTTGCTCCACTTTTTCAAAAATGGCAACAGTTTTGTCCGTAACAGGGTGACCAGAGCGACGTGCATCTTTGATATCAAAATTTCCGGATTAAAAACGCTTAAACCAAATTTGCGCTACTCTCACAGATACTGCATTAGGTCCATAAACATCACAAATTTGTTTCGCGGCTTGTGTTGCATTTTTACCTTTTTTGTAATAAAATTTTAAAATGTATCGAAATTCTTCATAAGAATCACTCATTTTAACAATAAGAAAAACAAATGAAAATCTCAAATTTACCTAATTTGAATTTGGAATTGTCTTCTGTAAAATTAAAACTTTTTAATGATACCAAAATCAGCCAGATACAATTGGTATAGCCCAAGATATTTTATGACAAGTTCATACATACTATAATGCGAAAAGACTTTTTCCCCAACCTATTAGTATATTTAGTCTGGCCATCAATATTGTTACAATTAAAAATAAACAAAATATCTCAAGTAGACCGTATCAAAATATTTTAACAATAATCATTTGAATTTGGAATCTGTCATTTTTTATATGATTGTTCATTGCGTTTTCTCATTTTGGCGCATTCTACAATATTTTGCGATATTAAAATGGAGTGGGGTGATAAAGAGAACCGAATCGCTGTGATTGCATCACACAAAGTAGGTATGGAGCCAAATGCAATTTTTAAAACTCCCCATACGCTTGGTATTAATAAAATGTCTGTGTACCGGTCTATTAATAGATACAGACCTCCTCTGTTTGTGACAGAAAAAGATCTGGCCGTCCACGTAGAGTTCGTATGAAAAAGGTGGTCAAAGCAGCAGTGCTATTCTCTAAGAACATTTTCAAATCTCGACAGCTGAATCCGCGAATCAAAAAAAAAAAAAAAAACAAAAAAAAAATACAAAATATTAGAGTACAGAAGTACATTGTTTAACTAGTAAACTGAAATTGCCTCATAGGGTCACCTTATTCCCAGGGTGTGCTGTCTTCAATGAAATCTTTTACTGTACAAGAAAAGGCAAATCGTTTATGTAGATCAGGAAGAGGAAAGGACCTAAAATTGACCCTTGCGGCACTCCCAAATCTATTTTGGCTCCAGGCGACAACTTGCCATTCACTTCAACCCTTTGTGTCCCGTTACTTAAATAAGAAGTTAACCTTGTAAGTGATGTTTCCCTTACGCCATAGTGGTCAAGTTTCCTGATCAACGTTGCATGCTCTACACAATCAAAAGCCTTAGAAGGATCGCAAAATATACCTAGTGCATTCTGCGACCCTTCCCATGCTTCATATATATATATGGTCATTCTTAACTGATAATTTAAAAAAGAATAGGGTAATAAAATCGAAACAACTACTGAAGCGGTACGCAAAGGTTACAAAAATTTTTTGCTTATGGATGAGAATTTTTTTACAATTGAGCAACAAATTTAACAAACAAAATGACCGTATTTATGCTCAAAGCTCTAAGGAAGCTTCCCAATTAGTCGACAGAGTGCAATGTGGACACTATCCGACTTCAGTGATGGTTTGGTGGGGTCCAGTCTATATGGTTATGGTAAAATATATGGTCTATTAAATGGGCTGTAATGGATAGAATTAATAAGAATCGCTCAATATGAGGCCACGCACTTGCTAGTCGCTAGCCGACACGCACGTGACGTCACAAGGTTGGAGACAGTAACACACGCTTGCCGATCGGGCGGTGACTCCCCGAGCCAAGTCAGTAGTCACGTGACGTCACAGTACGTGATTTGTGCCTTCGCGCGCGGCGTGCGGCGTGCGCGGGAAAAGTAATGAGGATTAAGGTAAACGGAGTAATGTGTGTTTAAATAGACGTCGTTTTGTTCGTCGGACTTTTACCAGTCATGTAGGGAATTATCAATAGAAGTTTTTATGATACAGGCAATGATTTGAAAACTAAGGATGGGCTATGACATACATTTGACAAAATCTTTATACAAGTAAAGGTTACGCCATCTTGATGTCATAAGATTTTGTCAATTATAAATGTGGACTGATGTATTGAATTACAGAAAGCAAATGTCAAAATGTTAAGATGACAAATGTCAAACCTCAACTGTCCCGAACACGAAGTATAGATACCAGGAGTCCGAGCGGTATCTAAGGCTTTTCCATAGTATTTATGTACACAATAATAAACCCAGATCTTAGTTCTCTGTTCTGCTACTGGCAGCGCTAGAATTTTTGACGTACCGATGCTATTGTGGCGGACCAATAAGCGCACAGTCCTGAATCGCGCTTGGTACTTGGAAATGGCGCGGTCTACCGGAAAAAAATCTTTACCCTAAATTGAGACCATTCTTTTAACATTATGTTCGGGCAAAAAATCTGTCCCCTAAATTGAGACCATTCTTTGATCATTACATTCGGACTCCTGGTATATATACTTCGTGGTCCCAAACATCCCCAAAAATATAGCAGTTAAATTATGAACGCTCATTGTCTCGACATGCCACGTCTATAAGGAACCCCCCCGGATATCCAGAACTCTCGGGGAGTTATTTGTTGAGGGTTTGAAGGTCGTAACGATCTGGAAATTTTATTTAGTAAGATGTTCATCTTTAACACATTACTCACTCGTTAACGACATAAGCAAACATAAATATATTTAAAGAAGCAAATGAATATTAGCTTTATTAGTAGACTAGCTTTTGCCCGTGACTTAGTCCGCGTGGAACAATTACATTGGGATATCGCTAAAATTTACCCGCGACTTCATTTAAGTAGAAGGAGAAGCGCTTCCCCCTCATGGCTGCCCGCCGCGCTCCATTCATTATTTTTGGGCGCTTGATTATTTTATTACTGCGATATCTTCTAAAATACTAATTTGAAATCAAATAATGTAAACGGCAAATTTCTTCTAAATTAAATGCTTGTAATGAGTAACATATTTATTTGGATAAGGATTAATATTATCTTTATGAAAGTGTCCTCACAAATAATGCTTAATTTTGGTATAAAAAGGTTATTGTGAGCCAACCTTAAAAGATAGACATATACAGTCGTGGACTTTTTTTAGAACTTTTAAAAGGAAACAATTCTGTCATACATAATAAATTAGCGAAACTTTAACCGTTTCCGCAGCGTACGCAGCAAAAGCTCTCAAAAGGAAGAAAAAAAAAAAACGATTTCGAAACATTCTTGATTGGTGCTCCGCTCGCATTGAGCTTAGCATGATATTATATAGCCTAAAGCCTTCCTCAATAAATGGACTATCCAACACAAAAATAATTTTTCAATTCGAACCAGTAGTTCCTGAGATTAGCACGTTCAAACAAACAAACTCTTCAGCTTTATAATATTAGTATAGATAACATAATATTACAAATATATATTTGTTTAATACCATTATAAGATAGGTACACGTCGTGTAGCAAATGGCGTTGTACGTCAAAAAGTCCAAATTGAACAACAGCTTTATACAATAGTCATTGAGATTCTATCATAAATCGTAGGTTTATTTACATAGCTCAAGCGTCACGACTCACAAGGAAACTCGGCGGAACATCCAAACAAGTTCCACGTGTTCCATTTAGGGTCCGTTGACGGCTATACTCTATTGTAATATTGTGAGTCCACTTTAACAGTAGGTGTTGGTCCACTCCCCCGCAACCACGTCACGTTTTATTTTTTAAATATTTTTAGGTGCTTGAGTAAAATATATAAGTCATTCTTTAGTTTTTTCGGCAACACTTATCTATTAGTTATTACCCAGTTACGACCGAGGCTTAGGTGCTTATAATGTAAATTATACGTCATTATCCAGTTTAAAATGTTGTAATACTATACTCTATTGTAACATTGTGAGTCCACTTTAAAGGCGTTGGTCCACTCCCCCGCAACCACGTCACGTTTAATTTTTTTTTATTTTTTTAGGTGCTTGAGTATTTATGTCATTGTTTAGTTATTTTCGCAACACTTATTAGTTAATACCCAGTTAAGACCGAGGCTTAGGTGCTTATTTAAATTATACGTCATTGTCCAGTATAAAATGTTGTAATAGTTATTACGCATTGCGTAGCTAACTGACATACTTCAAAGTAGACGACGCCTCCTGTGTCCAGATTCATTGAAACATGAACCGAAACAGAAAATTTTAAAATTTATTAGGTTTTGTAATAAAAGTGTGTCTTAGAAAACATTTGACCCGGCTGTTGTTGGCACAATAAGTAAGTACCTAAATAGTAAATATATTTATTTACTGTGCTGTTGGCGTTTAAGGGCTCAGTTCATGAACATTATCAAGATTAGGGCATCGAGACCGGTTTTACCCGAAACCGAAAACCCGGGTTTTCGCGGGTTTTCGGGCCTACAACAAAACCCGGTTTTCAAAATATTGAAAACCGGTTTTCGGTTTTTTCGAGCTTTTTTTCATTATGAAATTCTACAACAGTTTATAACAGTTACAGTCACAAACCGAACGTTATAGTGGCTTGTGATTGTCAATGTAGAAATTTAGAACAATAGTTATAATGTTTTCATGTTGTATGTAGTACATTTGGGGGCATGCCACACAGTGGTCCCGATTTTTGACGCTCCATACTCATAGAACTCGATTCTTAAAAATCGTTGTTTTTTTCACTCAGGAACGTTTAGGGGCATTGTTTAAATATAAATATTAAGATATAAAACTCTTAGGTTTATTTGTGTACGTAAAATTAACGTTTCAATTTTTTTTTATATGGACGAAAACATTCAAATTCATTTTATTCGAAACTGATTGAAACTGACACCTTGGTTTTCACAGGGATTGTTGTCCTACACGAGACGAATCTTACAAGCAATAATACATGTACTAGTTTTTGCCCGTTTGGACGTGGAATAAACGTGAAATTTTTCTATGGACGAAATCATTCAAATTCATTTTATTCGAAACTGATTGAAACTGACGTCTTGGTTTTCACAGAGATTGTTGTCCTACACGAGATGAATCCTACAAGCTTTATTACATGTACTCGTTTTTGCCTGTTTGAACGTGGAATAAATGGGAAAATTTTCTATGGACGAAATCATTCAAATTCATTTTATTCGATACTGATTGAAACTGACATTTTGGTTTTCACAGTGATTGTTGTCCTACACGAGTCGAATCCTACAAGCTACAGTACATGTACCAGTTTTTGACCGTTTGGACGTGGGAACATAAATGGGTAATTTTTCTATGGACGAAATCACTCAAATTCATTTTATTCGAAACTGATAAAAACTGATATCTCGGTTTTCAAAGGGATCATCGGCCTATATGAGATGAATCCTAAAAATTATAATACATGTATCTGTTTTTGCCCGGACAACAAGGACAACAATCTCTGTGAAAACCAAGGTGTCAGTTTCTATCAGTTTCGAATAAAATAAATTTGAATGATTTCGTCCATAGAAAAAAAAATTGAAACGTTCATTTTACGCACGCAAATAAACCTAAGAGTTTTATATCCTAATATTTAGACTTAAACCATGCCCCGAAACGTTCCTGAGCAAAAAAAACAACGATTTTTAAGAATCGAGTTCTATGAGTATGGAGCGTCAAAATCGGGACCACTGTGCGCCAGTGCCCCCGCCCCGCCAGGACGAGTGAGCGAAGCGCAAGCGATTCGTCGGTTTTTTGGACCTTCATAACTTGGTATAATTTATTATTCGGTTCCATCAGCGCTCAGTGCGAATTGCTCTCCGTTCCCATGATACCAAAAATCGAGTGGGCCTAACGGAATCCGTCCCATTGTGTTAAAAATGTGTGCTCCAGAGTTGGCACCGGTCTTAACGCATCTTTTTTGGCTCACCTGCTCTTATGGCACAGTCCTGGCATCTTGGTAGACAGCTTTGGTGTGCTATCGCCTGCCCTGTTCATACTGCATATCAATGATAATATTATGTGATGACGACAGTACGGGTGATGCCTTATATACAGGTCGCCCGAACATCTCTCGGCAAAACGTCATTGAAAGTCGAAACGATCTTGTCTCTTAAATTAAGAATTCATTGGAGAAGATCTCTGAATGGGGTAGACTTAACTTAGTCCAATTCAACACCTCTAAGACACAAGTTTGCGCGTTCATCGCTAATAAGTTACCGATGGTCGTATGTCCTCGTTTTGAAAGCATACCCATAACTGTCTCCTCCAACTTCGGAATACTTGGTGTTAGCATATCGAGCGAGGTCTAGTTCCAATATCATCTGGAGGGCAAGGCCAAGTTAGCCTCCAAGAAGCGTGGTGTTCTGAACAGGTCAAAGCAGTATTTCAGTCCGGTCCAACGCCTACAACTCTATAAGGCGCAGGTTCGGCCTCACATAGAATATTGTTCTCGTCTCTGGGCAGGAGCGCCACAGTACCAGCTTCTCCCTCTGGATCGTATCCAACGAAGGGCCGCTCGAATTGTCGACTGCCATAGTATTTCAAACATGCTTTACTCCTTAGAGCTACGTAGAGATGAGCATCGCTCTGCATCATATATCTGTTATATTACGGGGAGTACTCCGAGGAATTGTTCGGACTTATATCTGCTGCAACTTTTCGTTATCGTTCGAAGGGACAAAATATTTATAATCCTCATCACCAACTGTCGCAAACAGTATTTCCGGACCATTTCAGGACCTGCACATCTTCAAGAAGGCAGCATATTCCCTCCTAAAAGGCCGGCAAGGCACTTCTGTTTCTACACGCCTTAACTTACAAGCCTAACTTTACAAACTCTACACTTTAGTCAAATTATGTGGCATGGCCATTTCGTCAGGCAACGTATTTTGACTAAGGTGTACAGTTTGTGAAATTATTAATTACTTTACATGAAAATGTTTATGGTGGGATCACATTTTACCAGTATTACGTTGTTACAACAGAAAGCAGCTGATAAAAGTTAATTTTAGGACATTCCTAACAAAATTCTACAAAATCAACAAAAAATCTGAAATACCCGAAAAAACCCGGGTACCCGGTTTTGAAGATGGCTGGGACCGAAAAACCCGGTTTTTTAAAATATGGCCGGTCTTCGATCCCCTAATCAAGATTTGTCGGTCACACGACTAGTATATATAATACTACTTACGTATTTAAATTTTGCATGCGACTCACATAATATCACATAATATATGTATTATGCATACTATTGTACTCGTATGTATAACATCTGGGTAATTTGTGCTAACTGTACAGGGTATTTTCCGGTGTCACAACGTTATGCGAAAGTTTCCGCGCGTATTCTGGTCACGGGCGCGGCGTGTCAGTGACGCGGCCATGTTGGGCCCATTCCCCACGTACGCCGTACGGGGTACCTGTAGTTTTCGGCATCACCATTTTATACTCTGTCGGCTGTGCAGATCCAGTTTAACCCAAACGTAAAGAAATTGATGAATGTCGACCAAATTTATATGTCACTGTTTTCCCTTCCGTTTGACATTCCGATGTTGCCCGCAACTTCGTACGCGCAAAAGAAAATCCCACCGTGCATTTTGCCGCGATAAAAAGTAGCCTATAAGTTAATCTTTATTTCAAACAGTTACAACCCATGTTATTTATTCGCAGATTAGTAATGTCCTTCCCCGTGGTCTAATCTATATTTGTGCCAGCTTAAATCAAAATCGGTCCAGTAGTTTTGGAGACTATTCGATGCGAACAAATATACATAAAAACAAATCTTTCCTGCTGTAATCGCAATAAATCGGAAAATATCCCACGGGAACACTGTGCTATTTCGGGATTAAAAGTACTTTATATTGTGATATTCCAGAGCTTAAACTACTAGGTACCATACTAAATTTTATAAAATCCGTTCAGTAGTTTTTGCGTGAAAGAGTTACAAACATCAATCCATTCTCACAAACTTTCACGGTTATAATAGTAAATTGTATTTCTATATTTCACGGTGAATAAATGACATTTACATTGGTAACATTATAGTTATATCGCGCTATCTCTTAGTTTAAATTAGTTAAAGCGACTAGACGCGTTTCAAGATCCAGAGTGCTAAGTGTGAGTTTTTCCTAGTAGGTAAAAGCCAACCGCGCTCACGATCGAATGCGAAAAGAAGAAAAACTCACACTTAGCACTCAGGTCACGGGCGTGTCACTGTGACGCGGACCGCGGTGCCACTATTTGTGGCCAGCGCCGTGTCGGGCCGCAGCTGGGGGGCGCCGCGCCACGGCCGGGACGTCACGGGTTCTCTGTTTACTGTGCCACGGGACCATAGATTATACAGATATATACTAGTTCACGGGACTCACGGGGCTACGTGAGCCGGGGCGCGTGTCCCAGATACAGACCAATCGCTATTCGCTTATCGATGCAATTAGCTGCCGGCTGCCGCTGTGCCCGTGTGGAATGGAACGTACGAGGAAGTGCGTGTCGGGCCGAGCCATGGCCGAGCACGTGTGCTCTAATGAATACATAGCCCAAGCAGGACCGCCGAACGATTGACACAAAAGTGTACGTAACATTATCGATTTTCATGCAATTTTCATTCGACTCGAGTACGTTGTCGTCAATTGTTCCTACTTTAGCTACTGGTACCGCGCGGTTAACAAATCTGTGATTCCATAATAATTGTATACGAAGCGGAGTAATAACCGACCTAAACCCTCCCCTTTGACGTCATTCGAAGATAATTGCATAATTTTTGCTGAGTTATGAAAAAAAAACCGTATAATACGATCAATCGGCACGCCTTGAAATTGAAAAGAAACTATAATTAAGTTGGCACATAAATTAAATAATTAATCGGTCAATCCTGCGGCCCGCGTCTGGGACCTGGGTTCGGAGCCGGTCGCCGGGATCAAAGTCTTCGAGAAAGTGATGACTCACGCACTGTCCATGTATATGATGCCGCCTGATGCGCTCGCATTCCGTGGTGCAAAAACTTCGAACTGACTCGAAAGGGAGATCGGCGCGACGCGGCCCTTCGAGCACAGAATAGAGAAAGACAGAATGTAAGTTTCGGGGTCACATATTATTATTGTGCCTGTCAGTGTGTGTGCTACCGCACATAAGCGGGGATCTAACCTACGACCTTCGGAGACGAGAGCCAAGCTCAAATCCACTGGACCACGAAGGCGTATCTAATATGTATTTTTTTACATTGTACCTCACTTACTACGGGGGTAGCCCGATATTTCGGAACGCTGTACTGTTCCAATTTGACAGTGCATTGTGCAACATTCCAAAATATTATGTCGGTAAATGTAGGCACAGATTAAAGAAAGAGGAACAGACAAACAGCTACATAGTTAGCTTTCGATTCGATTGCACTTCTACAAGCACACGGTGTGTCCACGATTGTGAAAAATTGTGGGCCGTTGAAGGGGACGTCAAAATTCCAAGCTCGTCTTCTGTTTCCCTCTATTCTGTGCTCCAACCCTGTGGCTGGCGGGCATTCCACGGGCATTAGTCAATGGGAGGCCCGGGTACGCGAGGCTCGTGGCGCGTGATCTCGTCTGACCAAGTTTTTGCAAATCGTACCAGATACCTGCACGAATACTCATTCATTCAACACCTAATCAGGAAAGCTGGTCAATAAGCGATGTGATCATTAAATGGCGAAAAAAGCTTATCTAAATAGTAAAAAGAAAAAAATTGCACTATTCAGTTGCGGGCTCTACGGATAAAATTTTTAGTAATCAGTAATTTACATAAAAATCTAGTTGGACCAACGTTACGTGAAAATTGTTTTATTTATTTACACAAACTGTGCACATGACAAAAACAGGAATTGCGAAGGCTTCACCCGGCCAGTGGCCACGCGCAGACCGCAGCGGACATCAACGCGAGCGATGCTTATAACTCATGCTTGTTTAAACGAATATAAAGAGTTACATATTATAATATTGTATATAATTTAAAAAAAAATTTATTTTATTTATTACATATTACAATTTTAATTACAATTTGTAAAAAAATTAAGAACTAGTTAAAATATATAAATTATAAATAACTTATTATCTAAATAAAAAATGAATAAAAAAGGGGCTATAGATAAAAAACTGTATCTAGGTCGGAGACTGCGGGTAGAGTACCTAAGAGGCTGGCAGCATTACCTCGCTGTATGGTCAAACTGATTCGTTGACCGAGGTAAGCTCCAGTCGTATTTAACAATAATTATGATATTTATATCTTTAAAATATTTTCATATACATATTATATTTGAAGAGTTCCTGTAAATGGGGTCAATTTATTTATTACGTATGACAATTTGGGTTAAGGGGGACGTGTCATGTCTTAGGCTAGGACTAAGGACCTATGATCCGGAAGGCCGGAGAAAATTCAGAGCGCTGAAAATAGAACTCTGCGATATTATTTTATTTTTTTATTTTTATTTAGTTAAGGTATAAAAATAATTAATGAACTAAGTTTATACAAATCTTGTTGGTAGCTTATAAAAATAAACATTATTGAATTCATTAATCCAACATTGTACACAGCATTGTGAGTAAATAATAAATGCTATTCTACGTCCTTAATTACATAAATTATATAAAATCTAATGTATGTGAAAACGAACGACGGCTCACCTAATGGTAAGCGATTACAGTCGCTCATGGGCACACACGACTCCAAGGGAGTAGTGGGTTCTCGGCCTTGAAAATTTATTCATTTCAAATTAAACAAAGTTTTTTTTATAAATTGGAATCAGTGATAACAGTGATAACTAATATTATATATTATCTATGATTGGAATTTTTTGATGAAAGATATCGATTTCTGCATTACTATTCATACAGATACAGATTATAATAGAGTTGAAAAGGAAGCACACGAGTGTCAAGTCAAATGTCAATGTTAAATGACAACTAGACAGTCGACACTTCGATTTTTAACTCTATTACATAAGCATTCTATTTTCAGTGCTCTACATTTTCCCGCTCCCGCCGGATTCCGGTACTTATAGTCCCAGCCTTATTCTTTCTTATTTAGGAGGGAAGGGGATCCTAAACTACTAAAAATGCTCTTACGTTATAAATGAACGGCCCAATAACCTCAGTGTTCGTATGATCAATTTTTTCATCATTTCTAAAAGCTACGACGTCTTATATTTTTTATCCTACTATCCTACTTCTGTTATAAATATGAAAGTTTGTGAGGATGGATGGATGTTTGTTACTCTTTCACGCAAAATTTGGTATGGTATTTTAGGCTCTATATTGACACATAAGCTACTTTTATCCTAAAAAGTACATTTTCCGCGAAATAGTGTATTTACGCGGACGAAGCCATGAACAAAAACAAGTACTAATATAATATTATGTTTGTGATTTGAATTATTCACCAATAGGTTTTTTAATCCACTTTCAAGATATACAACGGCCACTCACCGGCCGCCCACCGCACGGCAATAGTTTTTACCTCCACCGCGGACGGACGGCGGACGACGGAGGTCACAACTCACGCAATTCGGACCTTCGCGCTGGTCGAGTTTTTTATTTTTAACCTCGTCTCAAAGGCTTTTGATAACCTCTGATTGTATCTTCAAGATTTTTTTGTAAGCAATGCAAAAACATAATATTTACTTTAGTTTTTATAATCTATACTATAGTCTATAATATAATAAAGAGGATAAGTTTGTTTGTTTGCATTGAATAGGCTCCGAAAGTACTGGACCGATTTTGATTAAATTTGGCACAGATTTAGAGTAGTCTACGGGGAAGGACACAGACTACTTTTTATTAACCCCCGACGCAAAAAGAGGGGTGTTATAAGTTTGACGTGTCTGTCTGTCTGTCTGTCTGTCTGTCTGTCTGTCGGTCTGTCTGTCTGTCTGTGGGTGTGTCTGTCTGTCTGTCTGTGGCATCATAGCTCCCGAACAGATGAAGCGATTTCAATTTAGTTTCTTTTATATTAAAGGTGATTTACATGCGAGTGTTCTTAGACATGCTTGATGAAAATCGGTTGAGCCGTTTAAAAGTTGTGGGGGGTGAAAGCGGGGAAGAAAATCCGAATGTGCAAATATACTCGAGTAAGGTCTCAAATGAAAGCGCACTGAAAGATAATATTGATGACTTAATCGACAGTGTTCGTAGCTTCATTTGATGAGAAAATTGGTGGTGGGAAGATCAGCCGTTTGAAGATGATCAGCTCTTTTCTAGTTGATGAGGGGATCTGACTAACTTTCTTATGTCCGATCGATTCGAAATTTGGTACCGTGTTGTTTCAACGATATTTAAAGAACATGGTAAGGTACCTAACCATGACCTGATTAGACGTTTGAAGATCATCTTTTCTTTATTAGTTGATGAGGGATCGTCCACATGTCCTATCGATTCGAAATTTGGTACCATGTTACTTCAATGACGTTGAAAGTAAAAAATAATAATGAAAAAAAAAATACTTTAAAAAGGATAAAATAAAAGTAAAATTAAAAATTTTAAAAACCCCCCGACACAAAAAATAAACTCTAAAAAATAATAAATAATATTTTAAACCTATTATAATTATATTATCACATATAATATTAAGTGAGTTGAAATAATTTTATTTTCCAATCGTCGTCTCGTCGGGGGACCGCTATGTGAAAAAAACACGTGTAGTCGCAGAATAAACAAAAGAATTTACTCCGAAAAAAATTTGCTCATACCTACTTAAATGTAATTCGTAATAATTAATTAGCTGTTGTTGTAAAAATACTTTATAAACTTTAGCGGTCCCCCAACGAGGCGACGATTGGAAAATAAAATTATTTCAACTCACTTAATATTATATGTGATAATATAATTATAATAGGTTTAAAATATTATTTATTATTTTTTAGAGTTTATTTTTTGTGTCGGGGGGTTTTTAAAATTTTTAATTTTCGCGGAAAATGTACGGCTTCTACGAAATTATTTTTTTATTTTAATAAATCTTGTTCCATTCATTGTTGACACTATTTTTTTTTTTATGAAATATGGGGGCAAACGAGCAAACGGGTCACCTGATGGAAAGCAACTTCCGTCGCCCATGGACACTCGCAGCATCAGAAGAGCTGCAAGTGCGTTGCCGGCCTTTTAAGAGGGAATAGGGTAATAGGGGAGGGTAGGGAAGGGAATAGGGTAGGGGATTGGGCCTCCGGTAAACTCACTCACTCGGCGAAACACAGCGCAAACGCTGTTTCACGCCGGTTTTCTGTGAGCCCGTGGTATTTCTCCGGTCGAGCCGGCCCATTCGTGCCGAAGCATGGCTCTACCACGTAAAATACTACTATGTACTTTGAGATTAGATTATTCGAGATTAGAGATACAGTTCGTTATCTAGTAGATAGCGAACTGTAGGTCTTAATTACTTGCGTATCTTTCACTATACTTATACGGATATAAAGTTTTTAGTTATTAGAAAAATGTATATGTCTGCTAAATGCGCGCTGTAGCATGATCTCAATAAGAAATCCAGACTCGCTGAAGAGCCCAGTCTAACGCGAATGAAATTTGACAACCACTGTGACTCAGTGATTAGCGCGTTGGCAGTTGGCACGTTATTAATATAATATTATTTGGCGTGGCGTTGGCGCTAAAGCCAGGGGTCGCGGGTTCGAATCTCGCCAGGGAACAAAAAGATTTCTGTGTTCCTGTGTCATGGATAAGTATAAAATTGTGTATTATATAATGAAAATTTTAAATATAAGTAGGTGTTGTATAAAAAGTGTTAAATATATTTCCGTTGTCACATACCCATAACACGAGTTCTTCCAGAGCTTACCTCGAGACGAGATTGATGTGGTATGAAAGCGTCCATAGATATTATTATATTGTAATATAGACACTATCTCCTTCCTAGTTTCCTACCTAGTGAGACTTGCAGTAAGCCTCTAGTCTCGATTTTTTTTATTATGTAATAATAATAACTAAGTACATCTACTTAGTTATGTCCGCAACTTCGTTTGCGTGGCACTAATTATTACAACAGAAGCCTATATCTTTGAAAACGGAACCCTATGATAAAAGTAGCCTAAGTTACTCCTTGTTACATCAGCTATCTGCAGGTGAAAGTCCGGTCAAAATCGGTCTGGCCGTTTCAGAGATTAGCCGGAACAAACAGACAGATAGAAAGAGAGACAAACAGGCAAAATTTAAAAAATATATTTTTGGTGTAGCTCGCTAAGCTGGTAATTTGAAATTACAAACATACATTTCAATTTTATTTATTTGCATAGATGAAATGCACACCGATGAAAAAAAGTTCTCAAGTCAAAGCGTATATTATTTTATTTGTTTATCTAACGTACCACCATGGCCACGCATAACTTTTTACAGATTACCGAGTAGTCCGATTTTGATAAGTATTTTCAACTCTAAAAACAATCTAGCTGTGGCTTCGCAGAACGCGATCGGCGATAACCACGCGATAACGCATTAGCGGACACGTACACACGACCACACGTACACACATACGGGCGAGCTATTTCTGTCCCGGGAAATCCGTCCATTGAGACCGTGTGCACAGATGTGTACACTAGGGATGTTGCGGATGCATTTTTTTTTTCACATCTGCGGATGCGGATTTTAAAAGGCTCACATCCGCGGATGCGGATCTGTACATAAAACTTAAGTGTTGGTTTGGTAGGGTATAAAAACACAGTAATATTAATCCTTTATTTATCTATACTTATAATATTATAAAGCTGAAGAATTTATTTGTTTGTTTGTTTGTTTGAACACGCTAATCTCAGGAACTACTGGTTAGAATTAAAAAAATATTTTTGTGTTAGATAGTCCATTTATCGAGGAAGGCTTTAGGCTATATAGCATCATTCTAATCGCAATACGAGCGGAGCACCAATCAAGAACGTTTCAAAATCGCGTTTTTTTTCTTCCTTTTGTAAGCTTTCGCTGCGTACGCTGCGGAAACGGTTAAAGTTTCGCTAAAATGATGTTTGACAGAATTGTTCCTCTTTAAAAGTTATAAAAAAAGTCCGCGACTATATATGTCTATCTTTTAAGGTTGGCTCACAATAACCTTTTTATGCTCAAATTTGTTCTAAAAAAGCATTATTTGTGAGGGTGTTTTCATAAAGATGATATTAATTCTTATCCAACAAATACGTTATTCAATACAAGCATTTAATTTAGAAGAAATTTGCCGTTTACATCATTTGATTTCAATGAGTATTTTAGAAGATATCGCAGTAATAAAATAATCAAACTTGCAATAATGTATGGCGCGCGGCGAGCAGTCGTGAGGGGGAAGTGCTTCTACGTAAATGAGGTCGCGGGTAAATCTTAACGACATCCCAAATAAATGTTCCACGCGGACGAAGTCGCGGGCAAAAGCTAGTTTAATAATAAAGTAGTGAGTTATTTTAATAATTAAATTTGAATATTGGAGCATTATATTTAATTAAAAGTAGAATGGCCGCCTTTTCGGACTCTAGTTTGTTTCGCAAGGGTTCGTATATTAATTCTGCGCTACTTAATAACAGTTTCCCTTTCTTTCTCGTCGCGACCTGCTACACATCCGCATCCGCATCAGATCCGCATCGATTTATGCGGATGCTGATGCGAATATTCGCAACATCCCTGGTGTACACACTACACAGTACACAGTGCGCACACATCGCATGTGACGTCACGGGAGAGCCCGTGTTGACACTTGACTTATCAAATACAAACTCGGGATCTGTTGTGCAAATGTACACAAATGTATGCACAAACTAGCTTTTGCCCGCCGCGCGCCGCTCCGACCGCGTTAATAGCATCTCACGAGAACATTGTACTGTTTCGGGATAAAATGTAGCCCATGTGTAAATCTATAGCCTAAACTACTGCAATTTCAACAAAAACTGTCCAGTAGATTTTGCGTGAAAGACTCACAAACTTTCACATTTATAGGACATTGATTGTGATGTTATAATAATACACTTTCACAGTCCACCATACAAAAACATAATCTAGTCCCTCGAGTTCACTCCAATATTCATTATAAAGTATTTATTTATAATAGATACGTTATATCCCTACAAAACTGACAATATTTCTGTGCCACGACACACATTGACATGGGACGCGTGTCAATGTGTCAACGTCGCATAGTAACACAAAACACGCTATTACTCGCGGAGCACACTAACCAAAATTGGCCCGACTCGGGCCAATTCGAGTCTTCATTTTTACGCGTTTATAACAATATATCTACCTCTTTTTAATATTATATATCTATGTATATTTACAAGTTTGTAAAATTAATTGATTATATTTAATAGATTTGTATAAATATTTTTACACTTTTATTAAGCGGCAACACTCAGGAGTTGGCATTTGGCAATACTGAGATCAATGTTGCGAACGTGGGGAAATGAAGGACTTCACTTTTTGGGGAACGAGGGACGAGGCTGGACAACGAGTAATTGTTGGACGAGGTGGTTTTATTATACTTTATAATTTAAAGCACTTCAGCCCAGAAATAAAGACAACTTGAACGATCCATAATTATTATTTATTTTTGGTTTCTACGTGCATTTATAAAAGCGTGTTTTCTAGTGTTAATTAATTTTAAACTATTAATTTATTTTATACTTTTTAGTATTTGATAACGAAAGGTTATAGGTTTGTTATAACCTTGACACCTGATCGTGTTCAAAGTCCATTATGTGACCTTTCTCACAAGTGCAAACACGACTATGATACGATATTCCATCATGGAATTCCAGTTCCTGTCTTCCGGCTTCATCATCAGATCTTGAAACTTAATCGTGGTCAAAGTTCATTACAAGACCTTTCTAACAAGCTCAAACACGGCTATGTTACGATGTTCCATCATGAAGTTCCAGTTCATATCTTCCGGCTCCATCATCAGATCAGTTCGACAGTACCGTATTATAGTATTGTCATCAGAACTACATTACACAACAGCGGCCAATTTTCATGACGCTACGATCCTTGGAAGATGGTTAAATTAGTTACCTTAGATTCCATTACATAGTTACATACAGGTCGACCTAATAAAAGCGTGTTAACAAGGCTCAATATGGGCTATAATGCTACCAGTTTCAATGCACTATTTACCGCACACTGCGCAGTAATAAATACAGGGACACGTTAATTTGGTAGAATTTAATTGTGTTACATTTAGATGCCATTGAATCGGACCGGAGTATTGAGCAGGCGTGGGCGCGGGCGCGGTGAAAATGAAAAAACCCGCCGGAAAACCCGCGTGCGGCCGTTGACGTTTATTCGTTTACGTTTTTTATTCGCACGGGTTTTTAGACAGGGAACATTATTAATTGCCTAATAAACCCATAGATGTTTTAAAATAGGACAAAATTGGTTACCGGTTTATAAATGACTATGATGATAATTCTGTCATGGGATACTTATCCCAACTTACCTGTCCGGCAGTTGTGATATATGTAGTATACGGGTATGCGACCCCGGCTTCCCTAGCTATTGCTGTCCTATCCCTTGCCCTCCTGGGCAGTAATATCCTACATTTCCTATTTCCCACTCTAACTTACCAATCTTCCTTTCCACACCACCTATCCTTCCCTTTCCCTATTCCTATCCTCTTCCGCCAATCCGTGGGAACGCAATGTATAATCATAAAAATAATTTAATTATCTAAAACGGCGGCGATGTGGTTCGCCACCCATCACGTCTCGTTCTCGCGGAGGCGAAAAGTGGCCCATGGGGAGCCGCTTCGCTACGTTGAATGTAAGAGGAGGAATGGATTGTAAGAATGAAAGTGAACGAAGCGAAACAAGTATATGTAAGGATCGTAGCAAGTGGAAACAAGTGGTCTCTGCCTACCCCTACGGGAAAAAGGCGTGATTATATTATGTATGTATGATGATAATATTAGAAGTATAGATAGAGGATGCAGAGCGATGCTACATCCGATACGTAGTTATAAGGGGTCGTAAGTCAAACCTGTTTGAGACACGATGGCAATCGACAATTCGAGCGGCCTTTCGTTGGATACGACCTAGAGGGAGAACCTGGTACTTCGGCGTCCCTGCCCAGAGATGAGAACAGTATTCCGTGTGAGACCGAACCTGCGCCTTATAGAGTTGTAGGCGTTGGACCGTACTGAAATGCTATAGGACTAAGTAGAAATCCACCTGTTCTCCTATACTAATATAATAAAGAGGAAAAGTTTGTTTGTTTGTTTGCATCGAATAGGCTCCGAAACTACTGGACCGATTTTGATGAAATTTGGCACAGGCATAGAATAGACCACGGGTAAGGACATAGACTACTTTTTATCGTGGCAAAATGTACGGTTACCGCGGGATTTCCTTTTGTCGCGCACGAAGTCGCGCGCAACATCTAGTTAGTTATATAGACGAGTGAAATCTCCACGTGTGCTAAGTCCGGACGTGTACGACCTCTGCCCCGCATTATGATGCGGAAATTATAATTTGCTCTAAACGCCGAGTGGCCGAGTTTATTTGTGGTTTCGATAATTATTGCCCGATGATTTATTGTAAATACAGTTAACCGCAGCCGTCAGTTATTCGTAATTATTATGTAAAAATTTGCGGTAAACATTTTGCTAAAAATACTCATTAAAACGGTATTGATTATCTAACCACTTATCTCTAGTTTCTCTGCACATATTTAATGAACGTGAAAAGCGTTTGCGGTCTGCGCAGTTTTTAACACTTCTAAGGTACAAAATATACATAATTTACTAAATTTAATAGGTATTTAAGTTGTGGGATACTCATCCCAACTTACCTGTCCGGTAGTTGTGGTATAGTATACGGGTATGCGACCTCGGCTTCCCTAGCTATTACTGTCCTATCCCTTGCCCTCCTAGGCAGTAATATACTACATTTCCTATTTCCCACTCTAACTTACCAATCTTCCTTTCCACACCACCTATCCTTCCCTTTCCCTATTCCTATCCTCTTCCGCCAATCCGTGGGAACGCAATGTATAATCATAAAAATAATTTAATTATCTAAAACGGCGGCGATGTGGTTCGCCACCCATCACGTCTCGTTCTCGCGGAAGCGAAAAGTGGCCCATGGAGAGCCGCTTCGCTACGTTGAATGTAAGAGGAGGAATGGATTGTAAGAATGAAAGTAGACGAAGCGAAACAAGTATGTAAGGATCGTAGTAAGTGGAAAAAAGTGGTCTCTGCCTATCCCTACGGGAAAGAGGTGTGATTATATGTATGTATATATATGTTTAATAGGTATTTTATGGTGCTATTTAGAACATTCACAGGTTCCTCTTGTTTATTTAAACTATAAGTTAGGAACAAACTTTATCAGCTTTTTGCTAGTTTCAGAGAGTTGATAAAATTTGCTACAAAACTGTATTTATTTTAAATCTCTAACTGCTAAAGTTTAGAAATAAATTAAAAGTGTAGTAGACGACTTACTTTTGCAGGCCAGTGTATGTAGTGTAGTATGTCACGCAGTCACATGAGTATAGTACAGACGTGTTGTTGCTGCGGTCAACATAAGTGCCCGATGACAACAGCAAAAGACACATCTGTTCTTCTATTTTTTTACAAAAGACTGTATTTATGTTTGTGCTTCTGAAGTTCCACTCAGGTATTGTTGGACTGGGCCACCGTGGACGTCAATGCATGCGCTCACCAGTTTTTGTCGGAAGAGCACTTGGCGGCTGACGTCCACGACGCGGGCGTCGGCTGACCGACTTGGCTTTGTCCAACTTTTTGCTGTTTTCGAGTGGCGGTCATTTTATGAAAGAGTTTTCCGTGTTGCGTCCTTGTACATTTTTCATATAAACCTACTAACTTAAATTTATTTACTGTTAATAACTGTTTTACCATTGTAGCTTGGATTGTAAAAGAAAATGTTTTAACAAGTTACGGAACAGTTAAATAACTGTTTAAAAACATCCACGGGTCGATTATAACCTCCTCCTTTGTAAGACTGTGAATCAAGCATACGTGATACGGAGGTTGGCAAGTACAATTAGTTATAGGTCAAAGCTAAGAGTGAAATAATAGTTATTTTCAAAGGAAAACCACCATTTCAAATTCATTTCTTTAATAGAGCACAAGCAAGCGTGCGGTGCGCGGCCCGCCCACCCCGCCCTGCCTTCTACCGCACCGACGTCGGTAACAGTGTCGTGAGTACAATGGTTTTTTCAAATCTCAAAAGATGCCCAACGCGCTTAAAGCAGTTTTCACTTCTTATTCTGCAATTTATTTCGTTATAATAATAATGAGAGAAAGGTAATAATAGATCGTCATCTTAGACAATAGTTGCTGTGAAAATATTTTAATACTAGCTGTTGCCCGCGGCTCCGCCCGCGTAAATATACTATCCCTCGGGAACACTACTTTTTCGGGATTAAAAGTAGCCTATGTTTTAATCCATGGCCTTAACTACCAAGGGTCTTTACATCCGTTAATGGATGATTTATACAGTATTCTCCGAGCGAAGCAACCACTCTTGAAATACTGTAGCGCCTGGGACAGTTGGTTTTTAAATGTCGTATGGTTGCCCAAGCACATACGGCATTCTCACAACATAGTCAGCCTAGTCCAGAGGAATGAACTGGTCAATACGTCTGGGGCCAATCATGTGCGGGTTTCCTCACGATGTTTTCCTTCACCGTTAGAGCGTCCGTATAATGTACTTGAGATCTGAAAAAGTCTCATTGGTACACGCCTCAACTTGGGGTTCGAACCTGCAATCTCTCGTGTGCGAACCAAACGGTCTACCCACTAGGCTACGGAGCTCACCACTACCAAGGGTATGGTATACCAAATTACATCGAAATCCGTTCAATAGTTTTTGCGTGAAAGAGGAACCAACATCCGTCCTCACAAACTTTATCATTTATAATATTAGTAGGATTGAATACAGACGTATAATATTATTAATAACAATGCTACGCCGCCCTACGCTGCGCTACGCCGTAGACCGTCTACGGCTACGGCCGCATAAATTAATTCCCGCGCATTTTTCAATACAACTACTAATTTATTTCATTTTTTTATTGGATTGTTAACAAATATTTAACACTAGCATTAATTGCTCGCGGCTTCGCCCGCGTGTAATAAGGTTTTAAACTTTCATCCCCTATTTTATCTACCTAGGGGCTGAATTTTAGAAGACGCTGAACTCATTAGTTTTCCCATACTCGATTCATACGAAGTATCACGCGAATATGTCCAAGGAATAAAAAGTTTCATACAAACTTTTATCACCTGTTTTACCCCCTTGGGGATTGAATTTTGAAAAATCATTCCTTCTATGTCATATGAGAAAAACGTGTGCAAAATTTCAAATTTCTAGAACGTGCTTTGCAATGGATCCGCTTCCACAATAGCCTTCAATTCTTCATTATCAACTTTGGTCTCCGGCCGTCCTGCTCGTTCTGCAGGTCGAAATTTCCAGAACGAAAACGTTGAAACCAAAAACGCACTGTGTTTTCTTTTGCGACACCGCCGCCATACACATCATTAATCCTTCGAACCGTTTCTGCAGCACTGGTGCCACGGTGGAACTCGTACTCGAAAACAATACGATATTTCAAGTTTTCCATTTGTAAACAGAGTGACGCAAAGAAAAAACCAAAAGAGGAAGAAACAAATGAACTACGATTTTCGAAACACAAATTCATGAGTAAATAGCGGTATAAATTTGAAATAATTAGAATTCCTAACAAAGATGATATATTTGAGATCAAAGTGGCCAGTACGACAAAACGCTAATTTCATAAATTACATAAATTTTATTTATTTCATATGTAAGGAACTAATATAAATAGGTATATTATTATTAGAAACTGTTTATCAAATAAAAAGCTGAATTGAAATCAATTGTTATCTAATGGATTAGGCGTGTTTTATGTAACATTGTGGTTTTGGCAGACATTTGAAAGCGTTGGCGCTTTCGTCCGACCGCAGGCCGCAAACCGCAGGCGCTAACAACACGAGCAAACTGCACACATCATTTCTATTTTAATTGTTACACAATTCATAACGCTCAGGCTGGGACTACACGATCTGGAATCCAGAAATCCGGGCAAAATTCAGAGCATTGAAAATAGAACTTTGCGCTAATACAATAGAACTGAAAATCGAACACACAAGTGTAGAGTCAAATGTCAATGTCATATGTGACAGCTCGACACTCGACACTTGTGTGTTCCATTTTCAGCTCTACTGTATTAGCGCAGAGTTCTAATTTCAGTGCCCTGACTTTTCCCGGGGCCCCCGGATTCCGGATCGTACAGTTCCAGCCCTTGATATGTTGAGCTACGCGGGGAACCGTGAGAAACAATTCTCTGTTCAAAACAAATTTAATCTTAACGATAAAACTGATAAAAGATAAAATTCGACCAAATTAATGTGACGACCTCTGTGGGGTTGCGGGTTCGAATCCCGCCGTAGGAACAAAATGATTTTCCGTGTTCCTGGGTCATGGATATGTATTAAATGTGCGTATAATATAAAAGTATTAAATATATTACCGTTGTCTAGTACCCGTAACACAAGTTCTTCGAAAACTTACCACGGGACCAGATTGACGTGGTGTGAAGCGTCCTTTATTATTATTATTATTTTTATACCTATCAGTGGCGAAGGCTGGTTCTCCTTCATAGGGAAGCCGAAGGCTGGTTCTCCTTCATAGGGAGGCCGTAGCCTGTATAATAGGTAGGGATTTGGATGAAGGTCTTCAAAAGGTAAGCGGTAAGGGAAGCCGATAGGAATGGAGTTATAGGAACCCATCGCCACTGATACCTATTGTTTTTCTTTATTGCACGGCAAATAAGTGCTATAGTTTACTTTATTTACGTTTAGATTAGATTTAACGTAGTATACATATATTATGAACTCTAAGTATTGGTAGGTAGTAAAATCGCGACGCCGGCGCTGTTGTAGGTACTTATCCCACCTGCACTGGTCTATAGAGGTCGAGCACGTCACGCATGGACTACATCCGCAAGAAGACGTCCCTCGCCTTGAGGGTGGAGCGTCTGGAGTCTTGTCACAGGTTTAACTTCAGTTCCTTTGTGGTGAGATTGCCGACGCTTCTTTGTCGACCTTCGAGGTGGAGGAATTCTGGCCGACGGGTGTGATCTACCGGAGGTTCCGGGGGAGACTCGGAACGGACGGACGGACGGAACGAAGCGTGCATCACGTCGCCGACAACACGTGATAAAATGTAGTTTAAGTAGATATATAATAATAATAACATGTATGTTAGTCTGTAAGGTATTTTTAATATAGACCTTTGCCGCTTGAAATAAACGTTATTTAATTAATTTAATTTAAAATGTGATCACTACAACCTACGACGATTTATCGTAGCGTTTGAACTGCGTAGATTGTCTGTGAAGTTTTGATGACGATACCTTAAATTTGAAATATTTTTTTGTTGACTAGCTTTTCTGCCCGCAGCTCTACCGGCGTAAATGTGTACTATATTTACGCCGACACGACACTATTTTTCAGGATAAAAAGTAGCCTATATGTAGTAGTAGTTTAATCCAGAGCTACCATATAAAATTTTATCAAATTCCGTTCAGTAGTTATTGGATGAAAGAGTAAAAAACATCCATCCATACTTTGTGAGTACTTTTACATTTACTTACTTTTACATTTATAATAATAGTTATTAGAACATATTTTATTTTAGCTTCGAGCTGTAAAAAACGCTCTATAAAAACCTAGCGATTCAGGGTAATTGGTCGGTTGTTTCAGCGGGCTAGAGTCCAAACCATTTGTAGATTTTCTTGGACTTTTAAAAGCGTCTGAATTTTTGTTGTAAGTTTTTTTAATATTTGTGGGAGATATTTCTCGTCGAGTGTACCCATCACCTTTCACCGCCGGAGCAGGGTCAGAGGTGTGGTGAGGTCGTCGATCTCTGCGGTCCATGCGCTAATGTAATGGTCAATAGAGACGACTCAGACCACAGAGCCTGGCGCGAGCGGCGAGTGGTGACCAGAATGGTGGTGGTCGCCAGACTTGCTACATCTCTTTAAGAACTGTTTTGAAGATTGATTCTTAATTTATAACATTTGATAACAGTTATTGACTGTAATCTGTCAACAATCAGTCGAAACATAACTTGTACCTCTTAATTCAAATGTAATTTCAGCAAGTTTAAACGTACTATGATAATTTAAAATAAAACAACTGTAAACTGTACTAAAAAAATATATTTAAAAATGATCTTAAAGAATTAGATTTTATCGCAGATTGTAAGTAAGTACATGGGTAACGAAGCTTCCGAGAAAAGCTCTAGTAGATTTTAGAAAAAATTAAATAGTCACAAAAATACCGGGCTTCGAAACCACATTCCGAAAGTTTCGAACAACGGCAAAATAACACATAGGTATACCAAATTACCAATCGGATTAGAGTAGAAATTATTGATATATTGTTGCACGATGAAAGAAAAATCTAAAAATGTGCAGTTTCCCAGGGATAAGGCCTAGCTAGATCGATTTTTCTCCCCCAAAACACCCAGCATATAAAATTTCATGGAAACACTTGCAGCCGTTATATATATATTATATTATATTATATTTACAAAATTGGCTCGTTTTTCGTAATAGTAAGACGTAAAACACATGTAAGACGTAGGTATTTCGTCGAAAGGTCAAGGCGAAATGTCGGACAACTTCATAAAATATTCAAATCCATAAATTATAAATTATTATTTATTACATTAATCTTATCGTATACCAGATTTTGCCTGTAACTGTCCTCACATTGTTTATAACTTTTGCAATTTTTGGGGGCCCTCTTGAAAATTGTTAAAAAGTTCTTTAGGGCTGTGACTAATTAGGAGCTTTTTTTATTCAAACAAAAATCCCGTAGTTTTGCGAGAATGCAGAAAAGCTAAACGGTGAATCATTCCTATAAAGTTTCCTCATATATAAGATAATATTGAAACTATTTAATACCGTTGTAAGACCACGTCATATTACGATTAATAATATTATACGGACGATTACGACGTGTATCATATTACGTTGGCGGTGTCAGTTGTAACAGGTGATGTGTCACGGCCCACGGGGAACCGAACCACGACTGCACAGTTCACGGTCCGTTCACAGTTATTTTACCTCTGACGGAAGCTTTATGCCGACGACGCGACGTAAGGATCACTCTTGTATTAACTCCGAGGTAAAGTAACTCTGAACGAACTGTGGGTGCACGGCGTTAAGGCCTTATTAACAGCTTCCGATTCTAATGAGATTACGATTTATCCTTCTTTTTTGTGTTATTTGTTAATAGATATTATTATTTGTTTTTTAAAATTTCTTTTCTCCTTTATGGGTTATTAACCGAAGTTGCGGGCTTGTGACCAAGCAACTTCAGTTACGCTATGCAATTAATTAGTCGATAGAAATTTTCTGACAATTCGGCATGTGTTGAGGATGACTGCTTTTTGTAGTGTGATGAATGTAAGGGGATGAATTAAGTAAGTTATTATTATTAGCCTTTTTGCTACATACAACAATTTAGCTTATCTTTAGGCAAGGGATAGGGAAGAATGGAAATCGCTTGAGGAGGCCTATGTCGAAAGATAAGTTAATAGATATAGCCCGCGATAAATCCCGCGGGAACCGTACATGTTGTTACATTGAAAAGTAGCAATTACAGTGCAATAATGAAATTCGATGACACATGAATGTTATTTTTCGTAATATTTACTTAACTGTTGAAAAAAGAATAAAGAAAAAACCTGTGTAATTGAGTCGTAAATGAAATGATGCTAATTTGTTGTTCAAAACAAAAACAAAAGTGAACCGAAGAGGTCGTTGAAATGTAGCGCTGTGTCGTCGTTGTAATGTTGCGAAATATTTGCCAGCTTAGCATCTGGGAGCACGGTAGTGCCCCGCCAAGACGAGCTAAGCGAAGCGCAAGGGCACTACCAGACTACCTTTTCTCGAAGCGTTTCGTCGATATTTTGAACCCTCATAATTTGGGTTAGGATTATACCAGATACACAACATTTTCAGGATATGTTCCCAGTAGCGGACTAATGAAACATGTAAAGTTTTGATTATATAGGGCTAATAATTTAGATTTTATTTATATTTAAAAACCCCTGATTTCGTCACTGACTCACTGATGATCAACAAAATTATAGGGTACTTCCGGATGTCATAGAAAGCTGAAATTTGGTATGTAAGCTAGTTTTAGTACATAACCAACATAAAAATTAACATACTTGGAATTTTTATCCTCCAACCCCTTAAACTAGGGGATGAAAATTTGTAAGAGACTTACCTATGTAAATGTTTATACTCTAGAGGTCTAAAAATTGTCTTTCAAAAAGAAGTGAAATCCCACCAAAAACATTTTCATGTAAAGTGATGCCAAGACGATATCATATAACTCGCATTGTCAAAAAGCTATTAGATCTCATGTGAAACCAAGCTTCTGACTCTACTGAACTTATAACTCTACACGCCTTAATCCTACAAGCCTAACTCCACAAACTATACTTAAGTCAAATTATGTGGCTTGGCCATTTCGTTCGTACAAGAATAGTATAACAGAAAAACAGTCCGTAAATTTTTCACCTTACGCTAAAGTGAATGTATCGAAATGGCCAGGCCACATATTTTGACTAAGGTGTAGTTTGTGGAGTTAGGCTTGTAGGATTAAGGCGTGTAGAGTTATAAGTTCAGTAGAGTCAGAAGCTTGGTTTCACATGAGATCTAATAGCTTTTTGACAATGCGAGTTATATGGTATCGTCTTGGCATCACTTTACATGAAAATGTTTTTGGTGGGATAGTATATTCATAATATAATGATTTGCTACATTATACACAGAAATTTTGGGCAATGATGATGATGACTGCTGTAGGTAATAGGTATATACGGAAAAAAGTACCTATTATGAAAACTCAAGTAATATGTAACGTTTTTAACACGCTTTTATTATGTCGACCTGTATGTAACTATGTAACGGAATCTAAGGTAACTAATTCTCCCATCCCACAACTTCCATAAATGTTCCGAATAAAAATATTACTCTGTCCTTCCATAACTGGCCAAATGTGTCCAATATCAATATGATTTTTTAACAAAATAAATGTTTTATTTTTGTAGCCCTGAGTTTTTTTTTTTTTTTTTTTTATATCTATGGACGCTTCACACCACGTCGATCTGGCCCCGTGCTAAGTATCCGAAGAACTTGTGTTACAGGTACCAGATAACGGGAAGTATATTTAATACTTTTATACTATACATATATTTAAGATTTTTATTATATTATACACATATTTAATACACATCCATGACCCAGGAACACAGAAAAACTTTTTGTTCCGTCGGCAGGATTCGAACCTGCGACCTCCGGCTTGAGCACCAAAGCGCTGAACCACTGAGCCACAGAGGTCGTGAGTAGGTGTCGCAGTAGGTGTGAAAAGTAGAGTATGCACCTCTGGGATAAAGCCTGTCTTCGTCTTGAACCCCTCACTTCACTCAGGATTCTACATAACTCCCTCGCTTCGCTCGGGAGTTAACTCTAGAGTAGGGCATTACGCTCAGGGTCCAATATGCTGCCCGTGACGTAAGACACTGCTTTATCCCCTTGGTGCATAATCTACTATTATTATCTTATTTTAACTTATTTATATTTCGTGGGGGGACGATTGGAAGGTAAAGGTCAATGTAAAGGTCAAAAGGTCAATGTAAAGGTTGGGGTCAAAAGTCAATACGAACTAAAATAGTTACATGCTCGCGTAAACTAAGACAGAAAACAATTGCAAGTTGAATCTTACGCATTTTCGATCAAGAAGTATTTACTTCAAAAATATTTAATTTTCTAGGAGTTGTCTTGCTTTATTATAAGAGCGTCCATGACCTAGTGAATAGTGACCTAGTGATCATGCAGACGTTCGATGCCGGGTTGTGGTGTGTACCAATTAGACTTTCTCAATAACCGTATACTGACGCTAGACTTAACGGACTCCCATCTTCTGTGACAACCCTGACGTTTGGATCGTTCTGTGTCAGGTTACTCTGTGCTATGGTACGTGCCGCGTGCGGGCTGCGGACACGGCACGGGCACGGCGTGCGTCGCGTGAGTAACTCTGGGCTACCCCACGCAGGTGGGCGGTGAGTCGGTGACTCACATAATATGACGACCACTTGTGAAACTCGGCAGCTGAAAGCAACAGTAATCTGATTTCACTCGACCTCTTTAGTAGCAAGGTTGGCACTGCACGATATTCCAACACGATAGGTACGACTGAGTAATTGAACAGCGGTAGACCTAGAAATCCTTATCCTTACTTCCTACTACCTACAACTATTACAAGTTAATTTCGCAGAAACCGTACATTTTTTCGCGATGAAAAGTAGACTATGTCCTTCACCGTGGTCTACTCTACATATGTGCCAAATTTCATCAAAATCGGTCCAGTAGTTTCGGTGCCCATTCAATGCAAACAAACAAACAAATAAACAAACAAACTTTTCCTCTTTATTATATTAGTATTTAGTATAGATAAATGTGAAAGTTTGTGATGAAGGATGGATGGATGGATCTTGGTTGCTCTTTCACGCATAAACTACTAAACGTATTTTGATTAAAGTTACGGTTGAGTTTAATTAACACAAAGGCAACTTTTCATCTCGAAAAAGTACAGTGTTCCCATTGCCGTTGGGATTAAAATTACGCGGGCGGAGCCGCGGGCAAAAGCAAGTCCTACTACTCTTATAAAAGTAAAAGTTTATGAGGGATGGAATGGATGGATAATGAGATGGATAGATGGATATTTGTTACTCTTTCACGCAAAAACTACTGAATTAATTTTGATGAAATTTGGTATGGTACCTAGTAGTTTATAGAATAAGACAGACTACTTTTTATTCCGAAACAGTGTTCCCGTGAGATAATTTATTTACGCGAGCGGCGCCGCGGACAAAAGTTAGTAATATATAAACGCGAAAGAAATTACTGAAAGAAAATGGAGTATAGATGTTTGATACTCTTTCACGCAATAACTACTGAACAGACTTTGATGAAATCGTGTATGGTAGTAGATTATACTCTGGATTAACACAGCAGCTTGTCATCGCACCAAAATTTCCGGATACGGCAGGACTTTTTGCCCCTACGAAGTCGCAGGCAACATCTAGTAAGTAGTTTTGACTTTTGCATAAAGTAGGCGGGAATATGTGCATCGGCCGTCTACCCCCCCCCCCTCCCCTTCCCCGGCCCCGCGCCCCCGCGCTCTAGTTAATACTCGTATTATTGTTTTCACCGGGCAACGGGCATGAGTCGTAAAGTCGTAAGTCATACCTATACTCGTCACTCGTCAGTGTCAAATGTCATCGGATTGAAAGCGCACAGTCTGAACCAATTAACGCGAAGAATCCGTGGTTTAATTAATTTGTGTCGAGAAGATTATTTGGAATTTATATATCACAAGAGATTATAGAGAGGATAATGGTAGAGTTCTTTAGCTAACTAAGAGAGTGTTGACGGTGGTAAGCGTTGTGTCATGTGCGTGTCCTGACTCCAGAAGCTTAGCCTATTTATATTATGGGATACTGTTCGATGTCGATCAATTTGTCTTCGATTGCGAGGTTCGTATTTTTTTACTATCAGTTATTATCCCTGCACTTAGAAAACTTTTCAGATGTTTAAAATAGGTAAATTATTGTAGAATGTAGTTTGTACTAAAATAAGTCATTTGAATATGTAAAGTTAAATAGTTAATAGAATCAGGCGTTACAATTTAATTAATATTATATATTATCTATGCATAGTGTAAACGTAAAGAGATATATTATTGTTATTAGTATTGCTGTATATGTTGTTATCACCACGTTAACATAAGGACTTGCAAGAACCGAAACGGTGAGCGCACAACAATTTAAACGCTAAGAGGTTCCTAAATGTCTGGAGTGTCTCCATGAGCAACTCTATGAGCCATAACCGTTCAGGCTAATCTGGAGCAATTAAACGATTAGTTTACAACTGAAATACAGCATATCTTATGAGTCATGCAATTGAGATAAATGAAAAGTAGCGAATGATTCAGGTCGTACCGCGAACACCGTGCCGGCCGCACCGCGAGCGACACCGACTGTCGACACCTACATTGTCTTAGGCTTTTTCACCGGTTATTTGATGACTTATATACAGTATTCACATTGTGCCTGGGACAGTCGGTTTTTAAATGTCGTATGGTTACCCAAGCACATACGGCATTCTCACAACATAGTCAGCCTAGTCCAGAGGAATGACTGGTTAATACATCTGTGACCACCATGTGCGAATTTCCTCAACGATGTTTTCCTTCACCGTTAGAGCGTCCATATAATGTACATGAGGTCTGAAAAAGTCTCATTGGTACACGCCACAACCTGGGATTCGAACCTGCACTCTCTCGAGTGCGAATCAAACCCACTAGGCCACGGAGCTCTCTATTGACAAGTATAACTTGTTAAGTATTTAAGTTTTTACATTATCTACATGTAATATATTATAAAATTATCGTGTCATAGTGTTCGGGGATATACTCCTCCGAAACGGCTCGACCGATTCTTTTTGCATATTCGGTAGGTCTGAGAATCGGTCGTAATCTATTTTTTTTCAATCCCTAAAGGCTAAATGATAAGAGTGACCCAGCCCCATATATATTTTTTCATCCCGCCTGCTCGACAATGTATCGGATATATATCACGCAATCTCAACGTAAAGCATGTCATTGACTCCCAAGGGAGATAATGTTGTATGAAACTCCCAAGGGATTAAAGTGATTTGAATTTGGAACGTTAAAATTCGTATGAAAACTGCTAACAGATACGCATCTATCATAGAGTTTTTCAATAATAATATAGGTATTGCTGAGAGTTTATTCGAAAATCGAACTGGCCACCTATAACAAAAGAAAAATGCGATTCAAAAAATTCAGAGCAAAAGCCAGTGTTTGGTGCTATTTTCAGAAATTAAAATAGGTACCTACTACGTTATTTTAACAGTTCCGTGTTTTAACATTCTCCCTCATAAAAATATTACTCTGTCCCTCCATAACTGGACAAATGTGTCCAATATCAATATTAACTTTTAACAAAATAAATGTTTTATTTATGTAGCCCTGGGTTTTTATTGCCTCGCAGTAGGTATGAAAAGTAGAGTATGCACCTCTGGGATAAAGCCTGTCTTCGTCTTGGGCAGCTTGAACCCCTCGCTTCACTCAGGACTCTACATAACTCCCTCGCTTCACTCGGGAGTTAAGTTTTAACTCCCTCGCTGCGCTCGGGAGTTAACTGTAGAGTCCTTTGTTACGCTCAGGATCCAATATGCTGCCCGTGACATAAGACACTGCTTTATCCCCTTGGTGCATAATCTACTATTTAAATTTTCAACCAAATTTTTTTTATATGATGTGGCTCCGGAATCCGGAGGTCTGGTGGAAATTCAGAGCGCTGAAAATAGAATTGCACGAATACAATAGAGCTGAAAATCGAAATGTCGAGTTGTCAGATTTGTCATTGACATTTGACTTGACGAGTGTTCGATTTGGTTCGTGTGAACTTTTTGCCTCGACGTGCCTCATCGATGTTTTTAGTATATTTTGTTTTATATAGCGGCAACATAAATATATAATCTGTGAAAATTTCAACTGTCTAGGCTCTGCTATCACGATCACGAGATACAGCCGTGACAGACAAAGACACAAAGAGCGGAGCTAAACGGCTATATGTCCACGGTGGCCCTAACATTAATAATTATTGCGTGAGTTTGACGAAAAAAGTGGATTCGGATTATCTAATATTATGTCAACAGTTTTAAACATACGTGTACGTGTGAGCTGCGAACAGCAGGCGCCATATGCCATTTGTCAACTTAAGAGTATAATGGGTTCTGTAAAAAGTGGGGAAACCACGGGCCATAAGCAGATGCGGCCCGCGCGGTTCTCACGATGTGACGCGTTTCGCGCCTGGCCGCCCGCGCCAGCGCTGTATACACTGTATAGTCGCTCGAGTTAACGGCTTCCATTTCGGGAGTGCGGGGGCGGCTGCGACCTTGGGGACTCCCATGTCCTCTAGGTGTCGTGTGAACCCCTTTGTGTGTACGACTACCAAACGTCACACGTCCAGCAATGTAAGGTAGTTTGTGAGGATGGATGTCTCTTTCACGTAAAAGCCACTGAACGGATTTTGGTGTAATTTGTATGGTAGTAGTTAGGCTCTGAATTAAAACAGGCTACATTTCATCCGGAAAAAGTGCAGTGTTCCCTACTAGGATACTACATTCACGCGAGCGAAGCCGCGGGAAAAAGCTAGTCATTACTAAGTTAATATTAGTTAGGTTATGCACGAAAATATCTTGTTAAGTTTTATTTGTATTTTTTTTATTTCATTTAGTAATAGGTACATAATTTATTTATTAAACATACTTAATATTGCAATAAAAATAATAAAGTTATAAGTATCTTTAGCATTCTTCGGATGTGTAAAGGTATTATCTGTACCTACTTAACATTTTATTAGTTCTACTGATTTTCTGATTCATTGTTAAATACGACGACATTATTGTAGCGACAAGAGGTGACAAGACCCTTCTTCTTTATGATAAAAAAAAAGTTATATCTCGCCAAACGAGTGTTTGCGGGGAGACACTCTCATCTAATACAATGTATCTACCTACATAATATTATAGGTTGTTAATTATACTCAAATTCAAATATTATACTTTATTGTGCACAAAACACGTAGAGAGACGTTACATTTTTTAAAAATCAGACATGCATACAAAGGCGGCCTTACTATATAAGGAATTTCTTCCAGGCAACCTTTTGGATGATATTGGAATCTAGCTTTTGCGCGCGGCTCCGCCCGCGTAAATACATTATCCCGCGGGAACACTACTTTTTCTGGATAAAAAATATCCCATGTCCTTTCCCGGGACCCAAAGTATGTCTATACCAAATATTATAAGAATCGGTTCAGCAGTTAAAGCGTGAACGGGTAACAGACAGACACACTTTCACATTTATAATATTAAGTATAGATAATAATGCGCAGGAAAATAGGCGATGTGCAAAAGTATAATTAATGAAAATATCAATACAGAATAATAATCTGTATAATATTTATGTTTAAATTTATATATAAATAAATATAATATGCTTTAAAAAGGATAATACATACACTAATAAGAAATATATACGGTATAACATCAATTGTATTAATTAAGTACTTAATTATTATTAACTTACACTAGCTGACCCCGACAGACAGACAGTTGTTGTGTCTTAAATTTGCTTCCTTTTGCTTAAAATTTTAAGCTTCCAATAAGTATTGTTTATAAGATGATAATGATGATTACTATAAGTTACAAAGTGGCATATGCTTGCAGTGCTTTAAGCAATGCCGAAATTTCCAAACGTATATCTTTAAAGACTAAGGAGTTCTGTTCAGTGCTTTTTGATCCAGGGTATACCTTGTTACAACATCTTATTTTTTGGTAGCATATACTTGTGTTACTTCATTAAAAGTCAGAATCGCTGAATCACTATATTATGTGTCGATATAAATTTCGAGGAGTTCCATCGATTCCTCATGGATCGCCTCCTCGCGAAAAACCTCGGTATTAGTGTAAAATACTATGAGAAGTAGTACCTTTTATATTATTTTAGAAGTAATGTGATTATATTGTATGGTGTGATAATGGTGGTGATGATGATGATTACTCTAATTGACATGGTGGCATATGCTTGCAGTTCTTTAAACAACGCCGATATCCCCAAACATGTACCTATCTAGGTACAATGTGTCCCGAGTCCCAACAACTGCGTCGGAGTCTCTAGGTACAATGTGTCCCGAGTCCCAACAACTGCGTCGGAGTCTCTAGTGGTTAAAAATATGGCATTTTTAAAGAGAAGTTGCCCCTCAAATTTTGTTTTTCTCTCACGTTTGTAAAATGGCAGCCATTTTGTTTTTTGTTACCTAGACCCCGGGTTCTCATGTTAATATCCTAGGAATATAAAAAAGGTCTCATTTGATAGCTAAACATGTGGACAATAATTTACAACCATTATGTTTTAATTTTCTTTGAATAAAAAACAAAGTCAAAGTCAAAAATTTTTATTCAAAGTTGGCATTTTTATTACACTTATTGAACGTCGATATACATGATGCCTACCACCGGTTCGGGAACTAGCCCGGCGAGAAGAACCGGCGTAAGAAACTCGCGCGGGGCCATCTTTTACCAAAAAGATGGAAAATTGTTCTTTTAAAATAAAAATAAAATGTATAACAATGTTATGACTAAAACTATATAACTAGAGTACAATAGTATATGGAAGTAGCCTTGCAGGGGGCCACCTCATTCCCAAGGTGTGCTATCATTCATGAAATCATTAAGTTTATAATAAGCTTTACTACACAAACGTTCTTTGATTATATTTTAAATATATTGATTGAAAATTGTTGAACGTTTTCTGGGATCCTATTGTATATACGTATACATTGGCCTTTAAACGAATTCTTTACTTTACTAAGTCTAGTCACTGGTACATCAAGCTTATTCTTATTTCGAGTATTTCTATTGTGGTTGTCACTTTTCTTTTTGAATAGGCTTAAATTTTTTTTAACATATTATAGTACATTTGATAGAATATACTGAGAAGCTACAGTTAAGATCCCAGTTTCCTTAAACTTATCTCTTAATGAAGTGTTGGGGGCCAGCTTGTAGATTGCCCGAACAGCTCGCTTCTGCAGCACAAAGAAAGTATTTATATCTGCAGCATTTCCCCATAGCAGAATGTCATAGGACATTATGTTTTATTCTAAGACGATAGAAGAGGACGTTTGCTAAAATAAAATACCAAACTTCTTAACTCTCAGTGCAATAGTTTAGAAGTTATAACAATTTGTTGGTTTCATCTCAGGCAGAGGGCCAGCTGGTCGTCTTTTTCAAATTGACTTGCACACACACACACACATACATACATACAGACATAGTGACACCCTCGCGAGGGTAGTCAGGGAAGCTTCCTGTGACCTCAAAACGTCGAGATCTGATGAGAATTTGATTTTTTCAAATCGGAGTAAAACCTTGGACTTCCCGATTTTTGAAAATCTATATATATATATATATATATATATATATATATATATATATATATATATATATATATATATATATATATATATATATATATATATATATATATATATATAGCCGAACCTATAACCGCCTCCTTTTTCTGGAAGTCGGTTAATAATTATTACAGCAAATGTACAGTTGCGGCTGGATTACTTTTGTAGGTACGTACGAAATCGAGTGCGTGAGTTTGACTCTACATTGTCTACAATATAAAGTTGGTATACTGTGAATTGCATAGTTAGTGCTTATCATTATTCATTACTTGTCTTTATTAATATAGTGGTAATATGTGTTACAACAACGAAAGCTTATATGTATGGTCGTTTGGTACTCCTTCAAGCAACTAATCAGATTTTTATGAAATTTGGAATGGAAATAGTGAACTTAAGAATCTAGATTAATATATGTAACCATAAGCCATATATACCATTAATACATATCATAAGACATTCATAACAACTTTAACAATTGTTTATAGAAAATCACTAGCATAGATTTCAAAATAATCCCGCGTTTTTAGCTCTACCTCAAAAACTCTTTTTATCATTTTACTGCTTTTAGTTTGAGGACGGCAGCCTAGGTCTCTTATTATCGCAGCAAAATGTACGGTTCCCGTGCGATATCTATTTGTGCGTACGAAGTTGCGGGCAACATAATTTTATGCAAATCTAGTAATCGCTCGTTATGTTTCACAAATTACATAAATTACGTACAATTGCAGGCGACATGTGCGCGGCGCGGGGCCGGTCCATGAATGAATATGGGCCTATGCAGCCTGAAATAAAGGTATTTAATTTAAATAAGCACGGAGCACTCCCGGTAGAGACTGTAACGAGCCCACTGCCCGGGTATGGGCCCCAGACCCTCCACCCTCGACGTAGCGGTCTCGTCAGCCCGCAGAGCACGGGACACTCGCACTCCCGGGAGAGACTGTAACGAGCCCACTGCCCGGGTATGGGCCCCAGACCCTCCACCCTCGACGTAGCGGTCTCGTCAGCCCGCAGAGCACGGGACACTCGCACTCCCGGGAGAGACTGTAACGAGCCCACTGCCCGGGTATGGGCCCCAGACCCTCCACCCTCGACGTAGCGGTCTCGTCAGCCCGCAGAGCACGGGACACTCGCACTCCCGGGAGAGACTGTAACGAGCCCACTGCCCGGGTATGGGCCCCAGACCCTCCACCCTCGACGTAGCGGTCTCGTCAGCCCGCAGAGCACGGGACACTCGCACTCCCGGGAGAGACTGTAACGAGCCCACTGCCCGGGTATGGGCCCCAGACCCTCCACCCTCGACGTAGCGGTCTCGTCAGCCCGCAGAGCACGGGACACTCGCACTCCCGGGAGAGACTGTAACGAGCCCACTGCCCGGGTATGGGCCCCAGACCCTCCACCCTCGACGTAGCGGTCTCGTCAGCCCGCAGAGCACGGGACACTCGCACTCCCGGGAGAGACTGTAACGAGCCCACTGCCCGGGTATGGGCCCCAGACCCTCCACCCTCGACGTAGCGGTCTCGTCAGCCCGCAGAGCACGGGACACTCGCACTCCCGGGAGAGACTGTAACGAGCCCACTGCCCGGGTATGGGCCCCAGACCCTCCACCCTCGACGTAGCGGTCTCGTCAGCCCGCAGAGCACGGGACACTCGCACTCCCGGGAGAGACTGTAACGAGCCCACTGCCCGGGTATGGGCCCCAGACCCTCCACCCTCGACGTAGCGGTCTCGTCAGCCCGCAGAGCACGGGACACTCGCACTCCCGGGAGAGACTGTAACGAGCCCACTGCCCGGGTATGGGCCCCAGACCCTCCACCCTCGACGTAGCGGTCTCGTCAGCCCGCAGAGCACGGGACACTCGCACTCCCGGGAGAGACTGTAACGAGCCCACTGCCCGGGTATGGGCCCCAGACCCTCCACCCTCGACGTAGCGGTCTCGTCAGCCCGCAGAGCACGGGACACTCGCACTCCCGGGAGAGACTGTAACGAGCCCACTGCCCGGGTACGGGCCCTCCAGACCCTCCACCCTCGACGTAGCGGTCTCCTCAGCCCGCAGAGCACGGCCCCTGCACGGGACACTCCCTGCAGCTCGCGGACGTAATGAGTGCACTACAGTCCGTTCACAGTTATTCTACCTGTGACAGGACCTTTATGCCGACGGCATAAGGGTCACTCTCCTACAAACTCCGAGGTTAGATAACTCTGACCACACTATAATGAGCGATGTAGATTACAGAGGCGCCGGCCGCGGCCATTAGTGGCAATGGCAAGTGGCACGTGCGGCGTCGCGCGCGCAATTTATTACCACTAGCCAGTAATCATCTCGTCAGTCTACAGAACACTATGCGTCAGTCGCTGGCGCTTGTAAAATAATATTATTATTTTTGTAAAGTAATATGATCAATAATACATTTACCCCTTTAATTAAAGTCGTAGGCTAGCCGCACACGTGCAATATTATTGACAGAATAAATTTGTCAATACTAGTCAACACATACAAAAAAAAACGAAGCTAAGGAGCTATCTAGATAATTTGTACAGGAAGATAGTATTTTTTTCCGATCTATTGACTCAAATATCGATTTCTTTTGTCTTCTTCCCCGATTTTAATTAAATCGCACCTGGTAACACTAGGTACATTGTTACATACATCTATATCTATACTAATATTATAAATGCGAAAGTGTGTTTGTTTGTCTGTCTGTTACCTCTTCACGCTTTAACCGCTGAACCGATTTTTATGAAGTTTAGTATAGACATACTTTGGATCCCGGGAAAGGACATAGGATATTTTTATATAGTAGTAGTACTCCCGCGGGATAATTTATTTATGTAGGCGGAGCCGCGCGCAAAAGCTAGTTATTTATAAATATACCACAAGCATGGCTCTCCCACGTCCACTACCGTATTATAGTACTGAGGTACTAAAATTTGAAATATACATACATAGGTACCACTAGGTACTGTGTAAATCTACAATTTTAAATATTTAATATTTTTGGAGCACCATCGAGTAAGTATTAAGTACTATCGCAAACGCTGACAACCATTTGGCGTTTTGGTTGCGTCAATGAGTATTATATGAAGGATATTGTATGAAGTCATATCGCCTTATATTTTTTGTTGTCTTTTTCAGTTTTCATCAATGTCGCGATGTCATTGCGTAGACAAATATTGACACAAACACTACAAGAGTTGCTCGGCCGCGATTGGTCCGCCCTCGGTCCGCCAGCCGCCGCGCGCACTGATTGGACACCCTACACTTAAAGTTCGGTAAATGCAGTCCGAGTTATTTTACTTCTGACAGCACTTTAATACCTATTGCCGACGCCATAAGGATCACTCTCGGGAAGTAGGTAGCTACCTTCTACAAATTAAAAAGTAAAAACGGATCTTACTTCGTAAACGGTAGGTACTGTATTATATATACTTTGCGTACATCCAATCGAATGTAACCATAAATAATTAGAACAACAGAGCGCTTGATGCTACCGGTTTAAATGTCCACTTAAGTATGTAGCTCCCCACGATATCGGTGACCATGGGCGTGGCCGGTTTTATTGAAACCAGAGGGGCAATTCTGCTAAATAAAACCTGCATTAATACAATAACAATCAAGTCCCGAATCCCGATACGCTTACACTCTTAAACGGTGTTTTTATGAACGTAAAACGTGAAACGCGCTCTGATTGGACGAAACGTCATAAAATCTGTTTATGGTAACAAGCAACTAATCGACATGTTTATCGCTACACTTTCAATTCAAACAAAGTAAAATTAAGTCTACTTTAAATTGAGGTTCAGGCCACACCAAGTGTGTACACAGTGCACAAGAGCACTCTTTTCTCCTTTACTATCGAAACCTAGTGGGACGGATAACCGACACGACTGGCGAGACATCAGGCGCAGGACCAGTCGGTCCTGTAAGAAGTCTTTTACATGCCCATCCGACGCATAGATCAGCTTTCTTGTCAGACAATCAGGTGATCAGCCTGCATTGTCCTAAGCAAACTTGGTAACAAAAATTTTTGTTGTTCAAACGCGGGAGTCGAACACACGACCTCCGAGTCGAGAGCCAAGCTCTCTGCTCTAGGTCAAGACCACGGAAGCTAGGAGACTTAAGTATGTACAGTGCAATAAATAGGTACAGTAATTTGGTCGAGTATCATCTTTCTGTTTCTGATAGATTAAATAGCATCTGAACCTTACAGTGTGTAACTATAGGATAGTTATTTTACCTTCAGCTAATGTTCTTGTTAAAATCCCTCAGTGCCTGAAGACAAAAGTTTTCGAGCAGTGTGTGTTACCGGTGATGATGTATGGAGCCGAAACGTGGTCCTTCACAATGGAGCTTATTCAAAAACTTCGTGTCGCTCAAAGAGCTATGGAGAGATCTATGCTCGGAGTTTCTCTACGTGATACGATCAGAAATGAGGAAATCCGTAGCAGAACTAAAGTTACCGACATAGCCCAGCGCATTGGCAAGATAAAGGGGCAATGGGCATACAGCCCGCAGAATCTTTAAAAAAAGCATTTTTGTCTGTCTGTTTGTCCCCATTCTAATCTTTGAAAAGGCTTGCGCTTGACCGATTTTAACGGGACCTTCACTGGCAGATAGCCAATATTATATGGAGTAAGATAGTCACCTACCTACTTTATAAAACTATTCGTTTCGCACTAGAAGGATTTCAAGGAATATGGAAAACGAATAGTTTTGGTAATTTAAAATTTTTACACTAGATTTAAATTACTCAAACTATTCGTTCTGCACTCGTATGGAACATGGAAATTTAATGAAAGTGAATTTAGTACGGAGCCGCTCCGCGTATAATATATCGGCGCGGGGGGCGCGCGGGCAAACATGTGGACCGCACTGGGCGCGCTGCTGCTCGCGCTGACGCCCGCGTCGGCGGCGAGGCAGCTCGGACAGATGAGCGTGCACGACGCCCAGAACCGGACCGTCTGCCCCTTCAAGGTGGTGACCGACGTGGACCACAACCGCGTGCCGGCCCGCATCAGGACGACCCAGTGCGCGGACGAGCCGCTGGCGCTCTGCCGCGCGGGCACGCTCCCGCCCGAGGACTGCTGCGACCACTACCACGACGGCTACTACTTCGAGTGCGTGGAGATGCGGGAGACGGTGGTGGTGTGGTACAAGGACAGGCCCCGCGACGAGCCCAGCACGTACGACGTGGCGGTGGGCTGCACGTGCCGGATCGGCGTCGTGCACGACGCGGCGGAGTTGCCGTCCGGGCCCAGCCGCCGCCTCGCGCTGGGTGTCGTACAAAATTAAATAAACAATAAATAAGATCACCCTACGCGATACGTTTTTCTTTGATCCCAGTCTGTCTATATATAAGACTAGCTGTTGCCCGCGACTTCGTCCGCGTCAACTGATGGCGCAATAATGCATTAATTTAGACCAAATTTGATTACCATAAAAAAGATTATAGTGAGTCAATCTTCAAAGATAGACATACTGTCCTGGACATTTTTTTAAATCATTTAAAGAGGAATAATTGTTTCATATATATTTTTTGGGTAACTTGAACCGTTTACGCAGCGCAGGCAACGGAAGCCCTCAAATATGAATAATTTTTCCCGTTTTCGCATATTTTTCACTGGTGCTTCGCTCCTATTAGTCGCAGCGTAATGTTATAATATAGCTTATAGCCTTCCCCGACAAATGGACTATCCAACACAAAAAATAATTTTTCAATTCGATCAAGCAGTTCCTGAGATTCGATCCGAACCGGTGGTAGGCATCATGTAGGACAATTCTATAAGCGTTATATTATAACCTACATGGAAATAAAAATTTTGAGTTTGAGTTTGAGTTCGCGTTCAAACAAACAACGGAAGCCCTCAAAGATGAATAATTTTCCTCGATTTTTCCACTTTTTCCCCTGATTCTTCGCTCCTATTGGTCGCAGCGTGATGTTATATAGCCAGCCTTCCTCGATAAATGGACTATATCTATATAACACAAAAATAATTTTTCAATTCGAACTATAGTAGTTCCTGAGATTAGCGCGTTCAAACAAACAAACTCTTCAGCTTTATAATAGTATAGATTCGGTAAAATCAATTACGGATATTTTCAGCATAATTATGACCTACTGCTTATGTTGAGAGTTGAGACCTTCAGGCTGAAAAATAATTACCTATGTTTTGTTAGTAAATAAGTTTTGTTTTGTTTTGTTTCTTGTTTTTATCGTTTAACTTTTTGTTTTACTTTTAACTTTAACATAATTATATTGTATGTGATAGTGTAGTTCTTGAAAAAGTGGAATAAATTCTTATTTATTTATTTAATTTTCGCGTACTAACTGTTCACTATATTCAATTCAATTTGCTACCTGACTGTTAGATATATTTTGACCATACTTTTAAACAATGTCGACTATCGATGTAGGTGTATTATTAAGTTAGGTACTTATTTATGTGTTAAACAGAACAACCTGTATTGGGAGTCGGGACATTACACTACGATCATTGCGCCGCTGTTAAGGTCATTGACCAGACACAGCAGTTTGTATTTATATTATTTAGGCAAGTCTTTGCTCCCTCTTTAAATCAGTTCTGTTTCTGTGAGGTTATAGACCGGACAGGAAGTGACTGGGGCCTCAACCACTGATCCACGGAGGTGTTGGATACGAGAGTCAATGAGGGTTTTTAAATTCGTGACATCTGACAGCTTTTTAACACGACATAGACCGTCGGGCTACCAAGCGCCGCCTGGTGATAGAAAAAGACTCAAAAACTCTTATTGACCGTTTTCGATACCACTTACACCACCAGATGACGCTTTGTGTGCGTTGGGTCTGCCCCCTAACCTCTATATCAAACACCCTCATTGGCACTATAGTAATACATATTTTATATATTATGTCACCGTAAAATTGTAAAAACTGTTAGATTGTAATATAACTAGTGAAATTGTAAAATGTCAATAGACTTCGGACGCGAATATTCTGCCTATAATTTAACACATTATTTTTCGTTAGATTATAAATATATAGTTTTGAATCTTTCAACATATTTTTACAATCTCATTAGTTATTTTACAATCTAACGGTTTTTACAATTTTACTGTGATACATACATCTAGAAAATTGAACCTCAATTCTCGTATTTAACGTAGTTTCATTTTATATGATTGTACTATAAGTGAAACGACTAGTCATCATAAACTGATTTTTGTGAAGTTTGGACCGATCAGAACGCGTTTGACGCTTACGTTTACGAGAAAACCAGTTTGGCAGTTTTAGCGTATCGGGACTCAATTGTAATTGTATTAGATATTGCATTCGTGAACAATAAACATACTGACGACGACACGGTACGAGGATAGGTACATCATGTAGGTTGTTATCGAAAATGGAAATGCTAGGGGGAGCCCACTGCCTCTCGGACCTCATGCGATCCCGCCGGAGAGATTAAAATTGCATCGAGTTGACCATTATATTTATTTTTTTATTTAATTTGCAGTGGTAGTTTCGTACGGCGAGGTGGCCAGCCCGCTGCGGCGCTCGGGGCCGGAGGACAGGGTGGCGGCGTCCAGCACCTCGCGCACGACGCACGCGCAGCCCACCGCCACCTCCTGAAACGCCCACCTGCTGACCACTATGTCCAGCTCCTTGACGTCGTACCGGACCCGCGTGCTGTCGTACAGCTCCACGCACTCGAAGAAGTACTTGGAGCGGTACAGGCCGTGGCAGCACTCGTCCTCGGGCAGGTTGCGCACGCGGCATACCGCCCGCGGGTCCGGGGCGCACTTCCACATCTTGATGAGGCGCGGCGTGCGCTCCGGGTTCTCGTCGGTGACCGTCATGATGGGGCAGACGGTTTTGTTGTGCACGTCGTCCACGTCGATGGTGCCGAGGCGGGCGCGCGCGGGGGGCGGGCGCAGCGCCGCGAGCGCCGCCAGCGCGCACAGGGCGGTCCGCATGTTTGCCGGCCGGCTGCGGCGTGCCGTTATATAGCGGCACGGCGCGGCGGCGGCGTGAGTAATTCACCTTTATCATTTTTTTTTATGATCCGTACGAAATCTTACCAGTGCAAAACGAATAGCTTAAAATTACAGCCTCCGTGGTCTAGTGGGTAGAGCTTGGCTCTCGACTCGGTCGTGGGTGCGATTCCCGCATTGGAACAAAAAATGTTGTTTCCAAATTTGATTAGGACAATCACCTGATTGTCTGACAAGAAAGATGATCCATGCGTCGGATGGGCATGTAAAAAGTCGGACCTGCGCCTGATCTCTCGTCAGTCGTGTCAGTTATCCGTTCCACTGGGTTACGAGGGTAAAGGAAGAGAGGGTGCTCTTATGTATTGCGCACACACTTAGGCACTATAAAATACTCCTGCGTAACTGCCGGCCACCGTCACCGAAATCGGTGTGGGGAGCTATTATGTTATAAAATTACTTTATACAATTTTAGGTAATAGTTCTATAGGCTGTGATTTTACCGTATGCTCCAATCCGGAACGATTGTAACTATTATCATCACACTAGGATATTTTACGCCGTAGGGGCGCGGGCGGCCGGTATACTCATTGAAATCAAATTATGTAAACGGCAATTTTCTTCTAAATGAAATGCTTGTAATGAATAACGTATTTACTTGGATAAGGATTAATATCATCCTTATCTTATTTTAGTTTTTTGAACACTATGACTAGAAATGAATGAAGTACATCGGTTTTTTATTGTTTTGATATTGTAGTATAACTATGCTGATATATAGATAATAAATTGTATGACTAGCTATTGCACTTTCTTTTTTTAAATATATGCAAGTTGATTTATTTTAGAAAAAAATTGCATAATTTATTTTTTCATCGAATTTTAAACATTTTGGGTATAAAAAAATGTATGAATGCATGAGTGACCAATAATTTTTAAATAATGCTGGTTTTAAGTAGATTTTATAATGGTACAATTCATCATTGTATCTACCATAAATAGTGAATTATTGCTATTAATGTAGAAAGGTAGAAAAATTACTAAAGTGTTCAAAAAACTAAAATAAGCTAAAAAAAAATTGACTTTTCTCTAAAAATAACTTATCTTAGGTACTAATTATGATAGATTTTTTTTGAACGGCCATAAGCTCTACTATAAGACATTTCAGGGTTATCCATTAATTACCGGACACTCTGTATACGTTTGAATGATGTCAACGGAGTTCTCACACTCCAGCGCCGCAGATTTTAACGACTTCACGCTGCGCCACATGTCCCCAGTTTCGGCACTTCGGGTACGGCGACCCACTGCGCAGTAAGCTGCAGTGACGGATTAACCCTTAACCAAATTAAGCAATTGCCTAGGGCATCACGTCTGGTGGGGCACCAGACAGAATAAGCACAAAAAAAATCCGTCCTTAGGGCACATGTCTTACTCTCACGTCACCAAAAATCACATTAAAAAAGTTTCTAGGCCTAATTTGAAAATTGCGCGTTTTATGTTCTTTGGCACGTTCTTTTTAAAAATTAAAAATATTATAAAATGAAAAAAGTAGAAAGATGATACAAGATAGGCTCGATAATTTATTGATATTATATGTCTACGGTCCGATCTGTTAAAAACGTAGACGTCATGGGCGTAGCCAGGGGGGGGGGGGGTTAGGGGTTAACCCCCCTCCCCCCCCCCCCCCCCAAATCGTCCGGCTGGTATATATACAGAGATCTGACCCATATACAGAGGCGTATTTAGAAATTTTGCGCCCCAGGATAATTAAAATATTTTGCCGCTCCATTAACCCTATCTGAAAGATGATTTTTTGAAGTTATTTTAGAAAAAAGAAATCAACAGCCTACAACAGAGCTTTGATACTAATTTGTACTAATTTGTAGAGCTTTGATACTAATTTGTATGTGTTAATGTTAAATGCGTTCAAACTGAGAATGCGAGCAAATGTTTTTTACTCCTTTGCCTGTTAAAATCTTTTTAAACTTTAAACCCTGAAAGACTGTTGTACTAAAAAAAAAACAATAAAATCAATAGCCTAAAACAGGAATCGTGAACCTATGGCACGCGTGCCATCGAATCCTCGAACCACGAAGTATAGATACCTCGAACACGAAGTATACATATATCTATACTTCGTGCCTTGAACGTATAGCACAATATTTTGGGCACGTTACTGATCACAAAATTTTCTAATTATGTACGACGAAAAAAGTGTGAAATAAGTATTATATAACAAACCTAACTTAATTTTGTCATCTATTTTGCAACATCAAAAATTACGCAAATTTTACTTTACCTAATTGAAATTACAAAATCATCATATTTTTTGTCTTTTAGGGTTTCAAGTTTAAACAGATTTAATCTATTAAATAGGAAAAATATATTAAATTATTTAGTACCGATATTCTGTTTCAGCTGGTTAATAGGCAAGCGAACTGATTTTTTTATTGCATAAATGAATAGTACTCTTAAATATGAGTAACTTCTCACAAGAAACCGTATATCAAAAGTCAATATTTTCAAAGGTACAGCGATTTGTATACAAAATTTCGCTCCGCTCCAGTACCAAAAAAATTTTTTTTTTTTGCGAAATTGGTAAACAAAACCTACATCATTAGTTTACTCACATCATATACAAAAACATTCATTATGGTAAGTATGAACTTAAACGCACAAATATCGCAGATATTTACAAATAATATTCCTGCGGCCATATACTTCATATACAAGTGACGTCATTTTTTAGGTCGACTTTAGTATGGAGCGTTTTTAGGAGGCTCGCGAAATATTTTATACAAATCGCTGTACCTTTGAAAATATTGACTTTTTTTTCTTTCTTCTGAGAAGTTACTCATATTTAAGAGTACTATTCATTTATGCAATAAAAAAAATTAGTCCGATTGCCTATTGTATGGTATTTTTCTGAATTTCACCGTTATTTAGTATTTTAGTTTAACGTTTGAACAGATTTTATCCTGTAAAATGAGAAAAAAAATTTGCTCGCTCGCTTCGCTCGCTCGTGTTTAGCATAAAGAACATATTATAAAATTCAGTACCGACGTTCAGCTTTAGGCTATTGAAATTTGTATTTTTTCGCATTACACAGTCTTTCAGGGTTTAAAGCTGAAAGGGGTAAAAACGAAAGAAAAATGAGGGCCCATTATTCTAATGAGTACATGGCTTCTAATAGGTTAAAGACTAGTATTTAATGTACTTTTATTTTTCTTGAACCCCCCCCCCCCCCTCCCGAAACGAAATGGCGCATTTCAATAAATAAATTATGCTTTGGTTTTATAGTTGTCGCAATTACTCCACTTCTAAGGTACGTTACATCTCATCATCTTATTTTACAAAAAAAACTAATGTTTTAGGCGGGCCCACAGGCGTGGATTACTTAGGGTATCAAGTAGTCTTAATCCGTCACTGGTGAGCTGTACCTACACGAGTACACGACTAAGGCTGGGACTATATTATTGAGTTCGGAACCCAGAACGCCGCCGCCGCGCCGGTGAAAATTCGGAGATGTAATAGCCCAGGGCGCTGGTATATAATAGTGGAATTAAAAGAAATAGTAAGTTGTAAGCTAGATTAACAACAACATAATATAACTTCAAAATATATAGTAGGTATATATAAAATATATCATAAAGAATGTACTTTATGGACTACACACAGAGGGGGTCTAAAAAGGCCACTTTAGGTGTTTCATATATTTTTTGCAACTTATACCATTTTACGCATTTCTATTGAAAACTGTCAAAATTGATATTTTCTAATATGACGAAATCAGTTAAACCATTACTATTTTTGTATTAGATTTTTGTATGGAAAAAAAATATATGAAACACCTAAAGTGACCTTTTGAGACTCCCAGGTGTTCTAATATGTATGCATATCTACGCTATGTCACTTTATTTCACCACATTTCACAGCGAAAGTTCCACATCACAAATTCTCGAAAACCGCTTGACTCACAAGATGATATTAACCTGGGTTAATCCGTTCAGATCTTATTTTATCCAAAGGTGCACCCTCACCTGGAGGCTAGAGAATTCGCGTGTAATATAACGTTTGATTCGACTTTGAGCGCCGAGCGGACGGGATCATTACGAGGTGCGCATTGTAATGCTCGGTAATCCTCCTACACAGATGTAATGTTCGGATATGTTAACGTTACATTACACGCGAATGCTCCAGGTGAGGGAGGCGCCTTAACGTGAACAAAAACATTTAATTCAACCAAGTTAATGTGTCTTTGTATTTCTTTATAGCACGGTAAATATACAGTGACATTTAAATCAGTAGCGGTATATAATATGTCACCGTAAAATTGTAAAAACCGTTAGATCGTAAAAATATGTCAAAAGAATCATAACTATATATTTATAATCTAACGAAAAATAGTATGTTAAATTATAGGCAGAATATTCGCGTCCGAAGTCTATCAACATTTTACAATTCAGAACCCAGATGACCAGCTGTTTGGCCTGACTGGTGTTTGGTTTTCAGAACCAGGAAGTCGATTCTGCTAATTAAATCTTACAGTAATACAGTTTCGATGTATCTAATATTGATATGTTAAAACGGCAAAATGGTATTCTCATAAACGTCAAACGCGTTTTGGTTGTTCCAAACTCCAAAATTAGTTTATGATTTTTTATTTATTTATTTATTAAATACCACAATTCAGTTACATTGTTTTTTTAAACTGCCCTGCAAAACTGCTTGCGCAGTTTGACTGCAGGCTACAGTCTCATTAGGTTATATAATACGTCATACTACATAAGTAATTAATAAATTTTAAGCAAGGTCCTTACTCCTTATAAAAGAACATTAAAGTGTCTCTAACAAATACAGATATTTTTAGTAGACCTTTAAACTAACATAAAATGGCTCTTGTCTGATGTTTTCGGGTAGACTATTTAGTAGATATGGCAAGCGTTTTTTAATGTTCTATCACCAAAATAATTATTTAGGTACTCTAGGATATCAAGACGATTTATTGAAAGTAAATTAAAAGTCAGTTTTCTAGGTAGAGAATATCTGCACCGGCTGGACTGAGTGTATTAAAAATGAGTGTATTAAATTTGACTCTCAAGAATCACAATATAATAGGTTTCTTAGACGACAATATCAGAAATGACTAGAAGTACAACCCCTAAAAGGGCTAACATCAACCACCTATAAACCTTTATGAGGAAACTAATCTGATATCTATTTAAATGAAAATCATAAGCCAAAGTATGATTTACATCTATTGAAAACTATTGACAAAATTAAATACAAAGTCGATTTGCCAACAAGGATCGGTGTTAACTAGCGCACGTCTCTCTGCCGATTAATATGTGGACTGTGGTCCGGTCCTTGTCGTCTGAGGTAGGGAAGCGAGGGGTCCTAGTGCTGGTGATTCAGCAGTTTGTTGCTAACACCTGCTTAACAGCCTCCGTGGTCTAGTGGTTAGAGTACTGGCTCTCGACCCAGAGGTCGTGGGTTCTATTCCCGCATTGGAACAACAAATAATGTTGTTTCCAAGTTTGGTCAGGACAATGCAAGCTGATCTCCTGATTGTCTGACAAGAAAGATGATCCATGCGTCGGATGGGCATGTAAAAAGTCGGACCTGCGCCCGATCTCTCGTCAGTCGTATCGGTTATCCGTCCCACTGGATTATGAGAGTGAAGGAAGAGACAGTGCTCTTGTGTACTGCGCACACACTTGAGCACTATAAAATTACTACTGCGTTACTGGCCTGGTTTCAATGGAACCGGCCACCGTCACCGATATCGGTGTGGGAGTTTATTATGTGTACCTAATGTAACTTGTTCACCGATAGAGCCGCTACGAAACCGAACTCCGCGCGGCGCTCCGACTTACGAGGTCCCCGCGCGCGCCGAGCGAACTTACGTAACGAACCTGTGCCTACTCAGCCTACTGCCTTTACCACCGCCGCGAAACCTCCGCCTCCCGCCCCTTCTCCCGCCTCCCGCCTACCAGAACGTTCTAGAAATATCCACAGTTTTCAGAATTTGAATGCGTCAGTTGGCGAGGTATTTGAATTTTGACCATAACGTTCGAATTGCCATACGGCAAAGACTATACTATACTAAGGTGACCAGCGACCTCGATTATAGTTTACCAAAACTCGAATGGACTTTGTAAACATTATAAAAAATAGATAAGATGCATATTTTTTTTTATTGGCTTTTCGAAAAGTACATAACGAGCCAGGAAATATTGTCGTTACAATGGCACATCTACAATCGATCGAAAAACGCTCTGTACAAAAAAATATAGCAGGAGTGACGTAACAGCTGTTGTGTCACGACGAAACTGTATGAAGATAAATACAAAATTGATTAAACTGCGTTTATGCATATCATGTCACAAATAACATAAGGATTTGAACAGTAATTTTCGTTTTGCGATCAAAGTAAAAAAAAACGTTTTTTTTTTAATCCTGTAACTTTTTAATTTAGCAGTAATTAACTGTACTTTTTGCATATTTCGGTCCATATTTATGTTGTCTTTCGTAAAATATAAGAACTTTGATGATTTAAAACAAATGCATGTTCTCTATTGTAGGGTAAATGTCCTGAGCAAGTAATTGTCATATTTATGTGGCTAAAAAGAGTATGGGCATTAAGCCTGTAGTTTTTTTTTAAACAAATATAAATAATATCCAGAGTTTTCTAGAAGACACAAAGTAAAGAACGAATATGTTGCGAGTTCGTCTGGTGATGTATTATGATGTTGATATAAAACGCGTATTAAATATATTGTATTGCATTTAAAAAAGCTTTCACTGAATTAAATAAAACCGGACAAGTGTGAGTCGGAGTCCTTTCCGAGTTCCGTAGCATTATCTATACAACTATTACTACTAATATCTAATAATATTAATATCGATAAAAAAGCGAAAATATCAAATTTCTTTTATTTGGGGGCTTTAAATATTTAATTTTTTTATTATTATTATGCTAGCCTGTTGTGTCCCACTGCTGAGCAAAGGCCATTAAATAATTTCCTTTTTTTTTATTTTAAAAAATATACTCGAAAATGGTCTCGACTTTGTAAAAAAGTCATGTATCAAACCTTCACTTTTATTTTAAAAGACCTAGGGGTCTAAAAAGGCCACTTAGCAGAACATTAGATGAATCATGACACAAATTATAAATTAGCAGAACCTTTTTATTTTATTTTTTAATTTATAGATGCCCATGGATACAAAGTCTTTCCATCGTTTTTAAAACAACAGTATCATATTATTTAATAGCAAATTCAAAATGTTTTATGTATCGAAAAAATATATGAAACACTCAAAGTGACCCTTTTAGACCCCCGTTCAAGGATACCCCATACGATAGGGTAGAAAGAAAAAATATTTTTCATCCCCACTTCACGTGTATGAAGAGCCACCTCTAAAATATAAAATTATTATTATTTTATGATACCAAAACCGAGATCTATACACAATCTATAACTATAGGTACCAAATTTCATCATTTTATGTTCATAATAATTACAGAAGCTAGAAGCGCTGACAGACAGACAGACAGACGGACGGACGGAGTGAAACCATAAGATCCTTGTGTATTACGGAACCCTAAAAAAAGAAAACTACTATTATTAATTTTGTAATTAATAATTTCGATTCCCGTAATATAATTCTTCGCGGTTAAGTATCGGAATTCGTACCTAACCGCCGTAATTGATGGGAACCCGAGAAATCTGATTAACTGATCCTTCCATTCATCCCATGTGCAGTATATTATGTGCAGTAGGAGCCGCGTGTGTGGGGAGGGGGGCGGCCGGCGCGGGCGGCGCGCGTGTGTGCGTAGTGTAGAGCGAGTAGGAAGGTATATAATACACGAGACGGGGACGCCGACCGCAACTCGTAATCTGACGTGTCCCGCGATAGTAATGTCTGCACACGCGATACTCGCGGTCGCGGCGCTGGGCGCGCTGGCCGTGTTTCACGCGCACGCGCTGCCGCACGAGCGCCGCCGCACCGTGGACCTGGCGCAGGTGGTGAACCGCACCGTCTGCCCCATCGAGGTGGTGATCGACGAGGACCCCGCGCGCCTGCCGCGCAAGATCAAGATGATGAAGTGCGCGCACAACTCGCTGCACTGGTGCCGCGCGCAGGGCATCCCGGAGCACGAGTGCTGCGCGCACTACCACGGCAGCCACTACATGGACTGCGTGGAGATGCGGGACACCGTGGTGGTGTTCTACGAGGGCCGCGCCGAGCCCAGCACGTACGAGGTGTCGGTGGGCTGCACGTGCATGATCGGCAACAGCACGGACGCGCCGAGCCTGGCGTCGGGCCCGACGTGACGCCGTCGCCCGCCGCCCGCCGCCGGCCGCCGGCCGCCGCCCTGATCCTCCCGCCCGCCCTGTTGTTACCGTAGTGATAACGTAGAGTAGTGCCGGTGCCGACCGCAACACGGACCGTAGTGACGTTGGAAGCTTTAATCTTTAGACTCCAGTGCCAGTATTCTGTACTTAAAGTATTATGTTGTAGGTTAAGAAACACATCGAAGATGGCAGCTAATAGATATTGTAAGTTTATTTTGTTGTTGCCTCTGTGTTATATATTTTTATTATTTATTAATTTATTATTAATTAAGTAGGAACAATTGTAGGGACCTCTAAAGCAGTGTTCCGTGGACGTTAGTTGGTGTGCCTCGGGAAAATACAGCTAATCTTAAAAACTTATTTTTTGTAAGTAAGGGTAAGAAAAATACTTAAATAAACTAATTTTTTATATGTGGTGTATCTCCAAAAATTATTTTTTTATTTGTGGTGTACCTTCAAATATTTTCGTACCTCGAACCCAAAAAGTTTGCGGAACACTGCTCTAAAGTATTAAGTTTGTAAATATTGAAGGAGTTTGTTAATGTAAAATCGTTGACATAAATATTATTTTAGTACATCATAAATATTGTATAAGTACATTATAGTAATTTATTTCGAATTTTTGTGATAGGTATTAGGTACGGGCTGAATTTAATTTTTTATAGGTACGTGCGTACCAATAAAAAATTAAATTCAGCCCATCCGCGATAATAAAACATTTAACATTCCAGCGCGAAATTTTCGTGGACTTATTTATCTATATATATAAAAATGTTATGTTGGTTTGTGTACGCTTCAAAAACTCAAAAAGTTCTGCACCGATCGAGCTGAAATTTTATCATGATATATAATCCGCAACAAGGATTGTTTTTATCTATTTTTTGCATCAGTGACATATCTGCGACCGCGAAAAAACTATATTTACGCGGGTGGAGCCGCGGGCAACAGCTAGTAATTTATAAATATTAGATGATTGTGGAGGCAGTTTACTCTACCATTGTATTTAATGTCAACGATATGAGTGAATCTCCCCAAATGTTTACCCCAAACTGATTTGTCGCTGAGGCTCGAGAAAATAATTTACGATTAATGATCTCACTCAGTATGTTATTTAATTTTTTATTATTATTTAAGGAATGAATTATTAACAATCTAAGTAGATATAGTGACATTTGTCAAGTATCGATTGAGTCTAGTTTATTGCAGATTATTAAGTCATAATAACGAGAGTTTAAAACTGTTAACATTTGTTCAAAATGTTTGTAAACAGTAGTTAGACACTTTGGCACTAAAATCTCATTTTTTAAATCTTTTTTCTCTTCTTCATCACATAAAGATATCATATTTTGGATTCATGCTCGTAAGAAAATAATAATATTGTATACAATAACTTGTCATAAAATGCGACGGTTGCTACTACTTTTATTTAATTTTATTTTATTGTACGTTGGTTACGTTTGTCTTGTAAATACTCATTTGTAACTTATCATTTTTGTAAATACTTATTTGTATATAAAAAGACAATTTCATACAAAGTAATTTTATAATAAAAAAGTTCATACATAATAACGTATTTGTTTACTTTCACAATACCCATGTTGTATCTGAACTCTAAGGTTTACTATAACGGATAACTCATATAACTCACATGTTGGATAAGTCACACGACAGACGGTATAAGTTATCGGTATTGTTAATATTCGCAGATGATCTAGTATTGCTGTCGGAAAACAGCGGAGAGCTAGAACACATGACTAACTACACTTCTAACATTAAGCAGACAGTCAGGACTAGAGATCAACTTCAGTAAAACAAAGGTGATGACAAACGCGGCAAAAAATGAAATTAAAGTCGACAACAAGTAGAGTATGTCGACTCATATATCTATCTTGGCAAACAAATTTCCCTTACAGAAAATCACAACGAACATGAAGTAGAGAGAAGAGTATATAATATATTATATGGTTGTGCTATATTAATATAAATTTAATACAATTAAATATTATTTACGAAAAATTATATAAAAAAAATTTAAATCTTAAATATATTATAAATTATTGTAATTTTAAACAAAAAAGGCATGAACTCTATTTAATGATAAAATGAATTGCAATACATACTATATTGTGTTATTCATAATTTTATAAAATTTAAATTTATTGCATGATTTTTTATTTTACTGTTAAATTGAATTGAATTAAGTTTACTTATTTTTAATTTTATAAACATTGTGTAAAACGTGAAATAAAAGGCTTTTTATTTATATTTTTATTTATTTATTGTTAATATTTTCATAAGTAAGGGCCTAAGGGGTAGTTTTAGCATTAATTTAGCACCGTAGCATTAGGCAAACGAAGAATTAGATTGTATGAATTACAATAATAATAATAAACTCTATAGACCGTACACACAGTAAAACTTCGATTGTATAAGTATTGTTTAATGCCCCAATACAAAATATCTCAAATGTTCGAGCAACCCCATAATACAAAATCCTTGCAAAGCTTTTAATTTTCTACTCCGTCTACTAAATGGCCCTTCATTTTGGTTGTATTCAAATTTGAGCAACATTTAACATCGAGACGAATAAGGTTTACATGCATAGCATAACTTCGACAAATAAGTAGATTGGAAAATCAAAAGTTTCCAAGTCGATATAATCATGTAATGTTACATAATATGTTACCACTTACCTGTTAGTCGTATATACATACTTCAACGAAGGCCTCAATAGGCCTTTGGGCAATAAAGGAGTTTCGTGCGCCGCCGGTTCTTCTCGCCGGGCTAGTTCCCGAACCGGTGGTGGGCATCGTGTAAAACTGTAGACCGACGTTCAGTAAGTGTATAAAAATACCTATGATAATATATTTGAAAGCGTTTTCCCGTTAAATTTAAACCGATTTAATATCGGATATCGGAGCGGGTAGTGTGAAAACGCTAAAACGGTAAAAATTTATATAACGAGAAGGAAGAACATTTTAATACAAAAAAAAAACTGTTGTGTTAACTTTATTGTCTAATAAAATTTATAGAAACTAAGAAGAAGTATAGTTAATTGCTAGTTTATAATTTTAATAACTGCCCACCCCGATTTCGGTGACGGTGGCCGGTTTCATTGAAACCAGACCAGTTACGCAGTAGTAATTTTTTGTAGTGCCCAAGTGTGTGCACAGTGCACAAGAGCACTCTCTTCTCCTTTACTCTCGAAACCTAGTGAGACGGATGACCGACACGACTGGCGAGAGATCTTGCCGCTGGCGCAAGTCCGATCTTTTACATGCCCATCCGACGCATGGATCACCTTTCTTTGTCACACAATCAGCTGATCAGCCTGTATTATCCAAAACAAACTTGGAAACAACATTTTTTATGTTGCAATGTGGGAATCGAACCCACGACGAGATCCGAGTCGAGAGCTAAGCTCCAAACTACTGACCCACGGAGTCTGTTAATAGGCAAGCGGGCTGATTTCTTTATTATATAAATGAATAGTACTCTTAAATATGAGTAACTTCTCAGAAGAAACCGTATATCAAAAGTTAATATTTTCAAAGGTACAGCGATTTGTATACAAAATTTCGCGGGTCTCGTAAAAACGCTCCATACTAAACTTAACCTACAAGTGACGTCACTTCTCGTCTTCTTCGTCTACCTTAAGGTACATGAAGTATACGGCCTCAGGAATATATTTGTAAATATCTCCGATATTTGTGCGTTTAAGTTCATACTTACCATAATGAATGTTTTTGTATATGATGTAAGTAAACTAATGATGTAGGTTTTGTTTACCAATTTCGCAAAAAAAAATTACAGTCGCATTCCGAGCCATATAGCCAAGTATACTTTAGCACCTCATCTCACCGTGATCGGTATCAAAGAGAATATAATCACTATGTTTGTCGGTATGTCCTGTTTCTAAGCGACTTTTCGTCAACCGAAACGATATAATTTTTAACTGTCAACATTATAATGGTCCTTTCAGAAATAAATAAATTGACATAATATGTTTACGTGTCACAAAATAGTATCAAACGCGCTGTAGTGTGAGTTATTAATATTTTGGTAGTTTGTATTGTTGTTATTTAATTAATTTTATGTATTTAAAAAATATTTTAAAAATTAGAGTATCTTATAAACTTCCTCCACATAGACCTTCTTCCATATCATTTTCTTAAAAATGGGTAAGAAGTTTTCGCTTCACGTTATTGTTATAATATAATGATATCGGTCTTAACAATCAGTTAGTAATAAAGTACATTTCTTCTGTTTTGTAATAAATTTTATTACAGCTTCAACGGGTTTTTTTTTGTATTTAAGAAATTCTTGTTGTTAGCAACAAAGCCTCTACTGGTCAAGTTTTCCCCGCTAAGATGATAGTTTATCCCGTTACAATAGTTAGCACTGCTACGACGTACTATCGTCGTAGCAGTGCTAACGTTATCCCGCTACTATAGTTTACCCCGCTACGTTTATTTCCCAACAAGCAAAATCAGTACTTGAAGTATTCTCCAACACTACTTTTTCTTGTGCTTATAAGATACTTATAGTTTACTACATTGCTGGATTTGGGTGCAGTTATAGGAGCATTGTTTTCTTATAACTCTCTTATAATCAACTTATAGAATGTCAATTAGCCCTATAGTATACTTAAGGAAGCGCAATTATTTCTATAAAGTTCTGAAACTACTCATTTTTAAGTACAAACACTCTTATTAGTATCTGACATAAATATCTTACTAAAGCAATCTTATTTGTAATGCTCTAGTAATATACTTAGTTAAGTTATTAGTTATAAGGACATTTTATAAACTTTGGTTATTGCTTGTGATAAAACGAAATATTGAATATGTAAGTATTCTTCATTCTAATTTATAGTAACTGCATAACGTTAACACTCGTAATAATATATATACGATGTGGGAACTCGACGGGGAAGTCATTTTTATTGTAAATGTGGGCTAAGATTTGATTAATTTTACAACGCGCTTTGAAAACAAGCAGTTATAGTATTTACTGTAAAATAATTTTTCAATGATTTTTACAAACATTCGCCATTTTCTTTAAATACTCTGCGTTGAGTATGTTATAGAACAATTTTAAGTAAATTAGTACTTATATTAGTTTCGATTAAGATACATTTCCTCCATATTTAAACAAGTTTAGGGTCCCTCATGTATTCGGACTACTTACTAATTTTTCAATTTACATTGCTAGAAAACAATTCCATATCTATAATAAACTGATAATAAACTTTTTTCTCAGGACAAATTAGAACAGCTAGAAGTATAATGTTTATTAATTATGTGATTGATCAAGTAGCTTGTAAGGTTGTTTGATTTTATAACGCTCTTATTAAGCACTATTACATTCAAAAGAGTCTTAAACAAGACAGTAACGAGACTAACTTATAATTATCTTCGATAAGAGTGTTATAACATCATCCTTTCTTACAAAATGCTACTATAAGATTTCAAGACTATTTAATCTTTCTGCAGACAATTATAGGATACATATTCCTATTAGTGGTTTATAAGGTAACCTTGTAGTTAACTATAAGATTGAGTAATAAAAACAAATGCTCTTGAGAATATATACGCTTGTGAAATGTTATTATAAGTAAAAAAGTCCTATAACTGTTTTGAAAGTAGTCGTGTAGCAAACTATAAGACTGAGATATAAATCCTAATGCTCTTGAGTATGTTAGAGCTTATCTTATGCTATTATAAGAGACACAGTCTGCACCAATGCCTTAATAAGAACATTATAAGAAGAGGTAGACTTATAATCTTTCGTTATAGGATTACTTTGCTTGTTGGGTTGCCTGCTACGACGATAGTTTACCCCGCTACGATAGTTTCTCTTGCTACGACAATTGTTTATCTCGTTACGATAGTTAACCCCGCTACGTTTATTTGCCTGCTACGACGATAGTTTACACCGCTACGATAGTTAACCCCGCTACGATAGTTTGTCCTGCTACGACGATAGTTAACCCCGCTACGTTAGTTTGCCTGCTACGACGATTGTTTAACCCGTTACGATAGTTAACCTCGCTACGTTAGTTTGTTTGCTACGACGATTGTTTACCCCGCTACGTTAGTTTGCATGCTACGACGATTGTTTATTCCGTTACGTAGAACCCGTAATTTAACCACTAGCAAGTATGAAAAATGTTAGTCATTAAGCTCTTGCTATTTACTTCCTTTCGAAAAAATTTTTAAAATGTTCATTATTAATGGCCATACTCACGGTCCGCCAGCAAGCAGTAACACTTCTTCTTTTTTAAAAGTCTCCTTAGTGAGTCGCCGATTTCAGAGCGTGTTGACGAAAACACTTCCAATGTGAGTTGGTTTTATGAAGAAACAAGGAAACGGCGTATACTAAGTAAGTCTGTTGAATAATCTAGAACCTAGAACAAACACAAACATTTAGGGCTAGTACCACACACCTCACAGCTTTATTTTGTTACTTAGATAAAATTATATAGGTATACAGTTTCAATGAAAGGAGTATCTATTTACAAGACACAGAATAAAAGATTAGAACAGATTTAAAATTAATAGGGCTAGGAATAGAGGAGATGACATCTAAACTACATATTTAACTTCATTAATATACTCAGAAATATTGATGCTTTACTACTTACATCATAATATACAAAAACATGATACACTTTTCCCTAGGCGTGACGTCACAGCTCGGTACGACTTTAGTATGGAGCATTTTCACAAGACTTTTGTAATAAAATCGCTGTAACTTTGAAAATATTGATATTTGATATACTGTTTTTTCTGAGATTTATGAGTACAATTCATTTATGCAATAAAAATATAACTGTCATCTAGCCCATTGTGGGAGCTAATCATATTATTAGGTCTTTACATATGAAATTAGCGTTTTGTCGAACTGGCCACTTTGATCTCAAATATATCATCTTTGGTTAGGAATTTCAATTTCAAATTTATACCGCTATTTACTCATCCATTTGTGTTTCGAAAACCGTAATTCATTTGTTTCTTCCTCTTTTGGTTTTTTCTTTGCGTCACTCTGTTTGCAAAATGGAAAACTTGAAATACCGTATTATTTTCTAGAGAAACGGCTCGAAGGATTAATGATATGTATGGCGGCGGTGTCGCAAAAGAAAACACAGCGCGTTTTTGGTTCCAACGTTTTCGTTTTGGAAATTTCGACCTGCAGAACGAGCCCCGTGGACGGCCGGAGACCAAAGTTGATAATGAAGAATTGAAGGCTACTGTGGAAGCGGATCCACCGCAAACCACATCCGAGTTACCTGCAGGCTGCGGTGTTAGTGATAAAACTGTTTTAATCCACTTGAAGCAAATTGTGAAGGTAAAAAAGCTTGAACGGGATCATGAATTGAGTGCAGCAAACCGACAAACGCGCGTCAATTGCTGCGTTACATTACTCAACCGGCACAATAATGAAGGGATTTTAAATCGAATCATTACCTGTGATGGAAAGTGGATCCTGTACGATAATTGGCAACGCTAATCGCAATGGCTGAAGCTCAACCCTGACGAACTAGACAAAGCCTGCCCCAAGCGAAAATGGACTCAAAAAAAGTTACTTGTGAGCGTTTGGTGGGCTAGTGCCGGTGTCGTTCACTACAGCTTTCTTAAATCTGGCCGGACGATTACAGCAGATGTCTATTGCCAGCAACTGCAAATCATGATGGAAAAGCTAGCTGCTAAACAGCCGAGATTGGTCGAAAAACGAAATAAAAAAACGAAATAACAAATATCTCAAAGACGGTCCAATATAAGCCATACAACCTACTTACCTATTCAGAAATATCCTTTGTGTTGGATCGAAAATTAAGGGCCCTTTTCTTGCGGGTCTCGGCCGCATGCGTGCTGCCCGAATAGGCCGCATTCTATCATAACATGACTTTATGACGCGACGATATTATGAACTTAGGTAGTAGGTACCTACTGCACGAAATAATAATTATAATGAAATATCATTGAAATATCCAAATATCTACCTGATATTAATTTGTTACAAGCTTTTTTCTTTCTTTTTAGGGTTCCGTAATACTTAAGGAACCCTTATAGTTTCGCTCTGTCCGTCCGTCTGTCTGTCTGTCTGTCTGTCTGTCTGTCTGTCTGTCTGTCTGTCCGCGCCTCTAGCTCCTGTAATTATGAATATAAATTGATGCAATTTGGTATAAATAAAAATAGATTGTGTATAGATCACGGTTTCGGGATCATAAAAAAATAATAATTTTATATTTTAGGGGTGGCTCTCCATACATGTGAAGTGGGGATGAAAAATATTTTTTCACTCTACCCCATCGTGTGTGGTATCGTAGAATAGGTCTTTTAAAATAAAGGCAAGGTTTGATACGTTACTTTTATATAAAGTTGACCATTTTCGAGTAATCGGCCTCCCAAGTAGTTTGTAAGTTGGTCCCCCCCCCCCCCTAGCATTTTTAAACTATAGGAGATAGAAACTTGCAAATTTCCATGCTGATAATATATCATGCTAAAAACTCTTTAGGAAAATTATTGTAAACCAAATCGGACAGTAACTTTTGAGGTAATTTAAAAAAATGCACATTACGCGTTTAAAGTTACGGAACCCTCTTTAGACATGTCCTGACATGCTCTTGGTTAGGTTATTAATTTGTATTGTGGTATTTACTTACCTCACAAACATTTAAAAAAAACGTCTTGGTATTAACTTGGTATTCAACTACGAAGTTTGAAAACTTTCCATTTTCGAATGCAAAACTTTTTGTTTTATGATTTAATGACACAGAATACAGAAACCATCCAGATGCCGTTAACACCTTTGAAAGTGAGGCCGTCACAACTACTCCAAATTGAAATGGTTATTCACACATAATATGTTGCCAGTTGCCACAGAATAACGGAATATTTTACCCAACTTTTTTTCAATAAATTTTTATTGAATACCTAATTGTCGTAACATAACAACGCGATTTGTTTTGTAAGTGTAAAGAGTAAAAATTAAAAAGAGCGGGCGGGACTGTATTTCGCCAGGTTTTGCATTTGGACACAGTGCGCTGCATACAAAAGGGTATTTTCCAAGTTTTTGAAAAGTATGTCAAATTGTTCCTAATACCAAAATACATTAGCAGTTTGAACCATTCTTTGTGAATTTCTTTCTTTTCCTTGCAAATTAGCCTAAAAGTTTAAATTAATATTATAGGCGCGAAAACGCTATGAGTTGTCATGACGTTACATTCTTGTAACATTGTAACTGTCAATTTATTTATTTATTGCCTCCAGAGGGCGCTTGACATGTTAAGATCGGCTCCGTGTCTTTTTTTGAATTAAATTAAATAAAGTGAATAAATATAGCACAAATTAGGCTCATAGTGTAAATAAGACTCTAACTATTGTGTGTAAATGTTATCCAAGTGATTCATTCAAGAATGGACAAATAAAGTGCTTAAAAGTATTTGTGACTGCTAACCATAATTTGACTGTGATTTCGACTCTAACCGTGGTTTACTTGTGACTTGGAACTTTTAAATAACCCGTGAGTAATAAACTAAGTGCAATTATACAATAATAAGGAACATTAACAACGAATTAATAAGTCACCAAAGAACAAAGAAAGTACATAACTTATTTCAAACCATTGTGCTGACCAATGACTAAGGATTTATTTAAACCGCTTCAAGGATAATCGCCGCTATTGGTTGATCCTGTCGCAACATCCTGACGTCATTTAACTGCTGGCCAAGAGGAGACACTTCGCAAACTACAACATCTGGTCGATGGTTCGAATCCCAGGACATGAACAATTTTATTTTATTTTTTATGCTGAATAAATTCACTAAAGTCCTGCCTTAAATTTTCTGAGTGCTTAAAATAATTATTGAAAAAAGCATACAACAATAATCAACCACTAATCACTATATATTGCGGTAGCTAGAAGTGCCATCTAGCGGATGTTGTCGACGACAAATCAATAATAAGTGTATTTACTACGTAAACCCTATTTTAGTATCTATAAATTACGATAGAGGGCACTTTTACAACATGGAATACGACTACGTTACAAAAAGGAAACCACGTACTGCCACATCGGATGATGACATCTCAGAATTATATCTCAGCCCTACCACATTTAACATACACTCACTCGGAGAACCATCACCGTTACGTAAAAGTAGTCATAATAATATGCAATCAACTGAACAACATATTCAATCGTTAGAGCAAGAAAATAGGAATTTACAAATGGAAATGACAATCCTTCGAAATGAGTGCATCGAATTGAGAAAGAAGCTTTCGGAAAAGAATTTACAAATTGAAAAACTTGAAAATTTCAACACGCAATCAGTACCGAATAGTCCATGCATAGATAATACAGATATATATTAGTATAGATGCGCAACTCTAAAATTGAAACTGAGTCTTGCAAAAGTTTCGGAATGTCGTTTTTAGATGGCGTTGTACCGTTTTAGTTACTATCAAACCCGCTAGATGGAAGTAGTACCGCCTGATAATTTTTATTGAACTGAATTATGGACAGAAATTAAGTTTTATCGAAAGTCGTAGACACAACAACGACCAAGTTCCTCTTTAATAGTGGGATATAATTGCTGCATAGTAAAATGTTCGCGAGCTCTTATAAATACGCCTTGTGTTAGCGATAGCGCGATGTAGAAGTCGCTTAGTGGTATCTGTTGTGACAATCCGAAAACTTTCAAACTGTTAGTACCGGACAGTCATTTTTAGATGTCTCTGTACTCTGTTAATTTGTGCATGTATGAGAGTTTCACCCCCCTGAGTCCATGCTCGACAGTGGCGTCTGGATGTATCCGTCGTTCACTGACGCTAAATATAAATAAATTACCACATTTAAGAATGAGAACATCCCCAATAAATAATACAATATATAAAAATTCGGAGGATAAAACATTACGTAACTCTGATACTTTTAATTCCAAAACTGTTGTGGGCTTCAGTAACACAGAGGGCGCTACTTGTAGTATCAGGAATAAAATACACATCGTCAGTGATGGACCAGCGCGCGGACCTAATATATATCTGTATTATCTATGGCGCGGACTGGCTTCACAACTACTGAATGACTTTGAACGCCACAAAGACAAGTGTAAGGGATACGAGGTTTTCGGCACTGTAAAACGATTCGCAAGCAGTTGTGAGTTACTTAAATCTTGTGAGCAATTGCATTACACATTAAAATCTAATGATGTAATTATTCTTACAATTGGCTCATACGATAAAAATCCCTATCAACTGTTCGCGCGTTAGCTCCGAACATATGCGAGTTCCTATACGAGCGCGCACGACATCGCTCCTCCGTCTTACTCACACGCACGAGAACGTTCGCGGCGATACCCGACGCGATCCCACTACGCCTACAACCCTACTCGTGGACACTCACATTTTTAATTTGCCTTTTTTATATAGTATTATTTTAACATTTGTAAAACCTGAATATAATCAGTCCAAAGTAATCAGAATTTCATTTATCTCTTATGTACTATCGTACATAAAGTGGCGACCGTGAAAAAAGAAGATTTCTAGATTTTCAGCAAATACAAATTATATCGGATCGAAGTCACTGGAAAGTTCCGGCCATTTTGCCGAGTCATTCTGGGCCAACGAAGAGGCAATATTTCAACTAATAATTGGAATCTATTGGAGATTTATGACAATATCCAACAAAATTAAGGGACTAAGAAGAAGATTTTGGTATTTTCGCCGAAATAAAGTGAGTCCGTTCCTTTTTTATTCACTCATCTCCATATTCATCCACATTCTATATGAGTTTGCAATAATTGTTGAAGCTCGTAAATGCATCTAGGTACATTAATTCATCATTTTTAATCATTTGTTTTCTTTCTAAGCGCCTATTATTGCATATTTGCCTACTTTCGCGGTCTGAAAGTCTAAGACTATTAATTGTCGCTTTCAGACTGTCTATTTTTTGCATTTATGCCTACTTTTGCGACTTGAAAGTCTAAATTCATAATTATCAAACAAGCATTTGCTTTCAATTTGCCTATTTTGCATATTTGTCTACTTTGTGATCTGAAAGTCAAGACCTTATTTGTCGCTTTCAGATTCCCTAAGCCCTTGCATTTATGCCTATTTTTGCGACTTGAAAGTCTAAATTACAATAAAATCGTACCTATTTGCCTACATTCAAATTTATTTAGAATTGCTAAACCAATTTGGCCTAATATTTAAGGTTATTTATGCTTACCTGCGCACGCGCATCAATTCATTATATTGCATTAGAAAATCACTTATCGTATTTCATTTCAATTTGCATTAACAATTAATAATTTTCAAAATAATTTCACATTCCACTATATTTAAATATATTTCACATCCTAAAATTGAATTCTTAGTGATTCAAAAGCTTTGCATATACATATTTCATTCCCTCACTATAGGTACCTACGAGTATAATAACTCGATACTACAAAAGATTGAAACATTCTATTCCAGGGTGACAGCGCGGCGCGTCACAGCTACCTCGCACATCCGAGGGCGCATACGAACTGGAGTGTGCATCGACTGACGCCGGCTGCCTACAGCGCAGTACCTACTGATCCTGCATTCCTGCGTTATCAGTATAGCCAGCTGTTCTATTCATTGAAGCGAGGCCGTATTGTATACATTTATTCTTATAATTAATTTACCTATTCTTTACTTTGCGTGCTAACTTTGTGCAATGGAGGCAACACTTAAAGTTTTAAATGTTAAACGGGCCTCAATCAAAGGTCGCGTTACTAAATTCGCTAATCAAATTAACGACTTAAAAACTAGTTCTAAAATTACACAAACAGATGTCAACATATTAGCACAAAGATTAGTAAAAATTGAGGCTTTATTCGCTGAATTCGATGGTGTGCAAAGTCAAATAGAGGGAATAGACGCAGAGAATTTAAGTAACGAATTGGATACCAGGGAATCTATAGAACTAGCATTTTATACTTCTATAGCTGCCGCTCAGGAACTTATTGAACAAAATTCGATTTCTAAAAAATCATGCCACGATCAAGGTCAAAACAGTTTTATTAGCGCAGATGACGATGACCAGGAGGTCATTGGTTTTCGTTTGCCTATAATTAAAATTAGTAACTTTGATGGTACCTACTATAAATGGCTTGAGTTTAGGGACACGTTTAGCTCGCTAATTCACAACAATTCCAGAATTAAAAACATACACAAATTTCATTATTTAAATTCATATTTGGAAGGTGAAGCTGCTCGAGTCATTAGTAATTTACAAGTAACTAACAGTAATTATCCTGAAGCTTGGAATCTTTTATGCGAACGGTATAACAATGTTAGGCAATTAATAAATAATCATTTAAAACTTTTATTAAATATTGAGCAAGCTCGCGAATCTGACAAGTCACTTAGATTTATGGTTGACCATGTCACAAAAAATTTGCGTGCCCTTAATAATTTAAACCAGCCCACAGAACACTGGGACACATTAATTATATATTTAATTTCTGCAAAGTTAGACAACAATACTCGAATTAAATGGGAGGAATACATTCATGCTAACGTTACTTCTTCAGAGATGCCGTCTCTTGACAATTTTATGACGTTTTTAAAGGCTCGTGCCGATGTACTCGAATCAGTTTTTCGTAACAAACAAGATTGCCAAAATAAAAACGTAAAATCAACTCCTAATTTCTCTCATAATTCTAAACATTTACAAATACCGCATTCAACTAAATCGTTTCTTGCTGAAAAGGCGAATAATTCAAACAGCTCAATTGCTTACAGATGCGTTGTTTGTAGTAAAAATCACCGAATTTATGAGTGTCCACAATTTTTAGATAAATCGGTTGATGATCGGACTGAATTAGTAACTAAATTAAAACTATGTACAAATTGTCTACGCGTCGGACATAATTTACGTGGATGCAGAATCAATGGTTCGTGTAAAATATGTCGCGATCGGCACAGTACACTACTTTGTAGGTCTAAAACGGACTCCGAGCAAACGGAACCAATCGCGATGTCCGCGATGACTTCATCGGAGGTTCTTTTATGTACCGCGCTTATTGAAGTCATCAATCCTACAACAAAAAATTCTATAACTACTAGAGCACTTCTTGACTGTGGTAGTCAGTGTTCATTTATTTCTGCGAAATTAAAACAACAATTAAATTTAAATTCATTCAATTCTAATATTCAAAATGTTATAGGTATAGGTAACACTTCCTTGCAAATCAATACTGAGCGTTGCAATATTACACTAAAATCACGATTAAATTCATTTACAGCTAATATTACATGTTTAGTTATCCCTGAAATAACGGGTAAAATACCTAAATCCTATATTAATATTAAAAATCTAAACTTAAAGTCATTCGAGCTCGCAGACCCCAGCTTTAACAAGCCCGCTGACGTAGGACTACTTATCGGTGCTGATATTTTTTGGGAAATTTTGCTGCCCAATCAGCACTCTATAGGGACCGGAAATCCCATCTTACGGCAGTCAAAATTAGGTTGGCTTATTGCAGGTCCCATGCGCTATACTCATGACACCTATAATAAAAGTAATACTATTCAATGTAATTATTCCAATATTACTCTAGAAAATAGTAATAATCAATTAACAGAATTGCACAATGATCTTAAAAGGTTTTGGGAATTAGAAAGTTTGCCACAAAAATCTTTACTTACACATAAAGAAAGAGATTGTGAAAATCATTTTATACAAAATACTAAACGTACTGCAGACGGGCGTTTTTGCGTTAAGTTACCATTTTCTGAGTCTCCTGAGTGCTTAGGAGATACCTACTTCATGGCTAAAAAACGATTTTCTAACTTAGAACGTAGATTCAAAAAGCAGCCCGAAATTAAATCTGCCTACGTTGATTTCATAAACGAGTACGCTAAACTTGGTCATCTTTCAATTTCAGAAATTGACAAACCTGTAAATGGCTATTTTATCCCTCACCACCCGGTTATCCGCGAGAACAGCGAGTCTACTCGACTTCGTGTTGTTTTCGACGGCTCTGCTCGCACGAAAGAGTCTAACTTATCTATAAATGACATCCTAATGTTAGGCTCGTCTATACAAGACTCTCTTTTTAATATTCTACTTCGATTTCGTCAATACCGATTTGTGTTATGTAGCGATGTAGAGAAAATGTACCGACAAATATGGTTAGAAGAGTCTGATCGTAATTTCCAATTAATCCTTTGGCGTGACGCGGAGGACAAGCCTTTGCAAACTCTGAGACTAAATACGGTCACATATGGTTTAGCGAGTTCTAGTTTCCTTGCAACGCGTTGTCTTTGGCAGGTTGGTGAGGAATGCAACGACTCTATTATAAAAAATATAATACAGAATGATTTTCTGGTCGACGATCTTATAATTGGCCATGATGATGAAAACCAGCTCCGATTTATCCAACAAGCGGTTTCTAAAAATCTTGCTCAGGCAGGTTTCAATTTACGTAAGTACCGCTCTAATTCACCTACACTGTTGCCTTCTAAATCTTTGCAATCCAATGATAATTTGATTGTAAGCGAGACAACTAATACTCTAGGTCTGAGCTGGGATCCTTCGTCGGACATTCTAAAATTTCCAGTCGCTATAGAGTCTCCTAATTCTGTGACTATACGAAGCATACTTTCTACTACTTTCAAATTATTCGACCCCTTGGGCCTCCTATCTTTGTGCACTATCGTTCCCAAAATTTTACTACAGACTCTATGGTCTCTAAAACTTGATTGGGACGAACCAGCCCCTAAAGAGGTTGTCAAATCCTGGAAGACTTTTATCAATGGTCTCCAGTCTATTGCATCCTTGTCTATATCTAGGCCGGTATTAATATCAAACTCTATAAACAACGAAATTCATTGTTTTTGTGATGCTTCACAACGCGCCTATGGTGCCTGTATTTATCTTCATTCGATAAACGCGGAAGGTCAGGTACACGTTAATTTACTTTGCGCTAAATCACGCGTTGCTCCTGCATCTACTCCAACTACTATACCTCGTCTCGAGCTCTCGGGCGCTCTACTTGCAGCTGAGCTTTGCTCTACTGTAACGCAAGCTTTACGTTGCAAATTTACGAGAACGTTTTACTGGACCGATTCCAGTATCGTTTTAGCTTGGTTACGTGTCGGGTCTAAAAATCTAAAAACGTTTGTAGCCAATAGAGTAGCCGCAATTCGGGAACTTACTGAAACTACTTCATGGCATCATATCTCCACTAAAAACAATCCTGCGGATCTTATATCACGCGGTGTAGATCCTAGGGAAGTTGCTAATTGCAATTTGTGGTGGTTTGGACCGGAGTTCCTGTCATCACCGGAGAATGAATGGCCTCTATCACGGTTTCATACTAATATTGAGACGAACGATTTACCAGAGGTTAAAGTTCATTTAATAGAACATAATAATAATAATTTACATAATTCTATTTTTAACATTGAAAAATATTCTAAACTCAAAACTATACAAAACATATTTGCCTACATTAATAGATTTACGTATAATTGTAAAAACTCAAAAAATAAAATTACAGGTCCTTTAACAATTTCAGAACTTGATAAAGGTCTACTAAATCTAATTCATATTTCCCAGTCTGAGTCGTTCTCTAAAGAATTCAACTTGTTAATTAAAGGCAAATCACTAAATCCTAAGTCTAATGTTGCGGCACTTAACCCATTTGTGGATAACGGTATTATTCGAGTAGGTGGTCGCATTCAAGACTCTAACTATAGTTTTGATATGAAACATCCAATGTTACTGAGCTCAAAACATCACTTTACTAAACTGTTATTCGAACACGAACACCGCAAGCTCTTACATGCTGGTCCGCAAGCTCTTTTAGCATCTCTACGAACGCGTTTCTGGCCTATCAATGGTAGGGACTTAGCGCGCCGGACAGTTTTAAATTGTAATGTTTGTAGAAGGTTTAAAGGTGAAATAGCTAAAAATATAATGGGTAATTTACCATCCGACAGAATCACGCCCGATTTCCCTTTTCTTGTTGTTGGAACTGACTTTGCTGGGCCATTTATGATCACGGATCGTAAAGGTCGTGGTTGTAAAATTACAAAATGCTATTTATGCATATTTATTTGTTTTAAGTATAAATGTATACATTTAGAAGCAGTTTCTGAATTATCTAAAGATGCTTTTATATTGTGCCTCCGTCGTTTTATTGCTCGTAGAGGCATTCTACGCAAAATCTATTGCGACAATGGTGGCAATTTTGTAGCGGCTGCTAAAGAAATTAAAGAATTTCTCAATTCTAACGCGAACGCTCTATCTGATTTTGCAACCAAAGAAGGCCTCGAATTTTGCTTTTCCCCAGCATATGCGCCTCACTTCAATGGGTTAATGGAAGCCGGCGTCAAGTCTGCTAAATTTCATTTGGCGCGTATATTAGGCCATACTCATTTAACTTTCGAAGAGCTCTCGACATTGTTCGCTCAGATAGAATCTATCCTTAATAGCCGCCCTTTATCTCCTTTAAGTTCTTCCCCAAATGATCTTTACCCCTTAACCCCGGGCCACTTTTTGATCGGAAGACCGCTGTAGGCGCTACCATCTCCATCTCTACTTGAGACTAATACCAATCGTCTTGACCGTTTCCAGCGAATTGAACAAATTAAGCAACACTTCTGGAATCGCTGGAGCCAAGAATACATCTCCGAGCTACAGGCACGCACCAAATGGCGCATAAGGAAGCGAGATTTGCAAGCTGGTGACATGGTGATATTGAAGGAGGAAACTCCACCCCTGTATTGGCGACTCGGACGGGTGGAGCGAACTTTCCCTGGACCAGATGACGCTACCCGTGTTGCCGACATTACTACTTCCCGAGGTGTAGTCCGCCGCGCTCTCAACCGAGTATGTTGGCTCCCTAATCCTGACGATCAAAGCAAGCCAAAGGTATCTCCAGATACTTGTGAGGAAGCTGTAAAGCTGTGAGCTTTCCAGGGCCGGGTGCATGTTCGCGCGTTAGCTCCGAACATATGCGAGTTCCTATACGAGCGCGCACGACATCGCTCCTCCGTCTTACTCACACGCACGAGAACGTTCGCGGCGATACCCGACGCGATCCCACTACGCCTACAACCCTACTCGTGGACACTCACATTTTTAATTTGCCTTTTTTATATAGTATTATTTTAACATTTGTAAAACCTGAATATAATCAGTCCAAAGTAATCAGAATTTCATTTATCTCTTATGTACTATCGTACATCAACTACTATTTAATCTAAGTAATATACTATATTCATTACGAAATAACAAAGTTTTTCTTACTAATATCAGATATAATAAATATATAAATGAACAAATGATAAACAAACACATAAAAGTATTAATAAATAACTATCCAAACTGTCATCTAATTGATATATATTCCGAATATTATGTAAACGATCAGATAAAATTTATAAAAAAATTAAGTTTTAAAATTTTGGTTGAACTTGAGTTTCTACACATTTCAAAAAATATTTTAAACGTGTCGCCGCACTTCCAAATGCCAGTAGTCAAAAATTATAATTTCTCCTTTAGTCTCGATACTAGCTTAACTAACAATAATGGAGACCAACATAGTTCGCCGCCCAAACGTATTAATCGCACTAATTTAGCTCCGAAAAGGGGTACTATACCGTATTACTTTCAACAACAACAACAGTCAAATAATAATACTCTTTTTCGTTCCTAAGGAATCTCAGTTGACTATATTCCATCAGAACATAGCTGGCGCTATTAATAAAAGCGAAGAAATATATTTTACATTGACTGACCTCTCAAAAAATTTTAAGCCGATAGATATCGTATGCCTAACTGAGACTTTTATTAAGAAAGGTACAGAAAGCGTATTCAAAATACCGGGATATAGATTAGTTTCAACTTATTGCCGTAAATCAAGTAGAGGGGGCTCTTGTATTCTAGTCAAGAAAGACATCGGCTGTAAAGCACTGCCATCAAACCTTTCTTGTGATCTAGATTTTGAATGCTGCGGTATTGAGATGGCTGCACAAAAAATAATAATTTTTTGTATCTACCGAACCCCAACCAGTAACCCATGTGTATTTCTAAAAAATATTGAACATTTACTACTTAAACTATCATCAAACCGCACGAAAAAAATTATACTTTGTGGGGATTGGAATTTAAACACTTTAAAACCTAATAAATTTTGCTCAGACCTTATTAGCATTTTTCAAAATTTTAATATGGAAATGCATGTTAAGCAGCCCACTCGACATGATGCGTGTCTTGACCAGTTTGCGAGTAACATTAAACGAGTTCAATCAAACGTACACTACCTAAATCTCTCTGACCACGAAACTGGTCAAACTCTATCTATTAAAGTTAATAAAATCTATAATCCGACCTATTGGTATGAGCAAGTTAGAGATTTTAATACATCTAATATTAGTAAATTCCTGGATTGTATTTCATCACTAACATTTTCTGAGGTGTACAAAAAAACTACTTTAGAAGAAGCGTTTCAAGAATTTCATAGTTTATTGTCCTTATTTTTTAATTTGTGTTTTCCTATTTTTAAAGTTAAAATAAATAATAAAACAACTGGAGTATGCTCGTGGTTGACCAAAGGCTTGAAGAAATGTTGCATTAAAAAAAGAGTACTTTATCTAAAACATAGACAAATGGGAACAGATAAAAAGAATAACGATAAGAACTACAAAAACTACTCTAAAATACTTAAACAATGCATACTTAAATCTAAACAGTTACAAAATAAAAAAACAAATAGAAAAACATAAAAACAAATGTAAAGCCGTGTGGCAAATAATAAATGAAAACATTAATGACATAAATTTTTCCACAAATATAGATAAAATAATAAATGACAATAAATTGTATACAAATCCCACTGACATTAGTAATTTATTCAATAATTATTTTATTAATATGACTAATACAACTGACTTTAAATTTAATATTAATGACATATCATATACACTGCCTTTAAATGACAACATATCAGAATCAATGTTTTTACGACCAACAGATCCTTTAGAAATATATAAAATTATAAATAGCTTAAACAACACTAAATCGACAGGAATAGATGACATTAACACAAAAATAATAAAAACTGCATCAAAATTATTATCAATGCCTTTGAGTTATATTATTAACATCTCCCTACAAGAAGGGTCTTTTCCTGACAGCCTAAAAAAATCTATTGTTAAACCCCTGCACAAAAAGGGAGATAAAACGGATTTGAACAACTATCGTCCAATCACTTTAATACCGATACTTTCCAAAATTTTCGAGAAGGTCATGTTAATCCGTCTTGAAAATTATGTATCCCGTAAGAATATTTTAACGCAGAATCAATATGGCTTTCGAAAAAATAGCAGCACGGCTTTAGCCTGCTTCAATTTAATTAAAATAATCACAGAATCTTTAAATGACAGAATACCGGTTTGTGCTATATTTCTCGACATGAGCAAGGCGTTCGATCATGTCGATCATGCATTACTGTTGTACAAACTAGAGAAATATGGAATAAGGGGGATTGCCAACAAATGGATTAAATCCTACCTATCTAATCGGTACCAATGCGTAGAAATCAGTAAAATAATAAATAAAGTTAAAGTTTCCGCAAGATCACTCTTTAAATTAAACTTATTCGGTATTCCTCAAGGTAGCCTACTCGGTCCTTTCTTATTTTTACTATACATTAATGATCTTCCTAAAATAACCCAAAACCCAACTATATTATTCGCAGACGACACCACACTTATAGTGAAATGTAAAGACAAGAACACCTTCGAAACTGAATTAAATCTTACTTTACAAAGAATAATAACCTGGCTAGATAATAATAACTTAAAAATAAATATTAATAAGACACAATTAGTACAATTTCAAAATTATAAAAGCAAAAATCTAAATTTGAATATTCGATACGGGAATGCAAATATCTCAGAAGTTGACTCAGTTAAATTTTTAGGACTCATACTTGACAAGAATTGTAATTGGAAATCTCACGTAGAGTACGTGTGTAATAAGCTCGACCGATTCGTTTATGCTTTACGTAGATTACGTCAGACAGTAGGAGCTGAGGCGGCACTAACAGCGTACCATGGCTACGTATCATCGGTTCTCTCATACGGTCTGTTGTTGTGGGGTAATTCGGTAGAGGTCGAAAAAGCATTTCGTGTACAAAAAAAATGCGTGAGAGCTATTTGTGGTGCCTGGTATTTGGAAAGCTGTAGACCGTTATTTAAGAAATTACATCTGTTACCACTAGCCTGTATATACATACGAGAGCTTTGTATGTTTGTTAAAATGCATCCAGAATACTTTAAACTGAATTCGGAGGAGGGACGGAAAAATGAAAGATATAAATTCAAACTTTATCGCCCCTGGTGTAATTTAAATATATATAAAAATAACGCATACATACAGGCTATACATGTATTTAATCAGTTGCCCAATCAATTTAAAGAATTACCATTTATTAAATTCAAAACAAAACTGACATTATGGCTCATGGAAAATTGTTTTTATGATTTAAATGAATTTATGCTATGTAATAAACAATGACTTTTATTTAATAATTATTATTTGATGACTTTATATGACATACTATATTATATATTTAACTAATTTCTATGACCAATACTAAAATTATGTGATTTATAATAATGTATTATTTAATTTGTTGTGATGCTTATGTTCCAAAATTATTAACTTTATGATCATTGTTTATATTTAATTTAATTTTAATCTGTTATTATTGCGATTTATTAATGTTTAATAACTTCCCACACCTTGCATGTTGCGCGCCATTGTGATGGCAGAATGTGAGAAACCTTAGATATAATAGTTTGTAAGACCTTTATGTATACCACATTCATGCAATAAATGATTTGATTGATTGATTGATTGAAGTGTCAAGTGTCAAATTACACTGAAAATGCCAAATCCTAGAATACCTACTATTTACGTTTTTAAATAAATGTTTTAAGCCTATTAATATGTCTTATAAATGGTGCGTAATGCCAAAATGCACTAATACGTCTATTAAAACACCAGGGAAAATCTTTGTGACCATACCAAAGAACACTGAAATGCGGAAAAAGTGGCTATTACTCGCTGACGCATGACGTTAATGATTCGATGCTGGCTATTTTTTATGGAAATCGGGAGGACATTAATAAAAGAAGAAGAAGTACAAGAATATGACGTCACATTCCAATCTCGTGCGTTTTTAGTCACGTGGTCAAACGTGAAAAATTCATAATTTTATTTTTGATATTTTATAAAAATCATACATATTTTTGTGTAAAAAGTTGATTAAATTGGTTTAAATCAGGGTTTCTCAAAGTGGGGTACGCGAACCCCTAGGGGTTCGCCATTCGTCGGTAGGGGGCTCGCGGCAAGATTTACGTAATGGCGGCTTGATGACTCAAGAGTGGATTTTCAGTTTTCACATTGGTCATGATGCAAACGAAATACAGAAATCAACTTGATGCCGAGTCAGAATTAAGGTTAAAACTAATATTAAAAAATATTTCTTTTGACACTGTTTTTGTTTAGTACCTTATATTGAAATAAAAACCTTTTTTTCTTCAACAACCTTGGGGGATATAATTGGTTAGTCAAGGGGTTCGCTGTCATCTGGAAACTTTAACAGGGGTTCGTGGAGCCAAAAGTTTGAGAAACCCTGGTTTAAATTAATGTTTAGTGATAAAATATCAACAATCTGATGTATATTTTCATCATAGGATAATACCCTATTAATGTGATCGAACACTCATTCTGCATGTTCTGTATTCTGTGTTTAATGATAGGTAATTTTTAGTAAATGTCAAGTAGAATTTTATTCTGATCTCGTTCACCTTTATAAATCACTTTTAAAATTTCTAAGCGGTAAGTTAGAAATTTCTTTGTTTTTTTTCTAACTTACACATTCTAACTTAGAATGTGTAAATGTAACAAAAACTAAGAGTTTTTCGGGAACGCGAAAGAGTGACGTTGTGATTTTGTATTTCTTTCAAAAATTTGTAATGTTTTGGTTCTTACTTCGTGTAATATAATACCTATAATATGTATTGTTAGAATATTAATCATTACCTAAATAACCAATGGGTGCAAGTGTGGGCAAGATGTAGTGGCGGCGCTAGACCACGTCATGTGGTTTGTGGACGTCGGCGAAATCAAATTCGCGAGGCCCCCTTCACCTTGCAGTCAAAAAAACCCTTTAAATTAAGTGAGCCAAATTATAAAATAATGTATGAGTAAATGACTTTTATTGTTAATAATCAAATGATAACAAAAAAAATTTACATAAATAGAAAGTAAAATAGTTGGACTTTTCGGCTTTTAGCGTCACTGAAAATCAGCATAATGCGTAGCTAAGACTAGACTAAGGCGCACTTGCGCCAATCCGGGTTAAAGTTAACCCTGGGTTAAAAATCATGTTATCTCTCTCGTTCTTCGTATTTGTGAAAGAGAAAGCATGATATTTTAACCCAAGGTTAACTTTAACCCGGATTAGCGCAAGTGGGCCTTAGACTTAAGACTCTTAAGTTAAGAGTTACCTTTGGTATATACCTACATTGATAACGCTGACAGTCCGTACCTATTTGGCTCATCGTGCTTCTCAAAATTTGAGAAGCACGATGAGCCAAATAGGTACGGATACGTTGATATTTAATATCAATCAAAGAAATTATCAATTCAATTTCAACTTTTCTTCTCTCAGCGGAAGCTGCAGTGTTATTCTCTAAGAACATTTTCATATATCTCGACAGCTGAATCCGCGGCAAGTGTCAAATATCATATAAAAATTTGACACTCACCGCGGATTCAGCTGTCGAGATTTGAAAATGTTCTTAGAGAATAGACAGGCTGTACTGACTGGAACTGTGAGCACGATTCTAAGCTGCGCGTCCACTGCATCGGAATCGGAGCGGACGGAGCGGACGGAGCGTCGGCATTTACAAAATGCCGATGGGGTGCGTCCACTGCATCCGGATTCAGCATCGGCAATTTAGTTATTTTTAATCCGTCAGCCTGAACGTGCACTTGCATTATGGAGGATAGTGACGAGATATATTGTTGTAATCTCAGACCGAATAGGTTGTAATTAGCTTATTTTATCAGAAGAGGAAAAGAGAAACAAGAGGAAACGAAAGATATGGGTTCATAAATCGTAATATAAATTCAAAAAGAATAATTTTTGGAGAATTTCATACATTATATTCTGATTTATTAGAAGATGAAAATAGATTTTTTGGGTACATTCATATGACTCGAAAAAAGTTTTTTGAACTTCACTATATTCTACAATTTTTATTTATTATTTGCCCAATTTCATCCCATATATCGTCTCTCCTCATATTTTTCCACTAAAGTAATGAAAATATCGTCATTCGTCGTGAATAAGTATTTATGTATAGCCGTCGCGTCGTCGCAAACACGTCAGAACTTGAAACGTTCGGAATCCGAATGACGGGTTCACTGCCGATGACGTCATCGACAAAAATACCGGTCGCGGGCGCAGAAATGCCGATCCAGTGGACGCAGTACCATAGAAATCCATACAAAGCAACAAATCCGTCCGCTCCGATTCCGATGCAGTGGACGCGCAGCTCTAATTGTAATGTAAACATTTGGATTTTGGATATAGATACTTCTTCTAAATTATTTTCTAAAATGTATTGGATGATTTTAAATACTACGGATATTTAAAATCATATTAAGTACTAATAAGTAGTAGAAAATAAAAGAAAGGAATTTCCAGTAAAGCTTCTACCACTTTACTGAAGTCTGAATTGACTGACTCATTGACTGCACTAACTATTTATTTGAACTTTGAGTGGACTTTAGACTTTTTCTAAATCGTCAGATTTAGAAATACGATGTTGAACATTTATACGAAAATTCTATTTCCCGCCTTTTTAACTTGACACTGGCAAATGGTTTTATAAGCCTACGCCTTAATATTTAAAATAAATAAAAATATCTATTGTCAATAATTTTGTCAATATCCTATTTCTTTGAGTTGTCAGCATGGATATAGTACCTATGGATAGAAGACTCCGAATTTTGTAATTGCTAAAAAGAACTGTATTACCTTGGTAATAGAGTGTATTTCACAATGCACGTATCATAGAGGCAAATCCGAGCCGAGCGAGATAGCCAGAAGGGAGGCTGTGTGTCTCGTTCTTGCATGTTGCCAACCAGAAAAATGTTGGTATTTATAAAAAGTAACTTGAAAAATCTTAGATAAAACGAGTGTACTTTATTATTATTTTAACAAATGTTTATAACTATATCATATTCTAATTAAAAAAGTTAGAAATAGTCATATAATACTAAATAAAAATGCAGTTTACATTAAATCCTTTTCCTTCTTTTTTTATTAGATGGTATCATTCGCAAGACAATAGTTACGCCATTACACATATTTTATGCTGAACACCGGATAATATTAAAATTGAAAATAGTTTTTATTTCTTACTTCATGTATCTCCGTAACTATGTTTTTATTATTTATTTGATGATTTAACAGTCAAAATGGTAAAAATATTGTGTATATTCTTGTCGAAGTGAAAGTTATGCTGGTTGCAATATTTCGTTTATTAGTAACATTAGTAAGTTAATTGTTAATGTTAATCTAGTTATTCTAGTATAAAAGTGTTAACATTAAAGCAACTGACGTTATTAAGAGTTATAATTGTACTACGTTTTGTTATAAACTAGTCAGTAGCGACCTAGAATCGTAGTAAGTACTGAGAATAAAACGTGTGAAGTCGAGTAAGGCCTTTAATGATAATATAATACAGTTTTTATAGATTTTCCAATACTGAAGAAATGCGACAAAAATGGCTCAATCGTGTTTAAGGTGGTTCGTTTCCTATACAAAAATACAATGGACATTAATTAGGTAATTTCATACTATTACTACATAAATTTATATGCACATCTATTTATTTTGCAATACAATTGTCGCAAAATATATTTAAAATACTTTATTTCACACAGAAGTCACATTTTTATTGAATTTTCGACAAAAAGTGACATTTGTAACTTATGTCACTTTTTGTCGAAAATTCAATAAAAATGTGACTTCTGTGTGAAATAAAGTATTTTAAATATATTTTGCGACAATTGTATTGCAAAATAAATAGATGTGCATATAAATTTATGTAGTAATAGTATGAAATTACCTAATTAATGTCCATTGTATTTTTGTATAGGAAACGAACCACCTTAAGTAAGGCAGAGAATTACATAAAAATCTGTTTCATATTAATGCAGCCGTCACTTCAAACCTTCTTGATTTTACACTATTCAATCTTGTTGACTTTTTAAGCCTCAGCTGTATGTCATTCAGTGTTTCACAATTTGTCTCACAAAGCTTTGCAGTTTGCCACAGCAGAAAATATTATTGTCACCCTACTAGAAAGGGACACACGGCCTCTCTTCCAACCTCTCGCTCGGCTCATTTTTTTGCTCACAGTTCTCGGTCCTGTTGTTAAACTAGGTCCATTGTTGTCAGTTGTCACCATGGACCTAGGAATGATCTGGATAGAAAACTCCACATTTTGTACTTGCTAAAAAGAACTGTATTTTTAAAAAAATAAAGTGCATTTCGTAATGCACGTAACACAGAGGTAAATCCGAGCCGAGCGAAATAGCCTGAAGAGAGGCCGTGTGTCTCGTTCTTGCATGTTGCCAACCAGAAAATGTTGGTGTTTTATGTTTATAAAAAATAACTTGAATAATTTTAGTTAAAACGAGTGTAGGTACTTTATTATTATTTTAACAATTGTTTATTATATAATATAATATTTTCTAATTTAAAAAAATATATAATTATTACCTTAGAGAATCAAACTAAATGGAGTAGCCAATGTCAGGCGCTCCCTGCTGCCAAAGGTACGAGACCGCCGCCGGTCATAACGGTTTATAAAAACTAGTTGCCGTTGCGATACTGACGTAGTCAGCAAATCACAGTGAGGCGGGACGGACCGGAGCTAAAAATGCCGATTTGCTCTGTTTTTTACCCGGATAACAACAGAAGATAATTTAATACGTATGTAGTTATATACTATAGCATATTAAGCGAAATTAAATATTGTAAGTAAACAAAAATTAGTACAGATTATTTATTTGTCTTTTTGAGACAACTCGATTTCGCTGAACGATGCTCAGTGTAAAATATGTTAATATTAAAATTGAAAACAGTTTTTATTTTTTACTTCCTGTATTCTTGTAACTATCTTTTTATTAGGTAATTATTTGATGATTTATCAGTCAAAATGGTGAAAAAAAATGTTGTGTATGTGACATATACACAACATTTTTTGCAACGGAATATTGCAACCAGGATATCTTTTATTTCATCGTATATAATATGTCACCGTAAAATTGTAAAAACCGTTAGATTGTAAAATAACTAACGAGATTGTAAAAATATGTCGAAATATTAAAAACTATTTATTTATAATTTAACGAAGAATAATGTGTTAAATTATAGGCAGTATATTCGCGTCGGAAGTCTATCAACATTTTACAATTTCACTAGTTTTATTACAATCTAACGGTTTTTACAATTTTACGGTGACATATTATATACGATGAAATAAAAGATATCCTGGTTGCAATATTCCGTTCATAAGTAATATAAGTAAGTTAAAATATTGTAATAATTATTTAGTTATTCTAGTATAATATAAGTGTTAACACTAAATCAAGTGACGTTATTTAGAGTTTCATCTGTACTACGTTTTGTTATAAACTAGTGAGTAGCAACTCGCCTACAATTGTAGTGAGTACTGAGAAAAAGACGTGTGTAGTCGAGTAAGGCCCTTAATAATACGTCTGATAATATACTGTTTTTATAGATTTCCCAACAATGAAGAAATGCGACAAAAATGGCTCAATAGTCTTTAAATAAGGCAGAGAATTACATAAAAATCGGTTGTATACAGCCGTCACTTCGAACTTTCATGATTTTACACTATTTAATTTCGTCGACTTTTAAATAACTCAGCTATGAGCTATATGTCATTCAGTGTTTCACTATAGCCAGTATTCTGGCTTTGTAGTTTGTCTCACACAGCAGAAAATATTATTGTCACCCTACTAGAAAGGGACACACGACCTCTCGTCCAACCTCTCGCTCGGCTTGTTTTTTGGCTCACGGTACTAGTCCAGTTAATACTCCTACGTTCATGGTTGTCGCGTCATTGATGTAACGTCAAAACTGAAAACAAATGTCTAAACATGTCAACATAAAACAACACACAAAACAATAACAATTTTTGTATAAAAATGGAATTCTAACAGGAAAACATTGATAAAAATTGTGTAAACTTGTTGACTGTATTAAATATACGATATATTATTTACACGTTCAAACTGCGCAGTTCGCTTTATAATAACTTAACCGGTGTGTTTCAAAAAGTAACTTGTTTCTTTATTATTTGTAATATTTCTGTGTGTGAGATTAAAGAATTTGAATTGAAATAATAGCAGCTTCAACTAGGTACTTAATGTCTAGTCTTACAAGTTTAATACAAAACAATAGTAACATTGTATAATGTGCATTTTTAGATCTGTGTCAGTGTTATATTTAAAAGAACACGAATGTGATGATCATGGCGCCTGCTGCCCGTCGCGAGTGGCTCGAAACATTCATTGAGTTGTACAAGTCGGAGCCGTGTTTGTGGAAAACAAAGTCCACAGAGTATTACGACAGGAACAAAAAGGACGCAGCTTACGAAAAGTTAGCGAAGAAGCTTCAGGAGATAGAGCCAACGGCTAATAGAGAGAGTGTCATTAAAAAAATTAATAATATTCGTTGCACATACAAGAAGGAGCATAACAAGGTCGTAGCGTCTATGGCTTCTTCCAATGAATCTGTGTACGAGCCGAGATTGTGGTACTACTCCCTGTTGAGTTTCCTCGACAACCAGGAGACGCAGAGTATATCACGCTCAGACTCTGACAACACTAATGAGGTTAGTTATATGAATTCTATGTTTAATTAATTTGAAAGGTAAAAAATAACTATCATTATAAAGTCAAGGCAGTTGCGTATGGGTTTGTTAGCAGCTGAAATGTTTGGTTTAGTTAGACACTACAATGTTTATACTTGGTTACATTTAGAAATTTAAAAAAAAGTTTTCTATCATTTCAACATGAATTGTATCTCTATATTATGTCCTTTTGTGTATGTAAATACATAATTTTTAGCAAACATAACTTTATGAGCAGTTATTTAATGAATTTAATAAAACTTATTGTTTCAGAATACTCAAAAAATATTATACATGAGTTCCAGACCAGCAACGGATACTGAACAGAAAGTGAAGGAAGTGGACTGGAACCTCAAGTACCTCGCTCTCAATGGAGGCAGGGAGTCAACCGACACGCTCGTAACTTCAGAAGACTCATTCACATGGCCTCCTCAGTGCACCCCGGGGTCGTCGAATGGCCCCAGTAATTTTCCTCAGCGGTCCACTCCAATGAAGGAGGAGAGACCCGACGTTGTGGGTAAACTAGTGGCACTGAAACTGCGAGATTTGAGTAGAGAACAGGCGCTGCTCGCTGAGAAGATTATAAATGAAACATTGTTTGAGGCGGAGCTGGGGCGGCTGACCACCGAGCACCGGGTGCAGAGCGAGCCTCGCCCGGCCACCTACTGCTCGCTCTGCAACTCTGTGCTCCTCGACTTGCCCGTGCCCGTGTTGGAGTACAGCAACGTCAGCAGCAACTGTACGTTCAACAACATGTAGTCCTCAGACTGTTTCATGGAAAGTAACATGAAACAAAACAAAGTGTGAATCTACATACATGTGTGCCATTATTAAAATTTTGTCTGGTATTATGTTCTAATTCTTAAATTAAAAACAGACTAATCTCTTAGAACCTATGAGGAGATTAGTCGTTTTTTTTTGTTCATAACAAGAGCCAGTGGTGACAAATTATAAGGAATAATATTTTTTTATATTCTTTAATACATTAAGCTTACACATTTTATATAAATAAACTAGCTAAGTATGTATTAAATTATTTAATTTATAAGCTTAAAGCTGACAAATTATTTTATACAATTTCTCTGTATATTTTAAGGATTTATTTTATTTACTCAATATTTATCGTTAGATTACTATTTTTATTTTATTATTATATATTAGAAACTAAGAATTTTTGATAAAAATACATGTTATTGCATGTAAAAACCTTGCCTTACCCTTAGTACCTATTGGATTTTAACTGTTAAACAGTCTTTAAAAATTATATTATATTGAATAATGTTATACAATAGACATGATATTTAAAGAGTGTTTGTGTTTTATTTACTATATGCTATCTTTGTATTTCTTGCTATCCATAGAACTGTTTATTTACTATTAGCTACATTGGTCATATTGGTATTTTTTCTTATACTAAACTAGATGTTGCCCGCGACTTCGTGCGCGCAAAAGGAAATCTTGCGGGAACCGTACATTTTACCGCAATAAAAAGTAGCCTATGTCCTTATCCGTGGTCTACTCCACATCTGTGCCCAATTTCATCAAAATCGCTCCAGTTGTTTCGGAGCCTATTCAATGCAAACAAACAAACTTTACCTCTATTATATTATTATTTAAATTAAATAAATATAAATAGTACAGACAAACATGTTTATAATATGTCGTACATATTTTAATAATCTATACACATAGTAAAATTTGTAACATAATTATCATGGAAGATAAATAAGAAAATCTAATACAGGGATGCTTTAAGAACGATCAGATACAGAAATGAAAACAATGATTTTTCGAATTTTTGTCCATCTGTTTGTCAGTACGTTTGTACGCGCTAATCTCAGAATCTACTGAACGGATTTTAATGAAATTTGGTATGGCAGTAGTTTAGACTTTGGATTAACACATAGGCTACTTGTTATTGCTGAAAAATGTACGGTTCCCGCGATATTTGTTTTTGCGCGTACGAAGTCAACGGCTTAACCGACTTGAATGCGGTTTTCACATATTCGTTTTGGTTTGCTCCACTAATAAATTAGTTTCATTTCAATCGGTCCATAAATATAAAAGTTATGTTAGTCTAAAGAATATAATTATAACATATAAAATGCTATATAATAACCGATCAGTTGAACTGGCTGAAGATTTACGTAGGTATTACAAGTCTAATCATTGATGTATATTAATATCAGGAAGAATAAGTGAGAAGTTCTATAATGGACGTAGCGCAGTAGCGCTAACTCATGTTATGCAACGCCTGTCGTGGATTCAACTAGGATGGGTGACCACAATTCCAAATACTTTGAAATTCAATCTATATGCCTAATATATCATACGCATAGGTACCCAATCTATACGCATAGGTACCCAATCTATACGCATAGGTACCCAATCTATACGCATAGGTACCCATTCTGAGTTGAGAAAAAAACAATGTGGTATTTTCAGAAGCTATTTAGAGTTAAGGGCGACACACGGCAGCTATAATGTATATTAATGTACATTACATTCCGTGATACATTACAGCTGCCGTGTGTGCACTCCTGACGACTTGTATGGAAAGATGTAATGAGATGTGTCGTGCTATAATGTACATATTTACATTATAGCTGCCGTGTGTGAAGCCCTTAAGATTAAGACGGATAACTACAATATATTAATCCTTATCTAGGCTATTACCTATACCTACCTATCTAGGGGATATATATTTTACTCTGCTATTACTATATTGCAGGTATATTTGTCATAGAAGTTTTATGCCACGAACACTCTCCAACACAGGCAAAAGCTAGTAATATAATAAATGACGAGGTCGTGTGGCTCAGTGGTTCAGCGCATTGGTGCTGAAACCGGGGGTCGTGGGTTCGAATCGCGCCGAAGGCACAAAAAGTTTTTCTATGTTCCTGGGCCATTGATGTGTATTATATATGTGTATAATATAATAAAAATCTTAAATATATGTATAGTATAAAAGTAGATATTAAATATACCTACTTCCCGTTTTCTGGTACCTGTAACACAAGTTCTTCGGATACTTAGCACGGGGCCAGATTGACGTGGTGTGAAGCGTCCGTAGATATTATTATTATTAAGTATAACTTCCAACGCGCGCCAGTAACAACTAACAACTAACACACCCATACAAAACACAACACATTACACACAGCACACCTCATCCCGCCAACGCCACTGCTATCAGTATGGCAACATTTGCTCAGTACCGACCACAACAATAGCTAAAGAATAACCTTTTATTGATATTATATTATTAAATACCAGCCACGCACTAGCGTGACGTCATACTGTTATAGCTGATAAACAATAAATAAGTGCTTGTTTACCTAAGCTAACCGCAAAATTTACACTACCTATTTGGTAGCTAATTAGCTATATATGTATTATTATATAACGCACATTATACCTACCTACGTGACAATGCGTAGGCTGGAGTAGTGGGTAGGTACTTTTTAGGTTAGATATAATTAGGTAGTACCTATAGCTAACCTAAAAAGTACCTAACGATGTAGGTACCTAATACTTAGTAAACGCACTCCTAATGAATGTAAAATAGAAGAAGCTAGTACTTTCAGCAAGAATATAATACAGGTAAGTACTTACTACATTTAACACAGGTAAGGTTTTTTTAATTTTTAAGTATTTTCTAACACCTATTTTCCGACCTTCCGAAATAGTGGCTTCTCGGTAAGTCTGGTACCCACTACCTATTACCTACCTACCGTTATATACCAGATAAACACATTTTTATTTTTTTACGTACAATACACAGTTTTTAATTTGATTTATTATATCATTATTAATGTAGGTGAAATAGATAGTCAGTACATAGGTATTAGAATATTCAAAACAATAAACCCAAAGCAATCCAAAGTTAAACTTGACAACGATTTGGATAATTGCATATAGGTACTTACTTTTTCTGTTTTATCTATCAAGTATGTATTAGGTTGGGGAAAAAGTTTCTTCGCATTTTATATAAAAATTCAAAAGGTTTTTTTATAAAGTTTATTTACAAGTGACTAAAGTATATAGGTGCCATTTTGTTCGATAACTTTTTGCCATCTTGTTGGTAGGTACATGATCCCATTGCTATAAAATTTTTGGGGCTTCTGATGAAAAAACTGCGACAAGTGGTTTTGGCAGTCCTCTTGTGATGTCAACCTGACACTGCCTAAGGAATTCTGCAGCGACCGAAACAGGTGGAAATCTGAAGGTGCAAGGTCAGGACTATACGGCGGATGCATTAACACCTCCCAGCCAAACTCCCGTAATTTTTTCTGAGTGGCTAAACATGTGTGAGGTCTAGCGTTATCATGGTGAAAAACCACACCCCTTCTGTTGATTAATTCCGGCCGCTTTCTCTCAACTTTTTGCTTTAATCTCATCAGTTGTTCGCAGTAAGTTCAGAATTGATGGTCCTGCCTGGCGGTAACAGCTCATAATGAATAATGCCCTTCCAATCCCACCACACACACAGCATCACCTTGTTGAGAGTTAACCCGGGTTTCGCCACAGTCTGTGAAGCCTGACCGGCCTTTGACCACGATCTTTTTCGCACGTTCTTGTCGTACGTGATCCACTTTTCATCACCAGTTATCAGCTTCTTCAAAAATGGTTCGGTTTCATTACGTCGTAATAAAGAATCACAAATGAGTACACGGTTCATTAGGTTTCTTTCAGTGAGCTCATGAGGCACCCAAATATCGAGCTTTTTTGTGTAGGTACCCAGATTTTTTCAAATGCGCCAAAACCGTTTTGTGGTCAATCCCCAGTTCTTCAGCTACATCGTAACTACTAATATGCCGATCTTGCTCCACTTTTTCAAAAATGGCAACAGTTTTGTCCGTAACAGGGCGACCAGAGCGACGTGCATCTTTGATATCAAAATTTCCGGATTGAAAACGCTTAAACCAAATTTGCGCTACCTACTCTCACAGATACTGCATAAACATCACAATTTTTTTTCGCGGCTTGTGTTACACTTTTACCTTTTTTGTAATAAAATTTTAAAATGTATCGAAATTCTTCATAAGAATCACTCATTTTAACAATAAGAAAAACAAATGAAAATCTCAAATTTACCTAATTTGAATTTGGAATTGTCTTCTGTAAAATTAAAACTTTTTAATGATACCAAAATCAGCCAGATACAATTGGTATAGCCCAAGATATTTTATGACAAGTTCATACATACTATAATGCGAAAAGACTTTTTCCCCAACCTATTATATACTATATTGAAATAGCCTATAAAACAATAATAATTTATTATTATATCCTTTTCCCTTCTGTTATCGAAATGCGGCAGTGTCGTAGCTCGTAGCACCGGCACCGCTACGGCACAGGCGCGGGGACACAGGGGCGTCAGCGCAGGGGCGGAGTAAGCCCCGCGCCGCCCCCAGCCCGCCGCACAATCTACAAGGAAACTAGCACGAAGGTAGGTCATCATGACTGTCATGCAACATGTCCGCCGCGGAGGTGTGCCGGGAATTCCTCATGACAGCTACAGTTGCCGTGTGCGGTGTGCCGCGGCAGTAGTATTCCGCGCGTCGCGATAATTTCCATATATTTTTTTCTTGTAAAAAATAATAATTCAACATAGCTTGTAGCACACACACGTCGAGTACGTACGTAGCGTTTGAGGCGTCCTAGAGACAAAGTTATGAAACCGGTCGAGCGGCAACTTTGTCGATAGTACCTGACAGGGGTTCCTATAACTCCATTCCTATCGGCTTCCCTTGTCACTTACCTTTAACAAACCTTCATAGAAATCCCTACATAATACATGCTCCGGCTTCCCTATGAAGAAGCAGCCTTCGCCACTGGTACCTGATAGGTACTTTTTACGCGTACCTATTGCAATTAGCGAAAATTAATCGAATATTTGTTTTATTCGAATATTCGACAATTTTATTATTCGAATGTGACTGGGTTCAATATTCGAACATTTCGAATAAAACGAATAAAAAAAATATTTTATTTATTTTTCAAAATATCCCAACAAGCAAAATCAGTACTTGAAGTATTCTTCAACACTACTTTTTCTTGTGCTTATAAGATACTTATAGTTTACTACATTGCTGGATTTGGGTGCAGTTATAGGAACATTGTTTTCTTATAACTATCTTATAATCAACTTATAGAATGTCAATTCAGCCCTATAGTATACTTAAGGAAGCGCAATTACTTCTATAATGTTCTGAGACCACTCATTTTTAAGTACAAACACTCTTATTAATATCTAACATAAATATCTTACTAAAGCAATCTTGTTTATAATGTTCTAGTAATATACTTAGTTAAGTTATTAGTTATAAGTACATTTTATAAACTTTGGTTATTGCTTGTGATAAAACGAAATATTAAATATGTAAGTATTCTTCATTCTAATTTATAGTAGCTGCATAACGTTAACACTCGTAATAATATATATATATATATATATATATATATATATATATATATATATATATATATATATATATATATATATATATATATATATATATATATATATATATATATATATATATATATATATATATATATATATATATATATATATATATATATATATATATATATATATATATATATATATATATATATATATATATATATATATATACGGTGTGGGAACTCGACGGGGAAGTCATTTTTATTGTAAATGTGGGCTAAGATTTGATTAATTTTACAACGCGCTTTGAAAACAAGCAGTTATAGTATTTATTGTGAAATAATATTTCAATGATTTTTATGAACATTCGCCATTTTCTTTAAATACTCTGCATTGAGTATGTTATAGAACAATTTTAAGTAAATTAGTACTTATAGTAGTTTTGATTAAGATACATTGCCTCCATATTTAAACAAGTTTAGGGTTCCTTATGTAATCGGACTACTTACTAATTTTTCAATTTACTTTGCTAGAAAACAATTCCATATCCATAAATAAACTGATAATAAACTATTTTCTCAGGACAAATTAGAACAGCTAGACGTGTAATGTTATAAATAATGTGATTGATCAAGTAGCTTATAGGGTTGTTTGATTTTATAACGCTCTTATTAAGCACTATTACATTTAAGAGTCTTGAACAAGACAATAACGAGACTAACTTATAATTATCTTCGCTAAGAGTGTTATAATATCTTCTTTTCTTACATAATGCTACTATAAGATTTCAAGACTATTTAATCTTTCTGCAGACAATTATAGGATACATATTCCTATTAGTGGTTTATAAGGTTATCTTGTAGTTAACTATAAGATTGAGTAATAAAAACAAATGCTCTTGAGAATATATACGCTTGTGAAATGTTATTATCAGTAAAAAAGTCCTATAACTGTTTTGTAAGTGGTCGTGTAGCAAACTATAAGACTGAGATATAAATCCTAATGCTCTTGAGTATGTTAGACCTTATCTTATGCTATTATAAGAGACACAGTCTGCACCAATGCTTAAATAAGAACATTATAAGAAGAGGTAGACTTATAATCTTTCGTTATAGGATTATTTTGCTTGTTGGGATGTTATTAATAGTAAAAAGAGCTTGTATAAATTTCGTTATTTAATACATCATTTTTATTATTACTATAATTGTCGTCAATGATATCCTAAACAGATTTTACTATACTAGGTACTTGTGAGGGATATTTTTTTATCAAACCAAAATCGACATCTAGACGCAATTTAGCTATATAATAGAAAAGCGGAGAGATAGACAGACGGACAGAGTAAAACGATAAAGGTTTCTTGAAATAAGGAATCCTAAAAACTGAATGTTAAGAAAATATATAAAAAGAAAAATATATAAGTAAGTACCTAGTTGAGTTATTATTACAATAGAGTTCTGTATTATACTGGCCTGTAAAACTTAGTACTTAAGTACCTACAAATCATTCAAAATTTCATATTTTAATCTTTTTAAAATATTGTAACAAGATTTATTAGGTTTTTTTAGGTAATAAATTATATTTATCAGCTATTATTTTTATCTATAAACAAAAAGTAAAATGCTTACTTTCTTATCTTAGCCTTAAAGACTAAATTTACATGTTATATAATATTGCGGTTTTCAATAACTCCTCGGGACTTAACAACAGCTTGGAGCAGGTTTGTCATACTGAAAACGAGGTATTGGAACCGATTTATGCAATATTCTCCCATTCTTCTATCAGGGCGTGTTTTTGTGCTGTAAGGTTACTATCTGTCATGGGATACTCTTCCCAACTTATCTGTCCGGTAGTTGTGGTATAGTATACGGGTATGCGACCCCGGCTTCCCTAGCTATTACTGTCCTATCCTTTGCCCTCCTGGGCGGTAATATCCTACATTCCCTATTTCCCATTCTAACTTACCAATCTTCCTTTCCACACCACCTATCCTTCCCTTTCCCTATCCCTACCCTCTCCACCAATCCGTGTAAACGCAATGGATAATCAAAAATAATTTAATTATCCAAAATGGCGGCGATGTGGTTCGCCACCCATCACGTCTCGTTTCTCGCGGAGGCGAAAAGCGGATCATGGAGATACGCTTGGCTACGTTGAATGTAAGAGGAGGAATGTATGGTAAGAATGAAAGCGGACGAAGCGAAAGAAGTAATTAAGGATCGTAGCAAGTGGAAAGAAGTGGTCTCTGCCTACCCCTACGGGAAAGAGGCGGTCCTGCCTACCCCTACGGGAAAAAGGCGTGATTATATGTATGTATGTATGTATGTATCTATGAATAAATTGATTTGATTTGAAATTGTTTTGAATTTCCTTATAACCTCAGCCTGAGGGAGTAGATTTTCCAATATTATATTTTTTAAGTTCGGTGATGTAACGCCATCTGTCGACGAGTAGGGATTTTAGAAGAGATTTTTAAATTTAAATTTGATATTTAAATAGATCTTAAAATGTATGTACCTACGTTATGTATATAATATTCAATAATTTCTTCTCAACATCATGTCTACAAAATTATGCATATATTTTAAAATTTGTGAATTATTATTATTGTTTAAAAGTTTTTAATAAGAATTTTCTGCTGTACAGAGACATCTATGTAATATGACAGCAAACTGAAAACGTGAAATCGTGAATATTAATTACTAAATTTTATCTTAACTACAACGCTAATCTGTTCAAAAATAAATATCTGCATTCATAATAAATATTTGTGTTCATGATTCTTAAAAAAACTTAACTGACCATTGGTACGTTTATCGTTTCCATATCTCGTAATTAACGTTACCACTGATAGTTTCTTATTAAATCAGTACTTTAAAAATAACTTCACTCCCAAACTAACAAATATTTTCTTGAAACTAGTTAAAATGAATTATAGTAAGTAAAACAAAATAAGCTTTAAAAAATGTAAGATAACATTTTGCACTCGGCGCCAGTTAAACTTAGTTTATTTGGAGTTTATGAGATTACCGGAGGCCCAAGAGAGGTTGGGGATTCGACGTCGGAATCGCTCACCTTCCGGTGATCCATCATCTTGTTTTCTGACCATTTATTAAAAATCTACAGGAAATGTATGTTAACATATAGCTAACTACCCAAAGCAATGCGATTTAGTTGACATTGAAAAAATAGATGTCGCTGCCGTTCTAAGTATAAAACCTCACCAGTCACCAGAGATGTACAAAATACCCTGTATAAAGTATCTGAAATACAAAATGCAAAATACTTTTAAATTGAGTATTTCAGATACCAGATACAAAATACTTTCGAGAATGGTATTTGAAATACTAGATACAAAATACGTATCTTCAAAATACTTCTTATGATACAAATACTTTTGTAAGAAAACAACATTTTATTTTAATTCGCCATACATTTAATGCCTGGTAATACGTGGCCACAAAAATATTTATAGTTATCTAACTAAGTACATCTGTACTTTATGAACATAGGAACAAAAAATAAAACCGGCCAAGTGCGAGTCGGACTCACGCACCGAGGGTTCCGTACAAACTTGTAATAAAAATAATGGTTCACAGTTTATACATAAGGTTTATGTTTATGAAATTTAATGTTTTTTTAGGGTTCCGTAGCCAAATGGCAAAAACGGAACCCTTATGGATTCGTCATGTCAGTCTGTCTGTCTTTCTCTCTGTCCGTCCGTATGTCACAGCCACCATTTTCCGAAACTATAAGAACTATACTGTTGAAACTTGGTAAGTAGATGTATTCTGTGAACCGCATTCAGATTTTCACACAAAAATAAAAAATAAAAATTTTGGGGGTTCCCCATACTTAGAACTGAAACTCAATTTTATTTTTCTTTCAAACCCACACGTGTGGGGTACCCATCTATGGATAGGTCTTCAAAAATGATATTAAGGTTTCTAATATCTATTATTCAACAGTATAGTTTGCGCGAGAGAAGAGAGTAGAAATTACAGGGAGGGAATTACATTTTACCACCTTGGACACTTCCAAGGTGGTAAAATATGCCCCCCTTCCTGTAATTTCTAAAATAAGAGAATGATAATACTAAAAAAAATATGATGTACATCACCATGCAAACTTCCACCGAAAATTGGTTTGAACGAGATATAGTAAGTAGTTTTTTTTTATTAATACGTCATAAATCGTAAACCGCAATTCAACCTTTCATTCAATTAACTCAAACATAAAAATAAAAAAGCGGCCGACAGACAGACAGACATGACGAATCCATAAGGGTTCCGTTTTTTGACATTTGGCTACGGAACCCTAAAAAGCAATAATATTATACATCAAACTCGGGGGATAAAAGATAATTGATTAAATATAACCTAACCTATTGTTCAATGAATTTCCCTAGTGGCGGTTTGCGGAAAATGTCTTTAGTTCAAATTTTCGAAATCTAATAAGTAGTTGTGATTTTAATTGGGGAAATTTAGTTTAGTAAATTTTTAAATTTAGTAAATTTAGTTAGGGACCAACTTACGCACCACATTAGAGAACGATTACTCAAAAATAGTTGATTTTGTAAAAAAAAGTCATGTATTGAACCTTGCCTGTATTTTTAAAGACCTATTCAACGATACCCCATACGATGGGGTAGAATGAAAAAAATTTTTCATCCCCATTTATGTATAGCCACCCCTAAAATATAAAATTATTTTATGACGCCAAAATCGAGATCTATACACAACCTATTCTATAACTATACCAAATTTCATTAATTTCTATTCATAATTACAGAGGCAGGAAGAGCGGACAGACAGACGAACGGACGGACAAAGCGAAACTATAAGAGTTCCTTACCGTAAGGGTTTTGTACGACGGAACCCTAAAAAGAGTCGCTATCTATCAATGTGATGTAGGACTAATAATGAGTAATGACACGTTCAGTTTTACGCGTTTAATTTATAAATGTCTACTAACATAATGTTGCTGAAAAAATACTCAGAGAAAATGTCAAGGAATGTCAATGTCAAGGAATGTGATGTCAATTTTAATTTTAGAGAAATTGACTCCAGAGATATTATTAACACCTTCAAATTACTCAATATTAAAAGTACTACTGATCTCTGGGGTATGTCTATAAAAATTATAAAATCAATAATTGACATCATTGCCCCCTACCTAGCCTTAGTTTTTAATAATTGTATTAAGAAAGGTGTGTTCCCTGACCTAATGAAGCATAGCAAGGTGATGCCTCTTTTCAAGGCTGGGAATAAATCTGACCCAGCCAATTATAGACCAATATCTATACTACCGACTTTCAGTAAAATTTTCGAGAAAATAATATTAAATCAATTGCTAGCTCATTTTAACATAAATAATTTATTACATAGCAATCAATTCGGGTTTACTAAAGGTCGGTCCACAACAGTGAACAGACGCAGGCATCAGTCTTCTATGCAGCATATTTGAGGCCTGGGAGGGATCGCATGATGCACTTGGTGTCTTTTGTGATCTATCCAAGGCTTTCGACTGTGTCGAGCATGCTACGTTGGTCAAAACATTATACCATTATGGTATAAGGGATACGGCACTTAAGCTCTTAAGCTCTTATCTTAAAAATAGAACGCAGAGAGTAGAACTAAATTCTACAAGGTCTAATGGGACCAAAATAGAATTAGGTGTGCCACAAGGGTCCATTTTAGGCCCATTTCTTTTTCTCATCTATATAAATGACCTTCCTTATCTAGTTAAAGATAAGCACGAGATAGTACTTTTTGCTGATGACACTTCACTAATTTTTAATGTGAAGCGACGACAGTCAAATTACGACGAGGTAAATAGTGCTCTCTCGAAAATGGTACACTGGTTTAATGTTAATAATTTACTTTTAAATTCCAATAAAACAAAATGTTTAAAGTTTAGCCTGCCAAATGTTAGGCAGACACAAACCAATGTACTATTAAACGATGAGAAAATGAACCTAGTGGACACCACTGTATTTCTAGGAATAACACTAGATTGTAAATTACAGTGGGGTCCCCATATTAAAGTCAGTGATTTCATTAACGATTGCACACCTTGGGAATAAGATGGCCCCCTGCAAGGCTGCTTTTATTTACTTAAGTATGCTCTATGTACTTATGACTAATGTTATATAGATTAAGTTACAACATTGTAAAAATATTTTTTTTTGAAAAGAACAATTTTCCCATCTTTTTGCTAAAAGGTGGCCCCGTGCGAGTTTCTTACGCCGGTTCTTCTCGCCGGGCTAGTTTCCGAACCGGTGGTAGGCATCATGTAGGACAATTCTATAAGTGTTATTTCATAACCTATATGGAAATAAAAATTTTGAGTTTGAGTTTTAGTTTGAGTTTGAGTTACTAAAAGACTGAAAGTATTTTATCAGAAAAAGTATTTATAAAATACTAAGATACTAAAGAAAAGTATTTAAATACAAGATACAAAATCCTTTCTAAAAAAGTATTTTAAATACAAGATGAAAATACGTATTTTGTATCTTGTATTTGTATTTCAAATACTTGTATCTTAGATAAGTCACATCACTGCCAGTCACCACGTATCACCAGGGGAAGGGGAGGGGTCTAAAAAGTTGTTAAAAACATCACGTGATTAATGGGCGGCTCCTAACTATTTATTAATCTGTGCTTAAGGGCGGAAGCACACGGTGAGTTGCGGCGCCGCGCCGCAGCCGGCTCGCCATACAAATTGCTGCTACTGATGCCGGCCGCTACAAAAATTGTATGGCGGCTGGTTCTTTCGCCGTTATTGATCTTTTTTTAAAAATAAAATACAGCAACCGTAAAGTTAAAAGAAACTAAATATATTTCAACACTTGTTATGCACTTTTAAAATAAAATAAATGTTTGTATGAAATATAATTTATTTAAAAAATATAATTTTAGGTCCAGTCCTCCCCAACATTCCGCACAGTTTCCTTCCACATACATTATATCATATTCTGTACATATATTAAACAATAATAGCAGGGAAACCCAAAAGGGGATTGTTGAAGTAACTCGAGCGCGTCAGATTATTAAATATAAGTACTTTATCATCTTTAAAAAGTTTGAACACCAAAATACATAACTCCTGCAACAGCTACGAGTTACAACGCTCGAGTAACTACACAGTACACACTAGCATCTTGGTCTTCACTTCTACAACGAGAGTGAAACACGAATTTAAGCAGCTATTAAAGTTCAATTTTATAAATCATCACTGATACAAATGAAACGAACATAAAAATATGACGCCTTGAAATAAACACATAGTGTCACAACTCACAATATTCATTTATGTACACACTATACTGTTAACATCTAATTGTCTTATATTTTCTTTCGCATTTCAGTCACAATAAAAACTACTCAAAAATCACACAAAAATGTGTGCGTTAGCAACATAATATTCGAATATGTAATAAGAACAAGATACTATTTAAAACAATCAATCGTAACATTTCAATATTTCCAAATCATTTAACAGTTTCACACTCGCACACCTGTACAGATGTTGAAGCTAACGAACGAGTAACAACTACATAGTACACAGTACACATTAATATATTACGAAACCAAACTATTACATTAAAATATAAAACTTTAGGCACTAGAGGTGTACCCAGCTAGGTGTGAGTTTCTTAACTAGTAATATAACATTTACATGTAGTTTTATTCGTATGGGCAAAAATACTCGAAGGTTTGCACTAGAGGCGCTGTTACTCATACAAATGAAGTCAAACGTGAATACCATAGTAATAGTGAAAAAACTCACACTATACTCTGATCTATGATTCCGGTCAGTAAAATGACATTTCAATGCACTCTACCTTTCTTCGCTTCGTTGTCACTAAAGCTAGTTTGCGCAATTTGATTTAGCAGTATTAAATATGTACGAATTTGGTATGGAAAATAAAACGTGTAACTTAGTACTATTTCAATTTAAGACAATATATTGAGCAAGTCAGCCTTAGTGGAAAAAGAATGATTTGTTGTTGTCATTTGACTGAGAATATCAGAGTATAGGGGTACTATAGTATGTACACTGTACAGTCGCTGTCGCGCGGGCGCGGCGCACGAGGTGCGGACGCGGCGCACGGGGTGCGGGCGCGGCGCACGAGGTGCGGACGCGGCGCACGGGGTGCGGGCGCGGCGCACGAGGTGCGGACGCGGCGCACGAGGTGCGGACGCGGCGCACGGGGTGCGGGCGCGGCGCACGAGGTGCGGACGCGGCGCACGGGGTGCGGGCGTGACGTACGAGGTGCGGGCGCGGCGCTCAGCCCGCGTGCTCGGGGTCGGAGTCCACATTGTCGTCGCCTTCCTCCTCGTCGTTTTGCCCCCCTGTGGTAAAAATAAATATTTAGTATAAACTATATAACTATACAAGATATACTATGTTACTTGTATATTTTTTGAAACAATGATTTTTAACGTGGGTAAGGCATTCTCGAGACAGGCAACTTCCCTTCGGCGCGAGTGGGGTTCGACTCAAAAACAACGTGAAACAACGCTTGCGTCGTTTAGTAGCCCTTAGGTTAAGATGGGGTTAAAAGATCGGCATAGCATTTGTGGCTCCTCTGGTATTGCGGGCGTTTGTGGTCGGCAGACTACGGGACACTCACTGTTTCGGCGCGCGTAGTGGCGACGCGCCGGCGGCGGGCGCTCGTCGGGCGCGTCGGCGAGCAGCGCGGCGCGGTAGGCGGCCAGCGGCGCCCACTCCTCGCCCCACTGCATGCCCGCCGCGCCCAGACGTGACTCCGCGAACTTCAACACCTGTTACATAAGATTGTACTATGTTGAAAAAATGTTTTTTTTTTTTTATTAAACATTGTCATATGCAATAATCTAAATTTCGGTTACGGCCACATAATTTGCATTACTTTGTTAACCGCCATCGATGTGTTCGTTTGTCCGTGGTAAAATAAACGAAAGATCCAATTTTGATGAGTCGTTTTATGTTAAAAAGTTGACATGATCCGAGATAGAGTAAGTCATCATCATCGGCTCGCTTCCTGCTCGGCAATGTCGGGGTTTACTAAAGGTACCTGGCGCTTGTCCTGGCGCAGCAGCTTGCCGCAGAACTCGGTGAGCGGCTCGAGGAACAGCAGGCGAGGCGGCGGCGCGTGCGGCGTGGCGTCCAGCGCGGCGAAGGCCACGCCCGCGCGGTGGAGCGCCGTCAGCGCCTCGCGGTTCTTCACGGCGTCCAGACCGAACATCACCGCGAAGCGCTTCGCCAACTCCTGGAATAAAATTTAGAATGTGTTATTCGCGATACAAGGGAACCTTCTAATATATTTTATGATTTCGATTATCTATTATTTACTAAAAGGTTACTTTACGTTACGCGCCTTAGTCTACTTCTTTTCGCCGGTTTAATTTCCGAACCAATGATAGATCATCATGTAGGCGTTCAGAAAACAGTAACTTCAAAATGAACCATTTTATATATTGTATACCTAATTAAATGAAATTATTGTAGCGTTATTACAAGGATACAAAAGCTTTAAAAACACTACTCTCTTCAAATCCAATTAAAAATCTAAAGACAAAAAGATGAAATTCGACCAAATGAATGTGTCATTGACCATTGTATAATATCCCCTTAGGTATTGCACGGTAATAAGTGACATTAGGTCCTTTACACACTGCGACTTTTAGCAGCGAGTCACAAATGGTCCACCTTTACCTACACAGTTGCGTTACTTTTAGCATGTCTGCAGCAGCGACTGCATGTTGCGCGACTGCATCGATGCTAAAAGTTGCAGTGTGTAAAGGGCCTTAGATCCAAGCGGAGTAAAGCGGTGAGAGGGTGAGGGGGTGACCTTGAGCTCGGCGAACTCGGGCAGCGCGCGGTGGGGGGGCGGGCGCGCCAGCAGCTCGGAGAACAGCGCCTGCATGGCCAGCTGCATGGTCAGCGCGCAGTTCAGCTTGTTCAGCTCGCGCGCCTTGCTCAGCGTCGCCTTGATGATGTCGCCGTAGTCGTTGTAGCACTGTACAAACAAACACATTGGACATTTGTAAAGCGGGGTAGCATCACCCTGAAATATTTCTGTGACACGAGTGACATCCTCACATTATGTAAAATTGTATACTAGCACGACCCACAGTGTTTTACAAACACATAAATGTGATATCTACTTTTTACTCCACTTTCGTTAAGATAAAAAAAGCCCGAGTAGGATTCCCATTTTTCTAGTGTGTCTAAATTATAGAATAAATGTACTATTGAAAATGAGTATTTTTTCTATCCGGTTTTTGGAAAAGAAAACAGCTATTAATAATAACTGCATAATAACGACCAAGTTGAAACTTAACTTGGTCTACATAAATAAAAACATCATAGCATCATGATTTTGTCATGGACTAACTAAACAGAGTTTTCAACTTCGAAGCATTTGCAGAATTTTCATACTGTTGAAGTCATTGACCTCTATAACTCTCTGAATGCTTAGGTCTTCAATGAATACACACTTGAAAATTGGAACTTCTTTCTTTTGATGTAACATTTACGAAACGTAATAAAAACAATGGATATCACTTTTTTGAGTTTTCCAAAACATAAACAAGGCGATCTAATAACTAAATTCTACATAACAAATTCAACATACATAATTAAATTCTACACTGGGAGGAGGGATCTTAGGCATAAGATCGGGACGGTTGGCAATCATCGGAGGCCTATGTTCAGCGGTGGACGGCGATAGGCCGATGATGATGATGAATTGTACACAACATCAGAATGGACGATGGAATATTCACCTTGATGTAGTGTTTGAAGACATCGGCGGCGCGACGCACGGGCGCCACGTTGTACACGATGAGCTTGCAGTACGCGGCCAGGAAGTTGCGCCGCTTGTGAAGCTCCTCGATGCGTCTCTCGTCTTGACCGTCTGCGCACACGCACGAGTTAGTGCCCCGCCCCTGGGCGGACCGCTAGGCGGCGCCACCGGCGACGTCACAATCGGACACCATCGGTGGCACCGCCGAGGTGTCCGAGGTGTCCGTATAGAGCGCGGTGGTCGCGCGCATCGTCCTCCGACCTTTGGAACGCTCCGACTTTTTGTAATTCATTATTATTATTCGGTCTATATCCGCCGTCGAAAAGTCGGACGCCATCGAAGATACGCGGCCGAGTGTTTCGGTCGAAGCAAAATGAGATCCAAGGCTGGGACTATGATGTCCAGAACCCGCGGGCCCGGGAAAATACAGAGCACTGGAAATAGAACTCTGCGCTATACAATAGAGCTGAAAATCGAACACACATGTGTCGAGACAAATGTCAATGTCATATGTGACAGCTAGACACTCGACACTTCGATTTTCAACTCTATTGTATTAGCTCAGAGTTCTATTTTAGGGCCCTGAATTTTCCCGGGTCTGCCGGAATCCGGCGCCGTATAGTCCCAGCCCAAGATACGCGGCCGAGTGTTTCGGTCGAAGCAAAATGAAATCCAATCGGCGCATGCGAGCTACGTTAGTGCAGGAGCGGGAAAATTATCGGCCGAACACAGTGCACGGCCAAACAAAACGACTACGGACCTAAAAGTAGTGCAATACAGAATGATATAACAGAAGGGCATCATGGCATGCGATGCTGAACAGCGGGCACGCAGCTCGGAGTGCGAGCAGGGCTGCCGGGCGGCACGGTTGTCTTGTGGCATAAGACAGTCATGTTGCTAATGGCCGTCGGGTATCTCTGTTTTTTTTTAATGATATGACAGTCAATGTATGAAAACTGTCGAATGCATCGTGGTCGTACCGTACTTGTTTTGTTGTGCGTTAAATATCAATAAATAAAAAGTAAATGTAAATTGTTGCGTCCTTATTTGCCCTGTGCCTTTCGCCCTTTTTGCGAGCGTGCCCATCTAAACCCTGCGGCCCGGCAGCCCCGTCTGTCTGTCTAGCTACAGCCTACAGCGCGGGGCGGGCGCGGGCGGCCCCGGGACAAAATATGCATTACGGCGGCCGCCCGCGCCCGCCGGCCGCGCGCCACTTACCGCAGGGCCGCCGCCGAGCGCCACATGCAACATAACAACACGTTACGCTCGAGGTAATGCATATTTTGTCACCCCTGACTTTTACCCCCCCCCCCTTTAATGGGGCTCAGGAGCCCCTCGATTTCCATCCACACCCCTCGAACCGCCCGCTACCCTCCCCTCTACAACTTTGTCTCCCCTCCCCAGCTTTTTACCACCCTTTTAACTTTTAAAACTGGCGTTAAACAACCGCTCTCCACCCCCACCCCGCCCGCGGTGCCCCGCTACCCTCGCTGACCCGCCGACATGGAAAATAGCATCTCTGACCCGCCCGTCTTTTAAGGTAATTTTAGACTCACACATAATGTTACGTAAAACTTAGAACTATACCGTGCCAATAGAAGTTATTTTAATTTTACAATCGATGTTACTAAAAATGTGTGTAATATTTATTTATAAAAAATGCAATTGAACATTATCACCAATCACAATAATTAATACTTCAATTAGTATCAATTTTAATAAAAAGTAGCTCATTAATATTATTTTGCACAGAATTTGAACGGCCCTAATTAATATCCAAATTGCAGTTATCTTAATATTATATGGAAATAAAATAGTCCACGGCGCGTATATTAATACTCAGTACGCTCGTACCGTTTCTATAGTCTGTAATGATGTATGTATTAATTTCAAATAACCTAACCAAGAGCATGTCAGGACATGTCTAAGGAGGGTTCCGTAACTATAAACGCGTAATATTTCTTTATTTTTTTTAATTACTCCAAAAGTTACTGTCCGATTTGGTTCACAATAATTTTCCTAAAGAGTTTTTAGCATGATCTATCAGCATGGAAATTTGCAAGTTTCTATCTAGTATAGTTTAAAAATGCTAGGGGGGGGACCGACTTACAAACTACTTTGGAGGGCGATTACTCGAAAATGGTCAACTTTATAAAAAAGTAACGTATGAAACCTTGCCTTTATTTAAAAAGACCTATTCTACGATACCCCACACGATGGGGAAAAGTGAAAAAATATATTTCATCCCCACTTCACATGTATGGAGAGCCCCCTACCCCCTTTACCCCTAAAATATATTTTTTTTTTATGATCCTGAAACTGTGATCTATACACAATCTATAACTGCACCAAATTTCATCAATTTATATTCATAATTACAGGAGCTAGAGGTGCGGACAGACAGACAGACAGACGGACAGAGCGAAACTATAAGGGTTCCTTAAGTATTACGGAACCCTAAAAATTATCACAAAGAAACCGGATTACTAAAATTTACATATTGTCATAATAATAATAATATGTATGTAGTCGGTACTAAGTAAGTGTATAATGCGAACGTGTTGGGGACGTACCGTAGTTGTGGTGCACGAAGACCACCTCCTGTATGAAGTCGTTGAGCAGGTCGAACAGCTGCGCGTCGGCCTCCAGCACGGGGCGGGCGGGCGGCGCGGTGGGGGCGGGGGCGGCGGCGGCGGCGGGCGGCGCGAACAGCAGCAGCAGGTCGCACAGGGACACGTAGGCCTCCTCGCGCAGCTCGCCCGCGCCGCCCGCCACGAGCGCCCGGCACGCGCTCGCGTACGCCGTCAGCCGCTCCGCCACGCCCGCGCCGCCGCGCGCCTCCGCCGCCTGCGCCGCCCACAGCAGCGAGTAGAAGCACGCGCGCACGGCGTACACCAGCGCCTGCGCCGGCATCTGCGACGCGCCCGGCTCGGCGGCGCGCGGCAGGTCCTCGAACAGCGACTCCCAGATGTTGGTGTCGTTGAGGTCGTGGCACTGGTACATGATGGACACCTTGCGCAGCGAGTTCACCAGGCTGAAGGTCTCGTCGGCGTCGGGCGTCTCGCCGCCCTCCAGCAGGCTGCGGTAGTCGTCGACGGCCTCGCGGTAGCGCGCCACCACGGCGTCCATGGTGGTGGCGCGCGCCACGTTGCACCGCGAGTACACCGCGCTCCGCTCCGCGCACAGCGCCTCCAGCGTGCGGCCACACTGCTCCAGGACCTCGGCCTCGGTGTGCGCGCCCACGATGTCGCGCAGCTTGTTCAGCAGCAGCGCGAGGTTGGCCTCCTGCCGCTGCGTGGTGTACAACTCGAGATCGAAGTACTGCGGGATAGCCGCGAGGTTGGTGAGCTTCTCGGGGTCGGCGCCGAACTTGTCGAGCAGCGCGGGGAGCGTGACCACGAAGTGCGCCGTCATGCGCGCGCGGTCGTCGCTCACGAGCTTGGCCTGCTCCTTGCTAAGCGCGGTGGCGTGCCGGCGCGCGGCGCCGCGGCCCACGGGCGGCTCGCCGGTGCTGGCCTGGCGCACGCAGCACACCATGAGCTCGATCAGCGAGGACTCCTGGCGGTTGTCGAGCGCCTCCTCTTCGGGCCCGGCCTCCTCGAGCAGCAGGTCGGTCATGCACTCCCAGTCCTTCATCATGGGATTGGAGTCGATGAGCGAGTCGACGAGGTAGGCGCCGTGCTCGTGCAGCTCGGACTCGATGAAGAACTGCACGAGGTCGCGCAGCAGCGGCGTGTTGGGCAGGCGCGTCTTGCCGCGGCGAGTGCGTGCGGGCGGCGGCGCGGGCGCGTCGCAGCGGAACAGACGCACGTTGAGGAACTCGCCGGCGGCGGCGGCCACGCTGCGCCACGACGAGTACACGAGCTCGTACACGTTCTCGCAGTCCTTGTCGGTGAGCACGTCGGGGTGCATCTTGAGGATGGCGATGACGAGGCGCACGGCGTGGACGGCCACCTCGGTCTCCTTGTCCAGCGTCATGGACACGATGCGGTCCTTGAACTTGGACGTGAACAACTCCAGCTTGCCCTTGAGCTCGTCGCACTCGTAGAGCGGCTGCAGCGCGCGCAGGCAGCGCAGGCGCACCTCGCCAACCTTGTCGTGCAGCGTCCATCCGATGTACTTTAGGTAGAGGTCGTCAAGGAAGTGCGAGGGGAACTTCTCCATCCAGATCCCGATCTCGGCCATGGTGATGGCGCGGATGTCGGGCAGCGTGTCGCGGTAGCGGTGCACGAACACGGACTTGAACATGTAGGACAGCATATTCTTGATCTCCTCCATGTTCTCCTCCAGCTCCTGGCGCTTGGCCACGAGCACCTCCAGACGGTCGCTGGCGCGCTTGTCCCGCGCCTTCAGCCGCTCCGCCTCGTACTGGCGCAGGCAGTTGTCGCAGTTGACGCTCGTCAGCAGCGCCACGTCCACTAGCGCCGTCATCAGCTTCATCACTGCGAACACGAGCTCAGTTATAACACCTGCTGCCTACATTGGATTATTCACACGACAATTTCTTGTTTGCTATAATAGGCAAGCGGACTGATTTTTTTTAATTGCATAAATGAATAGTACTCCTAAATATGAGTAACTTCTCAGAAGAAACCATATATCAAAAGTCAATATTTTCAAAGGTACAGCGATTTGTATAAAAAATTTCGCGAGTCTAGCAAAAACGCTCCATTCTAAACTTAACCTACAAGTGACGTTACTTGTAAGTTGTAGGTTAAGGTGTATGAAGTATACAGCCGCAGGAATATTTTTGTAAATATCTCTGATATTTGTGCGTTTAAGTTCATACTTACGATAATGAATGTTTTTGTATATGATGTGAGTAAACTAATGATGTAGGTTTTGTTTACCAATTTCGCAAAAACAAAAATTTTTTTGGTACTTTTTAGATGTATTTAATAGGCTTGTGTCCTAAAATGTAATTAGTGATTGATTCGTTCCTTTATCAGATGTTAAACCGAAAAAGCTGAATTTTTCTTCAAAAATCGATCAGCAACATTACTAATTTTTAAAAACCCATTTGAATTTGACGCGAAAACGCTGTAAACTATCATGACGGTTGAGTGACGTCACGAAGTGCACAACAAAACAAACCGTGAATGACGTCTGGTCTGATGTACCTATTTTTATATATAATTTATTTTGTTATATTTTATTTAAAAATGAATTCTACGTTTTACAAGTATTGTGTAGTGCCCAAATGTAATGACACCGAAAATTTGCTGAATTTGCTTTACTAAATATAATATTTGGCAAAACTGGTCAACTTGAAGCTCTAAACGCAAAAATCAAAAAGATTTTACTCGGTTATAGGCACAAAGTTTGACGTTTTATGTTGTATTTACTACCAAAACGTCAACAACAACAATGGCGGACGCACTGTGTGACGTAATGCTTTCCGATTGCTGTTCACTGTCACAAGAATAAATTGATTATTTATAGATTTAAACCCCTGAAAATAACATTAATCTTAACTTTTTATATTGAAAAATATACTTCATTGAAATCTACAAATAATAATGAATCTATGTACTACAATCACACTGTTTTATTCTTAGTGGACACAAGCCTATTAGTAAATTACACATAAAATAATATATTTTTTTACATTTACCAAGTAGTAATGGTAGGATATTTCAGATGTAGTCCAATCCCCTATTATTCTAAACAATAATTTCTATTAACTTATTATATTTGATACAGAATTACACTAAGATTACTCGACACAAACACCCGTATATATGACTAGCTGACTTTATTGAGTGGTAAACATTTTTACTTGTGATGAAATTATGATTGTGGTTTGGTTAATACTAAAGATTCAGTTAGAAAAACCAATTTGGTGCTTCATGGCATGAACTCGTCTTGGGAACTCTGAACAATATTACTAAAAGTGCCTGTCTAAAAGAATGGAATATTTGGGAAACTATTATTATTATAGCATTTTGTTCCAAACTGATTTGCTTTCTTTGTTGTTTGATATTATGTCCCTCAGTTCGGTGTGCCTTTTGGCATATGCCTTGCTAATTTCGCAAATATTTGCGAAATTAGCAAGATGCAAAGAATAGGAAAATATAACATAAAAAAGAGAAAGCATTCACCCACTAAGTCACCAAGCATTCCTCATAACCATGAGAGAAAAGAAAATAAACAACCTAAGAAAATCAACAAAACTGATGCTTTTTCTTATATGCGATCCAGGTCCTTTTCCATTTTGGAGAAAAACAATAGCAACTATAAACTAAATCCCCCAATCCTGCTAGTCCCCGTGGGGGAGTAGACCACCACCCTCTTGTCTTAAACCTAAATTTAAATATTACAAGACACGAAACATCCACCATAACAAGACAAGAAAAAGAACACAAATTAATGATAGCAACAAGATGACGCGACGACATACGTCTAACTATTGGGCCTTATTGGACCAGAGTAGCCAAAGACAGATCAGTGGGAGACAGATGGAGGAGGCCTATGCCAGAAGGCACACCGAAATATATAATATATTATAACAACAATATTATACAAAAACAAATTCGGAAAGGGCTACATAAATAAATAATACTGAGTGCTATGCATTGATTTAATATACTCTCTATGGTTTATTTCCTGACTGCCAAAAGGACCTTAGTCATCAGGGTTATATTTTAACTGCAAATTTTTATTTAGGTACTTTAAAAATTTATGTGTGCTAATACATGCCGATTTGGCTATTTTTACGGGTTTCAAATGAGATAAGTAAAAATGTTTACTAACACTATGGCCTGTTGACCGAAATAAAAACATTTTTTTTTTTTTTTCATCATTCCAAAAACAAATTCGGAAAAGGACTAAAATAAAAAATAAATATTTAGCATCAAAATCACGAAATGTTAAAGACCTCAAATAAGCTATAATTCTTCCATTCACTATTACCAGAACATTTGAAGAATGTTATGCCTGGTTTCTGAAATGAATTAGTTGGTAGTGTATGTAATTATGTATTCAATGGTAATAATAATAATAATAATAATAATAATATCTATGGACGCTTCACACCACGTCAATCTGATCCCGTGGTAAGTTCTCGAAGAACTTGTGTTACGGGTACCAGACAACGGAAATATATTTAATATTTTTATACTATACACATATTTAAGATTTTTATTATATAATACACATATTTAATACACATCCATGACCCAGGAACACAGAAAAACTTTTTATTCCTTCGGCGGGATTTGAACCCGCGACCCCCGGCTTGAGCAATAACAAGCTCAACCAACTGAGCCACAGAGGTCGTCGAATGGTGCTTTTGTTACTAGTTAGCAGTAATGTATTAAAAGTGCTATAAATAAACTTCCAACATACATAAGACTTTTTAAGACAGACAGAAGATTTAGTAAAATATACAATATCCCTAGACTTTCTTGATGAATGCAATACTCAACTTACCAGCTAAAGTGGCAGTGTGTCGGAACGCTCTCACTTGGGAGTCAGACAACCCCGTCAGCAGGGATATGATGTTGTCCATCAGGTACTGGTCGTAGATGATGGAGTATTGACACATCTTCACCAGGGTCTGTATGAACTCGCAGAAGTTGGAACGGAACTTCTTCCATGTTTGCCCTGACATGATGAGGGGATATTCACCACTTTCCTGAAAACCACAAATGCGTCTTGTGATTTACATAGTTCATTCTTTCTAAGAGATGGACACTCAAAAAAACATTTTCATTTCAGGCTTAGCTCATAGTACAATAGAAAAAAACTAGTTATATAATGTTTAAAAACTTTTTATTTAATAAACACTGTTTTACAAAAAAAAAAACCTAACCAAGAGCATGTCAGGACATGTCTAAGGAGGGTTCCGTAACTATAAACGCGTAATATGCTTTTTTTTAATTACTCCAAAAGTTACTGTCCGATTTGGTTCACAATAATTTTCCTAAAGAGTTTTTAGCATGATCTATCAGCATGGAAATTTGCAAGTTTCTATCTCCTATAGTTTAAAAATGCTAGGGGGGGGACCAACTTACAAACTACTTTGGAGGCCGATTACTCGAAAATGGTCAATTTTATCAAAAAGTAACATATGAAACCTTGCCTTTATTTTAAAAGACCTATTATACGATACCCCACACAATGGGGTAGAGTGACAAAATTTTTTTCATCCCCACTTCACATGTATGGAGAGCCACCCCTAAAATATAAAATTATAATTTTTTATGATCCCGAAACCGTGATCTATACACAATCTATAACTGCACCAAATTTCATCAATTTATATTCATAATTACAGGAGCTAGAGGCGTGGACAGACAGACAGACAGACAGACAGACAGACGGACAGAGCAAAACTATAAGGGTTCCTTAAGTATTACGGAACCCTAAAAATTGCATGCCTTATGATTAAATGCAAAATGTTTAAGTACCTACTTTATACCTGTACTAGCATTAATTGCCCGTGACATCGCCTGCATGAAATTAGATTTTAAACTTTCTTTCCCTATTCTAGCCCCTTGTGGGTTGAATTTTGAAAAATCCTTCCCTATTGGATGCCTACGTCATATGAGATGTGTGCAAATTTTAATTTTTCCAGCCTAAAGGGTTTGACCTGCGCTGATACATCAGTCAATCAGCTTTCCCCTTTACATATATATAGATAGATTATGGGATCATAAAATAGGGAAAATACTAGTGTCCGACCGAAAGTTCGGTTTCGGCCGAGTTTCGGCCAAAAATCAAGTTTCGGCGGCAGTTTCGGTTTCGGCCAAAAGTGGCCGAAACTTTTGCCGAAACCGAAACTGATTTCGGAAGTTGTCGTGCACGCTCGCCTAACTTCGTTTCTTGCGGCAACGCTTTGGCGGACGCTGGCGGCCCTGTTCGGGAATTGTCGTGCGCCGCAGTGTTTTAGAAATCCTCAAAATCGGACATTTCTAAACTAAGCCCATAGATTTATGGCGTCTTGTATTCCAAACTTAAGAGTAGAAGGTCAAGTAGAAAATTCCTTAAAATACTGAAATTTGGTGCATTTTATCCATTATTCTGCATTAATTAGGGCATGAAATGGAAACACGGTATATTAATTTTGTTGTAATCATTTATTTAATATAATATAAAAAAAATATTAAGTAATTATATTTCAAACACTTCACATTTTTCATTTACAATCTGGGTTTCAGCAATTGCCTAAGTAGGGTGGACCCCTTCCCGCGCTACATACAACCTTTCATCGGAGTTTGCGAATTTTTTATTTTTGTAAAATCTATGGTACCTATGTGAAACTTTGCTATTAAAATAGGTCAGGGGCTAATTAAAAATAAAAGAATGCTTATTTCTCCCGTTCCTAGTTAGATTGGCAATTGAAAAAAATCCTGTACAAAGAAACTATGACAAAGTATGGTTTAGTATAAAAAACAATTGCGGAAACAACTTAGTATCGAAGAAAAAAAATCAAGTTTGAAAAGTGAAAAAAATTAAATATCTTTAAAAGTACTCAAGTGGCAGAAACGTAATAAAGTATAATAAATGCGCATCTAACTGGTGTATCGAACAAAGTATATAACAAGTTTACAACGCCTCGCAATTGACGTAATAAATTAATTTTATGAATCGATGACTTGAAAAAATGCCCATACTTCAAATTATTTATCTCAAAAACTAAGTAGAATTGGCACACGGGTGTTCTACTCTTAAGTTTGAAATACAAGACGCCATCGGCCTCTGGGCTTAGTTTAGAAATGTCCGATTTTGAGGATTTCTAAAACACTGTGCGCCGTTCGGATAGCTCAGTAGCAACACAACTTAGTCAGCGCGTTATCGCCCGACGCAAACATTCTTTAGAGGTTGTTTTGATGGAACTGATTACATATAAGTTTTTGTTTCGTTTATTTTATTTTTGTACTTGAATGATTTATATAGTTAAATATTGAGTTACTAACTTTGTTTTGTTGTTACTAACAAATCAAGTCACATGTAAAAAAGAGATTGTAAATGAAAAATGTGAAGTGTTTAAAATATAATTAATATTTTTTTAATATTATATTAAATAAATGACTACAACAAAATTAATATACCGTGTTTCCATTTCATACCCTAATTAATGCAGAATAATGGATAAAATGCACCAAATTTCAGTATTTTAAGGAATTTTCTACTTGAACACGTGAGTTTCGGTTTCGGTTTCGGTTTCGGCCGAAACTGAAGCCACGGCCGAATATTCGGTTTCAGTTTCGGTTTCGGCCGGAAAACCAGTTTCGGTCGGACTCTAGAAAATACACATTTTAAGACTCTTTCCAAAACTGTCACCCTCTTTTTTTTTAGATAATCTTACAGCTGGATTACAAATAATATAGTTTTGACTTATCACAGGAAGGCCAAGTATAAGTTTTCACAGATAAAATTAAGGTATAGCATAAAGACTTATCCTCTCGGGCGTCGGACTATCAAAATTTCAAAAGCCGTACGGTGTCAACGGGTCCGGCATCCGGCACTGAAGGCGTTCGCGCGGTTACTCCGGTTCCGGTTTTTCAAGATTATATTAATCAATTGATTTTAAAACTATTGCATGTTATATATATTTAGAAAATAGAATAAATTCCTTATATGATAATGTAACTGGAATTTAAAAAAAACTTAACGAATAAAAGCAATCTTGATGTGAACACAAAAGAATTGTTTTTTTTTTCCAATTCTTAGTTTTTAAACTCAATAAAAAACATATTTAATTTAATTTTGCGTTAATTACATTCTGTGGATATATTGTTCATATTATTTAATAACAAAACAGGCCAATGTAAAAAAAATCCTTGAGCGTTACGCGGTATTATACGCCAGAAGGCACCCGCGCTTGTTTTTCGATTTTTATTATTGAATTGTTAGTAAAACCTTGGCACATTATACATTTTTAGAAATTAGAAGAATCGTTCTACACAATGAAAAAAAAAATTAAAAGAAATATAAACTACATAATGCAAAATATCAAACATGATTTCACTGGAAATGAATTTTTTGATGTTGGTTTTTGAAGCTAAATTATGGCGAAAATTTATATCACACGCATACGAAAGTTTTTATTTAATTAAATAATACGTGTTCAAATAACGATATATATAAAAAAAATCGTGATTTGTGGAGTGGAGTGAAATTGGTGTCAAATTTCTTTACTCTGAGACAAACAATTATTTATTTTATTATTGAGTACAACAGCAAAGACAAAAAACTATAACAGCTTTGTTTTATCCCTGTACTAAGTAAATAAATTTCAATCACAGATAAAAATCCAGATATTTACAAATGAGAATAAACAGAAAATATAGCAATAAAAATGGGCAAATGTGCCGGCCGACGCCCATTGGGGTTGTTTTTATTTGTATTTATGTGCCGCGCGACGCCCCAGCGGTTAAAGAAGGATGATGATCTTAAATATGCCATAACTTACAAAAAAATGAGTTTACTTTCCAGTTTTCAATTTGTATATTATTTATATTCCAGTATAATAGAAACACTATAATTCTAGCAAACTTTCATGTAGAAGTCATTTTGTAGACTGTTCTATTAAATAATAATATGTAGAGCAATTAAAGACAAGGTTAAAAAATACAACAAATTTCAGGACAAAGTCCATAAAAATTGCCAACCTCATCAAACTCCTGCGTCATCTTCTTGATGATGAGAGTGTGGTCCATCTGTGCCATGTCTGGGGTGACCTTGCCCCGACACCCTGATGAATTGATGAAGAACTGCATCAGCTGCACCAGGGCGCTCTCGCGGTTAGTCTTGTACTCCTCTATCCACATGTCCACAACTTGCTGTAGGATTCAGTTCAATTTAGTGTGACAACTCTATCGCTCTGTTGTTATTCAATTATACAGAGTTATATTATGTGTCTTTTAAACATGTTTATTGATGTTGTAGAACAATAAACAGAGAATTCTGCTGAGGAATGGATATTTTTGCAGAAGGAACTAATGATTTGACCCAAAATATGAACAGTAAAAAATAATTGGTATTCACAACTTACACTTATGGCAGTCTTATTGAAACGGAGTATGTTGTATAGACTGTTTTCATCATCTCCAGGCAGCAGCACCGGTGGCGGCGAGTACGCAGGCGGCGGCGCTGCGCCCCGCCCGCGCCCGCGGCCTCGGCCTCCGCGACCTCGCCTGCGCAGCGGCGGCGGCGGCGGGGACTCCGCCAGGCGCCCCACGTATCCCCCGTCCCCGCCTCTGCCCCTGCTTCGCGTGATACGCTTCGTAGGGGCCGGGGACGGAGTCCGAGGATCATCTTCGTGGTGTTCCTCGGGCTCCTCACGAGCTGGTTCCATCATCGTGGAATTGGCGACCGCCCCGACATTGAATCCTGAGTAGTTTACATTGGGGATTTCGGGCTCGTGAACCGATTGGCCTCCATAATCGGTCATGGGGGTCGCCGGAGTCATCGGGTTCACGTACTCCGGCGGAGGATCATCCATTCGGATACGTTTCCCGCCACGACGATGCATTGTGGCCGATTTATACTAAACCTTTCACGTAAACAAAAAACTACACTGTTTCACCGCACTAATTTAACATCACATTTTTATTTAAGTATTTGAGTAGCTAGTAAGTACAGAAGAAAGTTACGATCGATCAATAAAAAATTTCGGACACAGAAATGTATGCAAACGACAATCGACGCGCAACTACAGTGTTGCCATTTCACATTTGCCAAAAATCAAAATAGTCTTCGCAGTGTTGCCAACCTCAGGAAAGCAAATAGCAGTAAATGGTACTTGAAAAAACAGCAGAAAACAGTAAAATAGTAATTTCAAGACATCAAATCTACTGTCCGACATAACATTCGGAGAATTGATAAAAATTTATACAACTACTGTTAGATTTACCACAAATTGAATTTATTTAAGGAATTTCTGGGAGTTGTAAAGTAAATAAAGTCAAAATTTAATTTAAAATAATTTTCCAAATACAAGTAAAGCACAGCTATTCTTGTTCCATATAATATAACACTACAAATGTAGCTATCCTGTTTTACTGCAAGTCAAAAGGATTGCCTCAGTAAAGGGGGGATCCCTTATGCTACAGCCTGCAAGAGGCCCGCTATTGATGATAATTCACAATTGTAAAAAGGCACGTGACCGACGCATACGAGAACTATTTTTATTGCTTTCTCTAAAAGATTGTTCCGGTTTGACCTGTTGGTTATGACTTATTTCCATTTGGAATTAATTATTATTTTAAAAACAGTAGAAATACGAACTAAAACAGAAAACAGGGATGTCAGGCCGAAAACAGTAAATCTACTGTTAAAACAGTAGGGTTGGCAACACTGAGTCTTCGTGATGATTGGTGAGTGGTGACTGCTCACAGGCTTCTCACAGGTTATGCACCCAGCACCAAATACTCAAAGATAGACCATACTCACGAGTCACGACTCACGGCCCATCCAGCAAATCCAGCACCGTTACTAATAGCCGTCATTACATCATTAGTGTCAATATTGTCAATCATATTGTAAAGTTTTTGCAAGAGTACATACAAGTCCGCGGCCTTCGGCTTGCAGGCTAAATGGTCAGTAGACAGTACCTATAGCCCTTTTGGCCTAACACAAACGATATCCGGAATTCCGTGTGCCTAGCGCAAACCTACAATTTGTTGTTGTACGCACGGAATAGATTCCAAAACGAACGTTGGGTTTTTTTTCCGCTCGAAAAAATATAGTAATGACGTGTTCACCTTGTTGAACATTTTGTATGTAAATGTAGCATTCAGGTTTCCGAATCTGAATTCCTGATCAGGAAACCTCCTTTTCTCTAATCGAAGAATTCCTTAGAAATCCAGTAGCTTGTCAACAATGTGAAATTATATCGGACTAGAAACAAAAAGTACAACAATGAATAGAAAATATAAAAAATGAGAGTTGCCACAATATATTTTATTTAGTCTGTGGATACAATAGGATTTCGAATTGACAGACCAAACCAAAGACCCAAACATGAAGCATAGATACCAGGAGTCCGAACGGTATAGGCTTTTCTAAGATAAAGTACCTATAGATCCGCAGCTCTTGTAACCACTAGAGTGCATCTCGCTCACCCACTATGTGTTGCCATGTACAAACATAGCCTTCAATTGTAGTATTTTTGTCTTGATCTTAGGATGTACACATAAGTTTCCTCGTCGTAGTCAGTAATAAATAAGGATCGTAGAGCGAGTTTTTCACTGTACCACTCATTATTAAAATAAGTAAATTTTAATATTTTCATACTGGCGATTAAATTGTTCTAGTTATTTTTTATGAGTCAGAGGTTATAAGAAAACATGCGATTAGAGTACGATCGTACCTGGATTCTCAGTCTAGATCGAGACCTATTAATAAGTTAACTCTAGGCCAAGACCGAGAATAATATTTAAATTAACAAAATATTATGAACGTGGTAAAAATATTTATAATTCAAGAACGGCTGAACCGATTTGGCTGAAAATTGGTGGGCTATCTTGAAACCAGGAGAAGGACATAGGATACTTTTTATTCCGTTCACGAGGGACTCAAAACTCGAGAACGGCTGGATCGATTTGGCTCATTTTGATTTAAATTGAAAATAATTGTGGAAGTTCAGGGAAGGCTTACGCACTGAGAAATAATAAAAAAGGTGTAGGTTGTAGGTGTAGGACTAGGACGTAGGATGCATTTTAGGTAAAGTCATTTATTCATTCCAGTTCATGTTTATGACAGAACAACGTGTGTCGAGACAGCTAGCTATATTATATATTTAGTAATATATAATACCTGACCCCGACAGACGTTGTTCTGTCTTAAATATGAACTGGAATGAATAAATGACTACAACTGCTCCTACACCTACTCCTACACCTGTTCCTACTCCTACTCTTACTCCAACACCTACTCGTACATTAACTCATACACCTACTCCTACCCATACTCTTACACCCACTCAGACACCTAAGCCTACACCTGCTCCTACACCTACTCCTACAACATACACCTTTTCCAATATTAAAAAAAAAAAGGTCCAGCCCGCGCCCATTACGCCCGCGTAAGCACAGTAATCCACGGGTATATATCCCATGATATAAAGTAGCCTATGTCCTTCCCCATGGTCTACTCCAACTCCACTCTGTGCCAAATTTCATCATAATCGGTTTAGTAATATTTACGTGAAAGCGTAAATAAAGTATCGTTTTACAGGAACCGTACATTTTTTCGCGATAAAAAGTAGCCTACGTCCTTTCCCGTGGTCTAATTTATATCTGGGCCAAATTTCATGATAATCAGTTCAGTAGTTTTAACGTGAAAACGTTCAGGTTTACTCTTTCATTTTTATGTAAAGGGTATAATCCCAAGTTAGTACTGTTTTCATTCAAAAAAGTAGTGACCTGATGATGAGATCTATGAGGAATTGAGGCAATTTCTATGGACACATAATATGGTGATTTTGACTTTTTCTGAAGTAGACCAAGCATAAGCTAACAAAAAGTCTTACTATTAATACTGTTAGGTAGGGTAGGTATTTCTCTTAATATAAAAATTAAACAATGTCAAAAAAGTCAATAGTTTTTTATTTAAGTAGATGTTTCAAACATTCTTCATTCACTTCAACACACTTAAAAAGTTGAACAGTTAAAATACATATATCAATAAGAAACTGGCCCGTCGAGAAGAACCGGCGTAAGAAACTCGCACGGGGCCACTTTTTAGCAAAAAGATGGAAAATTTGTTCTTTGATTAATTACCTATGTATCCAAAATTTATGTTTAGTGAGGTTTCCGGTTAGGGTTAGCTGTCACCCTATTACTCAACTATGTTTACCACTCCAAATTACAACTAAACTAGTCGTTTAGTTTATAACCCCAAAACTTAAACCACTAATATCTCAGTAACTGTGGGTTTCCTGATGAGGGGAGTGGGGGTTCAACCCTCCTCCTTCCCTTGCCTCTTAACTCCCTCCTCCCCAAATCGTGGAATCGTGGGATATTATACAAAATTTTTACCGAAAGAACTTTAAGTCAGTATATTTTGGTACTAAATTAAATAGCAACACTAAGACAAATATATTTTTAGAATATGTTTCGAATTATGTAAAAAATACTGATTTCATCTCACTTTCTATGGAAAATATGACTGTATTTACATCCATATATCATCATTCTTATGTTATATGCAATCACAAACTAAAAAAACACGAGCTATAGCTAATTACGAGTGAAAAGTTACGGCAGCACATTTTCGTTCGCTGCGACTTTTGCACCTCAAAATACTGCATCCACACATTGTTAAAATACTTAAAACTACACAGAGTCTCTATCTCAAAAGAGTATATAACATAAAACACTCCAAAAAACACAAAAGAGTTCAATTAAAACGAAACCTCAATTTTCACAGTCATTTGTTTGGCACAAGAATGTCAAATTTGACAGCTTTGTGCCAAAAACCCGGTTACAGCGAAAGGGACAAAACATAACATTTTTGTCTCGTTTCTTCACAAGTATTGACCAATTTACGTTCTCTCTCTAACAAGCTGTGACGTCAGGAGCTATCCTGCCCTGAGGCTTTTTAATAATAATTATGTACACAATAATAGGACCAGATCTTAGTTCTCTTTTCTGCCGCTAGGCGTGCGAGACCGACTATTTTTTTTTTTTTTTTTTTAATTTATTCATGACCATGGATACAAAGTCCTTCAGTCGGATACATTTTGAGTTTTGACATACATATTTAAAATACATTAATAACAAGTAGGAGAAGTATATCATTTTACAAAATGACATTAAATATAACCTATAAATTACACAATATGTTTATCTTTGGTTTAACTAAACCTTTCCAACAGTATTGACAATATATTTAAAAATGGGAACAAAATAAACAGAATTTTTTAATAATCCTTCAATGTGGCGGGGGACACTTAGTGAGTTTTCTTCTGCTATGCCACTAATCGCATTGTCTAACAACAACCTTTGTATGGCAAACGTTGGACACTCAAACATCAGATGATTAATGTTCTCGTCATCTCCAAAACAATGTCTACATCTACTATCGTCCAAAATATTCATTCTGTGGAGATGCGCCGCGACTAGGCAATGGCCTGATCGCAAGCGGTTGATGCAAACTATGAACTTCCTGTTAACGTACTCAAATCTATAGTACCAAGGTGTTGTAGGTAAGTCCCTTTGAATATCCGCGTACCATCTTCCCTTTTCAGCTGCGACAGTCTTCCAATATTCTGTCCATAACATTTTTTTTGAAGATTTAAATTGTTGATAGAAGTCGGTAAAAGGCACTTTAAAACTGTCTAGAAGATCCACATCATGGTCTCTACGGGTGACCTGGTCTACTACTTCATTTCCCAGTATGCCACTGTGGGAGGGAACCCATACAAATTCTATTTTCTTTTCTATCAGCTTTGATAACATATATCTTATTCTAAACACAATATAATTTTGTTTATAGGAAAAAGTATTATTACATATAGAACATAGAACACTTTTAGAATCACTTATAATTAATATATTTACATTATTTACATGGGTATGTATATAAGTTAAAGCAGCTAATACTGCCCAAGCCTCTGCTGTATAAATACTGCAATTATGCGGGATTTTAAAACATTTACTTACTTTCATTTGTGGGTCATAGTAGGCAGCTTTAACATGCTCGCTTTTGGAACCATCAGTATATAATGTGTAAAAATCCCTTTTATGTTGTAAAAATTGTAAAAAGTCGAACTTATTTGTAACAGAATTTAAATGACACTTAACATCAATATAGTTAAGAATAGTTTCATATGGGTATTGGTAAATTGGCCACTTTTTACTAGTATACATATTTTTGGTAAGATTTTTTGTTGATAACATTAATATTGATATTTCAGGTAAGGAAGCAGAAATGAGATTATTAGGTGAGATGTTGGATGTTGCAGCTGACTGTGCAATTTCTGTAGAATGTAAAATTTTATCAACAATAAAATTATCATCACAAGACAATTCCTTAAGACAAAATCTCTCAGCCAGTTGTAGGCGGCGCAAGGACAGTGGAGGTATGCAATTTTCAACTTCCATGGACACAATAGGAGTGGTGCGCATGGCTCCACTTATAATTCTCAAACCCATATTCTGTATAACATCCAATTTTCTTAGTAATGTTGTGTTTGCATTCATGTAAGCTAACGAACTATAATCAAAATGACTTCTGACTATGCTTTTGTATAACATGTTAAGAGTTTTTGGGTCAGAGCCCCAAAATGTTCCTGCTAAACTTCTCATTATATTTATGCTCTTCATGGCATTCTGACATATGTAATTTATGTGTTTATCAAATTTAAGTTTATGGTCTATTATAACCCCTAAAAATTTGTGATGATTCACAATAGGAATTATGTTGTTATTATAAGTTATGTTAACAGGCTCTATGGATTGATCTTTACTAAATATTAACACTGAACTTTTCTCTGTACTGATTTCTAATTTTAAAATATTATTATAATAATGTTGTAGTTGATGTAATGCACTGTTTATATGATTGACTGCCATATTTAAGTTTTGATTTACACTATACAAAAGCAAGTCATCGGCAAATTGCAAAATCTTTACTCCAGGTATATTTACAAAATTATGGATTTGAGATGTATAAAAGTTGTACAATGACGGCGAGAGTGTGGCACCTTGCATTGTGCCTTTATTGGCCTGTTTGGGCCCATATAATTTATTATTATATTTAACATAAACTGTTCTATTATTTAAAAATTTAAAAATCCATTTCAAAGTTTTCATCGGAAATCCCATTTCTTGTAAAACCTTAATTAATGGTTCAATGTTTACATTATCAAAGGCACCTTTTACATCTAAAAATACACTTATAACATTACAGTGACTAAGTTTTGCCTTTTTTAAATCATGTATAAACGATACAAAGCTTCCAGAACAACTTTTGCCTCTTCTGAATCCGAATTGAATATCTGGTAACTTTTGTTGTGATTCAGCAAAATAATCTAACCGCAGTTTTAGCATATTCTCGAAAAGTTTACCCAAACATGATGATAGAGAAATAGGTCTATATGAGGATGGGTCATTAGCAGATTTATTTGGTTTTAAGATGGGAATGACACATTGAGTTTTCCATGACTCTGGTATAACTAAACTATTCCATAACCTATTATAAATATTTAAAAGTATTTCTAAAACATTAGGGTGTAGTTTCTTAATTAAAATGTATGGTATATTATCCAAACCTGGTGTTGTATCTTTCCTACTTTTTAGAGATATGTACAATTCGCTCAGTGTAAATGGTCTATTTATAAAGGAGTTACTATCATTTTCAATGGCATGGCTCAATATATTATTTAAATTGCTTTCATTGATCTGAGATGAATCAGATATCTTATCCAAAAATCGTGGTACCCATTCATCATTTAAAAATCTATTATGAGAAGTACCTATTCTTTTAAATCTTTTAATATATCCCCATATTCTAGAAACAGGTGTCATTCTATTAAAACTACTACACAAATCATGCCATGAGTTGACCCTTTCCTCTTTTAATATTCTTTTCTTTTGAGCGTCTATCTTTTTATAATGAATAAAGTTATTAATGCTGGGTGTAGTTCGATAATTAACTAAAGCTTCCTTGCACTTTCGCACTGCATCATCGCATATTTGGTTCCACCAAGGGGCTGGTTTTCTCATTGGTTTTGAAACTGTTTTCGGATTTTGTTTGGGGACTGTTACTGATCTTAGATTATTTAAAATACTGATAAAATTATCATATAATTTGATTGGTTTTAAATTATTACAATCTATATTTAATTGTGAAAAATAGGTTTCTGATAACTTACTATATTTAGTCCAATCTGTTTTACTATAAATATATTTTTCTTCCACAGGACGTACTTCATATATTGACGGCTTCACATTAAGGGTTACCTGAGTTGGATAGTGGTAACTGCCCATTGGATCATCATGGACACGCCATTCGCAGAGTGGAGCCAATGTGGGGCTAACAAGAGCTATATCAATTGCAGAGGGATTTCTATTTGGAACCTGAATAGTGGTGGCACTCCCATCGTTTAATATACACATGTCAAATTCATCTATAATTTTGAACAAACTGTTACCTCTATTATTATTCGAGTGACAACCAAATAATAAGTGATGTGCATTAAAATCGCCCATGATGAGGCATGGTTTAGGTGTTTCAAGTAATACCTTTTTTAATTTGTTTGTATCAAACCTGTTATTAGGAGGACAATATACACAAAGAATGTATATTGTTCCCATCGAAGTTTCTATGGATATACAAAGATTTTGAATTGTTTCATAAAAACTTGTATTTATAATGTTATATTTCAAGTTTTGTTTAATTAATATACCTACACCGTTATGTGAATTAACTGAATCCTTACGTATAAAATTGTATGGTGTAAAATCTGGAATTAAACTTGAGCTCCTAAGCCATGTCTCATTCAACAAACATATGTCTATATTATGTTCACAAAGAAATGTTTTTAATAAGGCTCTCTTATTCTGCAAGCTTTGTATATTAAACTGTGTTATATTAAGATATGTATCCATTAATTGATTAAATTAGCTAATAATATATCTTTAATTCTTTTATTTGTTACTGGACTATTGCTATTGTCATTTCCGAGGGTTACAAGAGACTTTACTAAAGCATTTAATATTATATCATTGTTTATGATTTGTTCTACATTAAAAGTTGTTTTGGTATTACTAACAGGTGGTACCTTAACTGGTCGTGAAATAGTTGGAAAAGATTTGGGGTCAGTGAGCAATGGGACACTACTCACCACAGTGGCATAATTACGGTTAAAATTCTCATATTTTTTCCTCTTTTCTTGCATTTTCTTCTGCTTCACTGGACAGTCCCTCGAGATGGCCAAGTGATTACCGCTACAATTAATGCATACAATTTCTTCTACGTCACATTCTTTGTAGGAATGGCGTCCAGCGCATGAGGAGCACATTTGCTCTCCACGACAAACTTTTGCAGAATGGTTGAATTTAAGGCATTTGAAGCATTGTAGTAATGGTGGTATGTATAAATGTACAGGATACCTAAACATTTGTATATAGGCATGTTGAGGCAAAATTGTACCAGCAAAAGTAACTGCTATTGTACCCAACGGTGTAAGTTTTCCTTCAACTTTCTTAAAAAATCTTTTAATTGAAATAACTTCTGTGTCACATGTAATATTTTTGTATATAACTTCATTTGAGAGATCTTTTGGTACATATTTAATAACTCCTGTAATCTCCGACTGGTGGGCCGGTACAAAAGCTTTTAGCTTATTTCTAATAAGGAAATGGTCCATTTTCAAAAAACAATTAGCTGGCGCAGGCTTCTTAAAAGTTACACCAACTTTATATGCATTCACTCGATGTACTCCTACTATACCCTTTACATTTTCCGTGAATAATTTTGTTAAAGTAATGGGATTTTTGTTTCCCAATTTTTCATTATTCATCGATTCCACATATACTACACAATCTCCACTATAATTTTCTGGGAATTGTCTTTTGTAATTCGTTTTTGTGAACATTCTGAAATCCACCGTACTTTCCTCCAATTTTCTTTTCTTGGAAGTATCTCCAGGGGGCGGACCCCCGTCACTATCTTCACTCATTTTTATTATAATTAATTTAATTCAATTAAAAACTACTATTTACAACAATTTTACAGTAATATAAACTAGAAAATTATATTTTACAAAACAGTGAAAAATTTAAACACCCGCTCTTTTCGACTTCCCGCCAAAAGTCTGCGAGACCGACGAGTACCGCGTGTTGCCAATACTATTATACCGAGTGTTGCCAATACTATTATTTATTACAATTATTTTTAAATTACCGTTAGGCAATGACCGTGTTCTACGGTATCTATTTTTCGAGAACAGTTTCTAAGAATTTCCTAAAACTTTTATATAATAAGATTTCAATCTTTCCAGAGCTGTCAATAGCAACTTTAAACTTCCCGCGTAATTTCAAACGAGTGCATGTCGGACCGTCGCGCGCTCTACCGGCAAAAATCTGTCCCCGTAATTGAGACCATTATTTTAACATTACGTTCGGACTCCTTGTTATCTATACTTCGTGGACCCAAACGTCATCTACCTACTTTTTTGTCTCTGGTTGTGGAGTTTTGCCGGGAAAGTCAATCAGCAATGTTGTGTTTCTGTATTATTTTTCTAAATTCGTGTTAATTCGGTTTTTAATGTGTTATAGTGGTGGAATATTAACCATTAATTATTCGTTGAGGTGCATTAGTGTGGAAAAGTGATACATTCTACAAAATGCGTGCTAAATTGGGTTTCCCGCCAAAACTCCCTAGGAAGTTTCAGTAAAGCGTCTACCACTTTACTGATCGACTGACTTGACTAATTGACTACCCTGACTACTTATTTCGACTTTGACTAGACTTTGGACTTGACGATTTAGAAATAAGACAAAGAAATACCTCAAACGACAGACGAGGCAGTATGGTCTAAGACCTTAGCCTGTTCCATTTCGGGACGAATTAAACAAAAAGAAAATGTCTCTGGTTGTGACTGTGACAATTTGATCCTGTCGTAATCATAATTCGTAATTTTGATAAAAAATTGTTTTTTTGCACTAAATTTTATAAAATGGCCAAGAAAACTTACGATTTATTGTTCAAATTGCTACTGATCGGTGATTCGGGTGTAGGAAAGACGTGTATACTGTTTCGATTTTCAGATAATCACTTTACGACAACGTTTATTTCAACTATAGGTAGGACTATTATTTCAAAGTATTTACTGTGTTGCGGCTCGTAACATTCATATAAGCTCATGTACTCATGTACTCGTATAACAAGGTGTACATTTATCAATCAGCTGATTTAAAAACTAGCCATTTCTTTAAAACCTGTATCATAAACTCGCATCCAATTTGGAGTGATTCATGTGATACAACCATTCCAGGGATCGACTTTAAGATAAAGACAGTGGAGCTGCGAGGCAAGAAGATCAAGCTGCAGATCTGGGACACGGCAGGGCAGGAGCGCTTCCACACCATCACCACGTCGTACTACCGCGGCGCGATGGGCATCATGCTCGTGTACGATATCACCAACGAGAAGACCTTCGACGACATCGTCAAGTGGCTCCGGAACATAGACGAGGTGGGTGGCCGTAATATATTGTCTCATTTAAGTTGTCTACACATCCATAGTTTTGAATACAGATTTCTAGATAAACAGAGCCCTGGGTCATGCCGTCATAGTGTAGTGTGTTCAATCAATGAGCTATTCTTACAGGTGCAAATTGATTACTCATCAATTACAAATAATTGTTACACACAGGTTTGTTTGTGTTGAATAAACTGGGCTAGTAATAATTAATGCCACACCTAAATGTGAGCCATACTATAATCTTAGTGTTATGTTATAGACTATTTTTGTTAACAAGTGACCCTGTATTTACAGCAGCTGTAGTAAATCTTTCTACTGTTTATTCCCCAGTAATTTCTTAAATTAATTAATCACAGTTTGAAGTTTTTTCTTTTTTATTCGAACGCATTCAGGCAAAAACAAAAAGCTACATGCCCTTCTTTAATGTCTGTAGCAAAGTAAAAAATAAAAACCAGAGACTTTATACCATATAGTCTTTAAATCATATGATAGGAAAGATTGACCTTGAGCTTGCTGTGGTATGGCAAGCAACACTTGCGTCCCTAGGTGTCACTTGCCGTGGTACAGCAAGCGACACGCAACAGGATATCTAATTTAATGAAGAACATAACATTAAGTTATTATCACATATTTCAAGGCTTTCTTTATATATATGATAAGATCTAATTTCCTTGAGTATTTATAATATAAAAATATTCATGAAATACCTCAGTATATGACTTTCAAATATTTTCCACTCAATATTGTATTTGTAAACCTTTTACATAATAGGCTTTTCGAGCATAATATGGTACGTAAAAGCTGAAAGAATTTTAGTAGTCAGTGATAAAAATTCAACTTTGTCGCAATATTTTTCATTTCATTTCAAAGCCTTTATTAACCAACATCTTATAATTAGTATTACATGCTTTAGCCATTTTATGTTTTTATTTATCCTATTTTATATTTAACTTAAATGTATAGTCCCTTGGTCTACTCTTCTAGCATAGGTCTCCTCCAGACTTTTCCACTCTTTCCTTTCTTGAGCTTTCCTTAACCATTGTGGTCCCGCTGTCCCGCTTGTCGCAATATATGTAATTAAATTGTACTTACAATAATGTTTCAGCATGCAAACGAAGATGTTGAGAAGATGATATTGGGGAACAAGTGTGACATGGAAGAGAAGCGTGTTGTCAGCAAAGAGAGAGGTGAAGCTGTGAGTATCACACCACAATTTATATACAATATGACATCACAACTTGTGAATGTACAGTGGCTTTCAACATTTTACAAAAATGCCATTGCTTTGACTTTGTATAGTATGAATATCAATTAAAAGGTTTTATACAACAATTAGATGTTGCCCGTAACTTCATGCACGCAAAAGGAATCCCACAGAAACTGTACATTTTCTGCAATAAAAAGTAGCCTTACCCTTACCCGTGGTCAACTATCTGTCTGAGTCAAATTTCATATAAATTGGTCCAGTAGTTTTATGAGCCATATAATATGATACAATGCAAACAAACAAATTCCTCTTCATATTTTAGAATAGATTTGCTTTTTAACCCTCGATGCAAAGAGGGGTGTAGGGGAGTTATTGTAACTCCGACGGGGCCTTTACGCCGATCACTGTCATACAAACTCCAGGGCAAAATAACTCTGAATGAAGTCTGAACAGATCCCGAGTGTTATAAGTTTAATGTGCATCTGTATGTCTGTTTGTGTATCGTATATGCCAAAAAGATGAACCGATTTTGATCTATTTTTTTTTAAGGTGACTTAATCTTGATTAATTTAATTCAGACTGAACTATCCACCTATGTATGTAACCTATATCTAATGAAATAAAACTATTTTAACTACAAAATTACTTTTGTCCCTTACAAGTAATGAGTATACAAGTAATACTACCCCACCGATCTCGGTGACGGTTTCCAATTTCATTGAAATCAGGCCTAGTTACGCAGGAGTAATTTTATAGTACCAAAGTGTGTTTGCGCATTACACAATAGCACTCTCTCTTCCTTTACTCTCCTAATCCAGTGGGACGGATAACCAACATCACTAACGAGAGATGAGGCGCAGGTCCGACTTTTTACATGCATGGATCATCTTTCTTGTCAGACAATCAGGTGATCAGCCTGAATTGTCCTAACCAAACTTGGAAACAACATTTTTTGTTGTTCCAATGCGGGAATCGAACCCACAACCTCCAAATCGAGAGCCAAGACTCTAACCACTAGACCACAGAGGCTGAGTATGAGTATTGAGTATGCTGTTATAACAAAGCCTTGTCCCCTATGTACAGATCGCGCGCGAGCACGGCATCCGCTTCATGGAGACGTCGGCGAAGTCGAACATCAACATCGAGAGGGCGTTCTCGGAGCTGGCCGAGGCGATCCTGGACAAGAGCGGGGGACGCGAGGCGGACGCGGACCACGCGCGCATCGCCGTCGAGCGTCGGCCCTCGCGTGCTCCGCCTGCACGCGCCTGCTGCTCCTAGACGTGAAGTGCAGCCGGAACGTGTAGCAGGCGCGTGCGGACTGACTGCACTGCACGCGCCTGCTGCTCCTAGACCTGTAGCCGGGACGTGGGGACATTCGTACTAACGACCTTCGCCTACTCTAGGCAAATATAAGTGTAGGAAGCTATATGTCTAATGTCTATACTGTCAGTAAAATGTATAGAGCTGCCAAAATGGTCGCTCATTTGGTATCACATAATTACACCAGTCATCCAAATAGGCACTCACTCGATTCCTTAGTGTGCGAGGGCCCTAATGGTAGCGTTACACGACGCCAGATAGCCAACTTTTGTAATCAAAAATTTTTTAATTCGCAATTTGGCTTCAGTCTCAAGTGAAGCGGGCGCATTCGTACACGCACGAAATCATAATGCTGGAGTAATACTGCGAATTGATCATGATTACGAGAATTAGTCCTCTGATTTTACACCAAATGATTAGTGCTCCCTATAACTTATGCTGTTAACTATGTGGTCTTATTCCGTGTTCCACCACTAATTATTCCAGCATAAGTAAGTAACGTCGCGCGTTGTTACACGTTATAAGGTCGAGGGGAGAAAATATTTTATTTATTAAGTAAGTACTACCACATACACGACAACAATCATGGTGTATATAGCATTAACAATAATTGCTATTCTAAACATGCGGATATTTTAAATAACATAATTTTTTTTATAAAATTTAAACTTAACTTACATAAATGAGTACATATTTTCTTGGTATGAACATTACACCATTAAAATATAGTTGAACAGGTAGTAATTCGCTGTGTGGTTGCCATCGACACTAGTGTCGACATCCCGCGTTAGTGTTGTCGTGTATCGTCACCATAACACTACTACAATTAGGTTTTAAATTTTAATGTATATTATATGCACGAATGTGACCCCACGTCGAAGGCTGATATTCTCTTCATATCTTACGTCTTATTTAGAATTGTACTGGCTACTGAGTGGACAAAGGAAACGGTTTTATATTTCGATAATATAAAGTGTAAACGCCATAATATTATTCACTATAATTTTTTCAGTAATACATTTTACAGATGTATATGTCACCGTAAAATTGTAAAAACCGTCATTGTAATATTACTAGAGATATTGTAATATGTCGACAGATTGTCAAATAAAAACTTCTCCTTACAATTTTACACATTATTTTTCGTTATATTGTAATATTTACCGTGCCCATTAGTTAAACGGCAAGTGCCCCGCGCTGCCATATTTGTTTGCTTTATCATATTATTAATAATCATAACGAAAAATAATGCGTTCAATAATTGTAAGGAGAAGTTTTTATTTGACAATCTGTCGACATATTACAATATCTCTAGTAATTTACAATCTATCGGTTTTTACAATTTTACGGTGACACATATAAATCTTCACTCGCATCTCGATGTAACAAAACGGCCATCGAACTGTCGAGCATGTCTTGACTTGTTGCACTAATCATGATCCTAGTCTAAATTACTTCGAATTGGCGCTCAGGTTATTATTTAAAATCCCACACCTACAGATGTATATTAAAGGTGTAGTCATAGACTAGAGAACGTAAGTTTTCAATAAATAAGGAGAATATTTATATAGGTAGGTGGTTTACTGTGTTAATAATTTTGTACGGAACTTGCTTACTGTTGTTTGCGTGTAGCTGCCTCAATTACTTATACATACCGCGTTACTTAATACGAGCGAGTGCTGACTGCTGCCGCGTAGGTTACCCGGTGGCGGTGATAGAATATCTCAATGGGGCGCTGAAGCCTGTGAAAATTGGCTAATACCGAGTTCTTCTATTTTATTCCGAGGACCAATGACTAACAATAGGATCTGATTATGTATATGTCACTGTAAAATTGTAAAAATCGTTAGATTGTAAAATAACTTACGAGATTGTAAAAATATGTCGAAAGATTAAAAACTATATATTTATAATCTAACGAAAAATAATGTGTTAAATTAAAGGCAGCATATTCGCGTCGGAAGTCTATCAACATTTTACAATTTCACTAGTTTTATTACAATCTAACGGTTTTTCAATTTTACGATGACAAATATTAAACATAATTGTTTGTTCTTTGTGTCCAACGATTTTTTTTTAAATTCAGCACCGCTGCCTGACGACTTGCGTTAACGGCATTAGGTGTAAGATATTATGTTCCCGTTGCCCGCTCCACAAGTGTTGCTAGCGTTATAATTGTTTTACATAAAAACAGGGACTTAGACAAAATAATTGTACATTATGATCCGTTGATTCATAATATTGTGTACTATGGAATGAGACAAGTGTAGTTACATACTACATAACTGTGGGAGAGCCACGGCACGAATGGGCCGGCTCGTCCGGATAAATACCACGACCTCACAGAAAACCGGCGTAAAATAACGCTTGCGTTGTGTTTCGCCGAGGGAGGTTACCGGAGGTCAAAGCACCCCCGGATTGGGGATTTTATTTTTTGTTGCGAGTGTCCATGTGCGGCGGTAATCGCTGACCATCAGGCGATCCGTCTGCTCGTTTCCTGGTTCATTTCATTTAAAAGAAACAATCATGTTATTATTATGACAAGTTGATGTATGTAGAGTGTTGTCTAAATCCCTGTGTTTATATAGATGAGTTATGAGATGTACTCAGGTGCGGGCAACAGGACAATGTGTGTGCAATAACTACCAACGACATAATATTACAGAACGTATGTTGTATTGTATGCTGAACTGAACTCGGAACATACTGATGCTTTGTACGGCTCTACTCTTGTATTGTGTATTAGCTAATGTTAAACGATGATTTCGCATGCTGCATTTTTTGGTACGTAAATTCCAAATGGCATTGATTATTTTATTATACTGTAACAATCCTATATTATTGTCTAGATTTTTGTATATTTTTATGAAATATTGGATAACGAAATAATAATAAAAAAACAACTGTACTTACATCACAAATAGCTTGATGTTATTCTTTTATGACGATCAGTCGTCAGAGGTCGATGCTTCTGCTGAAACGGCTTTTTGAAAATTTGCATTAAAAATTGTGATGCAACTCAACAAATCTTGATGTAATTATTTGAAGTACATATAGTGTGTAGCGAGCAGTTTGTTACTCGTTTAAATAGAGAGGGATTGATACAAATTATGACTACATAATATAATGTTTTTCCAGTCACTGGCCAAACTTTCAAGAGTGAATATACTCTTGAATATCAGCAATTTTTACTATGGGATCAACTTTCCTACTTTCCTACTAATAAAAACAGGTGTATCTACAAAAGGGCTACGACATAGATAGTATTTTGTACGAAACAGCTGATTTCTTTTAAAGAAGTATTAGTAAAAAGTTGATCCCATAGTATAAGTATATTAATTCCTGGCAGTTCGGACAGTGACTGGAAAAACACCCGGTATAATTATATATTGTAGTCGTCGTTTGTTTCGTATGTATACTATATTGGTCACCGCCCCCTCTTTATTTAAGCGAGTTGTACTGTATGAAGTACGTCGGTGTAAGTGTTAGTTCGTCCGGTGTATGTCGCGATTTTTACCCGCTTTTTTATAAATAAACGGCATTGTATATTATGTTCATAATAAACGACCCAAAGTAGCTGCGCTTTTATTTACATGCCTACACGAAAACATGACTATGTATGACTATGAGTATACAATGTTTTAAAGTCTTTAAAATATCAGTGTTGCTAGTAAGTATAAAATGGTGTTATCAAATCCTTTTTCGTTTGCGCTTGAAGGAAAAAGATGCAAATTCAGTAATGACTGAAAGTATTCACTTGTCATCAGGCAAGTGCGGCTCGTTGGCCACTGGCCACTGGCCTCAGTCCCAGCTCCCAGGGCTGGGTGTATCGCGGGTCGCGACCTGTCGTTATCTCTGCTCGGACGCAGTACCGCGTGAGTCTCCGTAGACATCGCGCACTACATAGGACATAGACAGGAAATAAAACATATTGTAGAAGAAACAGCACCAGAAAAATGCTGCGAGCGCTGCTGTTGATGTGCTGCCTGCGGGCCGCGCTGCTCGCGGACGTGGCAGATCGTAAGTTACACATCCATCTAAATAAATCTTTAGGGCGCGGTCGTTCGCTACTAATAATAATAACAAATACTTAATTAACTAATTTAAAAAAAAACCCGACTGCGTTAAATATTTTTGATGTATCCAGTGTCACTCTCACAGTAAATACGAATCTAACGACACCTCTCTACCTAATCCATCAAGCCGTTCAGGCTGCAGAGAGTGCCAAATATTACATACATATAGGTATACATACTCTCGAAAAACATAAGCCTCCTTCTGGCGCAGTCGGGTAAAAATATTATAAGTAACTGCGTCATTGTGTTGTGTTGTTTTTCTCGTATCTTTTTAAATAAGGTCACATGTCAATATGCACTTAAATAATAACACGGACGCTTCAAGCCACGTCAATCTGGTCCCGTGGTAAGTTCTTGAAAAACTTGTGTTACGGGTACCAGACAACGGAAATATATTTAATACTTTTATAATATACACATATTTAAGATTTTTACTATATTATACACATCCATGACCCAGAAACATAGAAAAACTTTTTGTTCCTTCGGCGGGATTCGAACCCGTGAACCCCGGCTTGAGCACCAACATAATCACTGAGCCATAGAGGTCGTCAATATAAATACATCTGTACATGTCAAATTCTAATAAGTAGGTAAACACTACTGGAGCTAAATTATTTATGTTTATAACAGAATTTCGTGTAAGTTTATGGAAAACCATCACAGATGGGACATAGTCACATATTATAATTCCATTTTATATTGGACATTGGTAAATAAGGTAATAGAACCTCTGTGGCTCAGTGGTTCAGCGCTTTGGTGCTGAAGCCGGAGGTCGCAGGTTCGAATCCTGCCGACGTTTGTTTGAATGAACAAAAAGTTTTTCTGTGTTCCTGGGTCATGGATGTGTATTAAATATGTGTATAATATAATAAAAATCTTAAATATATGTATAGTATAAGAGTATTAAATATACTTCCCGTTGTCTGGTACCTGTAACACAAGTTCTTCGGATACTTAGCACGGGGCCAGATTGACGTGGTGTGAAGCGTCCATAGATAAAAAAAAAAAAAAAAAAGAATCATAGTAGTAATAATATAATACTTAAGTACATTGAATGTATAATTGTATAAAAGTTTAAACAATCTAACTAGGTAATATTTAAAGAGAAAAGATTTGTTTGTATATTTCCTTGTTCTAATGAATTGAAATTTGGCACAGATATAGAGTAGACTACGGGGAGGGACATAATATAGGCTACTATTTTTATCACGTTAAATTGAACAGTTCCCACCGGATTTTTTATTGCGCGTACGAAACCAATCGTTAGGCACAAAACAAAATATTATGCTGTCTGGGATCTACTTTGTGCAGTTAATGATATTAGTACCTGAGTAACCGAGCTTCGCTCGGAGCTGTAGTAGATTAAAAAAAAGTATTACAAAAGTATGTAAGTATACTAAATTTCATGAAAATCGATGGAGCCGTTTCCGTGATTCAGAATATATACAAGAAGTGCTCGTTTAAAGGTACAAGATTATTTATATTTTACTTCTAAAACATTGCCGGTCCAGCGGCGTGGTGCGAGATCGAGCTGGACTGCGCGGAGTGTACGCCGGACAACATGCCGCTGGTGACTTCCGCGCGCGCCGCCAACGGCTCCGTGCGAGCCGCGCCCGGCGACGAGCTCGCGCTGTCGTGCGGCGCCGGCCGCTTCGCCGCCTACCCGCTGCGCGCCGACCTCACCGTGCGCTGCGACGGCGGCCGCTACCGCGTGGCGCACGACGGCGCGCTGCTCTCGCTGCTCGACCTCGGCTGCCAGGAGAACGTCTACGAGGACGTGCAGCACGCGGTTAATACCTTTCCCGATCTTCGGTCGTATATGTAATCCGTCTCCAGAGATCGTATACGTCTCGCGTACGTTTTCAGATGAAGCACTGCGGCACGCCACTGCAGGGCCGCTCGTACCAGCTGCGCGGGGCGCGCACGCGACACCTGGCGGCGCTGTGCTACGACGCGGATCGCGCGCTGCCCGTGTTCGCGCACGTGAGCAGCGCGAGCGCGCTGCAGCTTCCGCCGCACGCGGACAGCCGTGGGCCGCTGTCGCTGCTCGGCAACTTCGACCAGATGTTCGACGCCAGCACGCGGCACGCCGCCGAGCGGCTGTTCGGCGACGACGCCGGCCTCGCGCGCCGCCTGCGCGAGATCACGCGGCCCGAGCGCTTCCCGCTCGCGGGGCAGGCGCTGACGGCGGGCCGGCTGCTGAGCCCGAGCTACTTCGACGACCAGGACGTGCGGGTGGCGGAGTTCGCGTCCAACAAGATGGCGGTGTGGCGCAGCGTGGCGGAGGGCAACCTGGCGCACCTGCAGGCGGACGTGGCGGCGCTGCTACGGGACGCGCGGCGGGCGGGGCGCGCGCTGGACGTGTACGCGGGCACGAGCGGCGCGGGAGGGTTGCGGGGCGCGCGCGGGCGGCAGGCGGTGCGGCTGCGCGGCGCACGGTTCCCGCTGCCGCGCTACGTGTGGGCGGTGGCGCTGGACCAAGCGGCGGGGCGCGCGCTGGCGGTGGCGGTGCTCAACGACCCGTTCGTGTCGGTGAGCGAGGTGCGGGACGCGGTGTTCTGCGATAGCCTGTGCGGGCGCGCGGGCTGGCTGCACGAGCTGCGGCGGCTGCGCAACTACGAGGTGCCGCTGTACGGGCTGGCGTTCTGCTGCTCGCTGCACAACTTCACGGTGCCGGAGCTGCCGCGCGCGCTGCTGGCGCACGTGCGCCCCGGGGCCGAGGGACTTCTCACGGACTCGTACACGTGACGCGTTGTTTAGTTTATTAGACCGCCCCGACCATTATCATGCCCGGTTTCTGAAGTAAATTTATCAGCAGTTTATCTATTAGTTAGAGCTATTGGTTTGATAACTTATGTATATATGCGTTTCCGACTGACGGACTATCCGAAAAAAGTGACAGCAAACCAAGTTTTACTTTATCCGACCGATGTGTCATGTGGTCCGTAAAATATCAGTTCCATTCCACTCACGAAGATATCAGGAACACGACACAGTTAAACGTAGTTTATTCTATGGATAATTTTATCTAATCAATAGATACAAAGAATTTATGCAAAATGGTCAAATACTTAGCTTAAGTAAAAAAATATTAAGAGCATTAAATGTGTCTTAATTTTATTTCTATTACTGTTAGAGTGTGAGTTCTCTAGAATATTTTCTCCAAGTACCAAACATATTTTAGTGAGCAGCTAATTTATTTTGACGATATCCAAAACCCTATTCAATGGTATAGAAAATAATAGTACATTTATAAAATATTTTATTAAAATGATACATAATAAGAATAAATCACTCTCTTAATCCTTCTCAGCGATGGCAGTAAGATGTCTGTCAATTTCGCTTTCTGATAGCACTCTGTAAAAAAAGTTGGAAAAGTCATTAGTTGTACAAAATATATAAAAACATATTTATCACCAAAATAAAAATGTTGCTTAGTATTTAAAAGAAACAACAATTATAAAAGTAAAGTAAAAATACTACTAAAATGGCGCGGTGGCTTTAAGTATGTTACAAAGATAAATACACCAACCTGAATTGTGGATCATCCTTGCTGACCACTCCGATCTCAATCTCCGAAGATTTGAAGTCAACAGAGAGGACCTGGGAGAGACAGGCCACAGCTAACTGGATAGCGTCATCGGGCGACAGATCTGAGCGCTTCTTGAGTTTCTTCTCCAGATAGGCGTTTGCGTCTGTCGCCTTGGAGCCCGCTGCCACCGCTTTGTATGAGCAGTAGTAACCGGACGGGTCGGTCTTGTACACGCAGGGGCCACTTTCATCATCATAAGCAATCAGCGTCATGCCTGAAAAGAGTGAAATGTAAAATATCTGCATCCTCTTTGTGAGCAGGTCTGTAAAACTGGAAATGTAAAGTCAGCGAAGATTAAAATAAATATATTCTGAATTTGTTGCCAAAGAATCGATTTTATTGCTCTTGCCGATTTCGAAAAATCGCCGCCGATGCTAGCTTGACATAAAGCTGGCATGTAATTTTATGAAAAATCGGCGGAAATATTCTGAATTTGTTGCTAATTAGTTGCCAAATAATAATCGATTTTGTTGCTCTTGCCGTTTTCGAAAAAATTACTGTCAATGATACTTGACAACTAAGATGGTACTTAACTTTAGGAGTTTTATCGAAGTCGCAATTCGCATCAAAAAGTATAATTTAAAGTATAGTTTAACTATGCCTACAATCTACATAATATACATGGACCTATGCCTACCAACCTACTGGGGCATAAATAAACCTAACAGGTAAACTAAACTCACATATAAATGTTTGACATTGACAAAGTGACAAATTGAACACAGTCAGCATGGGAAAATTAAATCATGTTTTAGTATTTTCCCCACAATTTTTCTCACAATCTAAACCTTCTTTGAAGTTTTACAGTTATATAATATTATGAAGATCTCTTATCTTAAAGCAAAAAATAAGCCCTGTGTTTTTCAGAGGTAAGATAGCATTCAAGCAATAATTATCGATGAAAATGCCCTATAGTTTTACAAACATAGAAAAATATGTTTTTTACATTTTTGTGTTACTAGTTGCAATGAACTATCAATACAACTTCAATTGTATACAATAATTCTAAATATACTCACTGCATCCTAGAGGCCGCATCTCAGCGTTCTGCGTGTACACCTGGGAGATGTCGGCGATCCTGCGGCAGAGGATGTGCACGGGGATGTCGGTGCCGTACTTGTACTTCCAGTTGGCAGCCTCGTACCGGGCACGCTGCACTTGAGACTTGCTGTCCGCTAAAATGTCAAATAAAATATTATAATATTAAGCTATACATTAAATGAAAATAACAACATTAAACTATTGTAAATCAACATAATATCCTACTAAGGGCTTATTTTTCAATCATCAGATAACTCTTACCTGAGGAATATAAATAAGCCACTTCGACAGATTTTACATACAAAATCTGTCAGTCATGTATTTATTGCTCAGATAAGAGTTGTGACGATTGAAAAAATCAGCCCTTAATATAAATATGAAAGTTTGTGATGATGTATGGATGGATGGATGGATGTTTGTTACTCTTTCACGCAAAAACTACTGAACGGATTTTGATGAAATTTGGTATCTTAGTAGTTTAGACTCTGGATTAAAACATAGACTACTTTTTATCCCCAATTAATACAGACTTCCTAAGGGGTACCGTATTTACGCGGGCGGAGCTGCGGGCAACAGTATCCTTTTGGAAGCTTATATGACCAAAAAATGCTACAAACATTTTTATTGTTGCTTTGGAGCTTCAAAATTATCTGAAACAATAAGTATGTGCATAAATTTATTCACCTGTCATGCCAGTCATGACACAGCCGATGCGGTCGGTGAGGCTGAACAGGTGGGAGACAGAGGTTGGGTCCAACAGACGGTCCGGGACCTTGCGCTGGGCAGCAACCACGGCCGCATCCGCACCGCGCAGCGCCACCGACGTCAGACCGCCCTGGTTTATCGCTTTTAAGGCATACTCTGGAAACAACTTGCACTTAAAACACTAGGTACTAATATGTGAAAATGACTCACAAAGACAAGGATTCAGACAATTAAAGCCATCATGGTATTCAACTGATCATGGTAGACTTCATTTGTCTCAATCTCTGTCTTAATGTAAGCGATAAAGCAAAAATAAGACTCGAATGTGGCTGACTTTTTGCTGCGACTTACCGACTTGATAGAGTCGGCCCTCCGGAGAAAAGATAGTGATATGCCTATCAAAACCGGCACTACTTTCACGAGCCATTCTTTATTTGTATTTTAATTTGATTTTGTAGCAAATAAAAAACTAAAAACTTGAAGAAAACTTCGCATGAATTCAGGATGAATTTGTTATTTGACAGCCGGACAATGATTGACAGAAATGCTTCAAATTTCAACAATCATGGCCCATTCGTGAGTTGCCGCTTTAAAAAAATGGATTTCTTTAAATTAAAATTTTCTATTAATTAACCATTTCATAAGAATTGGTAATGCAAGCACTCAATAGTAATATTTTAATAATTTTATATTCATTTTTAATTGAAATAATTTACAAAATAATAGGAGTAAAAAATTATGACATTCTTGTAAGAATTCAGATCATCAGGATCAGATGCTTCATGCTATAGTGTTGGTCAGAAAATAAAAAAGTTAGTAGTTGTCTATTTGCTGTTGTGAGAGGTTGTGTGTAGTGGTTTCAAATTTATTTTGTTTCGAAATAATTTTATTTTCCGGACTTAGTTCCTTTAATGAATAAAACTTAATTTCTAGCAACGTTAAACATAGATAAGCATCATTTTTTCTACATATTATAATAATATTGCGATTCTAATTACATTTTTAAACTATAAAAATGCAAGAAACCGTTACAAGTACAAACGAAAGAAAATCCCTCTTTTCTTCGTTTTTGGAAGTCCTCGAAGCCCGGGAAAAGCAGGCTCAGGCTGATAGAGAACTTCAGGAAGAAAAATATCAGAGAAGAACACAAAAAATTTATGATTTTCATGGTAAGTAAAGTATTGTAAACATAACCACACTTCCGTCTTCAATTTTAAATATTTATCAGACAATTATTAAAAAATAGCTATTATAAAATGTAGATATTTATATTTTTTGTATATAAGTAATATAATGTATAATAATATAATGCTTCATAATTTTTTGTGACTTAATCATTCATTCACCTATATAATATATACCTACCTAAGTATTATGGACATTCTTTTCTGTAGTATTTATTTTCAGTAATATTATTATGTACAATGTACTAACAATTAACATAACAAAACGACAAATATTGTTTCGATTTTCTGGTTAGTGTGTAATTGTAATTATGTACTTGGTATGAGAAAAACTTAAATTCTGTTGTTTGGCACCAGTTCAGATTTAAATGAGTACCTACCTAACTAGTTTAAGAAAAAATATGAGCAATATTGGTATGTAGGAATTGTACTGAAATTATCATGTTGGTATTCTTGTTACACATAATATTACTAACTTCAAGAAATTAAAATTTATTATTATTAGTACTTAATCTTTTTTGCCAATCCTAAATCCTTTTTATCTGTATATTTTACTGCCAAGAACTAATATCTAGGACACATTTTAATATTTCTAGGTCACTTGATAAGCAAACAAAATAATCAGTGGAGTAACAAAAATCAGTAACACAAACATGTAATATTAAATAATAATTCTTTTCAATGTGACATTCTCGAAGTTTGCCATAGGTACTTACGACTTACGTTTGTAAACTTTATTTCCAAATAATGTAATATAAATATGTCAATTCTCCTATCACTATGTTTGCAACTAAACTCCTTTAGTTTAAATGTCTTGACCGATTTCTATGAATTTTTGTTTGTATATTTAGTACCTAGATCTGATAATAGGTTGTCAACATTTTTTTTTTACCAATGTGTGATAAATTAGATAAAAGCAGAACAATATTAGTTGGGTCAGATGGTTCTCTTACAATTTTAAGGCAAACGCATAAGAAATAAACATAAATGTTGACAGCTTGTGATAGTACATTACAGTTGCAGTAAATAATAATAATATCTATGGATGTTTCACACCATGTTAATCTGGCCACGGTAAGTACCTGAAGAACTTGTGGGGACTAGACAACGGGAAGTATATTTAATACTTTTATAAGTATACATATTACATAGTATATTAATTAGGATTGTTATTTTATTATTTTACACATATTTAATATGCATCCATGACCCCAGAACGCAGAGAAACTTTTTTTTAATTTGGCAGGAACAATTGGCTCGAGCACCAACACGCTCAACCACTGAGCCACAGAGGTTGTCAAATATTTTTGAATGTTTGTTTTTTGACACTTATCTCGTACATCAATTTTTTTTTAGTAAAAAGATGCTATTCTACAAAGAAAAGCTGTTACCTCAGATAACAGCTTCAATTTGACCTCATAAAGTCCATAAGTCCACATATTAGGCTCAGAGCAGTAGCTCAATTAGAAAACCACAGCATTTTGGTTCTACCTTTATTTTTTCCTGTGACGACAGACAAACGCCCGGTTGTTGACAGCTGAGGTGAATTTGTCGGTAGTTTATCTGTTCATTAGCACTATTGCTTTGATAACTTGTGTAAATTGCGTTTTTGAGCAAAAAAGTGACAATAATAATCTAACTTTCAACTTACATACCAATCTAATGTGGTCGATCGATCCCATAACTCGTAATTGACATCGCTACTAATAGATGGCGCTGAGCGCTTACTCAGAAAGGACTAAAAAAAAACTTTACAGGAAATATTTAATTTTCTTAGCTAATAATATTATAGTTAGTAACAAAAAATAATAAAACTAACTAGTAGATACATTTCCAATTATTAATTATAGCAATACAAAATAACTGTCATTGATTTTGAAAAAGATCCATCTAGTGTCCAGTAGATGGATCTTTTAGGCTACGAAAACTCGGGCTCCAGGTAAACAGATTTTATGCAAAATGTTCACAAACCGGGCATAAGTCACACAAAACCTGACTCGATCGACTGCCATAACAGATTACAGTATGTTTAAGGCTCATAGGCATATTCGGTAACAGTATGTTTAAGGCTCATAGGCATATTCGGTAACAGTATGTTTATGCTCATAGGCATATTCGGTAACAGTAGGTATGTTTAAGGCTCATAGGCATATTCGGTAACAGTAGGTATGTTTAAGGCTCATAGGCATATTCGGTAACAGTAGGTATGTTTAAGGCTCATAGGCATATTCGATAACAGTAGGTATGTTTAAGGCTCATAGGCATATTCGATAACAGTATGTTTAAGGCTCATACCCATATTCGGTAACAGTAGGTATGTTTAAGGCTCATAGGCATATTCGGTAACAGTATGTTTAAGGCTCATAGGCATATTCGGTAACAGTATGTTTATGCTCATAGGCATATTCGGTAACAGTAGGTATGTTTAAGGCTCATAGGCATATTCGGTAACAGTAGGTATGTTTAAGGCTCATAGGCATATTCGGTAACAGTAGGTATGTTTAAGGCTCATAGGCATATTCGATAACAGTAGGTATGTTTAAGGCTCATAGGCATATTCGATAACAGTATGTTTAAGGCTCATACCCATATTCGGTAACAGTAGGTATGTTTAAGGCTCATAGACATATTCGATAACAGTATGTTTAAGGCTCATAGGCTACTTTGTCATTTCCCGTCACCTAGTCTACCTAGTCAGAGTTCAATTACGAAGTGGAAAAAATATGGTATTAAGTACACAATCCTTGACATGTTCTGAACCGTACACATTTTGAAAAAAAAATTATAATTCCTCAGTTACAAAATCTTAAAATCACCTCTTGGCTCTTACAAATCACGAAATCTCCTAAAACGTAAAATGTTGTGCAGCACCATACATATTTTTTTGATAAATATATAATATAATTATATATTATATTTCAACTTAAACCGAACACTTTTGTGATTTGTACAATATTTCAAGAGATATTTAAGAAATAACTTGCAAACACCCTCTTCTAGTCTCTACAGATAGAAAATAGAAAATAATGCTACGCAAAAATGACTCTGACGAGTAGTGAAAATCATTTTATTTTTGAGCTTTAACTCATGACTCGGTGTCGGACAGAGCGGCAGCAGCGCGAGGCGGCCGAGCTGCGGCGCTGTCTGGAGTACGTGTCGCAGCACGCGCGCGTGCTGGAGACGGTGCTGCGCGGCGCGTCGGACGGCGCGCCGCTGGCGGCGGGGCTGCTGCGGCAGGCGGCGGCGCTGCAGCGCTGCATGGCGCAGTGCGTCGCCAACGCGGCGCGCATCCGACACCTGCTCGCCGCCGCGCACCAGCCGCAGATGGACGCCATGCTGGCCAAGATGGTGAGTACTGCAGCCCTACGATAACACCGCACCTTCCACACCGGGGCCCTAGCACAGGCGTAGAAGACACGAGGCGATGCGAGAGTATATTAACATTTACATAGAGTAGAACTTGGAAGGGCAATCTGATGTTACAAGTACCTACCACAGAATAAAGAGAAACCACAAGCTTGTATTGTGCTAATTTGTACCAACATGAAATGTATGGAACTTGTCTTCTATATAACTTTATTCTGTGCAAGTGCATCGCCAGGTTTTTTTAATTTGCCACACCGGGAAAGAAGCCTTCATTTGAAAGAGAACCCTTCCCTATCGTTTGGTCTGTAGACAGTCTGTGGCCGACGGACCCCCACTCTTACCCCTCACTTTGTCACTTTCCCACGGTACCCGCTTTAATTCCTGTTAATGGCGACAAGGGATGCACGGTAATCCGTTGTAGCCTGTAGGGCTTCCTTCCTGTGTGTCAGCGCCGGGCAGAGGGCTTTGACCGGTGATGGGAGTGTGGGGTTGAATGCCGAAGACGCTACAACGTTACATAAGCTGTTGCAACCTCGTCTAACCGCGCCGACAGTCGGATCACGGAGTTAACTACAGTATTATGCTGTTGACCTGTTGTTATGGCTATTTATAGCTTAAATATAAGTAATATGTATTGTAATTTGTAACTGTTGAAACGTAATCGTTTAATCAAATCACAAATGCTTGAACTTTGAAGATACAATCAAAAAATTAAAAAGAAATTAGGTAGTCTAGGTACTGTAGGTACTCGTACATAATTACATTTTACATGCCACCAGTTAAGTATTAATTTGTTCTGTAATGAACCTATCGAATAGCTTAAACTTGTACAACTTGGTAGGTATTTGTGTACAAAATTCATATGCAACATCAGATTATTGCTAGTATAAATTGTGTCTGAAAATACCTACGACTAGAATATTAACCCGTCTGAAAATATTATTTTGAATTGAATTAAAATATAATAACGTTGTGGTAGTTAAGTTAACTATTGCGGGGTCGTTGACCGCGGTCCGTCTGCAATTCGTTAACCCGACAGTGTGCAGCATGAGCTGTCTGCTTTTTATTGTGATGAAGTTAATTAGTGAGTGCGTACTACTGTAACGAGCTGTCAGTTAACTTGGTTTCATTTCACTATGTCTCGGATACGACTCGTAGAGAGAAGCATAATTACTCAACTGAGCTGAGGGTCTAGTCAAGATGCATTCGATAATTTCGACTGCGAAGTTAGAAAACATACTGTATAGGATTTGACGTAAGGCATCGCAAGCGACGTGTCACAGCGATGACTTATGTCAAATCCCTTGTTCGATATCAAAAATATGAAATTTTTGATTTCGAAGTTCGCCGTCGAAATTATCGAATGCAACTTGACTAAAGCCTCTGGTCTGGTAGACTACGTACCCATGACAGTTTCTTAGTGACTGCGACAAAAACAGCACTTTAAATAGAACGCTGCGCTAGTATATTAGGAGCTGAAAATCGAAGTGCCAAGTATAATATGTCAGATTTGAAAAGTAGTAGTAGATGACGACAGTCGCTGGCGCTTATAACGAACTTCGCTATCGGCTCGGCTGTTGCCACACGCTGCATAACAGCACAGGGGTCAGGCACGTAACCCCAGGGCCCAGTCCCCAGCGTCTAGAGTTCTAGACTCTAGAACTAGCAATACTCTAGGGTTACTACGGCTACAAGTAATATTTCTCTTAGTTCTAATATATTTGAGGTTTGCAATAGTAATTAAAGTCTGGTTATAGTGACTATAATTTATATAGGATGATATCATCAGATGACCCGTCTAGCGATTCGAAATGGCTATACTATGGCTGTCAACAACTTGTGCGAGGTTCGACGAATTGTTGTCGTGTTTCAGCCCTGCAGATAACTCTATTAGCCGCACGCTCGCGTGGCGAGATTGAATTACGTGGCGATACATCGCCTGGTCCCATCGCTGTCGCTGCTCACACACGTACGCATCTACAGATCCAGCAATGTAACATTCGTTATAAAGTAGCTAAAATATCACATTGCTTTACCAGGTTTCCCTGTCCACCAGTAATAGGTTCGCGTGGCTAAAACGAAATACTTGCACAATAATATAATAATAGCCATTGAGCGGTACTGCCAAGGCTGATAGTTATAAATTATAGCATAGTATTAGAATAGTTATAGCATCTGGCACATCATAGCATTTATTATGCTATTAACTTTACATCTAATAATCTCGTGTGTCCCCCAAATAAGGCGGACCACCCAGTAGCATAAGTTTCTTAGTTCATGTATATTGATACCTAATATGCCTAGGTACATTTACTAAACCTCTGTATTTTGATCCTCCTTATTTTCCCCGAAGTATAAATTACCAGTGAGTTAAAGTCAATAAACAAAATTAAAATTTTTAAGTAACCCCTGAATCAAACAGAGAGCGAGATGATGATGAATTATAGCTAAGAACACTACCGATCATGGCAGCTTTCAACCAAAAAATCGTATCTAAATCAGACCTTTCGTTTAGGATCTACGATGCCACGGTCAGACACACACACTCAGAAACACAGTCAGACACGTCAAACTTGTAATACCCTTTCTCTTACGTCGGGGGTTAATATGAACATGTATGAGCATGTATGAAGGGAAGAATGAAAGTGGACGAAGCGAAACAAGTATGTAAGGATCGTAGCAAGTGGAAAGAAGTGGTCTCTGCCTACCCCTCCGGGAAAGAGGCGTGATTATATGCATGTATGTTAATAAAATAATTAACGCCTACTCTGACCACTTACCGTAACGCGGTCGTGAAAATCTTTCGGGGCGGAGGAACGAACTTTAACACAGTTAGCGGCTGACATCACCTCTGTGAGAAAATATATGTTTATATTGTTTGTGATTCTAAATTGATATCTAAATGTATAATGCATGCAAATCGCGGTTACGTCAGGCTCTCGTGTGCTCCACACTCGCGCGCGGTAGTGTGATGTGGACTGTGGTCGCGTCGGCGTCGTTCTACGCCCGTGATCCATTGAAATACAGAATATTTCGAAACAACCAGCCCTCTAGCACGATTGGTTTGTTTTAGGGTGACCGGTTGGTTAATAAACAAAATTAAAAAATTTAAGTAGCCCCCGAAATGTTGAGCTGTGAGCGAGCTGATGATGATGAATGCTAAGGACACCTGATCGTGTCAGCTTTGAAACAAAAAACTACCTAGATCAAAATGGATAGACATACAGACAGACATGTCAAACTTATAACACCCTCTGTTTTCTGCCGGGGCTTAAAAGTCAGGAGATTAGCACGAAATAAGCCTTCGGCGCGCGGCATACCTCGTATCGCGTCTACAGCTATTGAGCTACTACGGTCTATATCAGAGGTTCTCAAACTTAATCCGTCTAATGCCCACTTCGAAAATCAATTATTTTGTAGCGCCCCCCATTTTCTTTTCACCTAAAAAACCTAATAACATTATATTAATCTCTCCAAGAGAGTATCTTTTATCTATTCAAAATTAACCAATAATAAATACATTAAGCAATAATAATACTACTCACATAAGCGCCCCCAATTTTTTCTGGGCCTCTTACCTCTACCTTACCCTCTAGGCCTCCAGCTTCCACAAGGGGGCGTTATCGCCTACTTTGGGAAAGACTGGTCTATATAGATTGTGTTGTGACAACACGTGTCCGACTGTGACCTGCGTCGGACGGAAGACCTGCCCGCGCCCCAGCTCCCCTCGTCCGGTACTCACTGCAGTAACGTCCGTTTATCATTATGTACCTAAATTAAATTCTAAAACAGCGGTTATTTAATCTATGTCTTTCTATAAATAACAACATTTGGCGTCGATATGTCTATAGTAGGATAGACATATCGACGCCAAATGTTGTCGGGGGGTTTGATCTTACCGAAGTCGCTGGCTCGGTCATGTAGAGCGACTAAAAGGGGATTGATCAGCAAAAGAGCGTACCTCTGGAAGGATGAGATGGAAAAGGACCTGAACGCGTTGCTAGCTGAACCCTGGCAAGATTTCGCGCAAAATCGGTCGAAATGGCGTATTTTTGCGTTGGAGGCCAAAACGCAATTTGGGTTGCCGCGCCGCAGTAAGTTAGTGTATCATATTGCAGTTGTATAAACCTGTAGTAACACGAGGAATGGGTGTAGTGCGCAGTATAGGACAGAGCTTTGATTGAAAACCTCATCTCTTGCCGTATAAGGCCCGCTGGACCGTATAAGGCAGCTATGTAGCTCACTGGCACGGACCAGTTTTTCAGTCCCTGTCCCGGTGTGTTCCATTCTGAGTAAGCTCGCAGATGCGAAACTATACCTTGTAAAGGTATCAGGGAAAAGTTTATAGGATGTAGGTCGTAGAAACTAGAAAGGTTGGTTTCAACGTGTAATTCTGCAAACTGTGGTATTATGATGTGCAATAACTACAATTATTATTTAATACCTGTTACCCGACCTACTATTACTAATCTATTGACACCTCATTCATTAAAATTAGATCAGTATTTTAGGCAAAAATTATTACCCTTCCATTTGGCTTCGCCGTAGTCGGGTGCAATTAGCTATTAATCTTAAAGATGACTAGTGACCAGACGAAGTCGCGTCTTCGCTGGTATCACAGGTGACAAGTGATCTAAGCGGGCCGCAATGAATGGCGATTTGGCCTAATGTGCAGACATTAACACACATTCGGGTGAGCGCCCCAAACCCAAATTAATGTGGCCGTTAGGCTCAATTGAGCACTTAGCATTAGGTAATAAATCATGCCTACTCCTTTTTTTAATAGAATAAGAGTGGCAAACGAGTAGACGGTAAGTCTGATTACCATCAGGGTCAGGTCAGCGATTACAGTCGTCTCTGGACGATAGACACCTCCAACACCGGAGTTACGAGTTGTCGATCTTTTAAACCGCCTAGGTACCCCGGTGGGCGTACGGCACCCTCACTTGGTAAAGCAAGCGTTATTACCCGACTGCGCGACGCAAAGGAGTGGTAATGTGTTTATCAGCCTATGTATATATGTATGTATGTATGTATGTATGTTCCTTTGAAGCACTATACAGACCAAACGCCTGGGCCGATTTTTATGATTCACAAGTCAATCGATTCCTCTTAGTCCGGCGAGTGTTAAGGACAGCGGGATGTTAAGGACAGCGGCCTCGCCTGTGTTTGAAAGTGAATTTAAAAACAATGAACACTTATCAGTGCTTTAAAACGTTTCTAAAAACTGTGAGTAAATAGTACATAAACTCTTAAGAGTGAAAATAGTGAATATAAGTGTTGTACATAAGTGTTAAATTCATTAGAATAGTGGTAAATAATTGTTTTAAAGTCACGAGTTTATTTTCTTTATAATTTCTTAACCGTAGCTTATTTCGCTTGGAAAATTAGTGTTGTACATAGGAAAAATTAGTGGCTAAAGTAAATAACATTTAGGTAAATAGAAATGTAAATGGTTTTAGAGAAAATTAGATTATAATGGTGAAAAATATATGGTTTTTTTATACTTGTAACTTTAACTTATGTGTTATTAAGTATCTATGTAAACTGTGTGATTATGTATTGTTTTATGGTAAATAAAGAATTTCACGTTATGCGTTTCACTTATCCTGGCTCAGGGGAGATAAAGGGAAATTAGGGAAAATTATGGAAAAATAGCCGTATAGAGAAATAAGAGAGAGATAGCTTATATGGAAATTAGAAGAGTACATTTGTGCTCCCTATACGGCATTGCCCTGAGCCAGGTAAGCTAACTGCTTATCGTGTAAAATGTTCTCCTCAAATCAGTGTTATTTTTTATACGCCCCAGCTCTGCCCGAATCGGTGTAACCTTGCTATCTTCGAGTCTGATCAGAGCCGGCGGTGAAAACCTAGTGGAAAAATACAGTCCCATACAGTAGTGCGTGGTCCTTGCGATCCGGATTGCAAGTTAGTGAGTTAGTCGCGTGTGATCCGAGATACAAGATTGAAGAAATTTTCGAAGTCCAATACCAGTTGAAAACAATCAAGACGACACTTAGAAGAATTTATTGATGACGTAACATAGAAAAATTTACTGAACATCGGACATAGAAAAATTTTACTGAGCCAAGGAGATAGAAAAAATTATTGAAGACTGGACTTAGAAAAATTTACTGAACACTGGACATAGAATAATTTCATCGAGCCAAGGACATAGAAAATTTTTTGAAGAAAATTTATCAAGCCGAACATAGAATTTTGGAAGAAAGGAATTCAACACCGGGGATCGACGGACTCAGATTAGAAGATTGGACTCGAAGATACAAGACAACACCAAGGAAGAGGGAAACAAGGATTCGCAGATTTTTCGCCTGAAAAACCTACCGAAGATTCTTGAAGAGTCGTGAAGACTCTGAAGATTTTTGGAGTTTGAAGACGAATATTTGAAGATTAATTTTTGATTTGAGGATTTAACTTAACGTAACATTTAACTTAAACTATGGTCATCACAAGGAGTCAGAGCGGGGCCGAGGAGAACCAACCACAACAACAACAACCGCGAAGATTTCCAGATCCGCCACGATCGCCGTCTGCTGCCGCCACGAGCCAGCCGCCGCCGACCGAGGGAAGGGCAGATCTGCTTCAAACAATTTTAAAACCGAGACCAGGTACTAGCAAGGCACCTGTAGCTCCGGAAGTGCAAACACTAGCCAGGAAGAAGGCTATTTCAATTAGGTCGCGTCGATCGACAGCGAGTGTCGTCGCACGCATACAATATGAGGCGGAAGAGAAGCTTGCCGCTCTCCGTAAAAAGGAACTGCAAATAGAAGCAGAACTTATCAAGAAGAAACTCGTCGCCGACGTCGCCGCTGCAGAGGATGGAAGCAGCCCCGATGACGACGAGCCGTCTGAACAGGTGGAGCAACGTGTACGAGCCTGGCTAAGCGAACAAGGACCCGACCATGAAGAGGCTAGACAAGAGCCGGTCGTGTTAGAGGAGAGAGAGACGCCGAAGCCAGAAGACATGCCACCAACGGGAGGAAGACGCGAAGGCCAAAGGACGAGATTTGAGTGGCCGGAACAGCGCCGCCCACGCTCACCCACACCGCCCACGTCTAGGGCCAACGGAGTGGAACATCTCGCTGAAACGTTAGACAAGCTGCTGAATCAACGCCAGACGCGCCACACCACGGAGCTGCCTACATTCTCAGGGGCTCCCACCGAATGGTTGTCCTTCAAAGCAGCCATGGAAGACACCACTGCATTCTACAAGCTGAAACCGATCGAGAACTTAGCTCGGCTGAGGAACTGCTTACGGGGAGAAGCCAGGGAAGCCGTGGCACCACTGCTGAGCGTCGCTACGCCGCCCGAACAAATCATGAAGACTCTAGAACAATGCTTCGGACGCCCAGAAGTTATGGTGGACCGCATGATGGAAGACCTGAAGAGGCTACCGAGGCTCGGAGGTTCGGCGGCAGAACTCAACCAATTCGCAGTGAAGATTCAGAACATGGTGGCTATCCTGAAGAGGCTGAGGCACGGGTACCTTTTCAACCCGTTGCTTACGAGAGACATTCTAGAGAAGCTCAGTCCCTACGAGAAAAGCAAGTGGTACGACTACGCAGAAGAGACGTCGCGCTTCAGGAACGAGCCCGATGTCGTCCTTCTCTCTGAATTCTTAATGAGAGAAGCGGACAGGGCGCTGCGCTACGGATTCAGCACGACATCGAAGAGAGAAACACCGCGTCAACCTCCGAACAAGAGTGAAACCAGAGCAAGAAGGCCAGTCTTCGCGGTGACAGAGGAGGGCAGGGGTTCGCCGAGCCACAGCCAACCCAAGAAGGTACGCGAGGAAGCAATGAAGTGCCCGGTATGTGCCAATGATCACGCTCTGCCTCGCTGCGCCACCTTCAAGAAAATGAGCGTACCAAAGAGATGGGACACAGTCAAGAAAGAGGGGCTGTGTTTCCTGTGCATATCGAGTCGACACAGAAGATTCAACTGTAAGGCGAAACGATGCGGCGCACAGGGTTGTAAGCGGCTGCACCACACGTTGCTGCACGAGGAGAGGTCCGGCGGCGCTCCACAGGCTGAGGACGCCGTTATTACCGCATCGGTCACGTCCGACCGTGCGGTAAAACTCAAGATGAGAAGGGTTCAAGTCGTAGGTCCACGGGGCGAAGCGGACGTCTTCGCGCTGTTCGACGAGGGCTCGACAGTGACTCTGCTGGATGAAGACGTCGCGAAGGCTATCGGCGCAGACGGTCCGTCGAAAGTGCTGCGGATGCACGGGATCAATGCCGAGAGAAATGAGGAAAAAAGCCGACTCGTACAACTGGGCGTACGGGGTCACGACGGTACCAGGCACGACATCACTGCGAGAACTGTGGGCGGATTGAACTTGCTCACTCAATCCGTTCCGGAATCATTGCTGCAACTCGCTCACCTGCACGATCTCAGGGATGAAGAGATGTGTTATGAGAACGAGAAACCCCAACTTCTCATCGGTACGGACAACTGGCAGCTCATCGTGTCAAGAGAATTGAGAATCGGGAAAAGGAACCAGCCTGCGGCCTCAAAGACCAAACTCGGCTGGGTAATTCACGGCGGCATCCCGAGACGCATGAGAACGAAACAGGATGACGAGAATATCCTGCACATATGGACCGTCGACTACCCGGACGAACGAACGGGAGAGAGTCTAGACGGGACGAGACTCCAGTGGCGCAAAGAGGGCGTCACATTACCCCGGAGTTACAACGGGGGGAGTCGGACAAACTGCAGTATGGGACCGGGACTCCAGTGGCATGCGAGAGGTGTCATAACCCCAAGGATCGACGGGGGGAGTCGTGCGGGCTGCAGTTTGAAGCGAGAAGATGGGGATGTCCGAGTCGTGTTGGCCGCTGCCAAGGCCAAGGTGTCGCCGCTGAAGACGCAATCAAGACCGAGATTGGAGCTGCAGGCTGCCCCGGTGAGATGGAGTCTGGGAAACAACGACGCAGCAATAAGTGGAAAGGCAGTAGAGAAGCTGCTAAAACTGAACGAGATGATTGAAAAGAGGGACCCAATCATCCTGGACGGAAGACATCCGTTTACGAAGTTACTGGTGGCACGGGAGCACGCCAGGGCAGGACACGGGAGCCGTGAGAGGGTCGTGAACGACCTCAGGCAAAGGTTTTGGATCCTGAAGCTGCGGCCGACGGTGCGCAGCATAACAAGTAAGTGTGCGTTTTGTCGGCTACGACGGGCGCACCCGAGAACACCACAAACTGGAGACTTGCCGGCGGAGCGCCTGGGGGCGTTCCAGAGACCATTTTCGTACTGTGGTCTCGACTGTTTCGGCCCGATGACGATCACCATCGGCCGACGTCACGAGAAGAGATGGGGAGCGCTCTTCACCTGTCTGACGACGCGGGCCGTGCACCTGGAGCTGGTGGCCTCGCTGTCGACAGACTCAGCAATAATGGCCATGAGAAGAATGGCTGCGCGGCGAGGATGGCCGTCAGTTATGTACAGCGACAACGGGACGAACTTCAGAGGAGCGGACGTCGAGCTGCGGCAGGCGTACGCTGAGTGGGCACCGGCTATGGCTCAGCTGGGCCTCACGCACCGCATGCAATGGAAATTCACCCCGCCGGGGGCGCCGAGTCAAGGAGGTGCCTGGGAACGGATGGTGAGGTCGGTGAAAACCGCCTTACTCGCTACGCTGAACGAGAAGTCGCCGAAAGAAGAGGTACTCCAGACCCTGATGGCCGAGGCGGAGTATTCCGTGAACGCACGACCGCTAGTTCACGTTTCCGTGGACCCCAGCGACCCGGAGGCAATCACACCGAACCATTTCCTCCTCGGGTCGTCCACCGGACTGCCGTACGTCGGACCGTGTGTGCCGGCGGACAAGAAGACTTGGAGAGTCGCGCAAGCCCTTGTCGACGAGTTCTGGAGGCGCTGGGTGAGGGAATACCTCCCCACGCTCACGCCACGCTACGGGGCGCCGCAGAGCAGCCGTGCCCTGGTTCCGGGCGACCTGGTCGTGGTCTTAGATCCGGCGCTGCCGCGTAATACGTGGCCGCGCGGGGTCGTGCACCGGGTCTACCCTGGCCCGGACGGACAGGTGCGTTGTGCGGACGTTCGCACGCGCAGTGGTGTGTTCCGCAGGCCCACTTCAAAACTGGCAGTGCTGGAGGAGGCGCCGCAGTCGCAACCGCGACCGCTGGCGGAGCAGACGGAGCCGGGGGCGGTGCCGGGCGCGGAACGAGCGCCGGGGCGAGCTACAGACAGCTCGCAGTCGCCGGAGCGAGCTACAGACAGCTCGCAGTCGCCTGAGCGAGCTAGAGACAGCTCGCAGTCGACTGAGCGAGCTACAGACAGCTCGCAGTCGCCTGAGCGAGCTAGAGACAGCTCGCAGTCGCCGGGGCGAGCTACAGACAGCTCGCAGTCGCCTGAGCGAGCTACAGACAGCTCGCAGTCGCCGGAGCGAGCTACAGATAGCTCGCAGTCGCCTGAGCGAGCTACAGACAGCTCGCAGTCGCCGGAGCGAGCCACAGACGGCTCGCAGTCACCACCACGAGCTGTAGCGAGCACAGACAGCTCGCGGTCGCAGCCAGTTGCAGCGGGCACGGTCAGCCCGCAGTCACCAGAGCAGTTTGCGGCGGACACAGACAGCTGGCAGTCAGCGGAGCAGTCCACGGCGGGTCCAGCGAGCCCGCGGTCACCAGAGGAGGCTGCGTAGAACCTGGCTACTGCGCCGGGGGGAGGATGTTAAGGACAGCGGCCTCGCCTGTGTTTGAAAGTGAATTTAAAAACAATGAACACTTATCAGTGCTTTAAAACGTTTCTAAAAACTGTGAGTAAATAGTACATAAACTCTTAAGAGTGAAAATAGTGAATATAAGTGTTGTACATAAGTGTTAAATTCATTAGAATAGTGGTAAATAATTGTTTTAAAGTCACGAGTTTATTTTCTTTATAATTTCTTAACCGTAGCTTATTTCGCTTGGAAAATTAGTGTTGTACATAGGAAAAATTAGTGGCTAAAGTAAATAACATTTAGGTAAATAGAAATGTAAATGGTTTTAGAGAAAATTAGATTATAATGGTGAAAAATATATGGTTTTCTTATACTTGTAACTTTAACTTATGTGTTATTAAGTATCTATGTAAACTGTGTGATTATGTATTGTTTTATGGTAAATAAAGAATTTCACGTTATGCGTTTCACTTATCCTGGCTCAGGGGAGATAAAGGGAAATTAGGGAAAATTATGGAAAAATAGCCGTATAGAGAAATAAGAGAGAGATAGCTTATATGGAAATTAGAAGAGTACATTTGTGCTCCCTATACGGCATTGCCCTGAGCCAGGTAAGCTAACGGCTTATCGTGTAAAATGTTCTCCTCAAATCAGTGTTATTTTTTATACGCCCCAGCTCTGCCCGAATCGGTGTAACCTTGCTATCTTCGAGTCTGATCAGAGCCGGCGGTGAAAACCTAGTGGAAAAATACAGTCCCATACAGCGAGTGTCACTAAAGACATGACGTTAGTGAAAATTCAATATGGCGACTACTGGACGCCATATTGTGAAAATGAAAAAAATGAAAGTCAACAAACTATATCAAGTGGGGTATCGTTGAATAGGTATTTAAAAATCATTGTTAGTTTTCTCTCAACATTTTTCGATTCGACTGACCGTTTAGGATCTATATCGATTTAAAGTTGCGTGACAACCATTCTCACATTCCAGCGCAATTGTGATGTAGGACTGATGCTGATAGGAAATCCAGTCTGGTAAATAGCTAGCTAGGTACTCATAACTAAAAAGTATAAAATAAAAAATAATAATTTAAAAAATTTAAAAACCCGACTGCGTAAAAAGTGAACGAAACTAAGTAGGTACATAATTATAACTGAAAAGAAAAAAACAAGCACTTAGATATCCGGTGGTCTAGAATTCTATAATATATTATTGAATTAATACTATTGGAACATAACAACTGAACAGTCGGGATCCATTATTCGACAGCCAATCTAATTTTTCAATGGATCCTGACTGTTTAGTTGTTATGTTCCAATAGTATTAATTCAATAATATATTATAGAATTCTAGACCACCGGATATCTAAGTGCTTGTTTTTTTCTTTTCAGTTATAATTATGTACCTACTTAGTTTGGTTCACTTTTTACGCAGTCGGGTTTTTAAATTTTTTAAATTATTATTTTTTATTTTATACTTTTTAGTTATGAGTACCTAGTTTACGCCAGTTTTTGGCCTGTTGCAAAACTATTTTTAGCTGGCTGGTTATATTAAGTATGCAATAATGTCAGTAGCGATTTGCATCGTCAATGTTACGCTAAGGATAGTTAAATATCACCGGAGTCACCGCTACCTAAATGGCACAAGATCACTTCCCCTACGTAATGACTCCGCTAGCGACCGACTGAGGTACAAATCATAATAAACATTTAAACGTATTAAAATCCATTTTGATGATCACGTCATCCAAAGAACATTGGGAGTTTTACTGTGGAACAAATACCCACGGCGACCAAAGATAAAATTATGTTAGGTACTTACATGTAAACGTAATAACATCTGGGTTACAACTTTACAAGTTACAACGGCATAGGTCGCATATCTGCAAGAGGCGGGGTAAATACTGTGATATTTTGACTTATTTAAACGAATATTCACATAAAATGTGATATATACAATTATTGATTGTCTCCACTTCTCCCATGGATATGAAATGTTCATGAAAAAAGTACTATCAAAATTGTGTTTTTGTTTGTGGTCGCGACTTTTTTTACAAAGCGGATAAAAAACCAATGTCTTTTACTTTGGTAACGTGATTGTCTAAAATTCTTTAAACAACTTACTCGTCGCTACAATTTAAAATTGGATGAAACAGCTTAACGAATACGATCGCCGTCTTCATTTATACAGGACTTTAGTTTTTGCGTGTGCCAGAAATCTTGATAAGATAATGGCAACATTGCTATTATCTTATCAAGATTATCTTATCAATTAGGCACACGCCCAATTTTGGTGTTAATCAGAGAAAGCTTAGAGATGAGTCGCCGACATGCGAGTCAACCTGAAAAGGCCCTACATTGACACAACCGCTTTTACATGGGGCGACCTTGTCTGGACTCCTGGAGTTCTGAATACGACTTACAATGTAATTTACATAACATGTAGAACTACCAATTCAGACTTTTATGTAACATATATTCAGATCAATTAAGAGACGCTTAGTTTGTTAATACTTAAAACGCTTTTTACATGAACTTCGAATCATTTCGTCTCATTCTTTATTTATTCACAAAAGAATTCTTACATAAATAGAGTGCAGCCTCTAAAAACTTTGTTGAGGGTAATCTTTCTGGTTCACACACATTATAGATAGTAGTAATTTACCATACATAAGCTACAGCAGTGTTTCTCAACCTGTGGGTCGCGACCCCCTGGGGCTTCTGTAGGGGGGTCGCCGAAGGTCGAGAGAACTTTAGTAAAAAACAATAAAGATTAAAGAGATTGATTTAACAAAAGGATATACTCATAATATCATGGGGTACTCATCCCAACTTACCTGTCCGGTAGTTGTGGTATAGTATACGGGTATGCGACCCCGGCTTCCCTAGCTATTACTGTCCTACTGATAATAATTTGAATATCGATCGGCTTGATAAAAGTTCCGAATATTGGATATGACTTGGAGCCAAAAATAGCCCAACTAATTTGATGTACGTACGAGTACATTCGATGTATGAATATTGTAGACCCTAATTTTTATCCTTATTCAGTCAAATGCTTTCTCCAGTTTCTACTAAGTGACAAATGAGACGAAGGAAATAAAAATGGCAGTTTACTGACTACTTTAAAGTTTAACTATGTTGTGACTTGTGTGATACAAATCAGAAATCTATGTGTTGAGGAACATTTAGTCCCCTCCAAGGGCACCTCCGCTGAGAACAGCCAGCTCATTGTAACTAACGTCGCGGAAATTGCTGTGGGAATCGCGAGACTTTTTTGACGATCCAAATCTGTTATTGTTCAGACAAACACACAAATACATTAGACAATAGAGACGGAAACTTCAAAGCTGACTTCCGATATATATACAAAAACTGTAGGTCTTAAATAGCTAACAGTAAACGCGAAATACTCACGTCCTGTATAGTATATACCCTGTTACCTGTACAGATCAAATTAAATCTAAACGCAAATGAAAACAATAGTACACTATAATGCTACTGATCGAATGGTTGCATGGTAACTTCTACTACTATTATAAATGTGAAAGTTTGTGGGGATAGATGTATGGATGTATGGTTGGATGTTTGTTAGTCTTATTGTTTGTTGTTACTCTTTCACGCAAAAACTACTGTAGGTAGAGCTTTTGATGTTTGGTATGTTAGTAGTTTAAACTCTAGATTAAAACAGACTACTTTTTAACCCGAAAAAGTCCCGTGGGATACCGTATCGATACAATGACACATTGATTGGGTTGAATTTCAACTTTTTGTTTACGTATAGATTATAAATTGGGTCCGAACGGAGGATATACTCGTAACATTTAACATCGGAATAGCTCTTGAAGCAATATGTCAAGTAATGATGTAGCGGGTGTATTTACATAAATAGTCGCCGCCAGCGAGTCTGCAAGCGGCAGGAAGTCTAAACTTAGCTCGATACGTTTTGGACTTATTCGCAGCCAAGTTTACGACACGCCACTCGACGCGTGATGATGTGTCATGTGCCGAGCTGACAGAGTGCCAGCCAGACCGTCTCTCGCTGTACCGACTATAAATACAGACAATATTCAGCAAACTTATTCAACTTATCACGGAACATAAAACACTGGTCTGTGTTTTATATGCCGTGCAACTAATTTTTCATGCGAAAGCTTCTTAGGTACGTTGGGCAAATTGTAAAATGAGAAAACCATTGAACTTGGGACACTGTTGCAGATACGCGCGCTGTATGCTCGGTAGTGAGTTATTGTTATGGCTTTTATTGGTGGCACTCTCGAGGTGTCACAGGGTTTCGTACCTAAAGGGTAGAAGCGGGATCCTATTACTGATACTTCGCTGTCCGTCCGCCCGTCCGTCTGTCTGTCACCAGGTTCAATATTACAGTTCAATAGCTACTAGCTAGTAGCTAGACAGTTGAAATTTTCATAGATTAGTTTTAACAACAAATGCTAAAAAACAGACTACAATAAACATTTTTAAGGGCGTACGACCTTATACGACAAAGGTTTTCTTTTTTCGTTTATCACTTGACCGGTTTTGTATTTTAAGGTTACGTTATTTCCTGTCCCGCTTTTTTCTGTCTGACAAAAAAAGGAGTACAGGACGGACAAAATATTTAATTACTCGAACTTAAATAACAAAGGAAAATAAACACTTGTTTACATTATGCCGAAGCTGCGAAGGAAGGACCAAAAGGAAATTATTTATTCATCATCAGTGTCGTAAAGAAGAAGCGCCAATTTCCCGAAACTAGAAAGTGATTCACGGTTCGTGCAGTTTTGTGTGCTTTAGCCTTTATGCACTGTTTATCTCTTTGTGAAAAAGCCGCTATAATTGCAATGATTCACGACACGAAATATGGTTTGACCTCACAGCAAGTTTTTCTTGGAAGTGTGTAATGTGTTTGACCGAGGTGTCGACTGTGATGATGTGGTGATGCGGTCGGCGCCAGCTCGCGTGCTCGATCTGATCCGGTCATTACCGAGTTACGGTCGATTCATACTGATTACTGGCGCAGTCGAGGTGCAGCGAAGCTAAATTCTAAAATCATAGTATAATAAGAATGAGTTTGCTACATTACGTTTTCAGATGAATTACTCTCATATGAATTATTGACCCTTAGCTTGGCACTTGGCAGTTAGCACGTTCGACGTCCCCCAGCCCCCTGCACCCCTCCGTACACTCCCGCACCGAAGATATACCTAAGGACGCGTTTTAATGACCACAAGAATCACAAGTCATATTGCGGTCGGCCGGCGAAATTTTTCGCATCGTCTAGCTGAACCCTAACGCTTTTCCATAAAGATAAAGACTGAAACAAACGAAGTCTTGGTACGTATAGTTATGATCGGTTGACGTATTGCATGTACATTTATTTTGTCTCAATCCCTCTGTCTATTGAAACGAGTTATAGCAGTTTGCAGTTAGCACTTCCCGTTCGACGTCCCCCGCACCCCGCGACCCGGAGTTAGCTGGAAATGGCCGCATTTCCGGCGAGATTCGGCAGAAATGAACATCCGTCACGGCGATGACAGGACATGTTCAAACAAACGCGTGTCTAACGCGATTCCCGCACGGGTCAATGTACACACTCCTTACAGTTTATAAACGCCATGGGTAGGTACTAGGTACCATTTATTTCCTAGCACGAAAATAAGTTGAGATGTAAACCTTGAGGTGGATACAGCGGCCCGGATGTAAAGCAAACGGAAACTGCAGGCGCTACTCGGGACACAAAATATAAGCATGTTGAATGTTGATATTATTTACTTTATTAAAAATCTAATATAAAAGTACGAAGTTCTCGCGTAATTGTATAATTAGTATGTGATGTGAGTGACCGCGCCGACCGCCGCCCGCCGACCTTGCCTGACCTCTCATAGAACTGTTGCGAGTGTTGCCCGCCGCGACAGCGTCAACTGAACTCTGAACAGAGCAACCGACATCCAACAGACAAAACAGTCTTTGAAAACCGAGGCTACCGGTCGCCGGATCCTGGGGCGTGGTCTGGGATTTTAAAGATGAATAAGGGTCCATCCACATATTACGTCACACCTGATGGGGGAGGGGGGGGTCATACAAAGTGTGACAGTACATGTTAAATATAGGTACAGGGATACTAAAAAGCGTGACATTGGGAGGGGTTCAAAAAGTCGAAATTTTGCGTGACGTAATATGTGGATGGCCCCTAATGGGGCATCGCATATTATCGCACTTGTAACTCCTCTGAAGGGGGGGGGAGGGGTTCAAAAAGTCGAAATTTTGCGTGACGTAATATGTGGATGGCCCCTAATGGGGCATCGCATATTATCGCACTTGTAACTCCTCTGAAGGTCGATTCTGCTATTTGAATCCAACAATACTAAACCCAAAAATAAACTTCGTTACTGTTTCGATACAGTCCGGAACCTATCAAACTGCAAAATGGTATTCAACTAAACTTCAAACAAACGTCAAACGACGAATTACACCGCGATGCGATTATCATTGTATCACAGCTTGATTATATATAGACGGGTCGCGCTAGGCGTATTCGAGGTGGTAAGTGGAAAAAATTCTAAAGTCGCTGAATTTTTGTGTGTTGATAAAGTAGTCCCTGGGGAGCTTATCATTAAGTTTTGTGCCATTTCTGCCCACTGCGTTTTCAGCAATTCCATTATTTGTGGTTGATTTTTTTATATGGCTATAAAAGTGGCAATATTGATTTAAAGTTTAAAATATTAATGGTATCTTAACTGGGACAGCTTCCAGAGTATGGAGACTTAATTTGCGTCGTTTTCGTCCAGTAAAAAATGACTTAGGGTCATTTTTTGAAAACAGTACCGGCAAAAATTCTAAAGTGTGATAAACGACTATTTTCTGTTTAAGACCACTAAAATAGGCCTAATTCCAAATTTTGTGCCACATTAAGCGACTGCGATTCGAGAAATTAAGTTTTTTAGTTTCCCTAAGCTAAAAGCGCTCCAAAAACACATAATCGTTAAATAAAGTTCACGTATTCAATATTATTAAGTCATAAAGAATCTATATTCCAAGTTTGTGTCTTTTTCATGGAGGGTTTAAATAATAAAATGCAAAAATAATATTATTATAATATGCGGTCGAAGTATTGTGGAATATTCACACTACAACATACACATTACACATATACGTAAATGTGTGTGATAAAATGTCATTAATTTGACTACATTTCAAAATTTTTATATTTCGCATTTTACAGCGATTACAAAATTTAAACTTGCTATTGCCCGCAACTTTGTTTGCGTAGCACGAATGACGAAGCTGAATGTAATTGTCGCCTGATTTTATACAATACATAAATGCACAATAAAATTTGATATCCGATAGGCTTCCACATGAAACTTCGGTTATCTAACACCAAAAAAATTACAATTTCAAATACCTAATTTTAGTTATTGAAATTAGTCGTTTAACCGAATAGTCTCTTCAGCTACATCATATTTATTGTATATATAGTATTATTTAATAAAAAATAAATAAATTATTTCAATGCTTGAATTTTATACGTAGGTTGCTGAATACATGCTTCTAATACTCGTGGTTAAGGACTTATTTATTAGGTTATTAATTGATTGTAATAATTTATATAATTAAATACATTTTACAAACCAACAAAATAATATTTGTATATATTGTTATTCATCCCGTTGACAATTTTATATCTAGGGGCACGGCAGGGCCCCGCCAAGTCGAGCCTAGTGAAACATTAGAGCACTACGTACGAATGTGGACCGATCCTTGTACTGCTTTTCGATATATGTTTACTATGTTTAGCATTAATTTATAATAATGTTAGTCTTATAAAATAATTGATTTATAATATCTAACGTTAGTCTTAATTTAATTTGTAATTTTATTATAATTTTTAATTAGTATTATAAAAAGCATTAATTTGTGGAACTGGAAATAAAAGGTTTTTTTATTTTTGAGTTTTTTATTTATTTATTATTGCTTGTTAGTTTTATGTTAAAACTAGCTGATGCCCGCAGCTCCGCCCGCGTAGGTACAGTAAGTAGTATTAGAAGCTATGATATTTTTATCTTTAAGTTATTTTGTTTTTTGTATAACTGACCTTTGAATTACATCAATTTTAAACTTTGCTTGCCTTTTTGGGAACACTCCTTGACTTTTTATTTTTTTAAAGTCTCCATAACGCAGCCACGGAAAAATTAACCACAAATAATCGAATTGCTGAAAAGGCAATAGGCAGACATGGCACAAAACTTAATTATTAACTCCCTAGGGACTACTCTATCAACTACATATAGGTACAGAAAACAATTCAGCAACATTAGAATTTTTCCACTTCCCACTAAAAAACAGCTAGCGCGATCCGTCTAATGAGTCAAAATGCATAGCTTGAGGGTTTCATTACTTCATGAGCTTTTGTATAAGACACACCCCACACTAGCAATATTCGAGCGTCGTCGTTGTGCCAGAACATTGTGTTCTCTAACAGAAAAGCTATGAATAGTGACTAAAATATTTTTTATCTTAAGCCTATTTTCTACTTTACGAGTTTGTAAATTCAAGCTTTATAGAGTTAGAGAACGTAGAGTGGAGTCAGAAGGTTCTAGACGAGATCTGAAGACATTTTTTATTGGCGAGTCATAATATTATGGTCTCGTCTTGGCATCATTAAACATAAAATAAATTTAAAATTTAAATTATAAATTTCGCATTTAGAACATTAATTACTTGTCAAGTTGTCACATAAATTGTCATTTAATTTTGTCGTATTAATACGAAACTTGGGCCCCTCCCCGCGTGGCGAGAGGCCCGCACCCCGTATTCGCCATTGATACATGATAAAAGTTGGTTTTTTACATTCTAATAAAAAATCCCGCGGATAAACATGGTTAAACTTATAGAAAGTGTTTTGTAACACCATAATCATCATATAGATATGAACTCTACTAACTAAAAGTTTCATTAGTAGTTTTTATAGCGAGTTTGAGGAAAAAAAATGGAATATCTTTATACGAAATTGCCGAATGTGGCACATCTTTCTTACAGACTCAGATATTAACACTCTGAACAGTTTTTTAAGATTTGTCAGACATTAGAATAGTTGTGGGCCTGGTGGGACCACGTTTTATATAGTAGCTGAATACCAGGAAACCCCTGGTTGGATACGACTCAAACTGCATATGTGCATCGGTTACTCTTTCCTTAATATCGTGAAAGTAAAATTTTTAGCTATAATTTACTTTTGGGCCAATATCCATGAAAGACACAAAAACCTAAATTGCTACAAACGCAGCCATCCAAAATGGCACAAAATCAAATTTTAGACTAAGAAGAAGGTCCGGAAACTATATGCAAAAAATAAAAGACTTTAGAATTTTTGCACCCTCAAAACTTATCCAGACCCGTCTATATAGATTGAACACTAATAAAACACAATTTTTCGTGCACTTTTTCCACTATATTACGATATTATTATAAATTTTTATAAATAACACGACCGGTTTCGAATTAAATCATCATCAGTGTGCTAAGTGTGAGTTTTTCTTTTAGCATTCGATCGTAATTACGTTTGGCGTTTACTAGGATTTTGTATGTGATTTGTACAGCGCCATCTAGTTGTAAACGCGACAAACAAAACATGTTAGTGCGAGTTGCTTTTTGACATTTCGATACCCTTACGCTGAAGTAAAGTTATCACTTGGGTTTTTCATATTGAGATCGTGAAATAAGAACAAAAGTTTGCAAATTAATTAAAATTTTTATTCATAAATGTGGCAAAAATCATGACCTCTTTTTTGCCGTGAGAATGTTGTTTGTTTGTTTGTTTGCATTGAATGGGCACCGAAACTACTGGACCGATTTTGATGAAATTTTGCATAGATATAAAGTAGACCACGGGGAAGGGCATAGACTCGACGGTTTCCGCAAGATTAAGGCGCTCTTACCCTAAAAATACGCTTCTTTAAAAAATTTTTTGAGACGAATGGATACATTTTAGTGCAGCAAAAAAATATATGTTTATTTTGATCATATTTGCTAGGGGACCTTCATTTTCAAAACACGTTATCTGAACATTTTCTCGATAAAAAAAAATCATAAAGTAACCATTAAAATAGAAATTCTTGGAGTTGTAACTGTACTATTTGTGAACAAAAATGAGAAAATTATTTGCAGTTTCGTAAAACATAATAAAAGGAAGGGAATTGTTGTTTTGATTTTTCGATTGGAATAAGATACTTGTTAGTATTAATTTATTTCAATAATAAATAATTCGGACGAGTCGAATGAAACATCGCGAAATGGCGACCTGTCATTCCTTCTCTTTCATATCTATGGAATAAGACAGTACCGGCTTAGGCCTCTTGCTAATGAGACGTATGTCAAATTTTTCCCCTTTTTTCTGCTCAAAAATCATTCGAATTTAATGTTGAAAGTCCGTTCAAATTTATTTTACCCCCGACTTGACCTTTATGTCGTCTGCATAAAGGTCAAGTTGGAGGTAAATATTTGTTTTTCTTTCATCGTGTAATACTAATAAGATATGCGTAATTTCGCTGTCAGACGTAAGGCGCTCGGTAGCCCTTTGGCTTTTTGCGTTGTTGCGACCAATTGGTCTCGGGTTCGAATCCCGGTCAGACGATTTTTTTTTTCTTTTTCTTTTTCTCGCACTATAAAACTCCGAGCTTGTTCTCCTAGTAATCAAAGTATAATATTGTTAGTTATGTACTTATTTTATTATTAGTTACTTTAAGTTGTTGTAAATATTAGTGTAGATTATATTATAAAAAATATGAAAAGATTGTATTAGATGAAAGTGCAAAAACCGTATTTTTAAGATGGAAGTACAAAAACTCTTTATAAGTAGGTACTAGGGAGACCGAGCTTTGGTCGTAGTTTTAGTACAACGATAAAATTTAATTAAAAATAAATAAAAAATATTAAAGAAAAACAAATACATTATGTATAAGAATCACAATAAAATATTTATCTTACAGGGATTTGAACTCACCACCAAAAATCAAACGTAGAATATACGCAAACCGAGCTGCCAGTCAGACTGACGTAAAGTAACCGAAATTATTGATATAATTTATTACACGACGAAAGATAAAACATATTTGATTCAAAATTGACAACATTGATTGACAACAAAATTAGTAATCTGGGGGCACGGCAGTGCCCCAGCCAAGTCGAGCGCGAAGCAAACACTGCCGTACCATCCTTTACTGGAACCATTTCGCCGCATTTTCAGGCCCCTATTTGAGAACCTCTGGATAAGACCAGAACGCAGAAATTTTCGTCATCCAATAAGCTATAATCACATACTTAAAATCCAAAATTTCAAGTCTGTAGGTCATTTAGTTCCGAAATTAAGCGATAGCAAAGTTTCGCATTTACGACACTCACTCACTCACTCACTCACTCACTCACTCACTCACTCACTCATGATCATCAAAATAGAACTAGTACTTCCCATAAACTTAGAGAGCTGAAATTTGGTACAGAGTTGGGGTTTAATGGCCACATAAAGGGAAAACTATAAAAACTAGGATAATCGATCTGGGGACACGGCAGTGCCCCTGCCAAGTCGAGCGCGAAGCAAACACTGCCGTACTATTCTTTACTGGAACCATTTCGCCGCATTTTCAGGCCCCTATTTGAGAACCTCTAGATAAGACCAGAACGTCGATCTGGGGGCACGGCAGTGCCCCCGCCAAGTCGAGCGCGAAGCAAACACTGCCGTACTATTCTTTACTGGAACCATTTCGCCGCATTTTCAGGCCCCTATTTGAGAACCTCTAGATAAGACCAGAACGTCGATCTGGGGGCACGGCAGTGCCCCCGCCAAGTCGAGCGCGAAGCAAACACTGCAGTACCATTCTTTACTGGAACCATTTCGCCGCATTTTCAGGCCCCTATTTGAGAACCTCTAGATAAGACCAGAACGTCGATCTGGGGGCACGGCAGTGCCCCCGCCAAGTCGAGCGCGAAGCAAACACTGCCGTACCATTCTTTACTAGAACCATTTTGCCGCATTTTCAGGCCCCTTTATTCTACTCGAACTTTATTCTACTCGAACATTACACAAATTAAATAAACAAATTACACTGAAATCTAGGAAAATAAATCAATATGCCCACGTTTCTACAAAAAGAAGTGAAATCCCACCAAAAACATTCTGTAAAAAACTAGCCAAGTCTCGATGGAGCTGCTTGTTTATCTCTAAAAAGTAATGAAATCTAGACAAAATCGTGCCAAGTCTAAGGTTCCTTACTGCGGTTTCTTTATTATTATAGTTAATGTTGTGTGACTTGGTCGTTGAAGGGCACACAAGGGTACAAAAGGGGCTCCATGACACCATTGCTCCAATACGTGTGTTGTACAATCAACAACAGCCTAAAATGAGACACTAGCGTCCAATTAACAATACCAGTATGGGCTATTATCTCGCTTAACAAACATAGGTAGTAACAAATGTAAACAAAATTGACTTGTACCCACTAAAGTATAAAGAATGTTCAACGGCCAAGTCACTCAACATTAACTATAATAATAAAGTAACCGCAGTAAGGAACCTTAGACTTGGCACGATTTTGTCTAGATTTCATTACTTTTTAGAGATAAACAAGCAGCTCCATCGAGACTTGGCTAGTTTTTTAAAGAATGTTTTTGGTGGGATTATATATATCCCTAAATATTATTCTGTTGGTTTGCAAAGTTTATACACAATATAATTATATCAATTATTATAATCAATTCTAATTCTAATTACCATGAGCAATAAGGAACATGTATTCAGTAATCTACGTTTATTTTTACTAGCTTTTTCCCGCGACTTCGCCCGCGTTAAGTTCGGTTTACATACAAAATTTTAACCCCTTTGTTACCCCCGTAGGGGGCGAATTTTCAAAAATTCTTTCTTAGCGGATGCTTACGTCATTACAACTATCTGTATGTCAAATTTCAGCAAAATCCGTTCAGTAGTTTCGGCTGTGCGTTGATAGATGAGTCAGTCAGCTTTGCCTTTTATATATTTAGAAATTAGACTAGGTGTTGCCCGCTACTCGGAAAAGGATTAAAAGTATGCCTATGTGCTTCCCCGTGGTCTATTCTATTATATATCTGTCCTAAATTTCATCACAATCGGTCCAGTAGTTTCCGAGCCTATACAATGCAAACAAACAAACATAAACACAAAAAAACCTCTCTGTATTATAGTAGTATAGATTAAATAAAACAATATTTACAATAAATATGATGTAGCCGAAGAGACTATTTGGTTAAACCACTAATATAATATCAGAAACTAGATAGATTTTATTATCTACTACTATAGATAGAACTAGAAATCACAATTTTAAATAGGTACCTATTTGAAATTGTAATTTTTTGGGTGTCAGATAGCCGAAGTTTCTTGTAAGTAGGTAGAAGAGGAATATTGGATATTGAATTTTTATACAATATTTATGTATTGTATAAAATAATTTAGCTTTGTGCTACGCGAACGAAGTTGCGGGCAAAAGCAAGTTTAGATTTTGTAATCGCTGAAAAATGCGAATTAAATAAAATTTTGACATATTGTCTTAGAATTGAGGCCGTGAGAACCAGAGTGGCCTAACCAGCGAATTGTGAAAAATGGTTTATGTGCCACATTGGTATTGAGAATTATGCAAAATTAATAAAATGTTTAGGAAGTGATAGTGCTGCCACCTTGTATAAAATAGTGATAACTTTCTTAGGCCACTCTGGCTCTAAAGAAAGGCATAATTGGAACAAGTTTATGCACATAAACCATTTTTCATTTTTTCACAATTTGCTAGTTAGACCACTCTGGTTCTCACGGCCTCAATTAAACGTCAATGTGTGTAATGTGTATGTCGTAGTGCGTATTCCGCAGTACTTCAACAGCATATTATAATAATACTAGCAGCTGTCCCGGCAAACTTCGTACCGCCTTAGAATTAAATTTGTTGACGTACTGACAGCAGCGCCACCTACCAGGTCCAATTGCAAATCTAAACCATTCTCGAATCCACCTGAAGACACAAAAAATTTCATTAAAATCGGTCCAGCCGTTTAGGAGTTCAGTGACATATTATACACGCATAGAAGAAATATAATATCCCACCAAAAACATTCTGTAAAAAACTAGCCAAGTCTCGATGGAGCTGCTTGTTTATCTCTAAAAAGTAATGAAATCTAGACAAAGTCGTGCCAAGTCTAAGGATCCTTACTGCGATTTATTTATTATTATAGTTAATGTTGTGTGACTTGGCCGTTGAAAATTCTTTATACGTTACAAGTCAATTTTGTTTACACGTAATGTTATATCAGATTCTGTTGTAACTACAATACGGCCGATGTATCTTGGCGAGTCTGAACTTCGCGCAGAAGGTTGCGCAATATCTGTTTCTAAGTGTTTTCGTATTTATTTTATTTGTACTAATTGGTCAACTATATTAGGGAATTTTATTAGTACATAGGTATATAAAAATAATACAATAACAGTTTTCTTCACGAGTTGTACACGCGCTAAAGTTCGCAGAGCCTATGTTCAGACCCGTCAAGATACAGCGGCCGTAGTGTACCTATGTTTGTTAAGAGAGATAATAGCCCATACTGGTATTGGTAATTGGTAGTTGTTGTCTTATTTTAGGCTGTTGTTGATTGTATAACACATGTATTGGAGCAATGGTGTCATGGAGCCCCTTTTGTACCCTTGTGTACTCTTCAACGGCCAAGTCACACAACATTAACTATAATAATAAATAAATCGCAGTAAGGATCCTTAGACTTGGCACGACTTTGTCTAGATTTCATTACTTTTTAGAGATAAACAAGCAGCTCCATCGAGACTTGGCTAGTTTTTTACAGAATGTTTTTAGTGGGATTTCACTTCTTTTTGTAGAAACGTAGGGATATTGATTTATTTTACTAGATTTTAGTGTAATTTGTTTATTTAATTTGTGTAATGTTCGAGTAGAATAAAGTTAATGCTCGACTATTTCTTCTTGTAAACTTGTAAGTATAAGTATAAAAGCCAGTACAGTCTTATCCAGAGTTTTCCTTTAATTTTATTTATATGCGTATTAAAAGCAGAAGGGGAGGAATTCGCCCAACAGTGGGACGCTACGGGCTAGATTAAATTAGAAGATGTGTCCCACTTCACTGGATTTTTGCAATGACAGTCGATTTTTTTATGTACCAATAGTAGAAGGGGGCATTACCATATCTCTAATCAGCTGAGACCAGCTGAGGGTTCTTCATCAGATACTTCAGACCTTCGATTTTTGACATCAAATGAAGTGGCCCACCAAGTTGAATATTTTTTGTAAAGGCAGTATGTCGATCTCTAATAGTTTGGTTGGGCTCTTGTGTTTTCTAATTAGGGTCACCAGGACCTCCAGATCTTCGATTATCCTAGTTTTTATAGTTTTTCCCTTTATGTGGCCATTAAACCCTACCTCTGTACCAAATTTCAGCTCTCTGAGTTTATGGGAAGTACTAATTCTATTCTGATGATCATGAGTGAGTGACTGGATGAGTGTCATAAATGCGAAACTTTGCTTTCGTTTAACTTCGGAACTAAATGACCTACAGACTTAAAATTTTGGATTTTAAATATGTGATTATACTTTACTGGATGACGAAAATTTCTGCGTTCTGGTCTTATCCAGAGGTTCTCAAATAAGGACCTAAAAAATGCGGCGAAATGGTTCCAGTAAATAATGGTACGGCAGTGTTTGCTTCGCGCTCGACTTGGCGAGGGCACTACCGTGCCCCGAGATCGACGTTCTGGTCTTATCCAGAGGTTCTCAAATAGAGGCCTGAAAATGCGGCGAAATGGTTCCCGTAAATAATGGTACGGCAGTGTTTGCTTCGCGCTTGACTTGGCGGGGGCACTGCGGTGCCCCCAGGTCGATTATCCTAGTTTTTATAGTTTTCCCTTTATGTGGCCATTAAACCCTAACTCTGTACCAAATTTCAGCTCTCTGAGTTTATGGGAAGTACTAGTTCTATTTTGATGATCATGAGTGAGTGAGTGAGTGAGTGTCGTAAATGCGAAACTTTGCTTTCGCTTAACTTCGGAACTAAATGACCTACAGACTTGAAATTTTGGATTTTAAGTATGTGATTATAGCTTACTGGATGACGAAAATTTCTGCGTTCTGGTCTTATCCAGAGGTTCTCAAATAGGGGCCTGAAAATGCGGCGAAATGGTTCCAGTAAAGGATGGTACGGCAGTGTTTGCTTCGCGCTCGACTTGGCGGGTGCACTGCCGTGCCCCCAGATATAAATATTAGATTTGCATTTTATTATTTTAAGTAATAAATCCATGAAAAATGAAGAAATTAGGATATAGATTAGATAGGTAGGTATATAGATTCTTTATGACTAAACAATATTGAATACGTGAACTTTATTTAACAATTAGGTTTTTTAAGCCTTTTTAGCTTAGGGAAACTAAAAAGATTAATTTCTCAAATCGCAATGGCTAAATTTAGTACAAAATTAGGAATTAGACTTCTTCTAATGGACCTAGACAGAAAATAGACATTTTGAATTTAAAAAATTTGAATTTGAAATTATATTATATTATATTGAGATTTGAACCTAGACGCTACGCGTCGCACTAGGCGGGCACAATACCGCCAGGCTATGAAGCTCATTACAATATTGTCGAAATTACGCTTTTGTACATTATAGACACATCACTTTGGCGTAGTTCGCATGAAGTCCCCCGCAGTAACGGGGGCGGCACGTCCCCCACTCATCTCCTTCACCCCCTCGAATACTTCATAGTTGACTACTCACAGCGCCTTAACGAATCGGAGGCGAATCTGTTTAAAATTGGTCCGGTTGTTTCAAAGATTAGCCGGAACAGACAGATAGATAGACAGAGACAAAATTTTCAAAAATTGATTTTGGGTGAGACAAGTATGTTAACTAATAAGGTAAACTGTGAGATCCCTCAACTACGTATTTATGATACTTTATACGGAACCCTTGGTGGTAGAGTCGGAATCGCTATTTTGATGAAAGTACCCTAAATATGGTTCGTTCGAACGAAGTGTTCCGTACATTACGGTAAAAAACATGTTTGTTGTATGGAAGGCCCCCTTGAATATTTCTATTATTTTGTACTTACTTCTCTATAAACAACACCACATTCAATTTGTGATACAATAATAATCTCAAGATTCTCAAGACAGACGCGATCGAAAAAAAATCCGTTTAAGTTTAAAACACCACTACTTTTGTTATAATCCCGCAAAATATGTGAACTTCTGAAAATGGTTGGTTATTCACTCGACGAAACAGCGATCGAATAAATTTACCATCGCGTTAATCGAATATACTTTATAATTCACGAGTGTCAAGAATGTGCGAGTATGAGTCTCCATTCTGTCAAACCACTCGTTTTGCCGTTTACTCAGCGTGAATGGCGAGCGTATGTGTCATCGAGTGAATAGCCAACCATTTTCAGAAGTTCACATATCTTGCGTGATTATAACCAAAGGAGTGGTGTTTTAAACTTATACGGATTGTAACCACACAAACCATTCTTTTTTTTTTTTTTTGATCGCGTCTGTCTTGAGCAGCGACTATACAGCCTAATTACTTGCTTATGCTGTGTGGTCACTGGTCTTGAGAATCTTAGGATTATTATTATATCACAATTTGAATTAATGGTGTTGAATTTTTCTTTCTATTTCACGATCTCACTACGAAAAACCCAAGTGATAACTTTACTTCAGCGTCAGGGTCTCATTCGCCATAGTTAGAGACTCGAAATGTCAAAATAGCAACTTGCACTAACATGTTTTGTTTCTCGCCTTCACAACTAGACGGCGCTGTACAAATCACATACAAATTCATAGTTCACAACCAAACTTGCTCACGATCGAATGTCAAAAGAAAAACTTACACTTAGCACACTGAATACATTCTTGACACTCGTGAAGGATAAAGTTTATTCGATTAACGCGATGGTAAATTTATTCGATGACTTTTGAAAAACTCACACTTAGCACTCTGGTGTCTAACACCTGATGATGATTTAATTCGAAACCGGTCGTGTTATTTATAAAAAAAATTATAATAATATCGTAATATAGTGGAAAAAGTGCACGAAAAATTGTGTTTTATTAGTGTTCAACATGAATTTCCACCAAGAACCGACAGTACAATCAATTACATATATGATTATAGATTGAGCGAACCACTTATCCATAGAAAATGTTATTCTCGTATGTTTATAAACTTAACTCCAATTTGACTCGAACCGATCCGTCAGCCGGATATTTTTTTCACTTTGACATGTGGGGATGCCATGACATAAAAATATTTATTTTACGCAAAAATCTCTTTTTTTGCCTTCCCCTCTCTAACCACGCGGGAAATAATTTTCCGTCCGTCTCAGAAGAGGATAAAATCGTGTATGCGTACACAAATGTGCATAGCCATGCCCCAAATTCGATGATTTTGTGGAATTTAAAAAAAAAAACACGAGCAGGAGACGCGCCTTAACTGACAATAATTGGCAACACTGGATCGAACAAACGTCAAGCAACAGCTGTCTTTATACATGCTTTGTGCTCGCTTTATTTATAAATTGTAGTAAATATCATTGCAAAATGATTGTGTTGGGATTTTTAATTTACGAAAATAGTGTAGTAGAATACCGACTTTCGGTCAATTTATGATAACAGGATGATAAATTTATAATAAATTGATGGTAAGTTGAAAGTCTAAGTTAATTAAGAGAATTGGCCCTCTGATGTTGCGAGTGTCCGTGAGCCGCGGCAATCGTGACAGGCGATCCGTGTGCTCGTTTCCGGGTTATTCCATAAAAAGTGCGTAGCAGACCATAGCTGCTATTACAGCCTTACGCTAGTTGTATCATTGTCTGTAACATTATGCAGTTGGCTGAGGCTCATAGCTACAAAGTAAATAAAATTCAGTTCAGTGTAATTGTAGCTATAGGCTGACCAAATAAACCGAAGACAGCGCTTTGAACAAAAACTGAGGCCGGTTTTTATGTATGTCGAGATGTAGAGCGCGTGTAGCGTGCAGCTTGCCTTACGAAGTAAGGCGTAATTTCGTCACAATATGTTGATGCAGAACTCTGTCTTCACTTCTTTGTTTGGTCTGAGGCTGTAGGTAGGCACTAGGCACGTATATTTTTATCGTTAAGTTTAATTTCTTACCCCTCCATTTCGGACCAACTTGTGTTTTACATTTTATGAATTTATCGGTTCTCCCTCCTCCCTTTAGTTCAAAGAATTATAAAATATGCGCCTGAAGTATTAAATCCCCGTATGATATACGACACGACGTGGGATTATCGTGGTGTATCGGACTCTCCTGCTAAGTGCTAGTAGCCCGGGGCCGACGGGCGACGCATGTCTAGACGCACACAACTACAGCTTCACAGTTCAGACATAAACTCATCACTACACTTCAGATGCATGCAGCTCAGATGCACTACACTTCTTAAGATGCACACTTATACTTTTAAACTGTTCTTAAAGATGTTGATGTACACACAGTTACTATTTAGCCCTTATTTACAAGTTACGTTATATCGTGTGTTACTCTACTTATTGGTAACTAGCTTTTGCCCGCGACTTCGTCCGCGTGGAATAGTTACTTTGGAATATCGCTAAAATTTACCCGCGACTTCATTTACGTAGAAGGAGGAGCGCTTGCCCGCGACTCACGACTGCCCGCAGCGCGCCGCACATTATTATTGCGCGCTGATTATTTTATTACTGCGATATCTTCTAAAATACTTATTGAAATCAAATGATGTAAATGGCAAATTTCTTCTAAATTAAATGCTTGTAATGAATAACGTATTTATTTGGATAAGGATTAATATCATCTTTATGAAAACACCCTCACAAATAATGCTTAATTTTAGAACAAATTTGGTTAGCATAAAAAGGTTATTGTGAGCCAACCATTAAAGATAGATATATACTGTCGCGGACTTTTTTTTAGAACTTTTAAAGGGGAACAATTCTGTCATACATTATTTTACCGAAACTTTAACCGTTTCCGCAGCGTACGCAGCGAAAGCTCTCAAAAGGGAAAAAACACCCCGATTTTGAAACATTATTGATTGGAGCTCCGCTCGTATTGAGCTTATCATGATGTTATATAGCCTAAAGCCTTCCTCGATAAATGGACTATCCAACACAAAAAGAATTTTTCAATTCGAACCAATAGTTCCTGAGATTAGCGCGTTCAAACAAACAAACAAACAAACAAACAAACTCTTCAGCTTTATAATATTAGTTTAGATTGCGTATAACGATTTTGTATGAGGTAAGGACGTATTTAGTAAGTTAATTGTTGGATAATTATCTAACAGCTTAATTACAATATTATCTTTTAGTGTGTTCAAGCTAGGTCACATAATATAAATCGTAAAGTGTAACACCCAGTTACAGTAAATCTGCAATATATAAAACTAGTTTTTACTCGCGACTCCCCTCGCGTAAATACAGTATCCCACGGGAGCCGAGTATTTCCCCGCGATAAAATGTAGCCTGTGTCCTTCCCCATGGTCTACTTTATATTTGTGCCTAATTTCATGATGATCGGTTTAATATAAAATATTAGTAAGGATATACCTGTCAGAGTCACGTTCGAGTCGGTTGTTAAAATGTTGAAAAGGTAGAGCTTAATGTAGAGAACTGCAATCATCAATACAGTAAAATTTCATTAATATTTAAGCTAAAATAACTATTCGCAAACCTTTTTATCGAAACAACACGTTTTTTTAGCATCTGGCCAGCGGCCATGTAATAAGAGGACTGGTATTCTCTGCCGCAGTAATGAAAGGCTCTAGTTTTTGTGCCGCGTTACTGAAGTAAATAGCTACCCATGTGGAAAGTTCACAGTTTTTTGTAAACTCTACTCAAGTTACTTTGCCAAATCTGTGCCTACCGGCTACGAGTAACAATATACTTTCATGAATGTAATTAAATATCAGCACTTAAATCTTAATGGAATATGGATATTGAGGTCCCTAACGGTTGACCTTTTATGTGGTAGCTACTAACATTAGTAAGTAATAATAATAAAGATAATCGTTTGATTGACCGCGATAGTGCTGTACAGAGGAAAGTAATAATGGTGCTGTAGCCTATGGCTCAGCTGCCGTGTAATATGTTAAGCCGTAAGCGTCCACATGTCCCCATGCAACGCATGTGTAACTGATTTGATTATTCTATATAAAGTAAACCCGCATATTTTGCCAAGTTACAATGCTACACACAGATGCAAAGACAGTTATAGTAATCGATGACAGTCAATCGGTTGTGAACATAATGTGATCGGCGGTTGTATCTTATCGGCTATCTGGGCCGGCGACCGGCTTACCGGCACCCAAACAAGGTTATCTCTTATCAGTTGTTAGACCATGTATTAGTGGTTTGTTTTGATTTAGTTTGATCCATTAACTGCCCAAGTCGCGTGCTAAAAATGGAAATCAATTTTATATTTTAAAACGAGGTATTTTATTTGGGTTCCGGGTACTCCGACGATATTTAGAGGTCTGTCGTTATCACATTTTAATATCTGTAAGAACGACTATCGGCTACTACGATCATAAATAAAATAATTGTTTGATCCCATCAATGTCGTTATAACAGCTGATATTAACTGTATAAGTCTGGATATAATATTATGTCGTTTCAAGTCTGTCGCCAGACAAGTGGCGCCTGTTGCACCAATTAAAGCGCACAAAGGCGAGCCAGACGAAACTTCCTTCTGAATTTTACTTTGACATTCAATGTAAAAAACTTTACGTATGTTTTACGAAAGCGCGTTTATTGAGCAGTGCGTTCTGCATACTGCATACTTTATAGTGGGCTCCACAGTCTATAGTCGAGTGTACATCGTACCGCGGCTTTCCCCGTCCGTAGGCGATATTTTGGCCCGCGTCAAAGGACTTCACAGTGCGAACTAAGCGCAAACGCGAAGGTATCCACAATCGCGGTTGTTCGCACGCGAGTGTAGAGCCTGCTTGTAGTAGTATCTTTTTTGCGTCTGCGAACTGTGACTGGAGAATGGGGATCATTATAATCCGCGGATTTACATACGCCGGAATCGCACTTTCTAATGACGGCTCATTACATTGTTCGCCGCGGTGAAAGCGTAGGACAGCACCGCCCACAAAAATTGACATCAAGTTATATTACCATAGACTCTACCATGGCCACATATTGCAATGTTATTTAAAATTAGGGGTCTCCTAAATCTCAGGCAGTCTCTGTCTCCACTTGGCAGAATGACAAGGACAGCAGGTTCCATTCGAGTCCCGAATAGCACTTGATTAAAGTAGCGTTTCAGCATTCGGTCGTCATTCGGGAAGACTGCCTTCAAATGTTAGTCAACGCAATATTATTTATAAATGTTAATATACCATATCGGAATTGATGAAACATGAGGTTCTTTGAGCGATATCTTCGTTTTTCCTTCTTTTGCGGTTTCTGTTGCAGCTGTGTCTGGGCAACAGTTGCCACACCGCTGTCTGGTGGCGCAACTATGAGCGTTGACCGGTAAAATGATGATATTAGCTATTATCTGTTACGACATTTGTTCTGCCTTTATCTGCCTAGGCCATTAACACCGATTAGCGTGTTTGATCTAGCTAGATTTTTATCAGTACATAACCCAACCTCTTGACGGATGCTTAACCTTTGAAGATATATTAGATGCACAGCCTCGACCGTTCTATTTCCTAAAGTCGGTTTAGCCGTATGCATAATTTAGCGATGTGGAAATTTGTGCTCACCCCGCCGCCGTCGACCGTCTGCGGTCGCGGTGAAAGTGAAAATTATGTCTTACAACGCGCGCAATTTCCGGGCGCCCAACCGTCACCTCATGTTAGCTATTGGCCTTGAATCACTTGCGATTAACAAAATTTCCTCTAACTTAAATGTTCCTTCCTTAACTAAAGACTATTTTCATCTGCCCGAATTATTACAAAAAAAAATCGAATTTACGGTAGCACTCGGAGACATATATTATAATGCTTAGGAGCTACTTAGTAGAGATTATGACATAAAGTCGATACATTTTCTGTCAGTATCTACTAAGTAAGATTAACTGACTCTGAGTGCGCCGTTAGTTTAATTGATATTTATTTATTTATTTACGAGTACATAACTTAAAACTAATTACAATATTAATTATGATATGCCTATAAACTCTTGTCGAGTATTTCCCAACTGGAGACTATTTAGGGGGTTGATTTTAAAACAGATATTCTGAGGTTAGTTCGGACTTGGTTGTTAGTTGGTATTCCTTCGGCTCCCTAATCCCTTATATATCATGGACAGTGGATATTCCTTCGGTTCCTTTATATGTCATGGACAGTGGATACGTTTACATATCCACATACGTTGATATGTGGTCAGCAGTTGCATTGCACATACCTGATCCCCCGTGCTACGTCACCAGTCCAGGGCCACGTCTGGCGGACATGGCTCAAGGGACTATACAGTATACTACACCTCTGTATCTGGGGCAGTCATTTAGTACATCATTCGTACATAGGTACAATCTAAACTAATATTATAAATGCGAAAGTGTGTCTGTCTGTTACCACTTCACGCTTTAACCGCTGAACCAATTTTGATGAAATTTGGTACAGACATACTTTGAGTAGTAGGAAATGACATAGGATACCTTTTATCCCGAAAAAGTACAGTGTTCTCGAGGGATACTGTATTTAACAGCTAGTAAATAAATTAAAACGTCACGAATGTCACGATGTTATGTTGGCGTAGCTGTAGAATTATTTCACTGAATGGAAAGTCTCCTTTGGTTTCCTTTTAGCGAGATTTGCTAATGACTTTACATTCTCATGCAAATCCTCATCTATTCTAGATAAGAATATTTCAATTTTCATCTGAGTTTATTTAATTCTTGATTACTTGTAACTTTGGTTTTAATAAAAAGACAAATTACGCGTAGGGGTAATGAAATTTCATCGATCCTTATAATAATAGCTTATCAGATTGAATAAAGGAGGTCGCATAAGGGGTACCTATTGATTTTACAGCATGGCATGTACCGATCGTCCTTCATGTGCGAACCTTCGGGATATATTACAGGAACGCCTTACAAGAGTAAGGCGTTCCTGTAATATAGAGTGTGGCCACTCAATTGACTGGCATATAAGTCCACGATAAACTGTACCTACTAGATTGGCCTCCAAGTATAAGACGAAGACAGTCGCTACTACTCAGCTCACCAAGGTGTCACAATCGTGCTTATAGCGTGTGTAAGTGCTGCATTGAGTCGAGCAGTGAGGCGTGTCCGCGTGTGCCTGACACGCGACCCGAAACGACTACACGCGTGTCCTACCAAAGTGAAACCGTTCAGGCGGTAATCACTAGCATTGACGAGCGAGCGAGTCATCATTTTCGCTGCTAGAGTTCAATTTCAGACAATCGGGGATGAGAGTGGGTAGGTTCGGAGGTTATCAGATAACATAAGGACTTGCGTGTATAAGCATGTGCTTAGTATGGTAATCTGGTATGATGACTCCTGCACTGACCAGGCAAACAACTTGGCAAGCAAGTAAATTCTTTTGTTTCACGGGGGTAAGGAGACTCTGGGACATTGACAATAAAAGGTAGCTTACCCAGCTACTTGTCTAGCGTATGAGCTCCATGGCCTAGTGGGTAGACCGTTTGGTTTGCACTCGAGATAGTGCAGGTTCAATCCCATGTTGTGGCGTGTACCAATGAGACTTTTTCAGATCTCAAGTACGTTATACGGACGCTCTAACGGTGAAGGAAAACATAGTGAGGAAACCCGCACATGGTTGGCCCCATACGTATTGACCAGTCATTCATCTGGACTAGACTGACTGTGTTGTGAGAATGCCGTATGTGCTTGGACTACCACACGACATTTAAAAACCAATTGTCCCAGGCACTACAGTATTTCAAGAGTGGTTACCTCGCTCGGAGAATACTGTATTAATTATCCATTAATTAGGATGACAAGGCCTAAGTTTTTTTTTGTCTAGCGTGTAAATCTAGCATTTGGGTTAAGCTCGCTCGGCGTGTGTTCGCTAATGGCCTCAATTAATGACGCGGGTTAGATTCGCCGACCTCATGCGCTCATCGGTGTCGCAGGTCAATCACTCGTGTACCGGATTTTTTGCCGAACGTTTCGCACTGCCTGGTACCTTCACCTTTGAGAGTTCAGAGCATTGTTTTACGTCGCTGACAGCTAAATTTCTATTATGTTCGTATAGCTGATGCCCGCGACTTCATTCGCGTGGACTTAAAATGTTCTAATAGAAAATTGCATACTGTAGCTTTCATGTTAAAACAAATAAAAGCCTTCCTCAATAAATAAGTTGTCCAGCGCTCGCTTTCATTAACATCCTCGTGAGTCGTACTCACTCCAATTTGAAATTCATTATGCATAATTTATTCATTAATTAATGCAGGAAGTGTTATAAATTAAATAAATAAAAATTAAAAAGTTGTTTCGATTCAAAAATACATAAACAAACTATTTCTCAATTAAATCAACTTTCACTGGGCTAGTAACGGTAGTATTTACGTGGGTGTAGCGTAGTGTGGGGCGGGCGGGGGCGGGCGGAGGCGACCCCGTTACATCTGACACGAAAGAGGCCGGCCGGTCCCCGCGTGTACGCCCCGTGTACTCCACCCGGGGTGGCCCAAATAGAGGCTCATATCGAACAATAACTGCTCGCCATAATCAATAGATTTTGACCATAATCATTAGAAGCACGCAACGCAACCCCTTACTATAAAAAAATCTAGTTCTATGTTGATATAGCAGCACTGTTTTGGGAAACTTTTGATGGTGTCCTCGAATGTGCGAGCCAGTGGTCCCACAGGCGTCAGACGGCGGTCTCATATGCCGCGGTTCTATAGGTGGTAGTCCAACAGGCTGTGGTCCCACAGGTGGTGGTGCCACAGGTTGTGGTCTCACAGGCGGCGGTCCCACAGGCCGAGGTCCCATAGGCTGTGGTCTCATATGCGGTGGTCCTACAGGCTATGGACTCCCAGGCGGTGACTGATATATGACTCGCACCTGGCGGTTCGCTGATCCTTAACCTTGCCCCGCCACTGACCTATTTTCCCCCAGCTCGCTTGGCCCACGAAAACAGCGTCTTGCATTGTTTTATATTTAAATTTTTACTTAACTAAAGAACAAAATACGTCATTACCTCCTAGAAATAGAAACATACGTAGTTTAGTAGTAAACTACGTAGTTTCGCAGTAAAGTATACCAACTATAAATGGCCGAAACCATACCAGAAAAAACTGAACCCAGGCTCTGCGATTATATTATTATTAAATTTTAATGGCTTCGTTTCAACGAGTTTTGTCTATTTCATATAATATTCGGTTTGTTATTTCAGTATTTTTTCTAGACAGACTGCCCCGCCCGCGTCGGTTTCGTGGACATACCCCGTATCATCTCGCGCTGCTCGGCGCTCGGCCGCCCGCCCCCGCCTCGTTGCGTGAGATGACGTAACGGTTGTTTGGTTCACATATAATAAACTCCTTCAGGATTACAGCATTTGAAGTTGGAACAATCCAGTTATTGCCATAAACAACCCGATATCAGAGAGTCGATTCTGCTAAAAAAAACCTCCTATAATACAATTACAATCAAGTCCCGATACGCTGAAACTGTCAAACGGTATTCCCGTAAACGTTAAATCAACCTGAAACGCGCTCTGATCGGTCCAAACTTCACAAAATCAGTTTAGGATAATAAGTCGCTTCACTTAAAATACAATCAAAAGTAAAATGAAAGTCTACTTTAAATACGAGAATAGAGGTTCAGATAGTAAGTATTATTGCTTTTTGCGATAAAACAGATCTAACAAATACACAAAAATTTTCTTATTTACCTACCTTGGTTTATAGTTGTCGTAATTAATTGTTAATTAAAATATTTGTTTTTATAGTAAGGCCACGGTTTCGCCTGTTGTGGCACTGACAAGTGACAAGTGACGACCGTGTGCCTAATTAGTGCCAAACAAGTACTTTTGTACTCAAAGTCACACAGCACGTGCCCCGTCCAGAGTTATTGTACCTCGGCAATGAATTACTTACGTAACCTCGGGGACCGAAGCTACTACGAGAGTGACCCATCACCCTTATTATATAATGTCGTCGGCATAAAGGTCCCGTCAGAGGTAAAATTACTCTGAACGGACTGTGAAAAAAAAATGCTTCGACGGTGAAAAATCGTTTACATTAAAAAGTTTTAGCAAATAATCTACTAACATAATATATGTAATTAACTAAATTGGGCCATAGTTGCTCCGAATAAAGAAATTATTTATTTATTTATTATTTATATATTTATTTATTAAGTACATTACGTACTTCTAAACTTTTAAGTTATTACATCCTTCCCCGTGGATATCTGTGCCGAATTTCATCAAAATCGGTCTACTAGTTTAGAAGCATTTTCAATGCAAATAAACGAACAAGCAAATTTTTTTCTCTTTACAATATTAGTATTATAGATGTAAGAGCTCCGTGGCCTAGTGGGTAGACTGTTTGGTTTGCACTCGAGAGAGTGCAAGCTCGAATCCCAGGTTGTGGCGTGTACCAATGAGATTTTTTCAGATCTTAAGTAGGTACATTATACGGACGCTCTGACGGAGAGGGAAAACATCGTGAAGAAACCCGCACGTGGTTGGCCCCAGACGTATTGACCAGTCATTCGTCTGGACTAGGCTGATTGTGTTGTGAGAGTGCCGTATGTGCTTGGGCAACCATACGACATTTAAAAACCATCCCAGGCACTACTGTATTTCAAGAATGGTGATTTGGCTCGGAAAATACTGTATAAATCATCCTTTAACGGATGAAAAGACCTAAGTTTTTTTTTTCTTTAATTATAGTTCTACATGAACCTTGACTTCAGAAAGGGTAGTCTCTGTCAGCGTCATAAGCGCCCTCCACACGTAAAGTTCCGACGGCGGGAAAAAGCACGCGCCTCCGTTCAACCTTTGCTCCGAAACCATGCTCCGAAATGAGCACGGAGATGCGCGGGGCTGGCAGTCCGATCTGGCATGTCGATACGAGCGCATTTTCCACAGTTTTATCCGCGCAATAAGTGTGGACGTATAAAACTATGTCGGTTTGGAGTGTCGACTTACTACTGACTGCAAAACTTTTAAATTTTATAACGTTCCACGCGCCAGTCCAAAGACTGCTGACTGCAGAGTCTAAGCTCTTGAAATGACATTGACAGGCACAGGTTGGAACGTTCGCCTATGATTCGCGCATGATCCGTCCACAGTCCAAACCGTGGGCGCATTTTGTTATTAGCGCCACTGTTTTATCCGCAGTCCAAACCGTACAAATCCATCGTGGGCTGGAACGCAGTCTTAGATGCGCAGTCCGAACTGTACCGTGTGGAGGACGCTCCGCCGTCCGCGCCATAAGCTCCGGGTGGGCTAAGACGAGATTTTAATAGCGGAGCACGCGTAGCAACTGTCAGTTATTGTGCTGCCGGGAACACTAATAAATCATAGGGCTTTCTGCCCTTTAATATTCGCCTCATAGATGAAGATTATCAGAATAATATTACTAATGATCATAAATGATTTTGACGACCTCTGTAGCTCAGTGGTTCAGCGCTTTGGTGCTCAAGTCGGAGGTCGCAGGTTCGAATCCTGCCGAAGGAACAAAAAGTTTTTCTGTGTTCCTGGGTCATGGATGTGTATTAAATATGTGTAATAATATAATAAAAATCTTATATATATATTAATAGCAAAAAGTGTAAAAACTTTATAAAAATAATTAATAATAGTCACAACTCGTGACAACAATTTTATTAAACTCGAAACTAAATATGGCTAAAAGTTATGAAATTAGAAACTTTACGATTTATAACAAAGTAGACGCTATTGCATCAAATTATCACTTCACAAAACACTTCACAATTATCACTTTAAAATTAATACGATTCACTGGTTAGGTCCTCTCGCTTAGACCGTTCGATATTGACTGTGTAGAAATCAACTGTGTTGAAATAGAAGAGACCTCCCTCCTCTATGAACCGAGAGTGGGGGAACTTGTCGTTCCCTGTTCAGATACTTGTTGTTGTTTATGCTGTGCTTATCGACACCTGCAATGCAGGTGTTGTTATTCAGGAACACGTGCAATGATAATAACCACACTTGTTGTTTAAAAACTCGTAAATATTGAGATCAATTTTAAATTAAACCTAATACGGCCTCTCCTGACGCGTGGCTGTCCTCAGCCACTCTCTTGTTTAAACGGTTGTCATGTTGCCTCTATCTTGGTAAATGGACTACAAGATTGCATTTACTTATCGATGTAATTGACTTCTAGACTCTTATTCGGTTGTGTATTTTTAATACATTTTAATCTGCTGAAAACAAAAAGAATGTTCACAAAAATTTGATACCAAAAATTATCTTTTGTAATGTTAGAACAAGAAAACTCATAACAAAACTATAAGCTACTAGGACTCCCTTTCAATTTGAATGATCAGTAAGTCGATTCTGCCAATTAAATCTGTCAGTAAAACAGTTTCAATGCAGTCTTGATATGCTAAAACATCAAAATGGTATTCTTGTAAACGTCAACCCGACGTCAAACGCGCCTTGATTGGTCCAAAGTCCAAAAATCAGTTTATCATATCAAGACGATTCGTTCATAATTCACTGAAAGTAAATTGGAAGTCTTCAAGTTACATACTAGAATTTTAAATGGTTTTTATTTTTACTAGACTTTATAGTTTACAGATTATTTTGTTGTTGCTTGCCTACTTTCCTCTTTAAAGTAAAGCTTTTGACTGCGCTTAACTAAATATAAGCGCAATATAAAAGTGATGTTCTTTCATTTGATCTATACTTCATGATCTGATGAGATTACCTGTAAGCAAATAATCACACCAGAGCTAACATTTAATGCTCGAATAACAGTCGTAAATATGTCGCAGAAAATCAACGCTCAATACTAAATAGCAGAGCCAGTACTCAATGCTAAAAAGCAGAGCCATGCTAAATGCAAATGAGCAGAGCCAACGCTCAATGCTTAAGAGCATAGCCAACGCTCAATGCTAAAAGCAGAGCCAACGTTTGACGATAAACAGCAGAGCCAAAGCTCAATGCTAAACAGCAGAGCCAAAGCTCGATGCTTAACAGTAGAGTTAACGCACAATGCTAAGGAGCAGAGCCAACAATGCTTTAGAGCAGAGCCAACAATGCTAAATAACAAATCCAACGCTCAATGCTAAACAGCAGAGCCAACGTACAATACTAAAGAACACGAGACAACAATGTTAAAGAGCAGTGCAAATACTTGATACTAAACAGCAGAGCCAACGCTCGATACTGAAAAGTAGAGCCGACACTCAATGCATGAAATTTAACTATTGTCAATGTCTCTAATTCATAAGAATGGTACGTTACCATTCTTCAGGTTCATCTCGTAGTGTAGTCTTGCTTAAATATGACAACACGCAGTTCATTATTATACACGGAAAAGTATACCGCCAAATCAATAAAGCTTGTGTCATATGCAATTCAGTTTATATCATTGTGGGCCAATTATTGCCAAATACACTATTTCGCTTTAAGTCACTCAATTAAACAATGTCATAACTTTTCCTGTTACTTCCCCTTGTAATTTAACCGTATTTCGTAATGGGATAGCAACAGATGCTATTTTTGATGCATAGTCATAAATGTATAACGACGGAAATATCCGACCGAAACTCACAAATGTCAGACTCCTTTGATACATAATAGGTAGGTTACCTGAAAGTCATATTAAAATTTCTTATTTATTTATGCTGCTCGGCCTAACCTGACCCTTTAAAATAGTTCTCCCTCAATATTCAACCTGTGGCTACAAACATACTTTTTTTCATCATTTGATTGAAAAACCATCAGTTGCTGGAATTACCAAAACTTCATGTAAATTGATAACAGCTATGAAGCACAAATGACAGTGGACGCTAATATTAGTACTCGGTATGTTGTCAGTAGGTTTTTACCAAACCCAAAACTACAAGAAAACAATTTTGGTAAACCATTCTCATATGCTGTCAAAGTGTTGTCAAAATGAAAGTAATTCTAAAAACTTTTATCCCAAAATAGCATAATATGTGTCATTCGAAAGTTTTATGCAATTACAATTGGATACATGAATTGTCAACAGTAGGTAGTTATAAAAATTACGAAACTTGTTTGTTTTCTTTGTATATAAAAATATTGCGACCCTCTTTATGCTAAACAGCTGCCTTTCGAATAAAGAGTCTCACAAACTCGACACTAAACTATAGTTGATGTTCGTACCGTTAGTTAAGAAATCTTTAAACTTATTTACAACAAACATTAATTAATCGCGATCAGAACCTACAAGTTCTGTCTTTACAGAAAACCGCTCACCAGTTTATGACACAATATTATTTTCGGTGTAAAGATCTTTATTTCCCATTAAGAGACAATAGCCACTTACATGAGAAAAATATACTTAAAAGAAAGTTTATAGTGCATTATCAGTCGTCGATTGCGGGTACATTTAAAAACTTATAGAAGTGAGTATCTTCGCTGCGTAATGTTATTTTTACCCTTATTGGTTCTTACATAAGGCAATACGATATGATTGTCTCGTCGAGTTGTGTATGTGTTTGTTTGTTTCTTTGTTGGGAACGTGAGTTGTGTGTGTATTAGTTTGAGTTTTATTTTGTATACGAGAATAGGTACATGTATGATATGTGTAAAATTGTAACAAATCTGCTGCAAAAACTTTAGGTTAATAATTTAGGCGTAGGAATGCACCACGCCACACTATACGCGATTCAACACGTCTGATTCGACTTGAAATGAACTTAATATCCAGTTGCCCTAGACCAAACACAAAATTTAATATTATGTCGTCATAGACCAAATAACACAGATTCAGTTACTAAAGAGACGCACAACAGTGCATGGATTGATACATCTACATAATATATTCCTCCTATAACATTACTCGTGTCTTGAAACTCAAAACGTTAACATCTTTGTCTCGCACATCTCGCGAAAGAAACATGATCTGTCTCGTCCGACCAGCTTTGGGCGAGAACACTGCACAATATGATCATGACTAATAATAACTCCCCACACCGATTTTGGTGATGGTGGTCGGTATCATTGAAACCAGGCCAGTTACGCAGGAGTAATTTTATAGCACTCAAGTGAGTGCGCAGTACATGAGAGCACTCTTTCTTTACTCTCGTAACCCATTACGACGGACGACCGACACGACTGGCAAGAGATCAGGCGTAGGACCAACCTTTTACATGCCCATCCGACGCATGGATCGTCTTTCTTGTCAGAAAATCAGGTTATGAGCCTGCTTTGTCCTAACCAAACTTGGAAACAACATTTAATATTTTAAATCATGACTAATGCCACACCCAAAGTAGGTATTGATACTACCACTTGATAGTCTCTCGCGTATGCTACGATCAAACGGCGTACTGTGCGTTACCTTCTGTATCTAAACTGCAATGGATTATATACCCCTTTAGTTTTAAATAAAATAGGAAACAGTAAAGTTATTTTATGAGAGACGGGTAACTAACAGTTGCATCTCGTAATTACTAGTATCGATTATTGTTCGCGCCTTTAGCGCGCGTTTCGCCACTCCGTGTACCTCCGCGGTACTCGAGGGGCGTGCGGGGGCCCAACTGCAACGGTGCCGACCGGCATGCGGTCGACGGCAATCACTAGCCACTACACATACAGACTCCTCGGCAGCTGAACGAGTACACTAATATTTGTAACGCAAGAATAAACGTCTAATTACAATCCGCTTTTCATTGATGAATCCCATAGGAGCAAAACTTTGCGTCCTCAACAATTATGCTCAATTTTATAATTGCAATAATCAAATATTGCAAATACGATTTTTAAATTCAAAGAAACACGCAACATCATTTGCGTATGTAAATTTTAAGTAAGTAGTCATAACGTTACACTAAATTCCCGCAAAATGGAATCTCCGTAAACAAAACTTAAAATTTTCGTTTTTAGATAGACATGTATCCCATTTATAAATATTCCTTGTTCCCGCACCCAGTTCACTCAAAAATAGACATGAGTGTAAACTAGGAACAAAACGTGAAATATAATAATCATGGTTCGATCTTACCTTACTTTACACCTTACTGTTCAAAGCACCGATGAGGTGACCCGTAAAGTCGTAAAAACTCGCCGATGAGGCACAGGGTAGCTCACACACTCGGTAGCACGCACACTCAGAGTTCACGCTATTTTTACCACTGACCTGGTGGTCTTTAGGAACTCATAAACTCCCTTTTCTTTGTGACTTCTTTTATTCCTTTTGGCCATATTTATTTTTCAGAACGTGATAGGCTGGAGCCGATCGCACTTCTGATAATAGCAAAAAGTGTAAAAACTTTATAAAAATAATTAATAATAGTCACAACTCGTGACAACAATTTTATTAAACTCGAAACTAAATATGGCTAAAAGTTATGAAATTAGAAACTTTACGATTTATAACAAAGTAGACGCTATTGCATCAAATTATCACTTCACAAAACACTTCACAATTATCACTTTAAAATTAATACGATTCACTGGTTAGGTCCTCTCGCTTAGACCGTTCGATATTGACTGTGTAGAAATCAACTGTGTTGAAATAGAAGAGACCTCCCTCCTCTATGAACCGAGAGTGGGGGAACTTGTCGTTCCCTGTTCAGATACTTGTTGTTGTTTATGCTGTGCTTATCGACACCTGCAATGCAGGTGTTGTTATTCAGGAACACGTGCAATGATAATAACCACACTTGTTGTTTAAAAACTCGTAAATATTGAGATCAATTTTAAATTAAACCTAATAATATGTATAGTATAAAAGTATTAAATATACTTCCCGTTGTCTGGTACCTGTAACACAAGTTCTTCTGATACTTAGCACGGGGCCAGATTGACGTGGTGTGAAGCGTCCATAAATATTATTATTATTAAATATTTTAAAGGTGCCGCGAAGGACTAATTCGCCATACCTTAGTCAAAGAATATATATTACTAACGTACTATTGTCTTAGTCGTGTTATGATCATCTCGCATGAAATTATTTTTGGGAAATATTATAGTCTATTCGCGTTAAGAATGAAGTAAATCAGGCGTACATATTGTGTCAAAATTGCTTATTGTCGCATATGTCGTATTCAGTGTTCACAGTGACCAATTAAATTAAGCCATTTTGAAATAATATGTACGCATGATTCACTTCATTCTTAACGCCAGTAGAATATATTACCTACTATTCTTTTTAACTTTTCCGAGTACCCGATTGTAGATAACACCAAAAGAACTTATTTAAATATTTATTGACCTAAGAATAATAACTCCGAACACCGGCCGGTTTCATTGAAATCAGGCGAGTTACCCAGGAGTAATTTTATAGTTCCCAAGTATGTGCGTAGTACACAAGAGCACTCTCTCTTCCTTTACTATCATAATCCAGTGGGACGGATAACTGACACGACTGACGAGAGATCAGGCGCAGGTCCGACTTTTTACATGCCTATCCGACGCATGGATCATCTTTCTTGTCAGACAATCAGGTGATCAGCCTGCATTGTCCTAACCAAAATTGGAAACAACATAACAACATTTTTTGTTGTTCCAATGCGGGAATTGAACCCACTACTTCCGAGTCGAGAGCTAATGCTCTAACCGCTAAGCTACGGAGGCTGGTAAACCTTGTTTGTTGACCTAAGAATACATCGAGCTCTACCATGATTTAACTCATGTTCTAACAATACCTGTCATATTCCTATAACACGTTCAACACCGATATCAATGTTATATATTTTAACTAGTCAATAGTCGCATGCTCGACAGTTGCTCTGACGGCATTCCCCAATTTTCTCCGCCCATGATTTTCCCGCGCGATGTCCGGCGATTTCATAGCGGGATGTTCCCGGCGCGCGCGCATGACATCAGCCCGCGGCCGAAATACGCCGGCCCTGACCGTCACGGCTATTTATACCGCCCGCCGGCCGCCGGCAGCTGATAACGTATCGGCTGACGGCTCCCATCGCGGAGACAGGGGTCATGGCGTAACAACATGCGGTACACGCGCAAATCTGTTCGTAGTTCCCGAAACGGTACGGTAACTAAGCCGCAGACTAAAAGGTCAATTCTGCTCAATAAAACCTTCAATAATACAATTACAATCAAGTCCCGATACGCTAAAAGTGCTAAAATGTATTCTCGTAAACGTCAAACCAACGTGAAACGCGCTCTGAATGGTCCAAACTTCACAAAATCAGTTTATGATAACAAGTCGCTTTACTTATAATACAATCAAAGTAAAATGAAAGTCTACTTTAAATACGAGAATTGAGGTTCTGATCAGCAGTCGAAAAAACTTCGGCAAAACAATGACAAACATTAGCCGAACAACTTATAATGACTGAACGTATTAATCGTGCAAGACTACTGTTTCTCTTCAGGAATTAATCTGTCACGTGGCCGATATTACTTAGCTTCGAGCTTTCGTTTCGTATCAACGTCGCGGAAACGTTACTCCCACTGCCTGTGACCCTACTCCGACCAGAGTTATGACCTGTTGAATCACACAGCTAATCAAATCCGCTCGATGCTCTACTCGCTCGTATACAACTCCACGTAGATAACGAACGGGAGGCTGGGACTATATTGTCCGAAATACGTAAGGTCGAGGAAAATTCAGAGCACTGAATTGAATAACAGAGGTGTTGCGGTGTCGAGTATTGGTTCTAATTAAGGTCACGCAGCACGCTCATCGATTACTGCACAGAACACAATGGACATATTTTCCACTTGAAACATTTTCAACAGTCAACACTCGAAACGCGCCTAATCCGTACGAATAATGCTCTACCAGTCTTATTAATAAAATTATTTACACCACGGATTAGCTAATCCAACATGGCTGTCTCTGTCAGATACTTTGGAACAGTCACTTGATAGACAAAGAGAGCGATTTGGATTTGCTTATTTATTTTATTTTATTTTATTTGGAAAACTTACAGCATATAAGATATAACAATAAGAACACATATTAAAAAGCGAAATGCCAATAACAAGTTTCCACTAGTGTAAAACAAATTAAAGTTAATATAAGCACATGCTAAGCATCTGATTATGACAACACATAACTTAGACCCACTACATAAAAGTAAAACTAAAATCAATAATAATAATCAGCATAATCATTGCTTAAACCACAAGAAAAGGCTTGCCGATTAGTAAATGTCATAATTAAATCAAAGGACACGTCACACATACTTGCAGCTAATGGTTTTTAATAAATAATTAGAACATAAAATACTAAATAGAGAGCTTATAAATTAGACTTAAAGAAGGCATCTGTCATGAGTTTCCTAACTTTCGTTGGCTTTAGTAAGAATAAGTCCTCACGTGGATTAATATTTAGGAATTTGTTGAATTGTGCGCTGGATCTAAAAACAAATGAGTTTCTACGGTAGTAGGTATTAAAAGGTGGGACATAAAAAGGCATAAAATTTCGAGAAGTTCTAATAGGAACGTCAAAACTGAATTTAGATAATAATTCAGGTACATCAATTTTATTATTAAGAATCTTACACAAGTAAGCCAGGTCAGAGATGTTCCTACGATAGTGCAAAGGAAGAAAATGGAATTTTTTGCACCTGGCATCATAATCAGAAAGGGTTAGGTGGCATTTAAATTGTAGAAATCTAAGAAAGCGTTCCTGTATTGACTCAATTCTATTTATATATATATTATAAATAGGGTTCCAGAGCTCTGAGCAATACTCCAAAATACTGCGAACATATGCGCAATAAAGGACCTTTACAACTTTAATAGATTTGAATTTATTACAAGACCTTATTATGAAGCCTAAAGCTTTCGAGGCCCTATTAACAATATAGTCAATGTGCTCATCGAAAATCAATTTACAGTCAATAATGACTCCAAGATCTTTAATCGATTTCCTAAATACGAGTACTTTGTTTTTAAGTTCATAATTATACTTAATTAAATTTACTTTTCGACTAAAATTTATGGCAAAACACTTTGATACATTCAGGTCTAATTTATTAATTTCACAGTAGTTACAAAATCTTCTCAAATCCTCCTGTAAGAGGCGACAGTCGTCATAAGAGGAGATTTTTTTCAATATTTTTGTGTCGTCAGCATATAATATGAATTTTGAGTGGTGAAAACAAGAAGTAATATCATTAAGGAATATAGCAAAGAGCAATGGCCCCAACAGAGAACCTTGAGGAACACCAGAAGGAACAAATATCCATCTAGACATGAAGCCGTTAATAGCTACTGCTTGGGATCTGTTACTAATATATGAGGAAAACCATCGGAGAAGATTTCCATGAATCCCCGCATAAGATAACTTCTGCAGTAAGATACAATGGTCTATACGATCAAACGCCTTGCTAAAGTCCGTAAATATTAAATCCACCTGTGCACCTGAATCCATACCCGAACTAACATGGTCATAAGTCAGAAGAAGATTTGAGGTTGTTGAACGTCCTTTTAAAAACCCATGCTGTTCAGGCATGAACCAGCATTTAAGTGCAGAATAAACTTGTTGATATATAATGCTCTCAAAGAGTTTGGCAAAAATACAAAGCTTAGATATTGGCCTGTAGTTCTTGATATTGACTTTATCCCCGCCCTTATGCACAGGTGTAATAAATGCTGATTTCCAAATGCTTGGTACATATCCTTCCTTAATTGATTTTGAATATGGTTAGGGGTTTAACCAAGCTAGTGGCGCACTCAACAACCAGTACAGGGGAAATATCGTCAGGCCCTGCGCCCTTATTCAAATTTACGGACTTTAGCAGTTTGAGTATGTCATCAGAATCTATCTTGACGTCCCCAATCGAATTGTAACAACTAGTATGCAATTCAGAATCCAAATCACTAGGTGATGTACTAGTATCCAGAGAGTTTGCTTGAAAGTATGTGGCAAATAAATTACAAATTGTATCACCTTCAGTTGCTAGTTCTCCTTCGTAGCACATGGAGGAAGGAATTGTGGAAGAAGCTTTGCGGCTACCTTTCACAAAATTCCAAAAAAGTTTAGGATTATTAATAAGAGAGCTCTCTGTTTTACGAATATAAGACTCATAGCATGCATGCTCTAATGCTTTGGCTCTGCTTCTAAGCAATGAGAAAGTTAGATAATCACTGTGATTCCCATAACGTTTATATTTACGGTGAAATTTGTGTTTCTCTCTTAAAACTTTTTTTAGGGCAGAGTCGTACCAGGGGGGGTAACAGTTCGGTGAAATTATTTTATGTGGTATATGTGTTTTCCGAAGGTCGTAAATAATGTTATAAAAACACTTGACAGCATCATCCAAGCATTTGTCATTTTGTTCATGCCAGTCAATTGAATTTAAAGAAGAACGAATTAAGTCATAATTACCACGATTATAAAAATATTTAAGTCGCTTTTTTGATTCCAAAGTAGTTTCCAAGCTCTGCACAAGTTCAATACACTAAGACCGGTGGTGAGGTATATCATCAGGGACCAAGGGGTCGTCACAGGCGTTAACAGTCAGATCACAATTAGAAAAAACTAGATCCAAGAGTCGATTATTATGATTGCGAACTTGACTGCGCTGTAAGAGGTTACACTGGGTAAGTGTATCCAAAAAATTAATGTGACTTCTCGTAAGTGGCACGCCACCTGATGTAAAGTGCATTCCCTGAGGAAGCCAGTCGATAAACGGGAGGTTGAAGTCCCCTAAGACTATGAATCTATTATCTGGGAATGAATTAATGATGTTGAATAGACTACTGGAAAACGTTTCGAGCTGAAGGCCTGAACTATTTCCCTCATTTTGCTTACAAAGATAAAGTATGCCCAGGTGAATCGTATCTTGAGATCTAACACTAGGTGTGATAGACACCCATAGATCCTCAGCGGAAGTATGCCATTCGGGACGGCCCACCGCGGCAAGATCACGGCGAATCGCTAGTAGAACACCGCCTCCCAGTAATTGTTTTGTTAACGAATAATTTCTATCACGCCGCCAAACAACATATCTATTATCAAATAGTTCTTCATCCATTATACCCTCTAACAGCCAGGTCTCAGTAATCAAAATTATGTCATATGAGTTGAGGTACACATTTCTCTTAAACATGTCTGTTTTCGTACGTAAGCCCCTAGCATTCTGGTAGAATATGGTCAATCTAGAGTCCATTGTATAATAAGATATAAATATATTAAAAACCATAATAATGGTATTATTGCAAAAGTATACTTTAAGTAAAAATAAGACTCGTGATGAAAACAATAACAATTAATAATAATAAAATAAATTTCTAGTTGCAATAATTTATGTATGAAAATCTGTTTCCTTATTATATTAAATATAATTAATCCGAGGCACAAATTATATATTTTAATACGCGCAGTTAACTTTACAGTACATTTAACAGTACAGCAAAACACTAATGTTATTGTGAATTGAGTAATTATATACTGACCTTTTTTATTGATAAAAAAATGTGGTGAGTATTTATAATAATATATTGTGATATTCATATAATAGGCATAAAATGATAAACGTTTGGATATATTATTAAGGTAATAAAAAACTTCATTGTTCCATAAAACATACAAGTGACTGATGAGTGCTATTCTTAAATATACGGGCATAGCTATTTCGGTTATCTTGTAGAGCGATAGTCTGTCCCTCAATCGTTCTTGTAACTTAATACAAGGTAAATAATCAAGTGAAATATGGACAAGAACAAAATGTAAGTACTTAATTGTAAAATTACGAAATGCAAAGTATAAGAGGTTCCTTAAATCACAACACTTTTGAAAACCTATTACAGTACAATCAACAATTCCTTTTTTATATAGCCAAAAATAAAACTCCATATAGAATAAAATTATTGTAATCAAAGTACCTACAGTAATAATACAGAATACGAGCAATTCTGTCAAATAAAAACCATCGCACTTATTGTGGAGTATAAAATTAATAAATATAGGAATCTCGTTTACTAGGCCTATGATAAAAAGCGCATTAAAAACATTCGAAGTTGCAAATTTATAAAATATATCAAGCAAATTTAGCAGAGAGTAGCAAAGCAGGTAGACGTTAATATCTATACTGGTTAAACCGTCCATAAGCGTCAGCAAGTGCGAGCGAGATAAATATAGTAGCGATCTATGGATCATTACTGGTTTTGGTGATCCGACACTGTACGAACAGTGACGAAGCGAGTCTCCGAGTGCAAAGCAAGCGGTTCTCAACCTTTTCCTGTAGTTCGGCATTAGATTTATGCGTAAAGCTTGAAAAAATAATAGAGAAATGATTAAGTTAAAAATTAAAGCATTACGTTCTAATGAATACAGATAACAGTCGACTGTAATACAATAAAATAAGTATAAGCAGTAATAGGAAGAGTTTAAAAGTGAAATAGTTAAATATAATATAGCCAATCTAACTACATAATATGATAAACAATGCAAGAGGCATACTATGCTAATTTGTTTAAATCCGCTTCATTTGATATGATAAAGACGGGTGATCTGTCATTTTTGCGAACATGTATTTTACAAAACTTAACCCATACATACTGAACTCCTTTAAGCTTTGAATATTCCTTGACTCGCGTTAGCAGTTTCTTCATATCAGGAACAAGGTGGTCATTAACATAGATAAGTCGGTCGTTCTCTCCCATCCCTATGTCACTTAAGCTTATTCGTTTCCGTGCTCGTGTAGCGGCGATAAATTCTTCTTTAATATATCGATTAATAAAGCTAACAATTATCGATTTATTGTTCGAGCCGTGCGATGGAACCCGAGCTATGTAGTTAATTTGAGTCTTCGGGAGAGGATAATTCACAACTTTAGCGATCGAGTCAACAAGAGTAAATAAGTTTTCATTATTTTTAATCGGCAAGCCCTTTATTTCCAAGTTATTCATGCGAGACCACTGCTCCCGGTTGATGTTATCTTTCTTGAGTAGCCCAATATCTTTAGAAAAAGAGGACTCCATCCTCTGGGATTCCGAGACATGTTTTTCGATAGCCAGAACTTTAGTTTCCAAACCCTCAAGTCTGGAGCTATTAAACTCGCACGACGCTTTTAACTCCGTGATTTCATTTTTTATGGTCTTCACGTCTTCAAAAAGTTCAGGAAGTTTCCTTAACTGAGCTTTCATATCCCGCAACTCCACCATGATCATTTTTAGAGTTACAGAACCTGACTCCGAGACTGTTGGTGATCGCGAGCCTGTAGCGGTCTTACATTGAGGGCATCTCCACATTGCCCTTCTGTCAGCCCCTAGTTTGCGATATCCAGATTCGGAGATGGAGGCACAGGAAAAATCCAAATTCCGTAAACAACCATTACAAAATACACCGTCAGTGAAAGAAGAGCTGCATGAATCACACTTCATATTTTTGAAATTTATTTTATAATGATTACAAAGAATAAAAAATGTTGAGCACCACTGATTTTTTAACTTGCAACAAGTTTTACGTGTAGTCAAGACCGATGCACAGTGCCGACTGAAGACAATTGTATTTGATTATCCATGGTGTAAATATTTTTATTAATAAGGGTGGAGTGTATTGGAATTCATTAGAATGACGTCTGTGAGGCTGGGACTGTATGATCCGGAATACGGCGGGATAATTCAGAGCACTGAAAATAGAACTCTGTGCTAACACAATAGAGATGAAAATCGAACACACATCACATCCGTCTGCTCATTTTTGAGCCTCTATATTTCATTAAAAATAACAGTATGCCTAACCAAAAGATAATTCATCTGCAAAGAACATTTAAATTGCTGTCATAACTCATTACCCTATCTCAGTGCTCATCTGGAGCATTAGCGTGTAACATTATAGATTCGATTTTGAGCATTACGTTACAATAATACCTCCGAGATTGACGAGCATTCGCGTATAATTTAACATTATAAATTCGACTTCGAGCGCCAAACGGACGGGGGATCCATTGATGTTACAAGTTGAATCAGGATATTACACATTGTATAATTACAAGGTGCGCATTGTAATGCTTGGTTATCCTTCTACACTGACGTAATGCTCGAATATGTAACGTTACATTACACGAGAATGCCCCATGTGAGGGAGCAGTTGCTTGCTGTTGAAAGTTGAAACCTTGCCGTCCTATCGACGGCAAGTTTCCAAGCGAGCGACAGCGTAATTTATAAAAGCGCACATACCAAAGTATCACATAAGTTTTCTTGCCTCTGAAATGAATAGCTCAATCGGATAATATGTAATGGGCATGTAGTACTTACGCAGCTGGTGTACAGTTGTAGGTACACTGTACACGAATGAGGACGGAGGATTACCCTCAATCGTAAGGAAGCGAAACTCGAGCCGCGCGCTCGTGCGGCTTCTGCGGCGCGGTGCAGGTGCGACGATTTGTTCCGTTTTATGTCCTCCTGGTACATGATACCAGCTTGCATTGATTGGACGTCTAAATTAGTAGGTTTTTTTTCTTATAACATAATTTACTGTGGTTGGTTTGGTCAGTTTACACTTTACATTTATTCAGTTTTGGTCCAAAAGTTTTGTTTCTTGTTAAAATCTTATATTTCTAGTTTAAATATTCTTAATATCAATTCCTCATGTTTACTATTAACATGAAATCTTTGATCCAACTGCAAATAAATTAGTGACAGCAGCTAAACGTGCAGTAGCCGTAATTAAGTTATTTCGGCTTTGATTACTCCGTCCTTCCTCTCCTCGTCTGAAGGTCGTTTGTAATTTGTATCGAATCACAAATCATGTTCTCGTTTGGGTCACGACTCACGCCGCACCGATTATGTTGGCAGACGTAAGTGCGATAATTATCACCATCTAACCAGGGCCTCTAGTCAAGATGCATTCGATAATTACGACGGCGAAGTTCGAAAACAAAATGTATGGAATTTGACATAACGCATCGCAAGCGACATGTCACATAACGATGACTTATATCAAATCCCATACATTTTTGATTACGAAGTTCACTGTCGAAATTATCGAATGCAACTTGACTAGAGGCCCTGGCCAGTTGGCCACCCGGAAATCGAAAGAGGTTTCTTCTTGCATAGAGCGTAGTCCTTTTAAAATCGTCCGAAACTTTATTTAAAGATATACATAGCTAGGTCTTTTAAATATATAAGCCTACTTTTCGGGATCATGGACGATCATGCATACACAGATGAAATGTTTATATCATCTGTCTGACAAGACTATAAAAGTTGACATAGAAAATCATTAATCATATGCCAAGCATCAAGGGCAATCTGGCTGTAACTGCGGACGTCGGCCGAAATAAATGATTACATAATACGCTGATATAATACGTGATGTGCAAGTCAAGTGGTCCCAGCCGCCCGCGTCCATATGTAGTTCGCAAGCACAGCAGCAGCACTTGTAACCATCATGAAATCCAGACTACGGCATTCCTCGGTTGGAATATTCCTTAGCTAATAGCTTCAACTATAATATATCGCTACAAAATCCAGTTATTTAATGAAATAATGTGATCGGCTGACTCTGTCCGAGGATAAATGTCAAGCCATTCATCAGCATGGATTCCTTACGAGAGCTCCCTTGTTCACAACCATAGACTAGTTCTAATGTGTACATTTGGAACTTTTTCCAGGAGTCGGAGCTGAACGCGTGGACGGTGTTCCTGCAGCGCGCCGTGGACGCCACCTACAACAGCGAGGTCGTCATCGAGAACCTGCACAACCTTGTCGGTCAGTCGTCCAACTAATGAGAGCTTTTTGTCGGTCCATAGTTAACTGGTGCCAGACTTTGTACAGATCCCCTCACATTGAGGAAATAGCATTAGCAGTGGGGACGTTAGCGATCAGTCATGACTGGGCATGATGATGATGATATGCAGATTTGTACCAAATTATCCTCCACACATTGAGGAGAGACCCGTGCCCCAGTACATTAATGTTGGTTTTGGTCCATGATGAAGATGACGAAAGGATGCCTTATCGGTGTATATGCAATACTTGCATACACCAACATAGGGATTAAGTCACCCAAAACTATCGGTCCATACGATGAGAAGCTGTCGGTCGCCCACGCAAAGCGCTGGAAATACGTCGATTAACGAGTGAATATTATAACGTCTAAACATCGACAGAATTACACCGCCGCCGGCCGAAACTATTAATATTTAACTACTCGCGCAGCGTGGTGAAAAATGTCGGTCGTCGTGATTTATACACAAATCACAATGTGTACTCTCAATCCAGTCACAAATAAATATGGTCACGATTCACGGCGATGAGGCTGATACCACAGAGAGTCTGGAGCCCACTTCTCGTGGTTTAACGGAGAATCCTTAGTATCGTAAGGAATATCACTGCATTATAACCAATTTTATATACAGTTATTGTATGAGCTAGCAGGTACATTGCTGATTCTGCATAGTTACTTTGTAGTGTGAGGGAAGGTGCACGCCGTCGGGCCCAGTCCGCATCGAGCAATCAGACCGCGCACTCATTAAATCATTGTAGCAATTAGCATTAGTATGAATAAACATGCCGTATCAAAAACTTTTACTTATCATCTATCAATATCATCAAAAGGTGTAGTTGAGTACGCAGCTCCTACATTACTGAATTCTGTACTAGAAAATGTCGCTATAATCAGCAGGCTTAGCATGGCGATCCATAGAAATACATTTAATGAAGAAATATTCTATCCAAAACAGTTCGTTGCAAAATAGTTCTTAATCCATGATAACAAGGTCGTCAATAGAAGTCGACATTTCTAAACCGCCATATTTTTAAATGGTTGCCGGGAAATCTTTTGTCAAAAACGAACAAATATTCAAGTATAATATGACTCAACGTAAAGAAACTTTTTGTCTAGGACCGCCATGATGTGGAGTGGTTGACATTACTGTGGGACTTTTTGACATTAAATTAAGAAAACGTTTCTACTTTAGCTGTCAAAAGAGGCCATTTTGTGAGCTCATGCTCGGGAAGAAAAGAAATGTTATTTCTCATAACGACGATACATCGACCTTGCTACCTTATAATAAGACCTATTTTGCTCCGAACGGTATTAATGTTTCTTCAATCTGTCATATTTTCTTTTCTTCGGTGTTTCTTCTATGCGCATGCTAAGCCTGCTGGACTGAAGGCTGGCATATATATGATTTAGGAACCTAATAAATAACAGTATGTTTGTCAAGTTCTGTGTGTCTATAATTATTGTTAAATAAATAACATGTAAGCCACAATGTTTCAGCGGAGCAGCAGCGCTGCGTGCGTGAGGTGTCGTCGAGCGCGGTGTTCGCGACGCTGTGCGCCGAGCCCGCGCCCGCCGCCGCGCCCGCGCCCGCGCCCGCCTGCAGCACGCCCATCGCGCGCGACTAGCGCCCCGCCCCGCCCGCCCCGCGCCGCACCTGCCCGCGCCTGCCCTGCCTGCCGCGCCTGTTCGCGCCGACACCAGATGCCCTATAAGCGGCCTCCTACATTAGGACACCGGTGGTGTTATATACGCTGTTCAGATTCTATCTACAAACGAAAACAATAACATATACGACTAAAAACCCGAGGTTCGAGGGGGGTTGGGGGTGTAAGGGCCAGGACGCGAGTGTGCAGTAGGAGTTGAGTTGCAAGTGTAACTCCTCTTCAGTTGCGAGTGTCCGTGGGCTTTTCCATTCATTATTTTCTATTATTCTACAGTAGTAACATCTAAATTGGTAGACAGTATTGTGTACTACTGTCTATTTGTTTACGTTCGGATTGGATCTGGTCGGAGTATAAAAGCGGGCCACTAGAGACAGTGGCGCCATAGAGAGTGTGCGCTGGTGGCGCCATCTAGGTACCGCTATCGACACAAGCGCTGGTGGCGCCATCTACTTACCGCTATCGACACAAGCGCTGGTGGCGCCATCTACTTACCGCTATCGACACAAGCGCTGGTGGCGCCACCGTGATATCTTGTGACAACTGACGCAACGCTTGTCGGTAACTAGAACGGTGTATTTGTTGTTTCGCTGAATAATTGGTATCCCGACACGATAGGAGACAAAAGTATTGTGTAGCTACACGATTAGGCCCGAGGGCTTTGCCAACGTGCCATCGTTATTTCGATTAACAATGACGATCTTCGGAATTGAAATGATATGGGATTGACATAACGTTCGCGGAGTGAGTGAGTGAGTATCGTACGCCATGTCACGCAGCTTAAGCTGAGTGACATGGCGTACGATACGTCACGATACATTTTTGATTTCTATCTTCGTCATCGTAATTAGCGATAGCATCTTGACTAAAGGCCTGTCGATTTCGAAATATCGTGTCGTTATATCACACGAGGTGGTGAAAAGTATTTTCTTCTATAAAATTATAACGGTCTCAGTTATTTTCTCACAACTGAAGTCGTTTGTCTTTAGTGAATTAATTACAAATTTCTACGAGTAACGCATGCCTTTTATAAAGTTTTTAATATTTTAAAAATGTATGAATGTTGTTGTAACTTTTGTATTTTATATCGTTATTGTTGCGTGTAGCGTTAGGAGCAAAATGTAAATGCATACGAGATTCCGTCGCGTATTATCAGTTTACATAAAGACGGGGCCTGAGACAAGAGAGGACGACATATGATCAGTTAAGTGTCGTATGTAGTTGTCATTAGTCTCGGGGAGTCTTCATTTAAACGAGTTTTACTTGACAATTTCACCAGACTTACAGCGGTCAGCACACATCGCTTCTGCACGCGGGACGAACTGTGTGACGAGTGTGACGCTTGTGACGGATGTGTGACGCGTGTGTGACGCTTGTGACGGATGTGTGACGCGTGTCAGTGTGACGGATCACTGCCTCACCGCGTGTGTTCTCGGCGGCCGCGTTGGGTCTAGTAAGCAATGATCATTGATCATTTTCTCTCTCATACCTATATCGTTTAGTTACTGGTGTGGCGGACCAGATAGCGCTAATTCAATTTGGAAATGGTGGAAGTCCCAAAGATCTCCGACCGAGCGAGGCGGAATGCTCGGTCAGCTCGAAGCCCACTTGTAAGTTGTATGCATTTCAGATGTTGTATATATAGTGCCGATCTTAGAAACTTCGATAGCGCGATTCAGGATCGTGCCGCTAATTGGTCCGCCACATTGGAATGGACGACGAAGCAAACCTGTATCTGCCTGTTGTATCGTGGCGACAGTTTTATCTCTTCTTATGTAATAAGACATGGAATATAAACAAGAGATCTCCCGGCGACCCGGCGTAGGCCGTCGGCCTTAGCTCAGCATTTATAACACAAGTTAGCATTAGTAGGTGTTGTGTATCGCTCGTGTCCGGCGCCGGGCGGGCCGGTTACTACACCGCCGCCGCCGCCGGCGCTGCGCTGATTTTTGACGTATTTACATTGTACTTGCATTTTATCCAGTTTTATATCAGATATTGCAGTGAATGAAGCAGTATTAGCGAGGACTGTGTTGCGACTTGCATGTGTCGATATGTGGCCAAATTTTGAGTAGGAAATGTTCTGTAGCGTGTGTGTCCAACTACCTCTGTAGATAGCTCTGTCTCTCTCCGTAGACGATCTGTCTCTCTCTGTAGATCTGTTGTCGTACGCTAGATACTAATAAGTGCAGACGGCGGGTGCTCATTACCAATGAATTTTATGGAAATGTATTGCAATTTTAATATCCGAATTTTGATTATTTTACTTGACATATATAAATTGTTGACCTGAAGTACGGCGCCCGCCGCCGCCGCTCGCTGTGTGATAGCCCAACGAAACTATTGATTGTTAAACTTTCTGCTGTGAGCTCCTCAGATGTTTATCGCTGACGTCGCTCGCCGCCGACCTCGACATTAGAAACAATTTGTTTGCGAGAATTATGATACAAATGGCTTATTATATCTTAAATGAAATTTAATCTTATATGTTTATGACCAAATGAAATACAATTTAAAAAGTGAAGCCGGTAAAAATCGTGTTCCTCTAGGACCCTACGCCGTTATCTGTAATATTTTTGAGCATTCTACCAATTGTAGTTTTATGTACGCACCCATGTATCCACTTTAACCGCAAATAAAAAGGTTAAATTCGACTAAAATCTAAATTAATGGGTTTTTCTTTATTTCACGGCTAATAAGTGACTTCATATTATGTTATGGTCTCTTTTGGGACAAGTCGGGGTCGGAGGCGAGGTGGCCGTAGAGTTTGTATTATATTGTTGCCGTTTGTATGTACGCAATACGCGTACTGGTCGAAGTATCGAGTGTACAACTGCGTGTGTAATATGTCGTACTGTTGATATGGATTGTAATTACATTAGTTAAGATATCATAAGATTTTCTATTAATATTTTTGTGCATTAATCGATGGTACGGAAGCGTCCGCTAGCACGTATGATCCGCTATTAATTGACGCAAAATGTATACTATAAGTTACGCTTGAACTTCCTCACATTGAGGATAGTCTATCGTGATGATCATAAAACTAAATAATATATGTTTTATGTTATGGACTAGTAACCTTTGTTCCCATGAGATTTTTTTGTGGTCTAGACACGACCGAAAAGTCGGTCGCGACCACTAAAAACTCTAGTGGGCACGTGGCTTTATCTGTAATAACGTTCTTTCACAAATAAATCAAATGCGTTTTTAAGTTGTGCATCTTGCGTCGTTTAATTGGACAGATCATAGTGGAGTGTGTCCGCGATGCTTCTCCACATTCCAAAACTATTTATGTATGAAATAAAACGTTAAATATATTGCAAAGTTGTTTATTTCTTAACCTACTACTCGCTACATATTATATCAGACTCATGTTGGCAAGTTCGGAGAGGAGTGGCGCCGCATAGCATAGAGCACTGATATAAAGAGGACTTTTGACTGTAGATTAATGGACTGAGATCCCGCCCCGCCAGACTGCCCTTATATTCTTACTGATAAAATGTATGTCATATTGTAGTATTAGTTGTATACAATGAACGTTTGTATATCCGCCAGATTGTGCAGTGGGCCAATTCTCAAGTACAGGGTGCCAAAGGTACAAAAAAATTGTGCCTACTTTACTCAGATTCTTATAAAGTATCAATTTTTTGAGTCAGAATAACGTAAGTAACAAAACCTATTAAAGTAATTTTAGTATGAACAATGAAACGAAATGACAAATGATTTTTATTTCTACGTTTGATGATTTTCTATTTTTTTTTAATGAAAACTACAACAAAAATAAGATAACCGTATAAATTTCGCTTTATAATATTCAGTTAACATAGTTATTGTACCTACTACTTAGTAATAAGTTACGAATTGTATTTCTCGTAAGTGATTATTGTAATCTTTTGAGAAATAAAGAATCTTTAAACCTTAAATGTCATTATTCTACTATAATATACGTTAGAATCATTTCAAAGGCTGTAAGAAAAGTAAGTACAATATGACACACATTTAATCAGTAAGAATTTAAGGAAAGTCTGGTGGGGCTGGGATCTCAGTTCATAAGTTACCATCAATAAAATATAAAGTTACAAACCGAGTCTTGTGTTACTAAAGCCTTGGCGACGGGGTTCGTATAAGTGGCGCCCCCTATTTGTCAAATATGGGGCGTCACTTAAACTATATAAAGACACTAAAATAAATAAAGGTAAACTAAAACATAATTAGCAACGCAAGCGTTATTTAATTTTATGAACGCGCTAATCAAATTATTCGTGAACGAAGTGAAATAGTCCCCTATATTATGATTATCTATCCTCGATGCTACAGGCCGCAGAGCAACACCCCACAGCCATTCGGCGCGGGTACACACTACACCGTACAGCTGCACACCTCTCCGAGTGTTCAACCTCAAATCTACGCGGCTTAAAACTAGCGTACGTCTCAACGCTACATAGTACACACTGTAGATAAACAAAATTTGTACGTAACTCGACATACTGGAGACGAGAGATATACGACACCCACTGTGTGAGTTATATAAATATTATGTTAAACGATTTTAAATCACACAAATTTTCAGTTGAATGTAAATTTCAAACAGGGCTTTATTAAGTAAGTTATATCACACTATGGGCCACCGGATACGGTCGGTGGCAGGTTGCCTACGCAAGTAGATATTTTATCAGCTGATCTCACCGCCACCGGTAAATCGTAGCGTATAAAGGCGACATAAGATGAAAATAATAAGAGCTACTTTTGAGTAGGCGATAGCGTCATATCTCTCTCGTCTCTCTCTCTCATAAAATATGCACATAAGTGGTGTACACGAGTGCGGTCCGCGCGGACGACTACATGGTAACGGCTCCGCGGCGGGCACTAACACGGCACTCCAACACTTAAATGCGTTAAATTCATAGTCTATTCGCATTATGAAAGTAGTGCCATCTTTGTCGCGCTGATATTCCACCTTAAACGTAGAAACAATAAGTAAGTAGGTACTCCAATTAATACTTCAGGAGCTAGATTTTAAAAAGCTGAAGAGTTATCTAAACTACTCAACACGCGAATAGCCTATAGAATAAAAGTAAATTAATACGATATCTAGCACACAACCATTCATCACAACTATCTGTACTCCAGTGTCCAGTCGGCGAGCATCGTTTTATTTACAACTTAACACTACTGTAAGGCACCATAAATATTAAAACTCTATAGGTATTGTAATAAATTTACGAAATTGCTTCGAAGTAGGTACGTACTCTTTCTTCATAATTTTATATAAAAAAACATACTTCTTCATATTAACTGATCATCCAAAAACAAATAGAATGTTTTATGTTTTTTTATGTCGTATTTTTTTGTGTAATCTAGGTTGCTGTAATATGAAGGGGCCGTCAGGTGGGCGCGGCGGGGACGGCGGCGAGAGGCGCGGGCGGCGGCGGCGGCGCGGGGCGGGGCGCGCGCGGCGGCGCCAGCACGGAATGCGGCACGGATGCGGTGCGCGCGCCCGCCTGCACCGCCACGTGCCCGCGCCGCGCCGCGCCCAGCGCCAGCACCGTGTCGCCCGCGCGCAGCCGCACGCCGCCCTCCTCCCAGTCGCGCGCCACGCGCCGCTGCTGCGGGTAGCCCAGCTTCACGCCGTGCGCCACCGTGTACGCGCGCGGCGGCGGCAGCGGCGGCGGCCGCTCCTGCGGGCAGGGCTCGGGGTGAGTCGAGAGCTCGGGCGCGCGGGGCGCGGGGGTGTGGCGGCGGGCGCTCACCAGGTCCAGGCCGAACAGCGAGCAGGTGCGCTTGACGAGCGTCGGGTCGCACTTGTCGGCGGGGTCGGGCGGCGGCGTGCCGGCGATGGGCTGCGGGCGCGGTCGCGCGGCGGGCGTGCGGGCGCGCGTGCGGTGCCGACGCCACGCCGTCTGGATCAGCTCCGCCGCCGCCTGCTGCCGCGCGCGTCTCATGCGCTCTAGAACCTGTAAACGAGAAGCGGTAAACTAGGTGCTACTCATATAAAGCACCCGCTAACGCGTTAGGCCATCGACCTGACGCTCACCTGGCGCATGCCCTCGCTGAGAAAGACATGCCGCTTGCCGAGCGCCCAACGCACGGCGGCGGGCGAGGCGGGCGCGGGCGGCGCGGCGGCGGCGGCCACGGCCCGCAGAACGCGCGCACACGCCGTCCCGCTGTCGCGCTCGCCGCCCGCCGCGCCGCGCACCCACAGCGCGCGGTAGCGGCCGGCGAACGCGCGGAACCGCATGCGGTGCGGGTAGCCGCTCGCCATCAACTGCGCCGTCTCCAGGATCTGCAGCGCGCGCACCTGCGCAGCCACACGCGTTAATAAACGTGACGTGTACTAGGTCTACGAGGGAAGTAGGTACTAGCACTGTGGTTGAGGCGACTCATTTTCATTTAATTATGTCCGAACTCCGAACTTTACTCGGCCCTCCACTACGGCGAAGCTACCTGTCTGGCGACGGTGGCGCGGTCGAAGTGCAGCGGCGTCTCGTTGGCGTTGGCGCGCAGGCAGCGCACGAAGTGCGGGCGCGCGTGCACGAGCGTACGCAGCAGATTGTCCAGTCTCGTGTGGAAGTCCTGCGTCAGCGTGGAGCCCGCGCCCACGCCGCCGCCCGCAGTCGGCGACGCGCGGAACACGGCGCCCGTCGCCCCGCCGCCTGCCGCCAGAATCTGCGCAAATAGTTCTCGGTAAGACGAAGTTGCCGTAAATATGAGCATAACATTTTGAAGTACATCAGATAAAATTGATGGTGATCGTGCAACCTTGAGCTCCGTGCCGAAGAGGTGCGTCGCGAAGCCGAAGTCGCAGGCTCTGGTGTCGAAGACGGCGACTAGGTCGTCGGGCACGACGTCGCGGTTTGCCTCCAGGAAGTCCCCGGCGTCGTAGGTGACGTCGCCGGCGTAGTGGCGCACCACGAAGCGGCGCGCGTGCGGAGGGCGCGCGTCTGCCAGGCGCGGGTGCGCACGGTGCGCGGCGCGCACGCGGGCCACGTACTGCTCGGGCGCGGCGGCGGCGGGCGCGGCGCACTCGGCGTCCAGCGCCGCCAGCAGCCCGCTGCGCAGCGACGACACGAGGTCGATGCACGGCACGTTGTCCACGTACTCCACCTCGGGCGCGCCGCCCACGCCCTCCTCGCGGCACGACTCGGCCGACGACTTGAACACGTGCGTGTTGTAGAAGTGCTGCATGGTCTCGGCACACAGGTTGGCGCACAGGTGCTCCAGGCGCGAGGGCGCGGCGTCCTCGAAACCGAACATGTCGAGGATGCCGACGAAGCCGTCGGTGGCGTGGCGAACGGCGTCGTTGAGGGCGGCCATGGAGCGCGCGCCCGCCCCGCCGCGCCCGCGAGTCGCGCTGCTGGCCGTCGTGGACGTCCGCCGCGACACCGCATCGTGGTGGACCTGCCGTCACATACGGTTTACTACTTCCTGCACTGCAGACACCGATTATTATTACTACTTATACCTATTTTGTAATTTATACATAAAAATCTACTTAAGTTTATTTTAATTCAAAATTTAATATTTCATGAACTGACTGATTCATTGGAGTCCGAGGAGAGCGTGCCGAGGGTGGAGCCGAGTCTTTTGAGCGAGTTGGCGCGGCGCACGATGGTAGCCACGGTGCGGCAGTACAGCGCCTTGGCGAGCGCGTCGCGGGCCACCGCCGCCGCCGCCGCCGTCGCCGGGGCCCGCGCCGCGCCGCCCGCCCCCCGCCGCCCGCGCCCGCCCAGCCCGCGCGCCAGGGCCGCGCTGCCCACGCCCAGCAGCGACCCCGCCAGCGACAGCTCCGTCTGAAGGCACGACAACAGGTCAGGTGGTACTTTAGTGAGGTACAACCGGAGTCCTCTTTTAGTTCACGCGAGTACTCACGTCGCCGTTGGGCTCCGCGGCGCCGTCGGCGTTGTCGACGAAGTTGACGTTGCCCAGCAGCAGCACGGCGGCCAGCACGCGCAGCACGTCGGCGAAGGGGATGCCCAGCACGCCCAGGCAGCCCTTCCACGCCGCGAACCGCGTCGCGTCCTCCGGCTCCGCGCGCCAACCCGCGCTGCACGCCAGGTACCTGAGGAATAAAGCACTTAAGTCGAGTTCACGAAACGAAATAAAAAATGTAAAGCACGTCCCTTTTCCTTCGGGTCACATTGAAAAAACAGTTTCGTCATTTCGTCATAGACTTGAATACCTAATCAAATCTGTCAAATAAAAATTGTAATCCGACCAAGTGAAATTGATAATTAACAGAGCAAAATACTTTTTAAGTACAGTTTACATAATTCAAAGCCAAAATAATGAGAGTGGTACACTATACTTTGTATGTGTGGCTTTGTAACGGTACCTAAACGACTTCAATATCCTCCTACGTTAGCTGGTTTCTGTCCCCCTATTGGTTACCGTTTAGTTCTAAGTTTCTCCATCAGGTGGCAGAGTTGAGCTCTTTAGAGCGCAACTAATTTGGAACCATTGCGTTAAAATTCCAGGCAGAATTTGAAGTTGGCTTTGAATTATTTAAGCAGTTAATAAGCGTTTTATGGCAGGGTAAAACGCTGTTATTATAAACTTATAGTACCGTATTTAAAAGCATTATTTTTATTAATTAAAATCTAGTCAGCGGGTCGCACCTGAAGTCCTGCGGCGTGCGCGCGTCGAGGTGCAGCTGCGAGCGCTCCTCAGCGCTGAGGCCGGCCAGCAGCTGGTAGAAGATGTGGTAGTTGCGCTCGCGCGCCGGCGGCCGCACCACGCGCGTCTGGTCTAGGAAGTAGCAGTGGATCTTGGTGCGGTACAGCGCGCCGTCCGTCACCTGCACCTCGATGAAGTGCCCGATGCGGCTGGAGTGCGAGTTGGCGAGTGTGGCGGCCGTGCCCAGCGAGCGCAGCACGGTGAAGGCGGCGGCGAGGTGCTTGAAGGCGTCCGTCTCCGGCCCGCCGCCCGCCACGTCGAACAGGCGCCGCAGCAGCTCCATGGCAGCGTGCGTCTTGCCCGACCCCGCCGCGCCCGACAGCACTACCGCCTGCGGGCAGCCCGTGTCCGCCTGGTGCCGCACCGCGTCCGCCACCAGCCGCGCCAGCTCCCCGCCCCCCGCGCCCGCCCCGCCGCTAGCCGCGCCCGGCGTCAGCGCGTTGCCTACATCCGTGTAAGCGTTCAGCGCCACCACGATCGGACCCACCGACGTCTACGAACACGCGACATGTAAAACAAACTGACGTTAGTAAACCTACAATTATACGAGCTCGAGATTATACTCACGTAGAACTTGTTCTGGTAGAAGCGGGCCTGCAGCGCGCGCACGACGGCGTCCTCGGTGAGCGGGCCGCGCAGGTGGATGAGATCGTCGACATCCGGCGCGGGCGCGGGGTGGTGCGCGGGGTGGCTCGCGGGGGACGGCGCGGGGTGGGGCGCGGCGGCGGGCGCGGGGGGCGCGGGTGGCGGCGGCAGCGACAGCGGCGCGCGCGGCGGCACAGCGGGCTGCGGCGCAGCGGCGGCGGCGGCGGGCGCGCCCACGTGCAGGTGGTTGCGCAGCGTCACCAGCTCCGAGCTCAGGCTCAGCAGCCGCCGCTGCAGGTGCACCGCCTCGTTAGACGACGACGCGTCTGGGGACACACCACACCGAATATAAATATTATTAGATATGGCATAAATTGTACACAATGTTTTAGGAGTGGCAATACCGACACACGCTCTAGCGTCTGGAAAACTTGATAGAAAATAGACTAATTTACCTTTTAATTTTTTTATAAATATTGTAACGTTATGGTTACATTTTTTAATATTTATTATAAATACTAGACTTAAATATAATATTAACATATTAAATAATAAACAACTTAACTAAAAATAATTTAAAAATTCATTAAAATATTAATTTACAGAAAAAAAATGCAATATAAGTTTAAAGCACGGTCTTAGCGCTCACGGTCGCAGCATTTTAGCGCTCACTACCGATTCCTTTGTAAAACGAGTTATTGACTGCAGTGACAAACGCATCGCTCGCATTCTGGAAGATCAATTAACAGTGGGCGCACGTTACCTTAATTACCGGTCAATATACGTCTATAACGTAACCGCCGTACATCATAATTCTTTTTTTAAATATTTAAAATTATTTTAAAAACGTCTCTAAGCGTTCTACATTGTTATAATAAATATCGCGAGTGTATTGTACCCCAGATTGGGTAAGTGGTGCATTTTATATTGCATAGGCTTATGTATTACATATTTTTATAAATTTAGAAATTAATTATAGATTGGTGTTGCTTGTGTTTTGTTAGATATATATTTGCAATCATCATGTACAATGGTTAATACATTCTAGCACAATCATTTTCATTATTGCATCAGATTTTAATTTTACCCTCATGTATTTTTTTATCAATATTAAAATTGCTTAATCATTGTAATCTCCGTTTCTGATTTGTGACCATCCACGACTGCACGGCTACACGTAGGCACTTTCATTAATGCTGCGGTTAAGGTGGATGGTCACCAGATACACTGGACCGCCCGTAATTGGTTTTGATGGTGCGTTCCAGGGTTCCAAGTTGGGACTTCGGACCTAATTCAGGCGTCGACACTTTGGACATCGCCGCTGAGGGAGGACGAACATATTCCAGACGCTGCCACCACCTTCGGGCTGACCTCGCTCTCCCCTTATCGCCGTCAGCCAGGAGAGTACCTACCCTGGGCGAATTTATAAGACCTGAGTGGATAAGTGCCGACCTTACGCCCCTTTATATAAGGTCGACATTCATATTATTTCTTTAATTGTAATATTTGAATATAAATTTTGCACGGGTCTCTGACTTCTCATTTTTTTTCCTTGAAAAAGAAGTACAGGGACTTACCCCGTGACACTGGCGCCTCAACGTGGTTAATTCACACAGGTCTTATTAATTTTTCCCCAGTTTTGTAGTTAGTGTATGTTTGTGGCTTATTTTTGTGAAACGTTTTTTTGTTTTATTTTTTGGTTTTTATCGTTACTAAGGTGTACTTATTTAACGCTAACACGATATATCTTGTAAAATCCGTTAGTAATTTAAATAAGAAAAGTCTACCCTCATTTTTTTTTCTTCTTGTTTCTATTCTAGGCAATTTTATTGTAAAATTTACATTGTAATTGGCGAAACATTGTTTGTTTTCGAAAAGTACACATTAGTAGCATTTTTTTATTATTATTTGCTGTTAACCTGTTTATTTTTTTATATTTACTAATCTTTATATAAAAAAAAACCAAACGTTGATTTTAATTGACATTTGTAACAGATCGGAGAACGGTTTTTTTTTCCTTTCTTTTATTTTTGTTATTTTTTTTATTTTTTTTGTTTTTGTTTTTAAGTAATTAGTCGCTTTCTTGCTTATCACCACTTACCCTTTTCTCGGTTACAATATTATTAACAATGTTACCTGTCAAATATCTCTCTCTTCAAAAGTCGGAACTAGAATATGAGGTTCGGATTCGAGGAGCTACCGCTGCTTCTTCAGTGGAGGAATTGCGTAAGCAAATTGTTAAATTAGCAGCAGAATACCCGTCCGAACACATATTAGAGTCTCCGATAGATACGCGACAGGATCTTAAAGGTTGTTGTGAAGTTCTCTCAAAAATTCAGATGAATCTAGATGTAACTGACCCTAGTGAACCTTCTATTTTGAGAACACAAAATATGTTAAACCACCTTCATAATCGTTTAGCAAGAATAACGCGTGGAGACGAATTTAAAAAAGAATATGATGACATTTCCAAAACTTATAAAATACTTACACAAAAGTTGTCAGCTCTTCAAGCAAAAATACCTATCCCTAGTACATCTTACTCAGGTGAGGGTTCTTCTAGCGTGTCGGTGACAAAAATGCCGGAAGTGCAAAACGTGATTTCGGTAACTTGTGATCGTTCTGCATCTGATTTAAATAAAATTAAATTTAACGGTAAGACGTGCGTGCGCTCATTTATTCAGCGGGTTGACGAATTTATTGTTGCGCGTAATATTGTATCCACAAAGATTTTAGCCTTCGCAACCGAAATTTTTCAAGACGACGCCCTTCATTGGTATCGCTCAATAAAAGACAAGGTTTCGTCCTGGCCTGAGCTCGCCGCTAAATTAAAAGAGGATTTCGATCAATCGGACTACGATTATCGTCTTATTTCAGAGATTCGCTCTCGCACTCAGGGGGAACGTGAGAACATAACCATTTATCTCTCGATTATGAGTGGCATGTTCTCCCGTCTTTCTACGCCACCCAGTGAAACCGATCAGCTTGAGATTCTTTTACACAACATAAGACCTTGTTATGCCAGCACACTAGCAGCATCAGCTGGTCAGCTTACAACCATAGACTCTTTACGCTCTATATGTCGTAACTATGAGATTATTCACTCTCGTCTTTCCAAATTTCAGGAGCCTCCTAGAGCGATTTCTGACACTATTGCACCCGAGTTTGCTTATTCTAAAGATTTAAATAAAAATATAAATAAATTTGGTAATAACACATATAATAAGCAGAATTTAACACACGACAATAATTACAATAATAAAGGACAATATTCGAAAAATCTTAATTACAATCAATATCAATATAAAAATCAACAATATATTTCAAATAAAAATAAACATCAAAATTATATACATTCTGTTCAGGCAAATAAACAACAACCCTATTGTCCTAGGTGTCGCGATAACACACACCACATCCGCCAATGTCAAGCTAAACGTGACGTCATTTGTTTTAAATGCGGCTTAAAAGATGTAAAAACACCTGATTGCCCGGTATGCAATAAAGATAAGAATAACTCAAAAAACTAAAGAAGCAGAATTGTAGTTATTTCAATCAACAAGATTTGGACACTTGGCTTGCTTTTATTAGAAAATTTTATTCTACGTATAAAGTATCTACAATTCTGCATTCAAAACCTATAAATGATTCAAGGCCCTATGTAAATATTAAAATTAATAATATTGACGCCTGTGGTTTGCTCGATTCTGGTGCTGCAGTCACAATTTTAGGAAACAACTCACACTGTCATTTAGTCGACTGCACTTTGCAACAGAATGACCACATTTCTATGGTAGCCGCCGGTGGTCAATCCTTAAAAAGTATCGGATACATGAATTTGCCCGTCACTTTCGAAGGCCAATTTCATATAATTAAAGCTTATGTTGTCCCCGAGGTGGACACATCTCTTATATTAGGAGTGGATTTCTGGCGTGCTTTTAATATATGTCCCAAATATTTAAACAGCATTACCATGTCAGCAGTTTCCATAGCTGAATTAAAATTAAATATTACTGAGTCATTCATAAATTCCTACGACAACTTATTGGATAACCAGAAATCCATTGCTGATAATGTTATCGCTCAATTTAATTCTATGTCATCGGAAAAGAGAGGTTTAGGTCGAACTAATTTAATTACACATAAAATAGATACTGGTGACGCTCAACCCATTAGACAGCGCTACTATAGGATGTCTCCAGAAAAACAGCGCATTCTAATAGAGCAGGTCGATGAGATGCTGTCACTGGATGTCATCGAGCCCTGTGAGAGTGCGTGGTCTTCTCCAGTTCTTCTCGTAAATAAGAAGGACGGGCAGTCCAGGTTCTGCCTTGATAGTCGGAAGCTCAACGCAGTAACTAAGCGTGATGCTTACAATTTGCCTTACGTTTCAGAGATTCTTGACAATCTTCGCGATGCAAAATATTTGTCAAGCGTTGATCTTTCTAAGGCATTTTGGCAGATTCCAATCGAGACTGCAGACCGGGACAAGACAGCTTTTTACGTACCGGGCAGAGGCACGTTTAGGTTTAAGACAACTCCTTTTGGCCTAACCAACGCTCCCGCTACTCAACAGCGTTTAGTCGATTTATTGTTTGACGATATGGAGTTTAAAACTTTCGCTTATTTAGATGACATAATAATTATAAGCTCATCTTTTGAGGAACATGTGTCTCGGCTATTGCGTGTTTTAAATAAACTAAAGCAGGCAAACCTCACTGTAAATTTTGATAAATGTAAGTTCTTTCGTAGCGAACTAAAATATTTAGGATACGTGGTAGACGCTCATGGCTTGCGCACGGACCCAGAAAAGGTACAAGCAATTTTAAATTTTCCAGTTCCTACCAATAAAAAGGAACTGAAACGCTTTCTCGGTACTGCGACGTGGTACCGCCGTTTCGTTCCAAATTTTAGTACAGTAGCTGGCCCGCTGAACAAACTTACTTCCAATAGTAAGAAGGCACCACCTTTTCAGTGGACGCCGGAGGCTGATGCGGCTTTTACTGCTCTAAAAGATTGCTTAGTTTCCGCACCAGTTCTCTCTTGTCCGGTGTACACTAAGCCTTTTGAGGTCCATACGGACGCGAGTAATTATGGAATCGGAGCCATGTTGACACAGACCATAGATGGCAAAGAACACCCTATTGCCTACATGAGTAGATCTCTCACTAATGCTGAGAAGAACTACAGCATCACAGAAAGAGAGACCCTCGCTGTGTTGGCTGCCCTCGAGTACTGGCGGTGTTACTTAGAAAACGGCCAGACGTTTACAGTTTACACTGATCATTCTGCATTAAAATGGTTTTTATCGTTAGATAATCCTACGGGAAGATTAGCTCGTTGGGGAGTAAGATTGTCGTCATTTAACTTTGAAATTAAGCATCGACGAGGAGTAGACAATGTTATTCCTGACGCTCTCTCGCGTGCTGTCCCAATTTCTGCTATCTCTCTTTCGAACGCTGTAGCTAATTCTAAAGATGATTGGTATAAAAATATTTACAACGGTTGTCTTAATACACCTAACCAATTTCCAAATTTTTTGATTAAAAATAATTCCTTGTATCGACTTTCTAAAACTAAATCACAGCTCACTTCTGAATTCGCTTGGAAAGAAGTGGTTCCCAGTGAATTTCGAGAACAAATTATAGCTGAAAACCATTCTGCGCCGACAGCTGGACATCTCGGCATATTTAAAACATACAATCGTCTAGCATTGCGTTATTACTGGCCTGGCATGCATCAAAGCGTAGTTAAGTTTGTGACATCTTGTTCCGTCTGTCTAGCGTATAAGTCGCAAAATCACACTACATTGGGAGAAATGGGACGTCCTAAGCAATGTTCACGCCCTCACCAAATGATCTCAATTGATTTTGTAGGCCCTCTTCCTGTTTCGCGGAAACAAAATAGTTACATGCTTGTCGTTACTTGTTGTTTTTCAAAGTACTGTAACATTTTTCCACTACGTCGAGCCACCGCAGATGCAGTGGTTAATATTTTGGAAAACTCAATATTTTTAGTTTATGGTATTCCACAGTCCATTTTCTTAGACAATGGGAGTCAATTTATTAGTTCTACTACCGATGCATTATTTAAAAAATATAAAGTGCCCAATATCTACTTCACACCAAAGTATACGCCGCAAATAAATTTGGTCGAGCGCTATAATAAGACCATCGTCACTAGTCTCTCCACATTTGTCGAAAACGACCATAGAACTTGGGACACTTTTATTCCAAAGATCCAGTTCGCCATGAATAACTCCGTAAACGAAGCCACCGGTTATACACCCTCTTTCCTCGTACACGGTAGAGAGTTAGTGTTATGTGGATCGCACTACACTGACGTGGATCTGGGTGACGAAGTTTTGTTTTTACCACGTGATATTTACGCTGAGAACCTAGGTTGTCTCTCTTCAGTATTCAATGATGTACAGTCCTCGTTATGGAATGCACATGTAAAGAATACGTCGCACTACAATTTACGCAGGAAATCAGCTGAATATAATGTTGGTGACATAGTCTTTAAACGTACTTATATTCTAAGCGATAAAGACAAGTTCTTTAGCAAGAAGTTAGCACCAAAATACCTTAAGTGTCGAGTAATTGAAAAACGTTCACCTTTAGTGTATGTCTTAGAAGATATGTCTGGAAACAATATTGGTGTCTGGCATATCAAAGATTTAAAAATTGCTAGCTATAAGTAACTGTATAATTAAACCCTTAAATAACATCTTGTTTTTAGCATAAGTCATCAGTTTCAGTATAGCTGATGCCTTATACATTATGTCAGGACGCGTCAACGACTTAGTGTTATTATTGTTGTTGTTGCATATTTAGATGAGGTTTTTCTGAAAGAGTGAATGAATGTTAGTGGGATGAATGAGTAAATGCTAGAAGCAGTCGTCAGACGGGTTTTATTTGAGGATAAAACCCTTTCCGAGACGCGGGGGGTAATGTAACGTTATGGTTACATTTTTTAATATTTATTATAAATACTAGACTTAAATATAATATTAACATATTAAATAATAAACAACTTAACTAAAAATAATTTAAAAATTCATTAAAATATTAATTTACAGAAAAAAAATGCAATATAAGTTTAAAGCACGGTCTTAGCGCTCACGGTCGCAGCATTTTAGCGCTCACTACCGATTCCTTTGTAAAACGAGTTATTGACTGCAGTGACAAACGCATCGCTCGCATTCTGGAAGATCAATTAACAGTGGGCGCACGTTACCTTAATTACCGGTCAATATACGTCTATAACGTAACCGCCGTACATCATAATTCTTTTTTTAAATATTTAAAATTATTTTAAAAACGTCTCTAAGCGTTCTACATTGTTATAATAAATATCGCGAGTGTATTGTACCCCAGATTGGGTAAGTGGTGCATTTTATATTGCATAGGCTTATGTATTACATATTTTTATAAATTTAGAAATTAATTATAGATTGGTGTTGCTTGTGTTTTGTTAGATATATATTTGCAATCATCATGTACAATGGTTAATACATTCTAGCACAATCATTTTCATTATTGCATCAGATTTTAATTTTACCCTCATGTATTTTTTTATCAATATTAAAATTGCTTAATCATTGTAATCTCCGTTTCTGATTTGTGACCATCCACGACTGCACGGCTACACGTAGGCACTTTCATTAATGCTGCGGTTAAGGTGGATGGTCACCAGATACACTGGACCGCCCGTAATTGGTTTTGATGGTGCGTTCCAGGGTTCCAAGTTGGGACTTCGGACCTAATTCAGGCGTCGACACTTTGGACATCGCCGCTGAGGGAGGACGAACATATTCCAGACGCTGCCACCACCTTCGGGCTGACCTCGCTCTCCCCTTATCGCCGTCAGCCAGGAGAGTACCTACCCTGGGCGAATTTATAAGACCTGAGTGGATAAGTGCCGACCTTACGCCCCTTTATATAAGGTCGACATTCATATTATTTCTTTAATTGTAATATTTGAATATAAATTTTGCACGGGTCTCTGACTTCTCATTTTTTTTCCTTGAAAAAGAAGTACAGGGACTTACCCCGTGACATCGGCGATTTAACCATTATCAAATGGTGTGTTTATTATTAAATTTTGTGAGAGATGTTCCACTGAACACACATCTCTTTCATCATCATAGAAAGCAAACCGTAACTTTCTGTGGTCTAGTTTATGCTGTCTAATTTATATGAAAATGAAATTTTGTATAAATTTATAAACACAAATACTATTAAATTTTAAGACTTATTTCGTGATTGTAAGATTTTATACAAATTTGATATAATATTTATCTGCATATCACGTGACCTAAAACACTTCGCGCTATGCATGGCTTGGCATGGCGTGTTTTAGGTCACCATGGCCATGTTGACTGGTGTGGCGTCATTTGTGCAATAACAAGTGATTACCATTACCATTTACGCTGTCATCTGTCAGATGTAGGCTGATAACATTTGTGGTGGCCATGGATCCTACTTCTGGCGCTGAGCCGATCGAAGAGCCAATGAGGTTTCGGGAGCGCGCTGTACATTGGGGAATCTTCGAAGACTAGATCCAAAAGAGATTAGGTAACTTTAGTTGGAATGCTTCCGCAGAAGTGTTCTGTGCAAAATTCACCAAAATGGTGAAGAGCACGGCCACACGCATCCTTACTACTACTTACTAAGGAGGGGGGGGGGGGAACAGAGCGTGGGTATGAGTGGTGGACGCCGGTCCTGGACCAGCTTCGTCGCGAGACCTACAGCTCGCGCAGAGCTTGGCAGGCGAGTCGGAAGGGCAGTTGCCCAGATGAGGAGGCTTCCAAGCGGCGCTCTCATGTGCTTAGGAGTAGATTCAGGTACGCCATGAAGGAGGCGCAACTTAGGTGTTTTAGATCCGTAGCAGAAACAGGAAACCAGGACCCTTGGGGCCAGGCGTACCGTGTCGCGTGCGGGAGGCTTCGGCCTCCTAGCAATGTAGTTAATAGCACGAAACATGCCGAAGGTTATGCTGGGGAGTCGAAGAGGCCATGCACAGCCTCATGTATGCTCTGTGTCCGGACGACGATGTGTCCAGAGACACGGAGTACCACCGGCAAGTGCGGTTCATGGAAGCCGCGATTCCCGCAGGAGAAGATGCTCCTCCTCAGACGGAAGAAGTGGTCGCGACCATAGTCAGGAATGTTCCCAACACAGCACCGGGAATCGATGGGATCACCGCTCGGATTATAAAACACGTTGAGGCAGCCGCGCCGCGAGAGTTTGCTAAAGTGTTTAGGCGGTGTCCCCAAGAGGGCATTTTTCCGCGAGTATGGAAAGACGGAAGGCTGATTGTCTTGCCCAAGGGCAACGGCAAGCCGCTTTCCGAACCTAAAGCCTACCGGCCCGTCACTCTGGTACCGATCTTTGGTAAGATTTTAGAACGCGTCATGTTAAAATGCGTCACGCAAATGACGAGTAGTCTATCCGACTGCCAGCATGGAGGACTCGAGGACGGTCGACGGTATCCGCTCTGGGAAAAATCCTCGGCTCGTGGGAGTTCGTCGAAATACGTTCAGGCGATTTTAGCCTTTGATAATGCCGATGATCATGCTGAAAGCGAAAAGGGGGGGCTGTCCGCCAAACATCTATCGGATACTGGCGGGCTACTTCTCGGGACGCAGGGTAGGCATGTTTGTCGGTCGCAGGGTAGTGTGGAAGGCGGCCACTATGGGCTGTCCGCAGGGATCAGTGATGGGTCCTTCGCTCTGGAACATCCTGATGGACGACTTGCTACGATTGCCCCTTCCTGCGGGAGTGACATTCGTGGCCTATGCCGACAATGTGACAATCCTGATCGAGGGCGACTCACGTGCCACTCTTGAGGCGAAAGCCTTAACTGCATTGCGGCTCGTTGGTGAATGGGGTGTCCGTAACAGGCTAGAATTTTCCCCTGCAAAATCGTCAACCATGACGGTAAAGGCTTCCCCTTTCCAGCGACCCCCAGTCATCAAACTCGGGACGAACTCTATTAGGGGCGTCGCGTCGGCCATGGTGTTGGGAGTGGTAGTCGACTCAAGTCTGTCCTTTGCGCGCCACGCAGTATCCATAAGGGAAAGGGCGGCAAACTGCTTCGGCAAAATGTCGCGAGTCTCGGCTAGCGCTAGGGGGGTTACTTTGTGGCTACTGTGCCTTATGCGACAACATGTTGGTATAAGCGGGCGACCCTTCACGTTGTGTGGAGCGCGCTGGTGTGATGGCTGGCTGATGTGATGTGACGCGATTACCAAGGAGGAGCTTCGGAGGGCAAAACTCAGAGAACTTGAGTCCGCTTATGCCCTATGGCAGGAGCGTTGGGACGCATCGACAAAAGGAAGGAGCTTTACCGATTCTTCTCTGATGTGAACCCGTAGCAAGGCCGTTTGGGTGGATCCCAACTATGAGACGTCGCAGCTGCTTACCGGTCACGGCTGTTTCAGAGGGAGGCTTCACAGATTGAATCTTTCCGACGTGGGGTCATGCTACTGCGGCGAAACCGCAGTGGAAAACGTACACCACGCTATCTGGGAGTGCCCTATGTACGGGGAAGCGCGTAGGGAGCTTTTGGATGGGATCGAAGTCTTCGGAGAAGGTCCGGCCTATTACTGCGACCTCGTTCTTGGCGGCGAACTTCGGACGGCTACGGGAATTCGTACGACTATGGCATAGGATAAGAAGTGGACTAGAACGTCAAGAGAGAGCAAATGGAGGCAACTAAGGACGAAACATAGATGGTAGAACCAGTACGCACTGTCGGAAGACACCGAAGTCGTATCTGTGTTGTTAAATCTGTGTTAAGAAAGACTTAGGGACAAATAGAAAGAGATTGAATAACTTGGAGGAAATCAAGAATTGCGCACCCGAAGGAAAGAGCCCAGGACAGTAGGGTGCGCATTCCCATGCTTCGGCCCGTATAACCACGATCGCTTGATAGGGCCATGGGTTGGTGGAGGGACTTGTCATCTGTCAGAGGTCTGTCATTTATCTGTCATGTAGGTACATGAGTTAAAGGAGAGTCGAAGAGTCGACGGTAAGGAAACCAGCCCTCCTTTTTGACACTATTCCTTCCTCGATTCTCGGCCTGTTTATTTTAATTCTTCCTTTTATTGAAATTGTACATATACTCACTGTAACAATATAAATTTGTTTGGCTAATATATATTTATTTATTCACCATTTACACAATTACACCACAATGTTAATATTTACGGGAGACGCAACCCAGCCGCCATTCCCGGTTGCGCCCGCGTTCTCGACTGTTCCGTGAGTCCCGGCACCATCTAGCGGGGAGTAGGTACAAATATGGCGCGATATCGGTATGGCGGGCGGATTCGCCTTCCTGACGCCGTATGGCGCGGCAATTTAAAATTACTTGGCGCTACATCCTCCCCCTCCAAGTCACTAGACCGCCCCGGTTGTGACTTGGGTCTACCCCTCGACTTAGCGGCAATAGGTTCGGTTTCTCCGACGTAGGGAGTGAGCTGGCTGACATGGTACTTGCCCTTCACCACGTTCTGACTATCCACGATCTCGTACGTGGTAGGCGATACGACGCGGCTAACCTTAAAGGGACCTATGCGACGCGGAGCGAATTTCTTAGTAACACCTTTAGCTGCTTGGCTGAGGGCGTGATTGGTGACCCACACAAGGTCCTCCTCCTGAAAAGAGAGTCCTTCTCTTCTGCTCCGATCGGCAACATTTTTCCGAAGATCTTGCTGATGCTCATGCCTCCAACGAACCTCTTGTAAGGTATCTACAAAATTCTTGAGATAAGGGGTGATCTGGGGTACAAAATTTTCTTGCTCGACAATAGCACGTATGTCATTAAGCACATGAATAGGAGAACGAAGCTCACGAGCGAAGTTCAAATAGGCGGCGGTATGACCAGTTCCTTAGTTATAGGCCGTATTAAGCGCAAATCTCACCGCAGGAAGAGTCTTCGGCCAGTCTTGATGACTGCTATTGACCAAGATCGCCAACATGGCTTTCATGTCGCGGTTCTTACGCTCTGCGGGATTTGCTTCCGGGTGATACACCGGCGTAAGGGCTTGATCGATCCCTAAGGCCAACATGGTCTTCTGCATGACCGCGGAGACAAACTGCGTGCCGTTATCACTCACGACACGTCTGGGCAACCCATAACGCAGAAAGAATTCCTCAATCAGGATCTTTGCGCATTTCTCAGAGGTAGCTTCATCAAGGGCGAAAAGCTCTACCCACCTCGTGGCAGTGTCTTCTATCAAGAATATCCATTTCTCACCCTGAGTACCTTCTGGTAGGGGCCCGAATAAGTCCATAGCCAGAACTTCGAAACGTTGGTGTATGGCCGGTGTTTGTAACAAACCAGCTGGCTTCAAATTAGAAGGCTTGAAAGCCTGACACAAATCACATGACCTGAGATATTGAGTAACGTACTGACGCATCTGGGGAAAATAATACCGTTCCTTGATCTTCTTCAGAGTTCGTTCGACACCGAGGTGTCCAGCTGTAGAAGCGTCGTGGAGCTCCTTCATCAGTTCATCTCTGAGGGATAGCGGAATTACCAACTGAGGCTCCTCAGTCTCGCTATCAGAATCTACACGGAAAAGGACACCCTGGGACACGTAGTACCCTCTATCTGTCCACCTTTTGCAATCGTAATCGTCTTCGAAGTCCTTCAAGATTTTCTGAGTCTCCGGATCTTCGAGCTGCGCAGCGCGGATCTCAGCGGGTCCACGGTGAGGTAAGTCGACTGAAACAGGACATAAATCACACGATTCTTCTATTTCAGGGGCATCCGGAAGCGCAGGACGACTCAACGAATCGGCGATAATGTTACTTTTTCCTGGAGTATACTCGAGGTCTAGGTTATACGACTGCAACTTAATTGCCCACCGAGCGAGGCGACCTTTAGGGGTCTTGAGCGACAATAGCCACCGCAAGGGCTGGTGATCTGTACATACCCTGATATGAGCGCCTTCAACATATCCTCGAAATTTGTCGAGGGCCCATACAACAGCCAGCGCCTCTCTTTCGGTCGTATTATAATTGCGCTCCGCCGGCGACAATAACCTACTCGCATATTCGATAGGTCTCTCGTCGTGCACGTCATTTCCTTGCAACAAGACAGCCCCAAGCGCGTAAGCACTTGCGTCGGTTCGGAGAATAAACGGAGCATTGAAGTCCGGCTGGCGAAGAATGGGCGCAGAGGTAAGCTTCTCCTTAAGGGATGCGAAAGCTTCAGCTTGAGCAGCATTCCATATCCAGCTCGCGTTCTTCTTAGTCAGCTCTGTCAGAGGCCGGGCTATATCTGAGAAATTAGGAATAAATTTCCTGAACCAAGCACACGTCTGTATAAATGTTCTCAGCTGCTTCAGATTAGCCGGTGGTACCATCTCCAAGATAGCTCGAACCTTCTCTGGGTCAGTCTGTATCCCATTTGCTGAAATCACGTGACCGAGGTAAGTTACTTTATCACGAGCAAACGCGCATTTGTCACGATTTGCTTTCAATCCGAACAATCGGAGTCTATCAAAGACTTTCTGTAAGTCTTTCATGTGTGATTCCATGTTCTCGGACACCACTAAAATATCATCCAAATATGCGACCACACAGACATCTTTGAGCCCTGATCGAAACCGATCCATCAAGCGCTGGAACGTCGCTGGAGCGTTCTTTAATCCGAACGGCATCCGGCGGAACTGGAACGTCCCGAAAGGTGTCGTGAATGCAGTTTTGTGACGGTCTTCAGGCGCGACTTCGACTTGCCAATAGCCGGCCTTGAGATCAATAGTGGACATCACACAATCGGCTTTAGTTGAGGATAAGATGTCGTCGATCGCCGGCAGCGGATATTTATCCGTCCGGGTCACCGCATTCAACAGGCGATAATCGACGCAGAAGCGTGTTTGTCCATTCTTCTTAGGAATCAACACGACCGGGGAAGCCCACTCCGAGTCGGCTTCCTCGATAATCTCATCCTGTAACATCCTATCTATTTCAGCTCGCACAATCTCCTTCTTCGCAGGAGTCATGCGGTACGGCGGAACTGCTACTGGGGGGCTATCACCCGTATCAATGTGATGTACTGCCATTGGAGTCGGCGATCCCCCTGGCGAAAAGATGTCTTCGTTACCTACGAGCACTGATGAAAGAACTTCCCTTTCAGGAGCAGTCAATAACGTTCCCTCATTCTCGCGGAGCACCACGGAAGAACAAACAAGAGAAGTGACTTCACCCTCGAAATCTAAAGGAAAGTAAGTACGTCCTTGATTTACCGCATTCAAAGTAAACCGATGTGACTTAAAGTCAAGTACCATACCAGCGTCGCGTATAAAATTCATACCCAGGAGAGAGTCTGTAGCACCAGGTAAGATCACAAAGACAGTAGGTATAACAACATTGTATACTTCTACATTGATAACAGCAGATTTAACATTTTTGTTACAAATAGAGCCGTCAGCTAGTTTTATGTCAACATTGACATCTTTACACTTAACATTGTTTTTCACTAGTAATTCTTTCATAGATTCACTCGCGATAGAGATTTTTGCGGCGGTATCCACGAGAAAACAACCACTAACACCAAAAATCTTAATTTTTATTTTAGGTCGAGCGCGCGCGTCGATTGGCGCTGTGCCGACCGCAGAAACGGAGAGCGACTGTAGAGGAGCCGATGTCGTAGGCAGCTCATCCTTCTTTTTGCAGTTCGTACAGTTTGCTCGAATCACTCCTGGAGTGCCACACCCGAAACATACTATAGGCGATGGCTTTGCCTCTGGTCTCGATTCACTTAGGCCCGTCGTTATTCTGCGTGGTTGTAGTTTATGACAAACATCCTTCTCATGGCCAAACTTCTTACAGTATCCGCAACGGGGTCTGGCTTTGCGAGTAAAACTACCACTCGAGGTACTAGGTACAGGCGGTGAAATCACAGCAGGCACTGGAGCGACGTGCTGCGGAACTACCACAGCTGGGATAGCCGAAGCAGAGGAAGCAGGGGAACGCACTTGTGTTCGCGTGCGACTTTCCTCTAGAAGCTCTTCTACGGAGCGAGCCTTCTCTAGTAGCTCGGCGAACGAAGAGAAACTGGCGCGAGACACTCTCTCACGCAGTCGTCGATGGAGTAAGCCGTATATCATATCCAGCTGAACAGGGTTTTCGGGTAATGTGTTTGGTGGCAGCTGTGCAATCAAGGCTCTTGCCCTACACACGAAAACGTCTGTCTTCTCATCAGTTTGCTCTTTACTAAAAAGTTCGCGATAAATTTTATGCGGTGGGAGGCGAGGACCAAATGTCTGCTGCAGGAGCTGAATGGCGTCAGGCCAAGTCGACACGGAATGTTTCACGCCTTGCCACCATGTGCCAGCCATCCCCGTCAATAACATAGGGAGACCACGAAGCGCGATGCTATCATCCATGGTGACACATTCTTTATAGATCTCTATGGAGTCTATGAAAGCGATGACGTCGGTGCCTTGAGCTCCGTCAAACCTTGCAGAACATCTCGCGAAGTTGCTCTGGCTCCCCATCACACTAGCAGTGGACGGCGGCGTGCCAGTATTACGCAGAGCAGAAATTAGTTGTTGTAGATGCTGATCCGTCATAGTTATAGATGTGGAAGTCGCGCCCACAGGCGGCAACATAGTCGAGGTACTCGAGTGCGGCGTAAACATCTGTGTGTGTGCACCTTGCACCGGGGGGGACACAGTATGTTGAGTCACGGGTGGTGTCGCATCACCACCACGGGCAGCTTCGGCGTCAGCAGACGCCGCGGCGGAAAGCTGTCCAAGACTACTCGCGCGAGAACTTCTCGTTAACACCATTTTGGTAAAATACGGTAGGCTAACTTAATCTCTGTGCGTTGAACTTTAAAGTCCACCATAATAAAGTTCACGTAAGTAATAAAACATAACACTATAATGTTTCTTACGCAACAAAATGTTCAAAAAAATATGTATATTATATCAACACAAAAGTCACTAGTGTGTCCATACCCTAATACAATGGCCATAAGTCCATATTTAAAAATTGTCCACAGCACCATATATTTTATGAATGGCACGCAAATATAAACAAAAGTCTACTTCCCTCTAAGCAGCGGCCCACCAACGGTCATAGGTATCCAATAACCTAGGCCAAAGAATATATATTACTAACGTAAAGAACCGTCACTCCACCGATTTACACGACTCACCGCTCGCAGCTATGTGTGCGTGTCTGGGCGAATGCGAGGGCGGGTGGGGTGTAACTTTTTCCCAGCCTGGACTATGGTTCACGGGGCTGGCAGTTTCGCCGACGCGACGCAGCGTCGCGACAATGTAATTTCATAAGAAAGATTTGTCTGATGCGACGTTTATAAAAAATATTTGTTTTTTTTTTGTTTCACTAGTGATGTAGTCATGCAATAATTTGATTTTATCGATATTTTTAACGAAATATGCTTGGGTTGGGTAAAGTGTGTAGGAAGTTAACTTCGAACGTATATCAAATTAAAACCCGTTCAATAGTTATTGTGTTAAAGAGTAACAAACGTGTCGTGTGCCATTTGCCCGTTTAAGATTCATCCGTCCATCCATTCATCCATCCATACATCCTCACAAACTTTCATATTCAAAAAGTAGTAAAATATTAGTAAGGATTTCCGCATAATATTTTAGATTGAATAAGTATTACATGTAGTACTTAATCGCATTTAAATCTGTCGATACCTATCGATATTGTGCGACGATCTTAGCTGTTATGTTACAACACTTGTTTAGTGGTAATAAAAATTTAAAATTGCATTGATATCATTCAAATAGTATTTATACTACTTAAGAATTTAGAACAAATTAAACCTAATTGCTAAGGACACAAGGTATATAATATAAGGGCCAATGGCTGAGTACATTTTTGATTAAAAAATATGGCTATTAGACGTTAGCATTTGGAGACTATTTTGAATTTTCATTGTAAATATCAGTATCCTTCAAAAGTTGAAATTTAAATTAATAAAAAATTAAAGTAGGTAGGTATGATTTCCCTTTTCATATAAAGTATCTATCTGTTGCCCGCGGCTTCGTACGCGACCGCGTATAAAGTATTATATTTATGCGGGCGTAAATAAATATTTTAAATTAATTCGATGTCAACCCTAGGCTTAAGTCAACATAACTGACATTTGTCGGTGCTCGAACTGTCATTTGTATAGAGTGTCGCCCCTGTGCCTAGGCGTCGTCGGGCGGCGAGGCGGCAAAGTACAACGTTTCGGCGATCACACGGCGCCGACGACACTCGACGCAACGTAAACTTATTACGTCGTTGCAATCGTCAAAACATAAACGAGTTACTATTCTCACTTATCCTCACTATAGTCACTCACGAACTTACTTTTACGAGTTTAGGTACTTCAAGTGTCCTCGAGAATGTTCAATTGAAACCAAAAACTAGTCCTTGTAACCGCAAAATAACGAATAAGTAATCTAGATTATTTACGAAACCGTTTGTAATAACACTACTGATTACCGAAAAACAACTAAATAGCACAGTTCAACTGAGTACGGAACGCGATAGGTATATAAACGAAACGTTTTTGTGGTGTAATTAAGTACAGTCCTAAATTACCGAACACAAGAAAAGAACCGAAGACAAAGTCTAGAAGCACTACGCGGGCACACAATAGGTATAGTAGAATTTTGTCGCTAGAAGTGAGATTTCGGCAAGCCTAGGTAACCTATTAGAGTAGGTACGCTTCACAACTAGGATGAAAACAAAATTCCTAGAACCACTCCACGTGAAATAAGCTCGTAGACACAGTTCTTATCACGGTAATACAGTAAATTGTTTACTGGTTTGCACTGTAACTATTTACGTTCACTTTTCTTTTGAAAAGAAGAAAACCGGTTTATACTTGTTAGTTGTTAGTCCGGCCAAACGTTGGGCAGCCAAATTTTGGCTAATATATCTTTATTTATTCACCATTTACACAATTACCACAGTGTAATAAAGAGATACAGTGGTCCAACGCGTTTGAAGTCGCGCGAAATACCGCTTTTGTGTAGGTATTCGTCATTGCTGCAGGGTTGTCACAATAATGTGTTTTATTATAATCTGTTCTACATTTTGTGTAGGTATTCGTAGTATGTGTATGTAGAGTACTAGGAATAAAACAAAAAAAATATATAGAAGTATTAATGAAGAGTTTTATTATAAAAAATACAAATGCATATACAAAAGCTCGGGGTTAGCATGATATATATCAATTGATATATATCGTAGGTATATATATCATGATATATATCAATTGATATTTATGCTTGATATATTATATCAAAATTGATATTTATATTTAAAAATGTAAAAGAATGTTTTAAATGTAAAAAATCTTACATCAACACAGGTCTTATTTTCCGAGAGTTTCACAAGCCTAGGTCATCAAAAACCTTGCTATTTGACACGACATTAACTAATCATAGCCGTCGACGCGGCTTGTAACGGCATATGACACCCACGTGACCCCCTGTTTTTCGGAAGAAAATTCATTGTTTGTTATTATACTATTGTTATACCATTTATACCATGTGTCAAATTAATTCGACTGATAAAATTAATACACTTTTTTTTTCTTCTGGTTATAAACAAAAGTCATTTTATGGATTTAAGCCTTAAATTGATACTCAAAAGTATCTATCGTTGATTTTTAATTTATTTGAAAACTTTGAGTGTCAATAATAAATAAATGAGTTTAATTTTACTTACCTATCTTCAAATTATCAGACATACAAATTATTTCGATTCAACTATTACGAAAAAACATATCAGAGTACCTATGAGATTTGTATGTAATTTTGAAAATATCATAAAATCAAAAATATCGTATATATATAATCAAAGATATCTGATATTTTGATATTTATTATAAATATCGGATATTTACGAACCCTGCAAAAGCTACAAATGCGAAACTGAAAGGTATTTTCGACATTTGGATTTACTAGTTTTTAGATTGCGATTGTTGAATTTGACGATGTAGTTAGTAAATTCTCATACGTAGATACAATTTTATTAAAACATCTGACGGGAAACAGGCGCATGGTTTTGTATTAAAATTAATCTTCTTTAGCTGTTCATATAATTGACCATTGTAAATAAGTACGTACATACAACTCAAACGAAACACTGTCGCAAACCACTTAAAACAATCAAATTAAAACGCGTCAACCCCGGCTGACGTGTCCCAAGCGAGTGTATGGCAGCTTGGGCTCGCTACCGCCCCTCTCTCACCCCGCACGCCCCGCACGATTGCTCTGTCTAGACGTGTCCGTTGGACGACTGTAGGTAATAGTTCTATAGGCTGTGCAATTACACCACAATGTTAATATTTACGGGAGACGCAACCCAGCCGCCATTCCCGGTTGCGCCCGCGTTCTCGACTGTTCCGTGAGTCCCGGCACCATCTAGCGGGGAGTAGGTACAAATATGGCGCGATATCGGTATGGCGGGCGGATTCGCCTTCCTGACGCCGTATGGCGCGGCAATTTAAAATTACTTGGCGCTACATTTGTAACGTTTTTTTTTACTAAGACTTGTATGTTTGTGTTTCTTTTAGATGATTCAACAGCTCTGTAGAGTATTAGGTAACTATACCCTTGCCCCCTTACTAATAAACGCTGTATAAGCTTTGAATAGTTATACAGTGTTTGGTCTCCTTCTATCGAAAAATGTCACTTGTGTGACGGGAACAAAACACTGTATAACTATTCAAAGCTTATACAGCGTTTATAAGTAAGGGGTTTGTTGTTTCCCGGACCCGCAATAGTTAGAGCAAAGTCTATACAAAGCCACTCTGACATTGGCGATTGGCCGCCATACTTAAAAAAAAGAAGAAAAACGGTCGTCCATGTTAATGTTTTGTTTAGACTTTAGACCATGTCCAGAAACTGCGTATTCCCACGCACGTGAGGTCTACGCACGTAGTCGAGGTACTAGGGCCCCATGTAACATTGCGTCCAGGAGCTACGTGCGTATTATTTTAGCTATGCGCATATCGTACAAAATTGACCTATTAAACCGCTTTGGTTGATTCAGGCACGGATCCAGCTCTCAAAAGAAGATTTGTCCGTGGCCCGAAAAGATGGCAACATAGACGCTTGCAATAAGAATTTTGGTTTTTTATACAATACATTTTTATACCAATAAGTGGTAGGTCAGCTGTAATTAAATAATAATAGTATATTATATTACTTATCGTCAAGCAAATCAATTGCAAATTTAAATAAAACAAGCATAAAAATCCCGTAATAACCCCTTCAGATACCTTTTCTCCCTAAATTTAGGGAAAAAGTCCCAAGTTGGCATCACAGATAGACCGGCAGACATTTTGTTGTGATAAGATAAGAATCTCTACGTGCGTAGGTTTACGCAGGCTTACGCACTTTCTGGACAGAGTCTTACGGGCCACGATGACGTCACATGTTGATGGAAGATAGCGGACCGCGGACAGCGTTTTTGCAGGTACATATTAAAATTCTAAAATATTTTTATTGGAAGCTATGTATTTTTTCGGAATAATGCGAGCATTTTTCTAAGTAATCATCATTTTAAGCGTGTAAATCTAACCTCACACATTCGATAACCTATTATATGATCATGTTGTGTGTAGCTGCGCCGCGACGCGGACGTAGCCACATATCATATATGGAGTCGAAAAAACTTGATTTTATAGGGCTATGAGGTCGTAGACCTTGTTTGATATTAATTTGAGCCTGACAGCCTGGTGGGAGAGAAAGCATCGCAGCCGCAACCGCTAGGCTCGTGTGACTTGTCATATTAAACTCGCTTTATATCTGTGACGGGCTTACACTTACTATTCGCTATTTTGCCCAACTCTACTTTTGCAAATTACTCTTTTTAATTATTAATTGTATTAATTATAATTAAATCAAAACGGAACGGAAAATAATAATTATTATTTTTATTAGCTTGCTTATTATAAAGTTATTATAGAACATAATAATTAAATAAGTTAAATGCCAGCGGGCGCAACGAGTGAGAAAATTTGTAAAAATTTTATTCGTTACCCACGAGTAAAATTTTAATTCCTATCTGAAAAACTTTTTGAATAAAAGAACAAACAAGGCAAATCTAATTAAATATTAGATCTGAATAATTGACAGCAGGCAAAGAATTTTCCTGTTTTATCAAATCAATTTCAATTTATCGCATATGATCTGATAAAATTATAATATTATCCGAATGGAAAAAAAAACAATTAGGTTCTGAAAAAGTATGCAGTTCCAAGAAAAATGTGGAAAAAAAAAACTAATGAAAAAGGTACAAAATAAAATAGTTCATAGAATAAGGCGCTACTTTGCGGAAATCCATAACCATTTATGCGCCTTGCGGTTCAGCCTGCAAATCCAACACCGATACTAATAGCTGTCATTAATATCATTCTTAAAAAAAAATCCTACAACTCCGCTTCAAGGCGCTTTAAATCGAAAGTAATATTGTCTGTTGAGTAAACCAAAAGACTATATTTTTGGGAGCGGCAAAGAAGAATGGGCAGATCGGGAGTCGGGACCACTTGGACAGGTTGGTTAGGTCTTTTCAATTGGAAAATCAGTCGAATAATGTTTTTATTACAAAAGATAGATTATAAAAATGTATACAATTTGTATCATGCATGTATTGTCTAAGCGCTAAGAGGAACATACATACATACATATAATCACGCCTTTTTCCCGTAGGGGTAGGCAGAGACCACTTCTTTCTACTTGCTACGATCCTTACATACCTACTTCTTTCGCTTCGTCCACTTTCATTCTTACCATCGATTCCTCCTCTTACATTCAACGTAGCCAAGCGTCTCTCCATAGTCCGCTTTTCGCCTCCGCGAGAAACGAGACGTGATGGGTGGCGAACCACATCGCCGCCATTTTGGATAATTAAATTATTTTTATGATTATCCATTGCGTTTCCACGGATTGGTGGAGAGGGTAGGAATAGGGAAAGGAAAGGATAGGTGGCGTGGAAAGGAAGATTGGTAAGTTAGAGTGGGAAATAGGGAATGTAGGATATTACCGCCCAGGAGGGCAAGGGATAGGACAGTAATAACTAGGGAAGCCGGGGTCGCATACCCGTATACAATACCACAACTGCCGGTCAGGTAAGTTATGAAGAGTATCCCATGACATTGATAAGAGAAAGGCTTTTCAAAATTACTTAGTCGATGGTAGCTACTCCTAACGCTAGAAATTTTGATGCTCTCAAAGCGTAGCCTGGAGTAGCTAATATTTTATTAGGTAACTACTAGGTTAGGTTTGAATAATATTATTTGGAGGTAGCCGTGAGGACTGAGGCCACCTGTATCAGTGCGGTGGGGCCTGCGCCCTGCCGTATGCCGTAGCCCGTAGCGGTAGATTCGCAACGGCGCGGCATTCCGCGCGTCCTCGTAATTTTACTTTCCTCCGCGCTGTTTATCTTAAGGTAATTAACGTAAAAATGCGGCGGCGTCACATGGGCGGCGCACACGCGGGGAGGGGCGACCGGTCTCGCCCGCGTCAAAAACCTTTTTATTGGCGTGGAACTTGGAAGGACATCGGCCCATCCCGCGCATCTCTATATTTTTAACCCCCGACGAAAACAGAGTGGTGTTATATAAAGTGTGACGTGTCTGCGTATGTCTGTTTGTGGCATCGTAGCTTCCAAAAGAAATGCACTGATTTTGTTTGTCTCGTTTTGTTTGAAAGGTGACGTGATCGAGATGGTTCTTAACTATAGAGTTATTTGGTAACCTACATGGTAATAATAATTTTGAGTTAGAGTTTTATAACTCACCATCATCAGCTCGCTACTTCTTGGGGAATTCGGGGGTTACTTATTTTTTTTTTCATGTTAAGTTTCGTCCTCGAGTATTGTGATCATCACTCGCTCGGACTCGAGCCGTTCGTGGTCACTCGTGGTCACCCGTGGTCGTTCGCGGTCGCTCGTGATCGGCGGTCGCGTTCTACTTTCCTCAGTAACTAGTCACGCTTGTTTTTGCGCTCGGGCGTTGAATCACTTGTTTTAGTTTCGGATAGAGAGGTCCAGACAGGTTTCGAGAGTTTTTCTGTTCGTATTATTTTTAAACAACACGGACGTTATACGTTTTAAATCATTAAGGATTCGAGTACTTTTGATAAATCTGTTTGTTTTTATGTAACAGGTGCTGACTGCTGCACTAAGGTGAGTATATTTTTATGCAAGTTACCAAGAGTCATTTATACTCTACCAATACCAACTCAACAGCAAGAATACTAGGTATATAGTCACAGATAACTAACTAAATAGTTACTACGTAAGTATAGTAGGTACTAATGTCAGTCCGCTAGTCATATTACACTAATGTTGTTGCTAAACTCTAAAGTCAATGCTGATTATACAGTACATTGTAGAGTCAACACGGTTGACGGTATAGACAAGTTGGCGTCGCTAATTATGACGATGAAGTTCGGAAACAAAAATGTATGGGATTTGACTTACACATCTTACACTTAACGACGAGTCAATATCATACACTTTTGTTTTCGAACTTTGGCGTCATATTTAGCGATGACGCTTTGGCTAAATGGTCAGTTTACAGCAGCTGTCCTACTAACTTAACTTGGTTATTACTTAGTTAAAGTTAGTTGGGTTAAGCGCCCTGAAAAGTTAGTTGGGTTAAGCGCCCTGAAAATGGTCAAATTTGTTTGATAAATTTATATGTTTCTCAAATAATTATTATAGGTATAGCTACTTTATTTGGCGGATTTGACAAACAATCTACGTGTTTGAGGTGTTATATGCTGTTTAGTGAAAATTTCGATTGACGCCATGTTTGACAAACATATTTGAACGTTAACTGTGGTGTTTGACAAACAAGATCATAATTTGTTTTTGATTTCACTGTATGTTAGACTTTGTTTGATCTTCGGTGTAAAAAGTGATAGGAGTTTGTGGGGGGTAGCACGCAGTAATGTGGTTCGGGGTTATCCACGCACGCGGTCGATTTGGTTGATAAAGAAGAGAGCTGCTTGTACACTAAGCACAACTGCACTAATCTATACTAATATTATAAAGCTGAAGAGTTTGTTTGTTTGTTTGTTTGTTTGTTTGAACGCGCTAATCTCAGGAACTACTGGTACGAATTGAAAAATTCTTTTTGTGTTGGATAGTCCACTTATCGAGGAAGGCTTTAGGCTATATAGTATCATGCTAAACTCAATACGAGCGGAGTACCAATCAAGAATGTTACAAAATCGGGGGTCTTTTTTTCCTTTTGAGAGCTTTCGCTACGTACGCTGCGGAAACGGTTAAAGTTTCGCTAAAATGATGTATGGCAGAATTGTTCCCCTTTAAAAGTTCTAAAAAAAAGTCCGCGACAGTATATGTCTATCTTTTAAGGTTGGCTCACTATAACCTTTTTATACTTACCAAATTTGTTCTAAAAGTAAGCATTATTTGTGAAGGTGTTTTCATAAAGATTATATTAATCCTTATCCAAGTAAATACGTTATTCATTACAAGCATTTAATCTAGAAGAAATTTGCCGTTTACATCATTTGATTTCAATGAGTATTTTAGAAGATATCGCAGTAATAAAATAATCATGCGCGCTATAGTAAGGCGCGCGGAGCGGGCGGGCAGTCGTGAGGTGGAAGCGCTTCTTCTACGTAAATGAAGTCGCGGGTAAATTTTAGCGATATCCCAAAGTAACTATTCCACGCGGACGAAGTCGCGGGGAAAAGCTAGTTTTAATATAATTAACTTTTAATTATAGTTAACTGATCAACGGAGGAAAATATAATTAAATGGTTTTATGTAGGTATAATGGTTGGTTTCGAGCTGTCACGACAGTGTAGTCGGATTCGTGGCGAGATGGCGATAACTGCATTAGACAACGCGAAAGCGATATAATTATAGAAATATAAAATTGCTGAGCTGGTCGATCGGAAGGTTGAACACTCGGTTTGACCGTGTGAGCTGCTGCGTTTGTTTGCCAAACGTCACTTTTGGCAAACAAACATCTTTTATACTAATTTAATGTTGCTCAATATGGGCGCCTAATGGCTATACCTAATGCTTCCGATTTACTGTGACAATTCAACGCGCAATATAGACGGGTCTGTATAAGTTTTGAGGGTGCAAAAATTCTAAAGTCTTTTATTTTTTGCATATAGTTTCCGGACCTTCTTCTTAGTCTAAAATTTGATTTTGTGCCATTTTGGATGGCTGCGTTTGTAGCAATTTAGGTTTTTGTGTCTTTCATGGATATTGGCCCAAAAGTAAATTATAGCTAAAAATTTTACTTTCACGATATTAAGGAAAGAGTAACCGATGCACATATGCAGTTTGAGTCGTATCCAACCAGGGGTTTCCTGGTATTCGGCTACTATATAAAACATGGTCCCACCAGACTCACAACTATTCTAATGTCTGACAAATCTTAAAAAACTGTTCAGAGTGTTAATATCTGAGTCTGTAAGAAAGATGTGCCACATTCGGCAATTTCGTATAAAGATATTCCATTTTTTTTCCTCAAACTTGCTATAAAAACTACTAATGAAACTTTTAGTTAGTAGAGTTCATATCTATATGATGATTATGGTGTTACAAAACACCTTCTATAAGTTTAACCATGTTTATCCGCGGGATTTTTTATTATAATGTAAAAAACCAACTTTTATCATGTATCAATGGCGAATACGGGGTGCGGGCCTCTCGCCACGCGGGGAGGGGCCCAAGTTTCATATTAATACGACAAAATGAAATGACAATTTATGTGACAACTTGACAAGTAATAATGTTCTAAATGCGAAATTTATAATTTAAATTTTAAATTTATTTCATGTTTAACGATGCCAAGACGAGACCATAATATTATGACTCGCCAATAAAAAATGTCTTCAGATCTCGTCTAGAACCTTCTGACTCCACTCTACGTTCTCTAACTCTATAAAGCTTGAATTTACTACACTACTCGTAAAGTAGAAAATAGGCTTAAGATAAAAAATATTTTAGTCACTGTTCATAGCTTTTCTGTTAGAGAACACAATGTTCTGGCACAACGACGACGCTCGAATATTGCTAGTGTGGGGTGTACCTTATACAAAAGCTCATGAAGCACAGTGTATTTTTTGTCCAAAAAATTGGCCATGCCGTTTTTATTACTTAATTTTATAGGATTTGTGATTATAAATGCAGGACGAGAACACCCGACTGCCCATTTCATATAGAAGAATGTAAATTAATACTTGAAAAAAAATTCTATGGTTTCCAGAAAAAACATAGAAACAGTTATAGCTCAAAAGTTTGATATTCTTTTAAGATTTTATTAATTGGTCTAAATAGTGTCTTAAAAGCCCTACGATAGCGAAAAACATCCAGGCTTTATTAGTTCATGATAACGTATTTATGACTGATTTTGTAAATTTATGTTTTAATTTTTTTAACGCCATGCCGTTTCATATTTGGATTTGAAACTAAGACTGAAATATTCTTTTTATTGATACTTATAACCAAAAAAAAAAATGGGATCCAAATGAGGCGGGGCATCGGAGTTATTCAATTTTATATTATTTTGGATAGGGTTATCACCGCATAGTTGAATAATATTTGAAGTAGGTTTTTATATGCTCATTTTTCTAATGAAGTTCGTAACTTCAACAAAACAAATAGTAATAGTCTTTTTTACTTACTAGCTGCTGCCCGCGACTCCGCCCGCGTGGAAATTCATTATGTTATCCACAGTTTACATTTTTTTCGCGTTATACCTTTGCTCCCCTTTGCTTCACTGCTGTTCCACTCTTATATTGAGTTTTGAAGTCAGTGAGATACTGAGAAGCTCAAGGTCACTATTTGGTTTGCACCTTTCTGTTTTTGGTTATTTATGTTTATTATACTGCATCTTATATGATGTACCTCCGCCGTGTTTCATATTTGTTAGAAGTATCGATCTAAATATTTAAGTGTTCAGATTTATTTCAGCATAAAATATTAGATATTGTGTAGATTAATTTTGAAATTTAAAAATGGCTGATATTTATTTTTCGTAAAATTGATATGGGTATCGTTTATCAGGTTTTGGGAGTGCTGGATTACGAAAATGACATTCGTTTTGAAATTCCAATATGGCGGACATACTTAATTTTATAAAAATAATATGGGTATCCTTTTATTGGTTTCTGGGGGTGCTGATAACAAAAAAGTCATCCATTTTAAATTTCCTTAGTAACCCCGCAACCTCATATTTTCTTCATGATGGGAGAAAAATAAATTTGAAAATCCTGAATTTTCCAACATTTCTATAGCTTTATACATTCCTAATATCTCAATGTGCAGCATTTACATTTTTTTTTATAAAATTGATTCTATCTCGGAAACGGTGCATCCTAGTGAAAAAATAATGAAAATTTCGTCCCCCTTAGGAACCCCGCAACATCATATTTTCCTCATGATGGGCGAAAAAAAAAATCGAAAATCCGAAATTTTCCAACATTTCTATAGATATAATACATCTCTCGTATCTCAATGGACAGCATTAACATTTTTTTTATAAAATTGATTCTATCTCGGAAACTGTGCATCCTAGTGAAAAAATAATGAAAATTTCGTCCCCCTGAGGAACTCCGCAACATCCTATTTTCCTCATGATAGATGAAAAAAAATTCGAAAATCCGAAATTTTCCAACATTTCTATAGATATAATACATCTCTCGTATCTCAATGTACAGCATTAACATTTTTTTTATAAAATTGATTCTATCTCGGAAACGGTGCATCCTAGTGAAAAAATAATGAAAATTTCGTCCCCCTTAGTAAGTCCGCAACATCATATTTTCCTAATGATGGGCGAAAAAAAAATTCGAAAATCCGAAATTTTCCAACATTTCTATAGATATAATACATCCCTCGTATCTCAGTACAGCATTGCCATTTTTTTTTCTATAATCGCTTCTATCTCAGAAACGGTGCATCCTACTGGAAAAATAATAAAAATTTCCTCCCCCTTATAAACCTGGAAATTACATATTTTCTTCATGAATAGCAGAAAAAATCGTGAATCCTGAATTTTGAAAAATTTCTATACATAGCTGTTACTTTGAACTACATAACATACTGTAATAATAATCATCAATCCTAATCAGAATCCCCAAGATCTTTTAATTTAGTATTTATATTCATTTTACGAAGATTGAATATTCTGCATTTTGGAAAATGAAATTGGAAGACAATTTTGTAATCAGAACCTCCAGAAACCTGGAAAAGGACATCCTTATTAATTTTAATAACAAAAATGTACGCCATTGTGGAATTACAAAACAGATTTTATTTTCACATTATTCTGCACCCCCAGACACCTAGAAAATGACACCCATGCCAAAGAAAAACATACTCCAACAGTATCCAAAAATAGGATTTTCCGTAGCCTGCAAATTGAATTTTTAGCAGCAATTAATTTATAAACCAAATCTGGTTTTATAGCTGCTTATATTATGGTATATTGGTCACCAACTCGGAAATTAAGTCACCAACTTATAAATGTCGGTGCTAATTTTGATTAAATTTCGCCTCTTTTTATCTGCCGACTTTTGAATTTTTTGTCACCTGAGTGATTTCGCCAGTTTAGTAATTTAGTCGCCAACATATTAATTTGCTGCGAAATTCAGTAATACAGTATGCTCACGTGCAGCCGCCAACTTATTTTTTGTTCGCTAGATTAATTATATCCCCTTTTTTTAAATACTAAAGATTTATTTTAAGTTCAATGAGAGTCTGATTATTTTTTATATTTTCTATACAAATTATTATCCGGCATTGTAAATACCTAATATTTTTACAACAAATATGCTGATAATTCGGTCTGCCAGTGAAAGTCACGGTTAAAAATACATGCAGCCATTTCAGAGATTAGTCAAAAGCAAAACAAACAGACAGACGGGCATTCTTTTTAAAATCCAATGAAAGGTAATATGTGGTGCAGGGAAGGGTTCCGCCCTCGTTAGGCTACAGCTAAAACCAGGTAATAAAATCCGAAACCGGACCCGGTGTGCACCGGCTACCTATTAAACAATAGATTTCCGGTTATAGTTAAACCTATACGAGTCCATTTTATACCGAAAATATATAAAAGATTTTAAATGTGTCACCATGTGTACATTAGAAAAGTATTAATTTGTTAAAAAAATTCCAAGTCAGTAAATCTTTAAAAACTTATTTATTGTAGGATTGACAGGTCAAATTAATATGAAAACTGCAAATTTGCTTTTGTAATAGCATATTGCTTTACTTATATTAAAAACTAAAATAAAAAGTAATCGTTTATTTGTTTCTGCTCAAAAATATTTCACGGCATTAATTAAATATTTTCTCGATTTATCGAGTCACTTTAGTGACTCAATGCAGTTTCTCTAATCTTCTGTTTAAGTATTAGTCAGGAATAAAAAAAACAAAGTTCAAATGAATAAAAAAATTTGGTATAGAAATATTGACAACCCTAAAGCCATAGTTACCATAGAAAACTTTAGAAGCCTCTAACTTCGGTGCCCTTTATTATTTGGACCTAATTTTTTTTACACGAATTCTAGTACATTTACATAGTAACAATTCTGTATAAAAATAAAATCCAAATAATTAGAAATACGTTCATAAAAAATTTAAGAAAAAAAAACTTAAATCGTAAATAAATCTTTAAAAACTTATTTAAGAAATATGTAAACCAGGTTAAATTGTGTGATTTTTGATTATTGTCGATCAGAATAATCAAGAAGACAATTAAGTAAATATTTAAAAAGTTATGGCAATTTTTAATTTTATTGAAAAAAAAATAAAAAGTGTTTTTTTATTGTTCATAATAAGAAATTAACGCATGTAAATACTAATAAATTATTTACATAACATTTCTGTATGAGATTTCCAAAAAAAAAGGCATGGCCACTTTTTTGGACAAAAAATACACTGTGTGAAGTAATGAAATGCTCAAGCTATGCATTTTGACTCATTAGACGGATCGCGCTAGCTGTTTTTTAGTGGGAAGTGGAAAAATTCTAATGTTGCTGATTTTTTTCTGTACCTATATGTAGTTGATAGAGTAGTCCCTAGGAAGTTAATAATTAAGTTTTGTGCCATGTCTGCCTATTGCCTTTTCAGCAATTCGATTATTTGTGGTTAATTTTTCCGTGGCTGCGTAACGTGAGACTTTAAAAAAATAAAAAGTCAAGGAGTGTTCCCAAAAAGGCAAGCAAAGTTTAAAATTGATATAATTGAAAGGTCAGTTATACAAAAAACAAAATAACTTAAAGATAAAAAAATCATAGCCTCTAATACTACTTACTGTACCTACGCGGGCGGAAATGCGGGCATCAGCTAGTTTTAACATAAAACTAACAAGCAATAATAAATAAATAAAAATTCAAAAATAAAAAACCTTTTATTTCCAGTTTAACAAATTAATGCTTTTTATAATACCTACTAATTAAAAAATATAATAAAATTACAAATTAAATTAACACTAACGTTAGGTATTATAAATCAATTATTTTATAAGACTAACATTATTATAAATTAATGCTAAACATAGTAAACATATATCGAAAAGCAGTACAAGGATCGGTCCACATTCGTACGTAGTGCTCTGATGTTTCACTAGGCTTGACTTGGCGGGGCTCTGCCGTGCCCCTAGATATAAAATTGTCAACGGGATGAATAACAATATATACAAAAATTATTTTGTTGGTTTGTAAAATGTATTTAATTATATAAATTATTACAATCAATTAATAACCTAATAAATAAGTCCTTAACCACGAGTATTAGAAACAATTGTATTCAGCAACCTACGTATAAAATTCAAGCGTTGAAATAATTTATTTATTTTTTATTAAATAATACTATATATACAATAAGTATGATGTAGCTGAAGAGACTATTCGGTTAAACGACTAATTTCAAGAACTAAAATTAGGTATTTGTAATTGTAATTTTTTTGGTGTTAGATAACCGAAGTTTCATGTGGAAGCCTATTGGATAACAAATTTTATTGTGCATTTATGTATTGTATAAAATCAGGCGACAATTACATTCAGCTTCATCATTCGTGCTACGCAAACAAAGTTGCGGGCAAAAGCAAGTTTAAATTTTGTAATCGCTGTAAAATGCGAAATATAAAAATTTTGAAATGTAGTCGAATGAATGACATTTTATCACACACATTTACGTACCTATATGTGTAATGTGTATGTTGTAGTGCGAATATTCCACAATACTTCGACCGCATATTATAATAATATTATTTTTGCATTTAATTATTTAAACCCTCCATGAAAAAGGCACAAACTTGGAATATAGATTCTTTATGACTTAATAATATTGAATACGTGAACTTTATTTAACGATTATGTGTTTTTGGAACGCTTTTAGCTTAGGGAATCTAAAAAACTTAATTTCTCGAATCGCAGTCGCTTAATATGGCACAAAATTTGGAATTAGGCCTATTTTAGTGGTCTTAAACAGAAAATAGTCGTTTATCACACTTTAGAATTTTTGCCGGTACTGTTTTCAAAAAATGACCCTAAGTCATTTTTTACTGGACGAAAACGACGCAAATTAAGTCTCCATACTCTGGAAGCTGTCCCAGTTAAGATACCATTAATATTTTAAACTTTAAATCAATATTGCCACTTTTATAGCCATATAAAAAAATCAACCACAAATAATGGAATTGCTGAAAACGCAGTGGGCAGAAATGGCACAAAACTTAATGATAAGCTCCCCAGGGACTACTTTATCAACACACAAAAATTCAGCGACTTTAGAATTTTTTCCACTTACCACCTCGAATACGCCTAGCGCGACCCGTCTAATAATGAAATACAATGACAATGAATTTGGCCGAGTTTCATTTGTTTATATGTAGACTAGCTTTTGCCCGCGACTTCGTCCGCGTGGAACAATACTTTGGGATATCGCTGAAATTTACCCGCGACTTTATTTATGACTAACGAAAGCGGAATCCTATTTTTTTAAACGGAACCCTAAAATAAAAGTAACCTATGTTAGACCCTATAACATTAGCTAACTGCTAGTGAAAGTCCCGTGAAAATCCGTCCAGCCGTTTCAGAGATTAGTCGGAACAAACAGACAGACAGACCGACTGACAGACAGACAGACGGACAGACAAAAATTTAAAAAAATGTATTTTATTGTAAGTACCGAATATACTTTCAGATTCATTAAGTAAAAAGCTGTTAATTTGAAGTTACAAACAGACACTTAAATTGTATTTAACTGTATAGATGTATAGATATTATAATGTAGGTATTATATTTTAAGATATTAACAATTTGATGTTTATAAAATAACTAAACTATTTAACTAAACTAAACTAAACATTAACCCGCACGCGCACCCCGCCTTGGTGACGCCCACTTCGCAACGGGCCGTGCAGCAGAAATCGTAATATTTTAATTTCGCCATAACTTCAAAACCAAACGTCCAATTTTAATCATTCAAAGACCAAATATTATCTACATAAACTGTACTTAGTAATGAAATAATTTATTTTGATAAGGATTAATAACATGAGTAAAATAAACGCGTTTAAATGTAGTCCAAAAAAAATTCAAGATTTCTAAATAAAAAAATGGTTGTTGTGCCTCACTCGACATAGATAGGTATAGTGTGTCGCGGACTTTTTTGTAGATATTTATAAGATCTACAATTAATTAGAACATTTTATGGTTCTATCTTTTATAGTTTAGGCAGCGTACGCAAAATAAGAAACTTTTCTGGTTGATTTTTTACACCTTGTGTCCGAAAAACCCAAATATTTTACGGAACCCTATTTTTTTCCAAAATAAAATTTAGCCTATGTTACTCGTGGATAATGTAGCTTTCGAATGGTGAAAGAATTTTTGAAATCGGTCCAGTACTTTTTGAGCCTATTCATTACAAACAAACAAACAAACAAACAAACATACAAACAAAGTTTTCCTCTTTATAATATTAGTGTAGATTACATTAAATAGGAAAAATAGGAAAAAAGTAGGTATACGATGGTAAGTAAATAAGAGCCTTTACATGTGTTATAAGTATAACCAGCATGGCGCTAGCGTCGGATTTCGTTTTCAGTGGCACATTAGCAAACCGGTGTAAGCTCATTCATTAGGCATTAGGTAATAGACACTAATTAAGTAAACCTGTCCCACTTCCAAATGCCAACAATCCGCCGATATTTTACTCTAACACTTTCGTTGCGAATTTTTTTTACCTACGTCATTTCCGAAATTATACGTTTTTATAATATTTATTTATTCAGCTAAATATACCTTATTATAACCCCTGAATCAAAAAGGGATGAGGTGTTATAAGTTTGACTTGTACTATGTGTAGGTACTGTGTAGTTGTGTATTGTGTCATGTCATCATGTGTGTGACGACGATGCCACGAGTAGTACCTACGGCATATCTCCTAAACGGCAGTTCCGATTTTGATGCGAATTTTTATGTTTGAAAGCTGAACGTGATCGAGATTCGAAAGTGTTCTTAGCTATAACGGTGTCTACAGACACACAAATTTGGTACGGAGCGTACAGCGGACCATATACGCAGACCGAATCTGGTGTCGCTACACACGCACGGATTTGGTACGGTGCTGTGGACCGAAAAGCTCGACACTCGTGTGTTCGATTTTCAGCTCTATTGTATCAGCACGCTATTTATTGATAACGGGCAGTGATACCAACTCTTAAAAATATTTCTCTCCAAACTTTACCCCTGATTAATTATACCATTGACAGGTCTAAGAGATAATAAGCTAGAAAGAAAGGTTATGTGTTTAACATAAAGAGTTACGCGTGAATAACATAAAACTAATGTGTCTTAATCTGATTTCACTCCCAATACATTTTCGTATCCCTGGCTATATACACACGTAAAAATTATTATTATTATTATTACATTAAAATCGATTCATAAGGAATAAACTCTAAACATCCTGCTCTCTAGTAAACCTCCGTAAATATTTTCCCTAATTTTGGTGGGTAAATCCCTAAGTTGCCAACACTGACACCGTTGTACGGCCTAACCGCCGGACTGCTCTACACACGCACGAATTTGGTACGGAGCGTACCAGATCCGATGCGGACAGCGGCGAACTCTTCGCCTTCTTCTTATGTTCGCCGGACTGCCCTACACTCGCTCGGATTTGGTACGGAGCATACCAGATCCGCTGTACGCTCCGTACCAAATTCGTGTGTCTGTAGATGCCATAACTCATCATCATCAGCTCGCTTGCTGCGTGACAATATCGGGTTTACATAACGTTTTTAATATTGTTTTTTATAATTATTATTAATATTTATTTGATAGTGTAGTGCTGTAAATGACAATAATATTATGTATGTGTGTGTGTGTGTGTGTGTGGGGACTGAGGAGCTTGTTTTAGACACATTGTAATATTGTTCAGGCATAACTTGTTTTTCAACAGTGGAACGACCACTCGCGGTGCCACTAATAGCTCTATGGAGATTTACGAGGAGTTGATAGATATTGTGCTTGTAAGCCTACTTCTACCGAGTATAAAACCAATGTCTTATATATATTTTCCTAAAGCAAAGGAGTGACAATAGATCCACTCGGATCGCAGTAACGCCAGGGCCTTCGGAAGGCAAAAACCGGTTTCTCTCTTGAAAAATCTGCTGCTCAATACTTATGTGCAAAAGAAATCAACAACTCATTTTATCTACGTTCAATCGCAATTGGAATTCCTGAGTGCAAGCTCGACTTGAATTTATGTTCGCAGCCGACGAGTTATAGAGCCCGCGCCGATAGAGCGGCGCGCAAGAAACGGCACAATAAAGTGTCATCGAATAGCTGATGAGATTGCGGCAAAAACCGATAGCTCTGATGTACTACAGCCTCGAGACTAGATACACCCCCTCGCGCCCGCGCCCGCCACGCGCCGGCAGAGGTTTTTCAGCGCGGCTCATCGCGCGCCGGTATGTGCACTTGCACTATATGGGCATTAACTCGTGCACGCGACGCACGCGGCACGGGGCTTGCCGGGCTCGGTGAGCAGGGATCCACGGGATCGGGGAGGCTCGGAAGCCACAGAAAAACAGTAGTATTACTTGAATGTGGGCAGAGAGCACTCGATACCTTGTCGGGCGCCAGTGCATGGGAACTAGGAGCTAGGCCACTGGCCAATACTGTGGGCAGGGGACACTCGCTCGCGCCGCTCCGGGGCGATCGACTTCTAAATTGGCCGTAAAATTACACCGCGCAGATTATACCGCCCGCGCCCGCGCCGGAGCTAAATGTAGAATGCGATCGCAATTACAGCCAGCGCAGGAGCGAAACGACGTATCTGATAGATAGTGTGAAGAGAAACACCTATACACTGTTCACATAACAGTAGCGAGCTATAATGCTACCAAATGTCAATTATTTACCTTGCAATAGAAAAAACAGTGAAACTCTGGGAGTACCCTGTGCCGACAGAAGCGCACAGGCAGCATGCGGCGCGCGACCCGCCCGCCCTGCCCTATCACATACGGCACCAACGCGGCGTGGGTACCCAGTTTCGCGAGTTCAAATGGTTATTTTACATCAAAAAACGAACTCCAAAAATACAATGACACTCCATTCATGTGGTGGAAAATCTTGACTAGGTGCACTTCATAATTAATTTTCGATATATATTTTGGATTTAAATTAGTCACGATGGACAGCAAAAGTACGTTTCATTGTGACGATTGCTTGATGCCTCATCAAATTGTATTGACATGAGTTTTGTTGCTCGAACGGCGCCGGCCTCCGCGGCTGTCAGCGCGGCGAAGCGCACGAGTCGAGTCAAAATTCAAAAAATTTATTTCCATATAATACCTGTTAGTAGTTCGCGGTAGGCCGAGGATCATCCGCCTGCGACCGGTCGTGTAGGTACGGTCATACGGTGTATCTCACCGCTCACCGCTCACGTGCGATCTCAATGTACTGATAAGTTTAGGAATGGTATGATAAGTACATACTTTATCATCTGGCCAGTTTTACTCGACGCTGACGACTAGCCTTACTTACTCGAAATACCTACATATAATATTCTGCTCTCTATTAATGCACGAAACGAACAAAAGAATAAAACCGAACACAAATACTGGGCATTTCACGTCAAGCGGACAACCAAAAAAAGGTGAGGTCGTGAATTTTGTTTATACTCTGGTCATTTGTACTTCTACGTGACGTAGATGTGTACACACATTTTTTTTCGTATCATACTTTATTGCTGAGTTACGGCCTTTGAAAAAATTACTAACAATTTTTATTTTTTTCAAAGGCCATAACTCAGCATCGTCCGCATCGTCAGCATGATCCGTCCCACTGGATTACGAGAGTAAAGGAAGAGAGAGTGCTCTTGTGTGCTCTTGTGTACTGCGCACATACTAGGGCACTATAATAATAACTGCTGGCCTGGTTTCAATGAAACCGGCCACCATCACCGAAATTGGTATGGGGAGCTATTATTAGGTCGTCAGCGTATCATTGAGCATAGAACCTATTGTTCAGTTCTTTTAGAAGCCCATTCACTACCAGGGACCACTCCAGCGGCGACAGTACCCCACCCCTCCCTGTGGGCATCCTTGAGTCAACCTGCTCCTGAGCGTCAAGCCCATGATAGTTGATGACGCTACTCTGTTGCTTAGCGTAGCTTTGATCCACTCTATAGCAACTCTTGAAGCCAGGCTATCAGGGTAATAGATCGAGTTGAGTTTTTGCCGAACGCGCCTTCAATATTCTTATCCTTGCCTTTATCAATGCGATCTACTAGCTCGATCCACTAGCTCCATCAATTCAGTAGATCTGCCTTTCTAGTAAGCATGTTGTCTTTTATGCCGAACTCTTTCGATGATATAGGTGTCACTTATGTGTATGTTCTCGTTTAAAACATGAAAGAGGTAAGGCTTATAATGGGTATATATGACTCGGGTAATATGAATGCTCATAGTCACTGAGTACTAACTGAAATTACACATTATGACTATCCCTCTCGCTCACTCGGCGCGCCGATGTATTTTCGCGGCGGCGGCGGCGGCGGCGGCGCGCCGGTGCGGCGCTTATATCAACTCTGGATTAAAACAGGCTGCTTTTTATCCCGAAAAAATACAGTGTTCTCGAAGGATACTGTACTTACGCAACAGCTAGTATAGTAATATGTCTATAAGGTATTTATAATATGGGCCTATGCAACCCGAAGTAAACGGTATCCCACCAAAAACATTCTGTAAAAAACTAGCCAAGTCTCGATGGAGCTGCTTGTTTATCTCTAAAAAGTAATGAAATCTAGACAAAGTCGTGCCAAGTCTAAGGTTCCTTGCTGCGATTTCTTTATTATTATAGTTAATGTTGTGTGATTTGGCCGTTGAACATTCTTTATACGTTAGTGGGTACAAGTCAATTTTCAACCGACTTCCAAAACACAGGAGGAGGTTTACAATTCGTGTGTATGTTTTTTTTTTGTGTGTGTATGTTACACGATTACTCCGCAGTTTGTGGACCAATTTTCAAAATTATTTTTTTGTTGTAAAGGATTGACTCCTGGATTGGTCCCATTGTCATCAAATGGTAGATCAGGTAATGGGATCCATGAGGAATTGAGAGAAGTCCTCAAAATTTATAGTGACACCGATAGTGATTTTGACTTTTTTTGAAGTAACTCGAGCAAATGCTACCAAAAAGTGAAATGTTGTGCCAAGGTATACCCTGGATCCAAAAGCCTTGAACGGCATTTCTCAGTCTTTGAAGATATACGTTTGAAAATTTCAGCATTGTTTATAAAACTACAAGCAAATGTCACTATTAAATAATCATCATCACAACCACCATCATCAACACACCATACACCTTAATATTTTGTTGATATCTAGGTATTTCTCATAGTTTTTTTGCACCGATATCGATTTCTTTGAACATTGACAGCTACCAAAAAGTAAAAGTTGTGCCAAGGTATACCCTGGATACAAAAGGACTGAATAGAACTCCTCAGTCTTTAAATATACACGTTTGGAAATTTCCACATTGCTTTAAGAACTGCAAGCATATGTCACTATTAAATAATAATCATCATCACCACCACCATCATCATCAAACCATACATCATGATAATATTATGATGATATAGGTATTTTTATAGTATTTTACACCGATATAAATTCCTTTGAACATTCATAGCTACCAAAAAGTGCAATATTGTGCCAAGATATACGTTGGATCCAAAAAGGCTCAAGAGCACTCCTCTGCAGTCTTTAAAGATACACGTTTGAAAATTTCTGTATTGTTAAAAGAACTGCAAGCATAGGTCACTATTAAATAATCATCATCACCACAACCATCATCACACCATACATCATGTTTGTTATGTTGATATAGGTATTTCTCATAGTATTTTACACCGACATCGATTTCTTTGAATATTCAGAGCTACTCAAAAGCGATATGTTGTTCCAAGCTTATATACCCTAACAACGATGATGATGGGATCCATGAGGAATCGAGGAAAGTCTTAGTTAAGTAGTAAAGTTAATGATCGTTAAGTTTTCTTACAAATTTTTAATTTCCCCGCAACTTTTTCTGTCAACACAACACCACAAAAAATATTTATGAAAATTGGTGTAGCAGTTTATGCAATGAATTACCAAGGGAAAAAAATGTATACAGAAGATGATCACTTACTAAGAACTAATCTGAGACACGGCGCTGCGCCGGTCGATTCAATATTAGGCATTTTGAGTAGATTTCATTTTTAAAATTGTGAGTGTAGGACCTCTTGCTCCAACTAACTTCATGGAGGTGTTTTATGCATAAGTGCTTAAAATCGACACTGAAAACACATGATTAAACTATTGTAGACGTTAATCGAAACTTCGTGCGCGCAAAAGGAAATCTCGCTGAAACCGTAAATTTTGCCGCGATAAAATGTAGCTTCAGCTAGATGGTAGAATGGTAATTTGTACGTTGTTAACGAATTGGTCAATATTTTTGTGATTCTTTTTATTTCCTGTCTCTTATATTTTTATTTATTATTGAATATTTTATCGTCGTATAACAACTCCGAACAAAGCTCGGTCTCCCAGGTACTAGTTAATAATATAATACCACTGAAAAGAAAAAAATAAAAAATATTTAAAAAATATATAAAAACCGACTTCCAAAGTAAAAACAATAACGTTCTTAAAATCACTAAAAAGTATGAAATAATTCTTATTGTCGAAATAGTTCCCTTTCAAATTCTACTAAATGTTACTATTTTTCTACTCAATCTTCTTATTTTTGAAGTCGGTACCAGCCCAAATAATTGTATAAATCCTTTCATTAAAACATTAATTTTAACACAACTACGTCCTTATATATACAAATAATATTTTAAAGAACTTACGTTCAAATTGGCTGGTACCGACCTCAAAAATAAGAAGATTGAGTAGAAAAATAGTAACATTTAGTAGAATTTGAAAGGGAACTATTTCGACAATAAGAATTATTTCATACTTTTTAGTGATTTTAAGAACGTTATTGTTTTTACTTTGGAAGTCGGTTTTTATATTTTTTTTAAATATTTTTTATGTTTACACGTAATGTTATATCTGTTGTAACTACCTATGTTTGTTAAGCGAGATAATAGCCCATACTGGTATTGGTAATTGGACGCTAGTGTCTCATTTTAGGCTGTTGTTGATTGTACAACACATGTATTGGAGCAATGGTGTCATGGAGCCCCTTTTGTACCCTCGTGTACCCTTCAACGGCCAAGTCACACAACATTAACTATAATAATAAAGAAATCGCAGTAAGGAACTATAGACTTGGCACGACTTTGTCTAGATTTCATTACTTTTTAGAGATAAACAAGCAGCTCCATCGAGACTTGGCTAGTTTTTACAGAATGTTTTTGGTGGGATTTCACTTCTTTTTGTAGAAACGTGAGCTTATTGATTTATTTTACTAGATTTTAGTGTAATTTGTTTATTTAAGTAATTTGTGTAATGTTCGAGTAGAATATAGTTAATTGTTCGACTATTTCTTCTTGTAAACTTGTAAGTTTAAACTAATGTAAGTATACTAATAGTTTGGTTAGGCTCTTGTGTTTTCTAATCAGGGTCACCAGGTACTCCAGGTTTTCGATTATCCTAGTTTTTATAGTTTTTCCTTCATGTGGCCATTAAACCCTAACTCTGTACCAAATTTCAGCTCTCTGAGTTTATGGGAAGTACTAGTTCTATTCTGATGATCATGAGTAAGTGACTGAGTGAGTGAGTGTCATAAATGCGAAACTTTGCTTTCGCTTAACTTCGGAACTAAATGACCTACAGACTTAAAATTTTGGATTTTTAGTATGTGATTATAGCTTACTGGATGACGATAATTTCTGCATTCTGGTCTTATCCAGAGGTTCTCAAATAGGGGCCTGAAAATGCGGCGAAATGGTTCCAGTAAGGAATGGTACGGCAGTGTTTGCTTCGCGCTCGACTTGGCGGGGGCACTGCCGTGCCCCCAGATCGATGTTCTGGTCTTATCCAGAGGTTCTCAAATAGGGGCCTGAAAATGCGGCGAAATGGTTCCAGTAAAGAATGGTACGGCAGTGTTTGCTTCGCGCTCGACTTGGCGGGGGCACTGCCGTGCCCCCAGATATTTAATTTAATTTATATCGAGCGACAGAGACCAAACATGCGAATAAGCTATCCGGCACTTATCAGTAGAGTACAACAGCTGCCTTTATTAATTAGTAGAGCTTAAGTTCACGTAACTACAAAGCTTTTTTATACACCGCCGCGCTGCAGTGGGTTTATTTATTTACATTTTTTTCTCACTTCCGTAGAAAGAAACGGCACTTTCTCGACATTCTTACATTCCATCATGTTTCATATAAATAATATTACGTTAATTGTTCGACCGTCGACCGTCGACCGCGCCGGCAACGAGTTATATAGTTGTTTAATGTTTGTTATCAAACGCGTGATGGTCGGGGTCATCGACCTGGGCGGGCACCGCGGGCAGAGTAAGGGGGGAGGTTCCTAGTTTTTCTCAAAAAAGTTTAGTTATTTAAGTCTGATTCATATCACAAGAACACGTCATTCAATCAATCCTTTATTGCATTAATGCGGTATAATTACATAAGGTTTTATAAAATATTATGTATCTAGGATCCAACATCGCATCGCAATGGCGCGCAAAATATCCTGATTGAGCAAGATGTTAGGTGTGTGAACTGTGAAGTAAAATAAAATTTATAAATTGAAGCAACATAATATTATTACATAAAAACAAATTACATAAAACATATGATAATACATACCCATTTGACATAATTTTAATATTAGTCACGGAAATTAATTAAAGATAGATATGTTATATGTGCCCAGAAAAAGGTTAAGTATTAATTTGGGTCAACTGTTATAATTCCAAAGAGATTATACTTAATTCTAACGTCGCGTCGTCTATATTATGCCGTGGCCATATCGTAGATTTGCTCACTTCATGAAATGCTCGATAATTTTATGAAATGGTCGCGTTTCATGATGTGGGCATTTGGGCAACTTTATTTGATCAGCTCATATTAAATCGTTTTATGATTTTGTCGTCCACATTTGGCCGGATCGTATAACAAGGTGTCCAATACATATTTAATGAAAATCTAGAACATGTTAAGAATTTGTTTATAATTTTCATTTAAATCCCACTGACACAAACTGTAAGCTGCGCAAAAATTAAAAAAATATAGGAAAACACAACAACCAACTTTTGGCCGCCTTCTTACATACAAACAAAGCGCTGGCAGCGCCTCTTCCGGTAATTAATGTATCGTATTATATATTGTAATTAACGTATATCGATAAACGTTTTCTTATCATTGATCGGCCCAAGCCACATTATGATGTGGCCAATAGACAGAGAAACATTTAATGAAATGCGACCATTTCATGAAATTTCATGAAAGAATTTGTCCCGTTTGTAATTGATGATTGACCTCATTATAACACGCGGTGCATACGCCATACAATAAAGGTAAATATTTTATAATCCTATATTTTACAGAGACAATTTCTTTCCATAAAAGTCTTAAAAGGCTGGTGAGTGGTGACTGGTGACCATATACCTAAGTAGAGCTCGCCTTGTGGTCGAAATGTACCCAAAATTTATAAGTTTTAACTTTTAAATCGTTTCTTTTACCTCATAAATAACAAAAAGTAAATGATGTGACATGATGACAAACGTAAAAGTGTAACAAAATTGTATCTATAGTGAAGCTAGTAGATACGTACGTAGTTCTTGTTGAACATACTGTATATACTGTATACTGTGTACTGTTTAGTGTAGCTAGATCATCTCGCACAAACCGGCGCGACAGGTTGTTACCAAATGAAATCAAATCCTACATATAACAATCGTCACGAATAGAGTACCTACGCTACATATTCACCTATACCTACACATACTACATTTAATTTAAATTTTTTTTAATTTAATTTAATTTAATACAACCTACACCAACATTTACAACTATAACCTATGCCTACAACTACAACCTACGCCTACAAACTACAACCTACACCTACTAACTAACCTACCCACATACACCTTAGATAATAATTTCAACATCAAAAACAACACCTACAGCTAAAAGATAATCTGAACGCACCTGATTGACAGTCAGTTCATAAATTGAACACAGTGTATGGGAAAATTCAATCGTTGCTTTTAGTGTTTTTCTTGCAATTTTTAATATTGCTCACCGTTTAAACCTTCCCTGAACTTCCACAATTATTTGAAGATCAAAATTAGAAATCTGTCCAGCGGTTCTCGTGTTATAGCGAGACACAGGCTTTGCAATTAATTTATATATAGAAGAACATAAGTAGGTACGCATATACACTATTTAAGTATTTACATTTCATTATAATTATACTTCATATTATTGACTAGATTTTCATCCATCCATTCATCCTTACAAACTTTCACATTCTACTACTACTATAAATGTAAAAGTTTTTAAGGATGGATGTTTGTTACTCTTCCACGTAAAAACTACTGAACGGATTTTTATGAAATTTGTTATGGTAGTAGTTTGTGCTCTGGATTAAAACATCTAAGGCTCCGTTTTATCCTGAAAAACTATAGTTTCCGTAGGATACTGTATTTAAGCAGGCGGAGCTGCGGACAACAGCTAGTTCTAGTACCTACTGTATTACATGTTTTGCTAAGAACAAGAATGACAAACAATATTATTTTCATGTGGCGTTCGGCGCGCGCGCGTTTATGTCTTTTGTTAGAGAGCGCGGTTTTGTTGGTTTAAGTTGTTGGAACTTAATGCTGTAATTTACGCAAAAACAATGACTGCGGTGACACATTGACAGTGTTTATAAGTGATTGATAAACAGTTTAATAATATCCATACAACATATTATTTAGCATATTTTTGCTTAAAGATGGCCCCGTGACAGTTTCTTACGCCGCCGGTTCATCTCGGCGGGCTATGGTTGTACCGGTGCGGTGGGAGCTTTTTCTGTTGACTTTCCGAAAATAGCTTGTAAAGTTTCAATTTGGAAATACAACAAAAAAAAAATTCGGTTTCAGTTGGGATGATGGCGTTGACCACTTTTATTTTAATTATTATTTTTGTTGTGTTTACGATAATCAGAAAAACTGTTCTTTGGTGTTGTATATAATATTAAGGTACTGGGTATAGGCTGTCCCGCTCTGGCGCAGGCGGGGGAGCGGGACGGGGGAGCAGGAATGCGCCCGCACAGGTACGAACTCCGGCGTACCGCACCACGCGCCCAAACTCTACCCAAACGCTCGCTAAGGGCATTTTTAAACTTTTTATTGCGGCAAAATGTACGGTCCCCAGAGATTTCCTTTTGCACGTACGACGTCGCCGGCAACGTCTAGTCTTTTATAAATAAAAAGTACACCACTATAATGCAATCAATTTGAATGCAGTCTGTTTACCGTGCCATCGAGAGATACGAAGACATAATATCACTGTGGTTATGAACAGAGTAAAATAATCGCTTTACTATGATTGGGCGATAAATTTGCCTTTGAAAAATATTCTATCCATATAAAAATTTATCAATTTATATTCATGAATACAGATTTTGGCAAGGGCGGACAAACAGTCGGACAGAGCGAAACTATAAGTGTTCCTTAATCCTTATACCTAATAAACGGTTTAGTACCTAAACGGTTTAGGTGTCTCCATCGGTCGTCCTAGGCCCGATGACCGATGTCACAGTGTGTCAGGCCGGATGTGACACACGTGACGCACGTCACACGTGACACACGTCACACGTGACCCGACCGCTAATGTTCACCTGTGTCTCCCTCGCGCACGTCGTGTAATGTAATACCTACATGTTGCCCCGTGCCCGCGACTTCCTACGTGCAGAAACTCGCGGGGACCCTACACTTTGGTCTTTGCCACGACAGAATTACGCGTTATAAATTTGTATTTTACATATAAACCTTCCTCTTGAATTACTTTATCTATTTGCTGAAAACTGCAATAAAATCCAAGCGAACAGACATCGGAATGGAATTGACTTATTTTATTTATTTTAGGACCAAAAACCAGTTTTGCATCAAATAGGTATAGCATAAATATAAAAATATATTGAAATTTACAGCTAGATACAATTACTAATTACGTTTGGCCTTTACATGCATTGGAACAGTTAATTGAATACGATGTAAGCGCACATAACACGTTGTATAGTGTTCATTAAACCACATTGCCGGTGTTTTGTGCAAATCTATACTGTCTGCAAATAAATAATCAATATATACTAATATTATAAAGAGGATATATTTGATTGGTTGTTTGTTTGCATTGAATAGGTGCTGAAACTACTGGACAGATATAGAATAGGCCACGGGGAAGTATAAAGGTTACTTTTTATCGCGAGATAATGTATAGTTTCCTCGAGATTTCCTTTTGTAAAGTCGTGAGAAAAGTCTAAGTAAGTGATATTTTCGCGTAAACTGTGAACACCAAATCTGGGAGCACGGTTGTGCCCCCGCCAAAATAAGCCAAGCGAAGCGAAAGGGCACTACCAGATCACCTTTTCTCGAAGCGATTCGTCGATTTTTTGAACCCTCATAACTTGGGTTTGGATTTTACCATTTAAACGAAATTTTCAGGATAATATGTTCTCAGTAGCAGACTAATTAAACAGGTAAAGTTTTCATTGCAAAGTTCTTATATTTTAGATTTTATTAATATCTAAGAACCCTTGATTTCGTCACTAACTGATGATCAATAAAATTATATGGTACTTTTGGATGTCCTAGAAAGCTGAAATTTGGTACGTTAGCTTGTATTATTACACACTAACATAATAGTCGTCAAAATTAGAACTTTTATCCTCCAACCCTTTAAACTAGGGGATGAAAGTTAAGTTTGTTTAAAAGCGGCATTTATCGCGTATATTATAGTTATGTCATCGTTCGTTGCTTGGATTGGAAACTGACGTAATATTGAAATAATTATTTCCCAAGTATTCTGTAGTAATTTCAACGGAAAGTTAAACAAATAGGTAACTCTTCAAACAAACTCTGTTGTGCAAGAAATATACCCTTAATAGAAAAGGAAAAAAATATATTGTCATAACAATTTACGAAAAGAAGCAAAATTCCACCAGAGGACTTTTCGTTCCGACAAGAATAGTATAATAGAAAAACAGTTCGTAAATATTTCACCTTACGCCCAAGCAAATGTAGCTAAATAGCCAGCCACATAAATCGACTAATGTTTAGAAATTGTGCAGTTACGCTTGTAGAGTTAAGGCGTGTAGAGTCAGAAGCTTGGTTTTACATGAGATCTGATAACTTTTTGACAGTGCAGTCTTGGCATCACTTTATATGAAAATGTTTTTGGTGGGATATCAATATTCCTGAGCAGTAATCATTCTAGTTTTACTTTTTAGTTTTGAATTTAATGAATTTTGTATACTTAATGTAAATATATTTTATATAATATAAAAATATAATCATCAACAATACAAGTAGTACAACCCGTAACGCGAGTGTCACAATTTTTAATCCGTCTCACCGCCCAAGTGAATATATCTAGTATCTACTCTGTTCAGATAGAATTTAATCTAAACGTAAACAAAGTTGGTGATTCTATTTCATTTACGTGCGCGTGCGTTAATTTTATATCTATACTAATATTATAAAGCTAAAGAGTTTGTTTGTTTGTTTGTTTGAACGCGCTAATCTCCGGAACTACTGGTTCGAATTGAAAAATTATTTTTGTGTTTGATATATTTTATTTATTTATTTTTATTTATTCGGGAAAACAAACAGTACATTATTAAGCTTATAAAAAATCTAAAAATATAACAAATTACCATTTACATGTTTTCGCATATAAGATACTTAATATTGTAAAAACTTGCTTGTACAACATCTAAAGCTAACAATAAATAATAAATAAACAAATTACAAGGCAAGATGGTTTAAGATCAAGTTTGAGAACGAAAAAAGAAAAATTAAGTTAACAATATTTGGTATATTAAGTTAGATTATATATATATATATATATATATATATATATATATATATATATATATATATATATATATATATATATATATATATATATATATATATATATATATATATAGGTTTTTAATTAGTTAAGTTGAGGCTAGGAAGGCTTTAGGCTATGTTTTTACATAAAATCATGCTAAGCTTAACGGAGCACCAATCAAGAATGTTTCAAATTCGGGTTTTTTCCCCTTTTGAGAGCTTTCGCTGCGTACGCTGCGGAAACGGATAAAGTTTCGCTAAAATTATGTATGACAGAATTGTTTTCCTGAAAAGTTCTAAAAAAAAGTCCGCGACTGTATATGTTTATATTTTAAGGTTGGCTCACAGTAACCTTTTAATGCTAACGAAATTTATTCTAAAATTAAGCATTAATTATTTGTGAGGGTGTTGAAAGATGATATTGATCCTTATCCAAGTAAATACGTTATTCATTACAAGCATTTAATTTAGAAAAAAATTGCCGTTTACATCATTTGATTTCAATGATATCGCAGTAATAAAATAATCAAGCACGCAATAATAATGTACAGCGCGCGGCGGGCAGTCGTGAGGCATTTCTCCTTTTACGTAAATGAAGTCGCAGGTAAATTTTAGCGATATCCCAAAGTAACTGTTCCACGCGGACGAAGTCGCGGGCAAAAGCTAGTAATACATATTTATAGAATAAAAATATACTAAAACACAACTTAATAACTGCACTCAACCCACATGGCACATGCTATCACACGCAGAGACAGTCTGTGATTTAGGGGGCCTCTAATGTTTGAGTAGTGTTCCGGTACTCATTGTACTTATTTGTATGTATATGTCACCGTAAAATTGTAAAAACCGTTAGATTGTAATATATCTAGTGAAATTGTAAAATGTTGATAGACTTCGGACGCGAATATTCTGCATATAATTTAACATACTATTTTTCGTTAGATTATAAACATAATAGTAATTAATCTTTCGACATATTTTTACAATCTAGTTAGTTATTTTACAATCTAACGGTTTTTACAATTTTACGGTGATATATGCATATAACAAACACATGCCAAATCTATTAAACTGAAACTCGTTTGTGGAATGTGGGACTCAGGAGATAACCGTCGCCCATGAGGCCCATCCGGCTCGAAGGACCTTTATTTTTATTTCAGTTTTATTGAAGGCCATAAAATTTTGCGATAAGTACCTGGTCGTTTTAACGTAAAACACTTAACTTATTGGTATTCAAATATTTGAATGTTTGTTGTTAATGTTTCGAAAAATTTGTACATTACTTTGAAGTTTTACTGGGTAATGTCAAAAATATTATACTACTAGCCCGCGGGAACACTGTACTTTTTCTGGATAAAAAATATCCTATGTCCTTTCCCGAGACCCAAAGTATGTCTATAACTCTATACCAAACTAGCTATCCGCCCCAGCTTCGCACGGGTACATTACTGATACTAATACGTCTACAGAATGTCTTTAAACCTCTAACAAAACGGGCGAAATCTAGTCAAAACAAACAGAAAAAAAATAATATATGTACCTACTAAAACTCAATGAAATAAGTAGGTGGGTATACTTTTATCGTATGAAATACCATAGAACTAAACTCCCCCCGCACGCGCACCCCCGCCTTGGTGACGCCCACTTCGCAACGGGCCGTGCAGCAGAAATCGTAATATTTTAATTTCGCCATAACTTCAAAACCAAACGTCCAATTTCAATCATTCAAAGACCAAATATTATCTACATAAACTTTACTTAGTCATAAAATAAATTATTTTGTAAGGATTAATAGCATGAGTAAAATAAACGCGTTTAAATGTAGTCCAAAAAAAAATCAAGATTTCTAAATAAAAAAATGGTTGTTGTGCCTCACTCGACATAGATAGGTATAGTGTGTCGCGGACTTTTTTGTAGATATTTATAAGATCTACAATTAATTAGAACATTTTATGGTTCTATCTTTTATAGTTTAGGCAGCGTACGCAAAATAAGTAACTTTTCTGGTTGATTTTTTACACCTTGTGTCCGAAAAACCCAAATAATTTACGGAACCCTATTTTTTCCACAATAAAATGTAGCCTATGTTACTCGTGGATAATGTAGCTTTCGAATGGTGAAAGAATTTTTGAAATCGGTCCAGTACTTTTTGAGCCTATTCATTACAAACAAACAAACAAACAAACATACAAACAAAGTTTTCCTCTTTATAATATTATTAGTGTAGATTTCATAAAAATCGGTTCAGCAGTTAAAGCGTGAAGAGGTAACAGACAGACACACTTTCGCATTTATAATATTAGTTTTAAGTTTTACTAGTTTTATGATATTAGTATAGACTAGTATAGATACTTCTGATGTAATATGTCATCAGCCAGTAATTTGACACCCGAAACAGAGATAGCTCTCTCTACTCTTGATAAATACAGAAAAAGAGCTGAAATTAAAAATGGTCGTTACACAGGCCAAGATGAGCAATCGGAGATCAGAGACTACATTGGCTGCTATTGATTGCGTAAATAATAACAACGTAAGTTTATGCCACCAGTGGGCACTAGCACGAACAATTGATAAGAAAGTATTCGTAACGCTATCGATTAAAAAATATATTTTAATTCGAGAACGTTACGAATACATACCTAACTACCTACTTGATAATCCGGGTAGCCGAATCCTTAGCTTTTATAGCCTTAGTACTGTCTGGTCTTCGAGTCGACCAAGAATGTGGTGTTCTAACACTTAAGATAATTGAAAGACAGGCGATAGTTTTATATAGCTGCCCGAGCTTTGAACTAGGATAGAAGCGGTTTCAGGCTGAGCTTCTAAGGGTTGTGACCTTCACGTAACGGTACTATAACGCCGGACGCAGGGCGCTCCTAGGTACAGTACCGGCAACAGATAAATATTATAATATGTGTTTTAAAAGCATGATAGCATTCTAGATCTGCAAAATTTTATAAAAATATATAAAAAAAAATTCTGGTGAAAATCGTTAATAATTACTTATAATTAATATTGATAGCTGAGCTCTACATATTTTGTCACGCGAGATACAGTTTTAACGCTACGAGTGACCCGTCAGTACGTAATATGTAATGTAATGTCTAACTCTACATGGGCAATGAATGTAGGAGGAAATATTCACGATAGGTGCAGCTTACGGCGACGTAACATCCCATTTCGTGTCCAGAATGTTTCTAAAACCTACATAGCTACCTAGTCGTACCTACTCGTTGCAGGCTCCTCGGTAATCGAGTACTACGCGACACCACAGTTTGTAGGTACTTCGTGCGGTATCTAAGTGTTAGGCACGGCCTATGGAGTGTGCCGTGTTTGGGTGCCTGTGGAGCAGAACTCTGTTTGTTTGTGTGTGGCGGTCGCAGGGGGCGCGCGGGGCACGCGGGGGGCGGCGAGAGTGAGACCGGAATGTGATTCCGGGAAAACGGCGACAATCTCCAAACGCCGGCGCGGTGAGTCGGCCCAAACTCCATACCTGCGCTCGCGCGGCACCCCGCGCGCCCCCCGCCGCCTTCACCCGCCTCGAAGCCTTCTATGCAGGTTTGGAAAGTACTCACAGCCCACAGGTGTTCTGCTCCTTTGTGCTCCGCGACCGAGCGGCGAGCGCCCCGTCCGGGGAACACGAATACTCGTGACTCTACATATACATAGAGTCTGAACATTTTATTTTTCCTTTTTACTCTTTTAAACCGCGACGAAACCGAAAGCTCGCGAGCTCTAGAACTCGTTCAACTCATTCACTTGTCATTTCGGACCTCCGAGCCGGACGGGCCCGAGGTCCGACAAGCGCGCTACGGGACGGTCACAGCGCAGGGTCCTCACCTTGCAACTTTTTCTCCGTCTCCCAAAACTTTTGCAGCTCAGTGAAGTACTTGTCCAGTATGAACACCTTGGATAGGCCGAGCGTGGCCATGGCGGGCGGCGCGCTCGCATCACACTCCGCGGCCGCGCCGCAACGTGCCGACGGCGGCGACCTCTCTCGCGCGAGTTTCGGCGCGGACTGCCACCGCCCGCCGCCCCCGCTTCCCGCGCACGCGCAGCCTCCGTCCCCCCGCCCCCCGCGCCGGCCGCGGCCTCCGCAGCCTCCGGCTTTAAATAACTCCAAAAAGCTCCGAAAGCTTTCCGACCTCATCGTCAAACGTCTACATTTTCCAGGCATTTTCTAGCGGTGCAATATTGTTTGTATGACAAATATGAATCGCTCAAAAGAGTGACCAACGGTCATAATATCTGGAGAGGAATGTTCTCGCCATCCGCCGAACATTCGTCGGCTCCCCGCGATTGAAGATAATAAGGGCAACGCTTCGGCGCAGGCGCGGGCGCGGGGGGAGGCGGGAGTGATTGGGCATTTATCCATGGTGGGCCAATTTAGCGCCGAGTACGTTTCAGATATTATAATGTGATGTTGTGCGACGTACGTGTGTGAGCTGCACTTGTCTAGTCGCTGAGAACGTAGCCGAGATAACCGTTACGTTAATTCTAACAAATCAAAACTCCGGAAATTCTTAAACTAAACTAGAATTAAAAGTTCTTAACCGATATATTATCATACCGAGTATTATCATATTTAAACAGACTTGTAAGTTGTGAAGTTGTAAATAGCTAGGTGACATGGTGATAACTGATGAAGAAAAGTCTTTGGTAACTTGGTCGACACAACTTTCTATGTTTTTCCTGTGATAGTTTTTGGCAGGTATCCATGAAAGGTGTTTCAGTGACTACACACTACACGTATGTCTGCTACTACAGGGTGTCAATGTGTGAAGTCGGGTGTCGGGTGTAGTCGCTACTATCTCTACTGCGGTACTGCCTGTCCCCAGTCACGTGACCCCGCGACCTCTCGGGAGTGGCGGCCGGTATACGCCGCACGTTGCCTCACCCAGCCACATCACATTGTTTCAGCGATACACGTTTGTGTTGTGGAATACTTCCAATCTGACTTACCACTCTCTCATAAAAAAATCGGCGTTTGTTAATTCTAACACAGGTTCTAAAAAGAATTTGATATAGAGTGTAATAACTCCCCACGCCGATCTCGGTGACGGTGGCCGGTTTCATTGAAAACGAGGCCAGTTACGCAGGAGTAATTTTATAGTGTCTAAGTGTGTGCGCAATACACAAGAGCACTCTCTCTTCCCTTACTCTCATAATCCAGTGGGACAGATAACCGACACGACTGACGAGAGATCAGGCGCAGGACCGACTTTTTACATGCCCATCCGACGCATGGATCATCTTTCTTGTCAGACAATAAGGTGATCAGCCTGCATTGTCCTAACTAAACTTGGAAACAACATTTTTTGTTGTTCCAATGCGGGAATCGAACCCACGACCTTTAGATCACGGAGGCTGATATAGAGTATACGGTCTTTAAGAGGTGATAGGAGCTCACGAGTCGTGCCGTATCTGGGGAGTGACGAGCGCTGAGGGTTCGTCAGCAGCTGAGTTTTATTCGACTTGACATTGGACTTGATCACTTGACTGACAAGGTCGAGAGGATGTAAGTTACGAGTTGGACCACGGCACGGTTGTGTTGTGTTGACCTTGACACTCATTATAAATTGAACCTATAGAGGCTCGAAGTTGGCTCGAAGCATCCTAATCCTACTAATATTATAAATGTGAAACTTTGTGAGGATGGGTGGATAGACAGATGTATGGATGGATGTTTGTTACTCTCACGCAAAAATTACGGAATGGATTTCGATCAAATTTGGTATGGTAGTAGTTTAGGCTCTGGATTATAACAATGGCTCCTTTTTACTGCGAAAAAATATTCCCCTGGGATGCTATATTTACACGAGTGGATTCGCAAGCAAAAGCTACTTATAAATAAAGCAAAACATACTCCAGGTAATTGCTGGTTTCAGTATAAGCTAACGCCTATCGTACATACGTACGATACTAGTGAACTGTTCACTTTCTGCTCAGCGAGTAAGACAAGAAGCCCGGCTCAACTCTGCCTACTCTACCGGAACTTGAGGCCCTCGTCACGACTCACGTGTCACTGTTGTTGTCGGTTCAGCGCCCTCTATCGCCAGAGATGGTGAGCGACGCGGAGCTTGTCTAGGTAGAAGTTGCGCGCGCGCAGCTGGCTTAGAGAAAGTTCAAAGCTCCGAAGTGCGCGTGGGCGACACCAGAGGGCGCTTTGTTTTGATGGCAGAGCTTTTTTTAAAACATTTTTAATTGAGAAAATGTAGTAGGATGGAACGGGGCGTATCTATAGGTATTAGGTACTAATATAATAAGAGAAAAAGTCTGTTTATTTGTTTGTTGGACCGATTTTGATAAAATTTGGCACAGATATAGAGTAGACCACGGGGAAGGACATAGGTTACTTTTATCGCGGAAAAGTGTACGGTATCTGCGAAATTAACTTTTGCGCGCACGAAGTCGCGGGCAACATATAATAGTTAAAATTATTAATAATCATTTTATAACGCGAAAGTGTGTATGCACGGATGTTTGTTTGTTTGTTACTCTTTCAAGCAATAACTACTAACTACTGAAAGGATTTTGATGAGCTATGGTAATAGTTATTAACAACATAATACCTATAGGTAATGCAAAACGGTTCCCGCGTGATTTATTTTTGTATGAAGTCGCGGGCAACATCTAGTAGTCTCAAAATTACGTAATTTGTTCTCGTTTCAATTTAAAAAAAATTACAAAATTACGTAATCTACTGTTTAGTACGTAATATTGTCATCTATCGGAGTTTTTGAATCCCAACATTTCTAGTTTTCGTTGCTGACACGGTTAACGGTAGTAAAATTGCAACGCGAAAAACTATATCGAAAACAGTGGGGTTAGCAGGAACATTTGACGTACCGTATTCGTAACGTTATCGAAAGTGTATGGGTTCTGTCATAATTTTTATACATTAGTAAGAAAATTATGACAGCACCCATACAATTGACATCCGATAACGTCATGAATACGTAGTTGTCAATCGTTCCTACTCGGGCTACAGTTTACTAAAATGTATGAAAACTGGAATGTAGAGTACATTTTTCTCCTCCCAAGAATCCATAATTCAAGCCCGACTTCCTTGTTTGGAAACTGAAGAAAACCGTATTGCGGTCGGCGAACTAATAAAAATTTTATAGTACATAATATATTATTCACGTATGCTGTATAAGGGGAACGGAACACCGCGCGACACGACGTGTGACAAATGTGACGAGCGGGGCGGCGGGGGGGACTGTCGCCTGCTGCTTATTCATGACAGACAGACTCCAATTACATCTGCCTGCTCAGCCACAAGCGGAGACTGCGCCGCAGGTGGCATGTTAGACGATGCGCGCGCGATCTGCACGCGTGCACGGCTGGATACTCTAAGTGCACAGCCCGCAGACGTCTCTGCTGCTGCGACATGCCAGCAAAGATATAACAACAATACAAATCCATTAATCAATGTATAAAGAAGTTATCCAAATCTGTAGGAGCAAGGTCCGGGGAGTACGGTGGATGTCTTAGATATTCCAATTGAAGTTCCTCTAATTTGGTAATCATCTGGCCAGATTTAAAAAAGCTGCACTAAACGACACTGCACTAGTCCACCAAACGCTCACAAGTAACTTTTTTTGAGTCAATTTTCGAATTTTTGCTTTGGGCAGGCCTTGGCTGGTTCCACGGTTCAGCCATTGCGATAAGCGTTTCCGATTATCGTACAGGATCCACTTTTTATCACAGGTAATGATTCGATTTAAAATCCCTTCATTATTGTGACGGTTGACGCAGCAGTCGACGCGCGATTGTCGGTTTGCTGCACTCAATTCATGAGGTACCCACCTTTCATTCCCCTTCAAGCTTTTTCACCTTCCTAATTTCCTTTAAGTGGATTAAAACAATTTTATCACTAACACCGCAGCCTGCAGGTAACTCGGACGTGGTTTGCGATGGATCCTCTTCCACAATAGCATTGAATTCTTCATTACCAACTTTGGTCTCCGGCCGTCCACGGGGCTCGTTCTACAGGTCGAAATTTCCAGAACGAAAACATTGGAACCAAAAACGCACTGTGTTTTCTTTTGCGACAACGCCGCCATACAAATCATTAATCCTTCGAGCCGTTTCTGCAGCACTGGTGCAGTGAGTGGTGCCACGGTGGAACTCGTACTCGAGAATCATACGATATTTCAAGTTTCCCATTTTGTAAACCAAAAGAAGAAAAAACATGCATGAGTAAATAGCGGTATAAATTTGAAATTGGAATTCCTAACCAAAGAAGATATATTTCAGATCAAAGTGGCCAGTACGACAAAACGCCAATTTCATATGTAAGGACCTAATATATTACTAACGTAATTATAGTCAATGACCCAGGAACACAGAAAACTTTTTGGTCCCTGGCGAGATTCAAACCCGTGCCCTCCGGCTTAATCGCCAATACGCTAACCACAGAGCCACAGAGGTCGGCGAGATAGTAGCTACCGGCACTGTAAACAGAGAATTCTTATACTGTGCTACCAGTCCCGCAGCCTGCTACGGGCGGAACCCGAACTGTAAAACCCTGACAAGCCCGTGTTGGAACTCGGAAGTAACAGAATATATCTATGCAACAAATTATAGATAGTCGGCAAGTTAAAATCATAACTCTCCTTTCCTTATACGCTGAAAGAAAGCTGTCTTGTACGGATTGAAGATAATAAAAATATTAGCGCTCATCGAGATACCGTCTGGGCGGTCTGCTTCATCCGTCGTCGACTCGTCGTGTGTGTCCGGTGTGGAGTGTGGACGTTCTGTCTGTTTATTTATTTATTTATTGGCTCGGAGTTGTCGACATAAATCAACACGCGACGCGACGCCACGCGGCGTGTTACATTTGCAATTCTAGTGGCCAATCACAAGTTACTTTATTAGTTACAAGCTGACGCGGCGGCCGGACATGACGTGCAGTAAACGGCAGGATCTGTAGCTACTAGCTGCACGATGTAGATGGGAACAAGCGGGACATACCTCATGAATGGATCTAGTACTAACTACTAAGTGCTTACAATTCCTATGTCCATGACCTCGTGTTATTCTCGGGCCGAGCTCCGATGTCCGACGTCATATTGGTACAACTTACAGTTGTGCAGAAAGTTTAATGTAGTCTGAATACAGGATATTATTTAATAAAGGTCTCACCGTCGTCGCCGGCGCGGGCGGCACGTGGCGTGCGGTCCGACATGGCCGCGCTGGTCACTCACTGTACTGATGGACTGCCAGATTGCCGAGCTCCGGGGTCCGCAGTCCGCGCGTCACGCCGCACGCGACATAACACGCCGCATCTCAATAAACCGTAACTGGTGTATCATTCAGTTAACGAGCTTATACCTCACAGACATGTACCTAGTAGTTTAGTACACTTGAATTGCATCTAACGGCTTCGAATTTTGCGTTTATTAATAGATTTACCCCCTTACTAATAAACGCTGTATAAGCTTTGAATAGTTACACAGTGTTTTGTCTCCTTCTATCGAATTAAACATGTCACTTGTGTGATGTGAACAAAACACTGTATAACTATTCAAAGCTTATATAACGTTTATTAGTAAGGGGGTTAGAATACATTATACAGGTATTATTTAACTCTCCCCAGTTCCCAGTGTTACACACGCTGCGTTCTCGAATTTCGCGAACGTATACTTCGTAAATATAATCTTAATGTAAACAAAAAGATTTAACGAATGTCTCATTGTATATCTTTATTGCACGCTGGATAAGTTACATTTGAGTCAGTAGCATTATAGTGCGAAAGTGCCTCATTATCACGTTTAGATTAAATTGTATCTGACCGAACATTGAATAAATGTAAGTTTTTAAGCTTTACCGTAGTTCCTATTCCCATCCTTACGCCTGTTATTATAAATGAATGATTGATTCAGTTAGATTTTAGGCCCAGACCTCCGACATACGAAGGTAAGGGCCCTTAACTCCACCACACTCATGTGCACAGCACGTCACTTTTACGTTCGCTGGGCTTCCAGTGGCTTGGAGCTTGGCTCTCGACTCGGAACTCTGGAGATCGTGGATTCGATCCCCGCGTTAAAACAATACAATATGTTGTTTTCATGTCTGGTTAGGAATTAGGACAATGCAGATTGATCACCTGATTGTCTGACAAGAAAGATGATCCATGTATCGGATGTTATTCCTGAAATGAATACTTTCATTCAAAACATATAGCGCGCAAGTATCATGTCGCGTCGTCAATAAGGTCAATTAGACATAAACGTGCGCGCGGCTCGACCGTGACATTGCATCAGGGCGAGTGGCGAGTGGAGTGGCGCTACCGTCACGTTGGCAATAATTATAATATCGTTTGCCGTTTGGGTTGTTGGCAGATAACCGGGGTCGAAGTATTTCGGCGACGAGCCCGTCCGCCGTTCGCAAATAACGAGCTAATTAACATTTTACATGCGACTGAGATAAGAAAACGTTTTTGATGCTCGGCCTTGAAATGATTTCGGCTGACTTAGGGCAAAGAATATATATTACGTCAATCTACACCCAAACGAAACGATACATAGATATTGAATGAATACTTTGTGATAATGTGTAATGTGTATATATACCTGCATGTCGCTCGCGGCGCTGATGTCTATGCCGGCGACGCGGCTGCTGCGGCGGCGCGCGACGGCAGTAGAAGTCGGGCGGCAGACGCGGCGGCGGCGCGGCCTCGTACGTCTGGTCCGGCAGCAGCATCGCCCGCCCGCCGCCACCGCCCGCCCACCGCCCGCCTCCCGCGCGCTCACATGCCCGCACCTATAACGATAGACGTTTATTGTTCAGCAGCTTCTTTGTTCTTGTGACTTGTCGGTAATCGGTATACGGCACATCTCAACAAAAACATTTTCATGTAAAGTGATGCCAAGACGATACCATATGACTCGCACTGTCACAAAGCTATCAGACCGCATGTAAAACCAAGCTTCTGACTCTACACACCTTAACTCTACAAACCTAACTTCACAAACTCTACCTACACCTTAGTCAAGTTATGTGGCCTGACCATTTCGCTACATTCGCTTGGTCTTAAGGTGATTAAAAAAAAAGTTACGGACTGTTTTTCTGTTATACTATTCTTGTAGGAACCAAACGGCCAAGACACATAACTTGACTAAGGTGTAATTATGTTATGTATGTAGTTTGTGAAATTAGGCTTGTATTATAGTTAAGGCGTGTTTAATAGTGATACAAAATCAAATGCCGACATACTATTTGATTTTTTATCGCTACTTAAAAGTTCGCGCCGCGTCGCATCTCGGTGTGAAGTGTGAACTGACCCTTACAGGCGTCAGACGGCGAGGGTACCATAATATTTCATATCTTAAGATGACTGGATACATTACATATTATAGTGCATAATATGAAAGTGCATAGGTAGTATCTTAGCCGTCTGTGATAGTTCATACAAACGTTATAGCGAGCGATGTTTTATCTAATATTATAGTAACTTGACACCTTAAGGCTCAGTTCACATCGAGACGCGACGCGACGCGGCTTGATCTTTGCCCTTAGTGCCACATTGCCATTTATCTGCGTATTCTGGAGACTTTAGTTCTGCATTATGGAAGTGTCCAGAACATACAGAACAGTGTGAAGATTCGTTTCGTAGCAGATGTTCGTAGCAAATGATTACCGATCCCAGAGTAGGTCGAGGAAAATATACCAACCGTATACCGACAATAACAACGAAAGTTGCCGTACAATAAATACAAAAACAGCCGGAATATAGCCACAACAATGGGCGTCCAAATATTTGTGAGAGGCGGTCGTTAGCGGCGGATTGTGCTCGCTCATCGGCGGTAATGACTACGGTCAGTACAGGCTGGTACAGGCGCGCCCGCCGCCCGAAACCCAGCTGAGACCGTAGGACCGATTGACGCCAGCACGTGCAACGTGAAGCCGCCGTAGAAATACGAATGACGTCTACACAAATATACATCTGTGTGTAATTTTCAAGAAATCTGTCATTTTGTCCTGCAATGACAAAATGACATTTCTTTTATTAATCTGTCATTTTGTCTAGTCTTCCGTAGAAAGAAACCATCTCTACGGGTCCGTACTACGCGTGCATTTCGGCTCAGATCGCGGCAGGACAGCGACAGGCATCATTGGATATACGGCCGAACGATGAGTTATTGTGTGTTCTCCGAGCCTCTCGAAAAGGTTGTCCTCTTCAAGAGTTTCTCACGTCACACGCTGTCCTAGTTGTTCTGCGGATAGAATGAGTTTGATATAATGAGTATATTATGAACTTTGACACACACGAGAGCATGCGAAGCCGATCGGGTGTGACTCGGCACGAGCTCGTGTCGAGGAGACAGTAGATATTTTCAGACCTAATATCATCTGAATGTGAACAAAAAGATGAAATACAACCAAATTACTGTGTCATTGTGTTTCTATACAGCACGGCTGAGCTGCACGGTAAATATATGACACTTTAACTGTTAGCATTATAGCGATTAATAGCGCGCTCTCCGTTTATGTTTCCATTACATAGGATTTGAAAATAGTATAGTTTTGTAAACGACGATTGTCCCCAACGCAGCGCGTCGTGGAGGAATGTGCTGCAGTTGTTTTTGCTGTCCCCACTCCCCCCTGTCGGCGCGGTTTCGGGGAACGCGCGCCGCATGTCCTTATTCAGTCAGCACGGGACACGTCCGCACCATTTCGGACATGACGTGACTCGCGGGACGGCTCATTACTAGCTGAGTGCTGACGACAGCTAAAACGCTTCCGAAATGAGGAGGCTCGCAAGTCACGAGCTGGGCTCGATATTCCGCCGCAGAGCTAGCGACAGCCAGATATTCAGTGTAGAGTTTGAGAATTCCGCTGTTAAAGTCTCGAAATGTACTCAGTACTCACTACATACAAGTGGGCATACCAAGATAGTTGAAGGAGTTTGTGATTTGTGACCGTGCCGACAGCTCCAAGTGGAACAGAGCAAACTAGCGAAACATCATTTTTTCGACGTTAAAAAAATATCACACAACTTTTTATACACACTTTTTCACTTTATTTAGATTTTTACAATATTTTATATTATATAAACACGACCGGTTTCGATTAACTCATCATCAGGTGTATAAAAAAAAACTCAACGCCTTTCAAATGATTCAATTAGTGTAATTACTTTTGAGTTTTGACCTCTAGCAGTTCGAGTGTCCGCTAACAAGCATTAAAAGTACTTTTTTAAGACGTCGCTCCATATGTCGACATCGAGTATTTTAAGAGCATTGATTGGCGCGCGACTCAGATTTCACGAAAAACGCTACTTTCCAAATGCGTCTATATCTAACAAAAACTGATTATTCTGATTTTTACATGTAGAAAAACACTAGAAAATATTGTATTCTAATTTTTCACTTATCATTTATTTTAAAATAATTTCAAACTTTTGAATAAAACTGACAAAACTAACCAGAAGTTTTTACAACTTTACGTTCAAGGGCAATTTCAAAACATATAATAGCTAAAACCGCTACATACTGTTGTAAACGCTCGTGCGCCTCGATTTATTTAGTAGTTTTAAAAATTCATATAAAATTCGTCAAACTAAATTAGTTAATAATTTAAATAGCATATTAAAGATAAAAGGTTCTTCTCATAGATTATGTAAGTAAGAAACAAAAGGAGCAAGTAAAATACATAAATATCATCATTTTAAATAACTATAATTCCTGATAATTTCGCATTCTTTAAATTTTATTTTTATGAGATAGAAACGTATATAATAAAAATAATCTGACAAATAGATAATCTAGAAGAGGATCCAACAAGTTTGTAAAGATTTTTTGTTTTTAAAAAATGTAAGCGGTTTTAGCTATTATATGTTTTGAAATTGCCCCTGAACCTAAAGTTGTAAAAACTTCTGGTTAGTTTTGTCAGTTTTATTCAAAAGTTTGAAATTATTTTAAAATAAATGATAAGTGAAAAATTAGAATACAATATTTTCTAGTGTTTTTTACATGTAAAAATCAGAATAACCAGTTTTTGTTAGATATAGACGCATTTGAAAAGTAGCGTTTTTCGCGAAATCTGAGTCTCGCGCCGATCAATGCTCTTAATAGGCATTAAAATTTATAATGAACATCGTTTAGCAATTCCACAAATGCTGACTGATAGAGTTTCTTGCGATTACGAGTTATTAATTATGAACTCAATCATTAATTAATTATGCACGTTTTTTACTTTTACCAGTAGAAAGTTGTTTTGATCGGAGTCGCGTAACTCGTAGCTCGTGCGAGTGTCACGGGCTCTCGCGGGATCTGTCCACAATTCACATGAGTATAAAATGGTAGACCGTAGAATACCTACATAGTTTAATATATTTTTACATCGCTACCTGTGGAGTTGTACCTGGTATAAGTGGCACTTTTATGACGTTTTTGATAGACCCTGTAAAGGTCTCTACGACGCGCCGTTATATTTCTAGCCCAGGTAACAAGTATTTGCATCGTTATCGAATGAAAATTGATGGACGCTGCCATGATTTTAATTTTGATCTCGTTTTTTAAAGATGCTACATCAACCGCTACCGACGGCCGGTACGTCTGCAGCTAGTCTCGTGGTAAACGTCGTTGCGGGCGCGTAGGCCCCGGCCGCGGCAGCCCCGCTCCCTCTGCCGCTGGCGACCGGCGAGCGGCCGGCGGAGACCGCAAAAAATGACATAACCGAAAAGAGGACTCACCGCGTTATAAATATTAATGTGCTGGGCGCGGGCCGCGGGAGCCGCGCGCCGCGCCGACAGGAATCCCGCCCGCCGCCGCGCACCGCCGCATGTCGCCGCAAAAACCCGAGCTCACTGCTCACAATTATATTCCCGCACGATCACTCCTATCCAATATTTTTGAGGACATAACCTAAATTTGGGACTCGCCTATATCGATCACAAATTCGCCCAAACTTCACTGTTTATATTGAAAACCACTCCCGCGAGTGCGTTTGCGCGGCACAAATACTGAGCGCGGCGGACGATCCGAGATTGTTTTTCCGCGAAAATGCGGCGCGAGTCGCGATGTGCGCTGGCCAGACGTACGACTGGGGCTGGGGCGTGCGCGCGCGTGCACTCCGGCAGCACTACTGTGGTACTGTGGTACTGCCGGCTGCCATGTCCGCTACTGCACCCGCGCACGCCGCTCGGAGCGCCTCTACCTTCGTTACCAGAGCACCCGACACGACCGATCGCGATGTCTGCAATAAATTAACCTGCGCGTCCCAATTTAATTGACTGCGAGCTAATTAAGCCGAGCTTTTAGTGCCTCGTCCTCGACTCGCGCGTCACTTTTACTCTACGACAGTATCGACACGTTGGCATAGGTACCTACCGCATATATCTCAAATTTTAGAGAGCTTCTGCTATGACTGAGAACTCCAACCCATCCCTCAAAACGGAGTTTGTGACCGACCTCTGAACCGGGGCTAATCCAGGCGCCAGCGAAGCGCGCCACGGTCTAACTAAATTTATCTGCTAATAATTAGGTTGACCAGAAATCATAATATTACTACGTACTACGTAGTAAATATCTGTCAATAAAGAGCAATCCTACGATAAGAAGGATTGTAATTTATTGAGTAGCAGAGAGCAATGACCTAGATCCATGTGATTTCTTTGATTCTTTTTAATAAATACTTAAGGTAGACGTCCTTTCGGAGTAATATTATCTCTAGCGAGACCTTTATGCCGACGACATAAGAATCACTTTCATCCAAACTCCGGGACAAAATAAATCTGAACGAAGTGTAGATGGAGGCGTAGATAGCGGCGCGCGGTGGTCGCGGTGTCGGTGTCGGTGTCGGCCGGTGTCGGCGGTGTCGCCCGGTGTCGGGTGTCGGCCGGTATACGCCGACATAGATTTTATGTTTTTTTTTGTTCGGATAACAATAGAGAACTGTCGCCTGCAAGCTAGCTCCCGACTAGACACTTTTTGCTCTTACTAGGTTTAACTTGCTAGTTACTAGCTGCATAGTCGGAAAACTTTTAATTTGCGTTACTAAAAAAGGGGGCTCAAATTTACGCGTAGATAATAATTATACATAGCCCACAGCCCCCAGGGCGTAGTATGTTGTGTACCATAGACCTCCATTTATTACGTTCCTAACAGAGGGCCGTTCTCCTAATCTCTGTCTGCTGAAGGGAACATAACTACCTACTAACGAGCGAGGCGAAGTGGCGCTCCTGTGATGGGCATGTAATAAGTTAACAACACGGAGACATCTTCACCTCGCTCGAGCATCAATCGAGCAATAAAATGTGCAAAAACTAGGCTCCCCTCCCCCGCCGCCCGCCGCGCGCCGTGACGTCACAGGCTCCCGGCCCACTCGCGATAAAGCCATTGACATTTTTTCCCGCGGATCCCGCAATAGCGAGGAACGGGACGGCCGGCGTACGTGGAAACCCGCAGTTTTACCATACGGGAAGTGCGACTAGAACGACATTTCCGGGCCGCTCGACGAGAACTAAGTTGTAGCGCGGTGGTGAGTGTGCAGACGATGCACACTATGCTCCACTTCAAAATCTATATTACATTTAGCTACATCCGGAAAATATTTGACTTAAAAAAATTGAAGCCATAGATAGCGACTTCAAGCGATAGCGGACTGATGACCAACAATCAAACCTTCAGTTGCTAGGTACCCTTCAAAGTTCAAGCTCCCTGCTCCAGCAACATCTAAGGTCGAGGTCGGAGGACCGAGGAATACATAAATCGCTGAGAGTCGTGATCGAATTAATTATTAACGCAATCATCGCAATCTACAATTGTAACTAAACTCCTTATGAAGTTAACGTTAACGTTAAAACTTCCTTAGAGGGGTAAGCATTTTGAATAAACTAGCAGGTTCAAAAAATCATTGAATTTTTCGTCCGTTTTGATTATGTAGGTAGTTTTGAAATCTTAGGAATCCATAGAGGATAGACATTGTTCTACAGATGACTTTGTCAAAATAGCGTGTTTTAGCTACTTACTGTAAAAGTTTTTCAGTTCATGTACTTAATATTTATATTATTAATTAAAGGCTGATTTTTCAATCGTCAGGCTCTGTTTTTCTGTAATAATATACTAAGTAAGTTAAAATATTTAACGTCTCCAAAAATCAATTACGGATACTTCGGGCACATGATTTACTGCTTGTGTAAAGACGTTTAGGCAAAAAAATATTTGAAATACTCAAAGTAAAAAATCATCTTTTGTATGGGTGACTCTCCGTGCTTAAACCTCAGTGATAACTAAGGATACGTTATACCCTTACAAAACTGACAAAATTTTTGTGCCGCGTCACACATTGACACTTTTAACACAAGGATGGCATTCCTAATTCAATAGCAAAGAAAAAGATGACTAGTGTTTGTCACTACCAATTACATACGATTCCACATTTAAAGTTTGGAATCTCTGACATAGATTATTTAACGACGCAGAAGGTACAAAATGCGTATAAATTCTATTTCGTTCATAGGTACTATTAAGAGGTAATTTAATAAAATTACCTCTTATTAGTAACTATGATAATGGCATGAACGCCTACTATTATTTACATAAAACATATTTAGTTTTTTTTTATGAATGTCAAAAAGGAATTGAAACTTGATATTTAAAAACATGTTTCTATTATTGCACTCTTTTACAGTGCGATGTTGGGGCACAAATTCTGCAAAGAACGGTACAGATGAAGAAAAAGCTTATTTTTTATAAAAATACAACTTGACCTTTACGTCAAAAAAGTAGTTTATTAAAAGTTAGGTTATTGTCAAGAATTTGTTCCTAATTAAGCTGGAACTATATGCTTCGAAATCCGGAACGCCGGTGAAAATTTATAAAGTTAAAAATAGAACTCTGCGCTAATACCTAACTACAATAGAGTTGAAAATGAAGTTTTGATCGTCGAGCTGTCATTTAAGATATTAAAACTCGACACTCATATGTTGAAATTTTCAACTCTGTACGGTGCAACCGTACAAAGTCCAAAATATAAACGCATCATCATCATTTTGTATATTCCACGTGCGCGCTCATTTTAGATATAAGTTTAGTGTTAAGTTCAGTTCACGCAAAACCGTCGCGCATTGCGGACTAAAGTGTAACTCATTAGCATAATATAGCATTAGCATTTTATCTTAGCAATTATACATATTAGCAGCAGCAACTTAGTTTTACTCAGCGAACAGCATCTCAAGGTGTACGAACCGTACAAACTCTATTGTATTGGCGCAGAATTCTAGTTTCAATGTTCGGAATTTTCTACGGCCTTCCGGATTCCGGATCTTATATTCTGAGCCTTGGGAAAAGGTAAAGGATAAGAAGTAGAGCTTGCAAATATTTAATCGACAATTTTGACATTCGAATAGGTATTCGGTGTTTTTATGGGCACTTTTCGAATAATAGAAAAAAACTATTTTTTTATTATAATCCCTTTTTTTAGTTTGGGAGTATTAAATGTAAATGTCTTCCGCTGTATATATTATGTCTTTCTAGAAAAAAATTAAACATTTTCATTATTATTTAAAAAAAATACTAATATTGATTTCTTATTTTTACGCGAATATTGTTCATTGTTTTAAACACTTACGCATTGTTGTCAATCTGTAAGTATTATGAACAATAGAATACTAAGTTCGAAATTATTAAAGTGAAAATTATTAAGATATAGACTGTAGGGTATAACCTACAGTCTATATCCTAATAATTTTAGGTGTAGTTGTTGGTGTAAATAAATTTAGTTTTATGTAGGAGGAATAATTATTTAAATTCATATTTCCATCAAACAACGTCTGTTAAGTACATACAGCTAATGTATAATAAATATATCTTTGTTGTAAACCGTTTCACTAAGCCATAAATGTGATGGGAATTTTTATATTAAGGATCTATTTCACTATTCACAATCGCCTATTAAGTGACGAATAGCGCATCCAATAGCGCAGTTCTGTCCCTGTCGCTCAATAAAAAGCAAAAAAATAACTAATCTGTATCTCTTAAACTTTAAGATTGATAAACTTAAATCAAATAAAAGCAGCAGTTACTTTACTGTTCCTGTTAGGCATCAGATCGTTCTAAATTACTTCGTTAACATCTCACAACATTTTTTTGTAGTTCTCCAATTTTAAAAAGTTCATGCCATTAATTTAACTGATTGAACAATATAATTACATTATTTTCGTCAATCTTATCAAAATATCTTTCAAGCTAGATAAAATATAAAATAAGTGAACGGTCTGTAATTCTGTACCTACAACTAACGACATTCGCTTCTGTACTATTTACTCTATGCCAGAATGCATGCATCCTTATTAGATTCACAAAAAAGTATATATTGACATTTATTTCCATTTTTCTTATGACATAAACTGTCAAGTATTTTCATAAATTATTTATTGTTGAAAAATATATTTTTAACAAAATACTTGACTGATAGTAATAAATGTTGTCAAGTTCCACGGGAAATTAAATTCCTCGATTTTTATTCACTTTCTTGTCATGGTTTTTACAGCTTTTATAGACACACAATGGAATTTTGTGCAAGGCGCACGGGACGCGTAGTACGTGCTACGCGTCGACCAGCTGGTCGCATACTAACCAAAATTGGCCCGACTCGGGCCAATTCGAGTCTTCATTTTTACGCGTTTATAACATATCTACCTCTTATTAATATTATATATCTATGTTAAACCTCTTTTAGTATTTTCAGTAATTATATTTTGAATTGATTTGTCATATTTTGAAGGATCTTTATTTAAATTATTAGTTCATTTAATTTATAATAGATGGCAGAAAATTAGTTCTACATCACGCTATCGAAACACCGAGAGGAAAGGCAGGAACTAGTTTTTAAGGTTGAATTGGAATTGGAAGATAGTAATAAACGTCTACTAGTGATATAGTGGTTTCATTGAGTAGATATTTTTGGGGATTCTGTCCACACCGCAAAACCTAAACTCGCCTATATAAAGAAAAAAAAATTTCGAGTATGACAATTATTTTTCTGCTTAAATGTCTTTACATAAGCAGCAGATCATATGCCCAAAATATCCGTATATGATTTTATACATACATACATACATACATATAATCATGCCTCATTGCCGTAGGGGTAGGCAACGACCACTTGCTACGATCCTTACATACTTTTATTGCTTCATCCACTTTCATTATTCCCTACATACATGGTCTTCGGTTTAGGGTACTCTTGACCTGGCCTTTTTTCAAGACGTCCCCGATTTGTCTTGAAACGTCCGCCTAGGTGTAGACCCCTACCAACACTTCCATTCACACTCGCATTATACACTTTTTTCGTCAATCGTTCTTCATTCATTCTCTCAACATGGCCAAACCATCTCAGCATACGTTTCTCAATTTTTGTCACTACATCTTCTTTCAGACCACAACGTTTCCTTATCTCACTATTTCTTATCCTGTCACCCAGTTTAACTCCTATCATGCTGCTTAATTCTCTCATCTCAACTGCATTTATTCTGCTTTCATGTTGCTTCTGCCATACCCAACTTTCACTTCCGTACATGAGTATCAGAAACTCAGAACCAACACCCCCGCATGCACAGCCAAACGAGCCTTGTTAGACACCTTAAGACTGTTCATAAAGGAGTGCAAAGCTCCATTCACCATGTTTCCTGCATTCACTCTTCTTTCAATATCACTCTCACACTTCTCATCTCTTGTAAACTTTGAACCCAGATACACAAAATCATTCACCTGTTCAATTTGTTCATCCCCAATCACGATATTGCAGTCTGTCACTGCCTCATCTCTTTCAAACACCACCACTTTTGTCTTCTTTACATTCATCTTCATTCCCTTTCTAGTAAAAGCTCTACTTATCGCAGTTACCATCTCCTGCAACTCCTCGGCCGAAGACGCAAGTAATAAATAAAAAAAATAAAATAAAAATATATTTATTGAACACACATAAGGGACATAAAACAACAAAAAAAAAAATGAATCGAAAAACAGAATAAAATCCCTACACCATATGTTCAAAGGGAATCCACTCAGGCATCGACCACGGCAATGCCGAGGCGCCTGATCTTCCGTGGTCCCCTATCAGTTTGAGATCTCACATCAGCACATTATTTTAATTTTTTTTTTTTTTACTTTACAATTAATAATTGGTCATCAGCATAGAGAAAGCATTTGTCGAGTAACTCATTCATTCTCAACCCACTTTCATTCTCTTTTAAATCTGTCAATCAATTGTCCATGAACCGATTAAACAGCCACGGTAACGCTACACATCCCTGTCTAACACCTTTTTCGATATTGAACCATTCAGTGTATGCCCCGTTTATCCTTACACAAGCACTAGAATCCCTATAAAGAGATTGTAATGCTCGTATGAGGATACTGCTCACGCCTTTCACGGACAAAGCTGACCACAATTCATTCCTCACCACTAGGCCTTATAGGCCTTTTCTAGATCCACGACCTTTTTGTTTACCGCGCAGTAGACCTTTTTGTTTTTAGCCAAACACTTTTCGGCTATGCACCGCAAGGAAAAGACCTGATCCGTACATCCCATTCCCTTTGTGAATCCCGCTTGTGCATCCCATACTTTTTTATCTGTTTCATTCACAACTCTTTTAATCAACACTTTCGCATATAATTTACCGACGACGCTGAGAAGACTTATACCGCGGTAATTTATGCAGTCTTGCCGCGACCCTTTTCCCTTATACAATAGCACGATTACGGCTTTGCACTAGTCTCCTGGTACTTGCCCATTTCGCCAGCACAAATTAAAAAGGCGGTACAGCTGGCTAGCCGCTATGCCCTGTCCAGCCTTCAGCATCTCGACGGTAATCCTGTCATATCCTGCATATCCTGCAGCCTTACCTAATCTCAATACTTTTCACTGCTTTCACTATTTCATCCATGCTTATCTCACCTTCATCAACATTTTTATTATTTTCCATGGAAGGTGCCGGATGTTGTACCTGCACTTCCTCTTTTTCAAACAAACGTTCAAAATACTCTTTCCATCTCTTTAACACACATTGTTCTCCTTTTATAATGCTCCCATCTTGTCTCCTGATTGTACTCAGCTCCGAGGTAGAAGTTTTCCTCTGGCTGTTTTAATGGATTTCCAGATAAACTTGATGTTTGACTGGAAATCTTCAGTGAGTCTCCTATCAAAATCATCCTTTCGTTCTTCTTTCTTTCTACACACAACTTCTTTCGTTGCTGATTTCAATCGTTTATACCTACGTCGTTCTTGCTTCCTTTAAGACATCATCCGTTGCCTTTTGAACTTTTCGGTTAGCTTTTGTTGCTAACCAATCCAACCACGCTTTGCACGCTTGATGTAAGTAACTAGCATAGATAAATCATTGGTCTCGCTGGGCGGTAGAGATCCAGCGAGACCAATCATTAGTCTATGGTAACTAGTAGGTAAGTAATTTTTACGAGTAACGGAATTGTAATAAAACGTACGCAGGTCACATTTTGGGTTTATAAAACACGTAAGTACCTACTGTCGCGGCAGAGCAACATGAATATTGTCTCACAATAAGTTTGGGTGTGAATTGGGCACGCGACCGGCGCGCGACCGGCACGCTTTCCCCTTTGTGCGGCCGCGGCGCGGCGAGTCGCACGGTTTCCACCGTCCTCCGCGTCAGTGCGCGCCCCCCGTGGAGTTGTGGAGATAATACGTCACTGAGGCTAGCACGTAAGTTTATTATATTACTAGCTTTAGCCTGCGGCTCCACCCCCGCAAATAAATTATCCCACAGTGACAGGAACACTACCTTTTCGGAATAAAAAATGTCCTATGTCCTTTCCCGGGACCCAAAGTACCTATGTCTATGCCAGACAGAACAGCGTGACATGACAGTGGCGAGGGATTCCTATCGTCTTCCCTTACCGCTTACCTTTTGAAGACCTTCATCCAAATCCCTACCTATTATACATGCTACGGGCGCTACGGCTTCCCTATGAAGGAGAACCAGCCCTCGCCACTGCAGCGTGAAGAGGTAACAGACAGACATATAGACAGACTTTCGCATTTATAATATTATTATATGTATAGATTATTTACTCTGTGCTAGCGCTGTGTATAGTTTCACTTTCTCCTCAAGATGTTTTAGTCGTAAAATCATCGTAATCAGTTTTTCAAACTTTTACAATCATTAACTCCCTTAGGTTCATAATTCGTATGCTTCAGCGAAACAACGATAAAACTGTAAGTAACTAGTGGTCAATTTTCGCATAAAATGCTGTCTCTTTATTTTTCTTTGCGAAAAAACTTCAATGTACCCAGTTACCTACTAGTTTTGCAGTATTTTCGCAAACTCGTTGTCGCACACGAACGCGTAGCCGTAGGGGTACTGAGGGCGTAAATGTAGGTTGTTAGTTACTACAATATATACCTACTGGCTACTACCTATACTACTCATAATTATTCGATTGTTTCATTTTGCGGGGCGAATATCAATTAAATCAAAAGGAAGGTTTATCACCATTATTACCCACACATTTTACACTACATTAGGGTTCCGTATCTCACGTCTCGGAACCCTAATGGTTTCATTATAAGGGTTCCGAGACGTGTCATAAAAGTAGATGTCCCCACTAATTGACTGACTGACGTAGAGACCACGGAACTTATAACTTGTGTTTTATATTCCGTGGTAGAGACGCTCGCACAGCCCTAAACACTAATCGTAGAAACGTGAAATTTGAACAGTAGTTTTAATTTGCAAGGTAGACACGCATTTAGAACGTATTTTAAAAATTTCGCGTGGATAGCTATTATGGCGTAAAATCCGTTAAAAGGATTTTTCGAAATACCCCACGGGGGTGCACGAAGTGAAGCCACGCGGACGAAGTCGCACGCAAAAGCTAGTACTGTATATGTTAAAGAGTCATCTAGCGGCTAAAAGTTGAAATTATTTTTTCAACTGGATTTGATTTTTGGATTTCATCAAAATATTCTTTGGTTATGAAGTGAATTTGTAACACATAGACAAGTACTTACAATACATAACATAAAAATAAAATATTAAAAAGGAAGGGAAATAAAATACATTTGTTTCATTTTTATATTTGTATTTATTTTTTAACAAAATAATCACAATCGTTTTTGGTTTAGAGTCCTATTTAATCTGTGTCACCTTGTCTTGTATACCATTCCTAATTACATACAATTGAAAACCCTAATTAATGGAAATAAATCATTCGTCACTCGACCGTTCCGCAGGAAGCAAAAACTCGAATTCGGTGAACCGCCGCCGCCGCAATTGCAGTCGGTTCACATTTATTTTACCTCCGACGGACGACTATAGGACCACTGTCCTAGAAACTTCGAGGTGAAATACCTCACTAAAAATTGCAAGTGGCGGTCAAGGTGTTAGGTAGAGGGTAGCCGCGGCCGCGGGCCGGAGAGTTCTGCGGAACGGACGAGTGTAACTGACGCTTAAAATTCAAAATAAAAAACATCTCTTACATGACAAAAATAAACAAAATAGAGCCTACGAGTACGTAGCGACATAATAAATATATCAGGTTAGCGAACGAATAAATTAATACAACTACAACCAAACAAACCGACTATACATAAATATACAAAAACTAAATCTACAAAGTATATTCGCTTGCTTATAGGTGTTAGGACAGGCCGGCGGCACGCGGCGGGCAACTTGCCATGCGAGCTGCCGCCGGTGTACCTGCGGTATACGTCCGCCTGCCCTGTGCCAATACCTCTCCCTATAATAATTACTTAACTGTAAATAAAATGTAACTAATATCTTGCTGTTGGTAATATCGAAATATCGACTACTGTCGCTGGAAAATGAATTGTCATCCGACGCCGAGTCGCACCGAGTTAAGACAATTCGGTCGCGTCGTTTGCGTCGATAGGGACGCAGCGAATACCCTTCGGAGGTTCAATTCACTTTTAAAATGCAATAATTTATCACTGTAAAATATCACATCGCGTCGAGCTGAGCTCCCGTTACAATAGCTTACACTAACTAGATCGACGAATCTTCCCGAGGAATTAAATAGAGAGGCCTTATCACGGTAAATAGAAACACGCGGGTCCGCAGGCGCGCGGGGGTATGCCGCGCCCCGCCGACCGCTCGTCCTAGCACTCAGAGTCTCTACGGGGTGCGGGGCCCGCGGCGGCGCCGGCGGCGACGGCGGGCGCGACGGGCTCAGCGGCGCAGCAGCGTGCTCACGTGCTCGGCGATGGTCCGCGCGTTGTCGCCGGCGAGGATGGTGCGGTGGTCGGCGGGCAGGCGGCGCGCCGTCAGCGGGCCGCAGCACACCTCGCTCAGGCCGTAGTCGTCCGCCAGCGCCACGTAGTTGTCGCTGGCCGAGAACAGCGTGACGGGCGCGCGCAGGCGCCGCGCCGGCTTGTACTCGTGCGCCACCACCAGCTTGCGGTAGAAGGACTCGGCCGCCGTGCGCAACGCCCCGGGCTCCGCCGCGCCCGCCAGCAGCGCGATGCAGCGCTCCAGCCGCTCCTCCCAGCTCGCCAGCCGCTCCAGCTCCGTCGCCAGCTGCAACACACCACCGCACGTCAGGTCCCGCGTATTTCAAATCGAAATAAAAATATGATAATAGTAAAATATATTTAAAAGCCGTAATTACTACCTTGTTCGCGTCGACGTCCTTGAACAGCTGCGCGAAATAGGTGAGCGCGTCGGCCTCGTCGGTGGCGGCGTTGCGCGTGGTGCGCTTCTTGGTGGAGCGCATGGTGTGCGCGGCCACGAAGGAGTGCGAGCCGTCCACCAGCACCAGGCGCGTCTCGGCGCCGGCCGCCTCCAGCTGCAGCGCCATCTCGAAGGCGACGGCGGCGCCGTACGAGTAGCCCAGCAGCGTGTAGGGCGGGCGCGGCTGCTGCGCGCGCACGCGCTCCACGTAGTAGCCGGCCAGCGCTGCCATGTCGGTGAGCGGCGCGCCGGCCGCGCACTGCAGGCCCAGCACGGGTGCGCGCACCGAGGCCGCCACGCCGCGCAGCAGGTCCACCACGCCCTCGATGGGGTGCACCATGAAAACGGGGTCCGCGTCGTCGGCGGCGCTGGGCAGGCGCACCAGCACCTGCGCGGGCACTAACTCGCCCAGCGCGCCGAACTGCACGGGTTCAGCGGCGGCGGCGGGGGCGGCGTCGGCCGCGGGCGCGTCCGCGTCGCCGCCGGCAAGCGCGCGCAGCTTGCCAAATGTGAGGCCGCGGATCTCCTGCACGCCCAGCACCACGTCGTAGCCGCGCTCCAGCGTCTGCTTGATCTCGGCGCCCATCAGCGAGTCCATGCCGAGCTCCGCGAGGTTCGCGCTGTCAGATATCTTGGACGCATCCTTAATGCCTGCAAATCGAAAGATAGAATAAGTTGGTTGCAATTCTAGTATACACGGTTATAGGTTAAGTCGCTGTTGATCCTTTAAGGCAGTTTAAGGGATTACAGTTCCCTATGAAATTCTCACCATTTCTGAAATTTTCGTCTGAGACACCTATATCTCCTTATATATAAAAATAAATTGCTGTTCGTTAGTCTCGCTAAAAGTCCAGAACGGCTTGACCGATTTGGCTAATTTTGATCTTAAAATAATCGTATCAGTTCAGGAAAGGTTTAAACGGTTAATAGTTAAGGCAGAACAACATTTGTCGGGACAGCTAGTTAATTACTAAAATAATTCTAGAAAAGATGGTACGACCGCTTAAAGACTCGGCGAGGGCCTTCTTCTTCTTAACTACAAAGAGTGCATGCATTTTTTACAAATAAACGCTTATATGCTCGGTAGTAAAGTGGGGGCTGACCGAGGATGTTGGCGACGGCGTGCACGAGGTCGCTGGAGGGCGCGGCGGCAGCGCGGCGCTTGTCGGCGAGCACCATGCTGGCGGCGACGGCGTGCGGCCGCGCCAGCAGCGCGCCCAGCGCCTCCATACACGACGAGATGCGCTGCGGAAGTGTGCCTCCCACCACCGTCTCGTCGCCGCCCATGTCCGCCACCAGACCCACCTCGCCTAGGGAGCATAACATAATCATCGTTATTTAAAGTTTGATTTCCATTTTCGAAAAGAAACTTGTTTAGGCGCCTGGCGCGTCGAGAGTGAAATTTCAAAACTGCGGCTAACTTTTATAAAGTTTAAGCTTTCAAGCTAAAAATATTGGACGAAACGCTTAAAACATTAGCGTCTGGACTTCTGATATCGTGTAGCCTGTTCGAGCGCTCCTAGTCCTCCGTGTGTGTACGTCAGACACTGACCGATGGCGCCCCACTGCACGGCGAGGCCGGGCAGGCCGTCGGCCTGGCGGCGCTCCACGATGCGCTCCATGGCGGAGTTGGCCAGGCCGTAGTTGCTCTGGCCGGCGTTGCCGCGCCCGCACGACACCGACGACCACACCACGAAGTACTCCAGCTCCGGCGCCAGCGCGCGCGTCGCCGCGTCGAGCGCCCGTGTCGCTGCGATAAAATACATTTTATTTTATTTTGTCTACTTCAATTAAAACTTCAGACTACTGGGGAAAACTTGTGATTGGCCTTTGTATGTTAATCTGTAAAAAGCGTTGATTTTATTCTAGATGTAAGTTTTCCATTAAATTTATTGCATTTAAAAAAAAAAACAATATTCTGTTGGAGAATTTCGTTTGCCTAGCGCATATAATATAAATATAATAATTTAAACGATGAGTTGACACAAGACACCATGTAAGTACTGAGTATTAACTACATGTCGCGCGTCGTCACAACCGAACGCGGTACATACTGTCAATCTTGGGTCGGGCGACGGCGCGGAAGTCGTCCGGCGTGAGGTTCTCGAGGAAGGCGTCGCGCAGCACGGCGGCCAAGTTGAACACGCCGCCCAGCGGGGCCAGCGCCGCCGCCTCGCCCAGCACCGCGCGCGCGCCCGCCGCCGTCGCCGCGTCCGCCGTCGACACCGCCACCGCCACGCCGCGCTCGCGCCATCTGTCAACAGACAACTCGTATCGAACAATCGCTCCGGGCAGCGGGGAGCGAATAGAATAGGAATGAATTTTACACTGTTCGTTATCCTAATATCTTACATCGATTAGACGGAAAAAATGAAATGAAACGGCCATGGCCACGAGTTTACCTGCGTATGCACCAGGCCTGGTAGCCGGTGCGCACGCCGGAGCGCGAGTTGAACACGAGCGCGCGCGCGCCGCGCGTTACCAGCCACTGCGCCAGCTCCAGGCCGAAGCCGCCGAGCCCGCCCACCAGCACGTAGCTCTTGCCGGGGTTCATGTACACGCGCGGCACGGCCGCCACCAGCCGCGCCGTCGTCTTCGCTCCCTTCGTCTCCTCCTCCCGGACGCGGATCAATACTTTGCCGATGTGCTTGCCCGTCGCCATGTACCTGCGCATACGCCGCCGTTAAATCATATTATGTTACAAATATCAAATTGCATCGGTTTCGACACCTAAAATACTTTAAAAAATTACGTGTTTAGAGCCCTAATGTAGAGAGTACAGAGTCGGTACAGTAATTTCTCGGCTCCCACCCGGTGCCTTCGGTGGCGAGGTAGAGACGGTTTCCCTACAGGTACGTACCGGAAGGCGTGCTCGAGCTGCTGGTCGCCGTACACGGTGGAGGGCAGCGGCCGCACGGCGCCGGTGGCGATGCCGTCGGTCACACAGCGCACCACCTCGCGCTTCTCGGCGCTGTCGTCCGCGGCGTCGAATAGCGCGTCCAGCAAGATGCCGTGGAACGTCGTGTTCTTCAGGAAGAACGCCATACCCTGCAACGTCCGCGCCGCGTTAACACTACACGTCACGACGCGTATGAATTAAGTATACACACGATACACAGAGAAGCGGTGACTCACCAGAGCGGTGTCGTTGGACAGGTCGAGCTTGCCGATCTCGAGGAAGCGACCGCCGGGCGCGAGGCAGCGCACGGAAGCCATCAGCTGGTCGCCGGCGAGCGAGTTGAGCACGAGGTCCACTCCGCGGCCGCGCGTGCGTCGCCGCACCAGCTGCTCGAAGCTCGTGTCTCGCGAGTTGCCGATGTTGTCCGCCGACAGGCCGGGGAAGCGCTCCAGCAGGAAGGCGCGCTTGTCGGCCGTGCCCACCGTGGTGTACACCGTGCAGCCGGCGTGCAGCGCGATGGCGATGGCGGCCTGCCCCACGCCGCCCGAGCCCGCGTGCACCAGCACCGACTCGCCGCGCCGCATGCGCCCGCGCACCACCAGCGCGTAGTACGCCGTCCCGTATGCGACGGGTACAGTCGCCGCCTCCTCTAGGGACCTGCGGCAAATACCGACGTTTAGCAATCGTCCTTCCTCGTTTTAGGGAAACTTCGTCCCCCGAGAAGAGCGTCGGTGCCTCACCATTTGTCGGGAACCTCCCACAGGAAGCTGCGATCGGCCTGAAGAGTGGTGGCCAGGCCGCGGGCTTCGATCATTCCCATCACCCGCTTGCCGGTGGACGATCGGCCGCTGAACTCTAAGCCCATGATGCAATCCTATCGGACGAGAATGAGCATATAACATACATTTTATTCTTAGTTAAATGAAATAAATATCTACAATCGGACCCGACAGACGCTGCTCTACCTCAAATATAAACTGGAATCATAAATAACTACCTACAATTTCAGCACTAAGATTAGGTACATTAGATGAATTGATCTCTTAATTTCAGCCAAAGTTTCTTAATATTGTCACGAGACAATAAAATATAAAGGACAAATTTTCCGCAATCAAAAGAATAGTAGGTCGAATTGATTTCGAGTTGATCGCGGACAGCGGAGGAGGGCGCGTAGAGTACGGACGTACGGACCTGCTCGGCGAGGTTGCCGGGCAGCGCGTCGGGCGGCAGGCGGCCGGTGGCCAGCATGATGTCACGGAAGTTGAGGGTGGCGTAGTACACGCGGCACAGCTCGGTGCTGGCCGCGCGCTCGTTCAGCGCCGCGTGCCGCAGGTCGCTCTCGATCCACCGCAGCGAGGACAGGTCGCCGCGCGTCAGCGTGTTCACGTACGCGTGCTCCACCTGCACAAACGTATTATATAATACCTGCACATTATATATCTACATATAATTAAAGCATCTCAGGATAATGGAAGTTGATACTTGTATTTCTAGACAAATTTTAATTTAATTTTAAGTTTTTAGGCGCATCGGGCCAGCCGTTCTCGAGTTTTAGCGAGACATTCAAATTGCACTCCGTTTTTATATAAAAGATGTATTTAATTTCACACACCATGCTATCATGGTAACACTGTATAGACTAGTTTTAAACTATACCACCTGCATATTATGTAATTAGCGTGTTCCATACGGCACTAATTTTGCCCAAAACGCTACGATAATTTTTACATTATACGATATTACTATGGTGTTTCTTTAGCGAAATAACGTTATTTTTGAAAATTTCGAAAATGTCGTTTTTAGCAATTTTTGTGACTAGTGGAACAACTGACAGCTGATCACAACTGATGTTGAAAACGTCAAAAAGTGCTAATTTTAACCCAAGTAGGGAGCTGGGTAAAAATTAGCGAAATGTTGTGATCATTCTTAGCGTTTTCAACAGTTTTTGACAGATGACAGTTGCGTCTGGAACAGGGGTGAAAACAGTTACGAACGATCATAGTGGCGCTAAAGAAACAGAATGTGAATGAAAATAACGAAATTTTTGTTCTGACCGTGCTAGTGGAACGGCCTATATATACGAGACTGACCTGGAGCTGCGCATCCATGGCGTCGGCGAGCGGCAGGTGGCGGTGCGTGCCCCAGGCGCCGGCGCGCAGCACGTTCACGGCCAGGTCCAGCCGCGCCTGCTCCGCGTACGCCGGCGCGTCCACCGCGAACGGCGCGCCGCCCGGGACGTGCCACACGCGCAGCGCGCGCCCGCCAGCCTCCTGCCGCAGGCACGTGCCCAGCCCCAGCACGCCACCCGCCTCCGCGCGCGACACCGCGTACACGCGCAGCCCGGGCTCCGCGTCCGCGCGCGCCAGCGCCTCGCGCAGCGCGTCCACCCAGCCGTAGCTCTCGTCGTCCACGTCCACCACGACGGCGGCGGTCGGTGGCTCGGGGACGCGGCGCAGCAGCACCAGCTCGCACGTGGCGGCGGCCTGGCGCGCCACCGTCACGAGCCCGGCGCCGGCCAGCAGCGCCCGCGCCTCGCGCTCGGCCAGCGCGCCGCGCGGCTCCTCCAGCAGCAGCAGGCCGCGCGGGGCCAGCGCGGCGGCCAGGTTCGCCAGCACGCCCGCGCCGTGCCGCGACAGCACGTCCGCCGCCAGCACCAGCTGGCACTCCACCTCCGGCGCACCCGCCCGCGCGTCCTTGTTCGTCACCTGCGCCCCGAGACACAGAACGTGTACAACTCGTGTTATATACCCGTGTGCTTTTTGTTCTATATTTTTACACACACCAATAAAGTTGTTCAATGGGATCGACCGTACCTTAATGCCGTGCGGCTGCAGGGCGGCGGCGTAGGCGGCGTGCTGCGCCCCACCGGCGACGATGGCGTCGGCGCGCACCTGCGGCTCGCCCTCTAGCAGCACCAGCGCCAGCGGCGACAGAAGCGCCTCGCCCGCGCGGTCAAGTGCCGCCTCCACCGTGCGCAGTTTCGCCGAGGCGCAGTTCTCCATCACCAGCTGCAGGCACACCGCCATCGCGTCCCGCTTCGAGCGCGCCGCGTCCTCGCAGCTCGCCGCGCCGTTGTCGTTGGGCACGAACGCGACCCGCTCCAGCTTGGGCGCGGGCTGCGGGTTGGCGCGGCGCGGCGCGAGGTTGGTCTTCAGGCCGCGGAACTCGACGCCGCCGCAGGTGATCACGTCGACGTCGCGGCGCACGCGCACCTCGAGCTCGGCGCCGGTGGCCAGCGCGGTCTTGAGCGCGCGAGCCTGCGCCGCCGGGTCGATGACGACGCGCTGCAGGCGCGTGGGCAGGTACAGCTGCCGCGTGTCCACGCCGATAATGCAGAACTGCAGCATCGTGTCCATGAACGAGATCCAGTTGTCGTTCCACGCGAGCTTGCCGACCGTGCCGCGCGGGTCGGACGACACGATGCCGCGGAACAAGCCCTGGTAGTTGTACCCGCGCAGGCGCAGCTCCTTGTAGATGTCGTCGGCTTGCAGCGGCAGCAGCCCGTCCTCGGCGGGGGGAGCGGCATCCGGGGCGGGCGGCAGGCGCTCAGCGGCGGCATCGTCGGCGAGGCGCACGCGACCCGTCACGGCCACGCCGCCGCCCTCCGCTACCTCGAACTCGCCCGTGCCCTCCAGCACGTTGATGAGGAAGCGCACGGGCACGTCGCGTGACACGATGGTCGCACGCTTGAACTGCACGTTCTCTAGCACGATCGGCGTTTCCTCCGGCTTCTTGTTATGCAGCTTCGCCATGGTGCGCCAGACCAGAGTCTACGGGCGAGGGGAAACTTTAGGGTGTCGCATATAAAAATTATTTAAAAATTCTGCTTTTCCTACAATAAATAAATAAAATATATTATACTAAACTAATTAAATCTTACCAGGTATCCGGTGGCCGGGAACAGCACGCGGCCGTCGATGTTGTGACCGGAGATGAAGGCGTCGTCGGCCTTGGACAGGTCGTACTCGATGACGTTCTCGCCGGAACGCGCCGAGCCGTAGTTGGCCACGCTCCACTCGATCGAGTGGTCCCACAGCACCTTGGAAGCCAGGCCGGGCGTGCCGCGCGGCACGGGCCAGGCCACGGGCGGATATAGCGCGGCGAGCTGCGGCTGCGCGCCGGCGCCGTACGCGCGGCCCAGCGCGCACAGCAGGTGCACGAGCGCGTCGGGCGCGTCGCGGCGCACGAGAGGCACGTGCGCGGCGCCGGGCAACGCGCGCTTCAGCACGGCCTGCAGCAGCGCGTGCGGCGCCAGCTCCAGCACGAGCGCGCGCTCGGGCACGTGGCGCAGCGCCTCCGCGAACCGCACCGGCGACAGCAGGTTGTTCACGTGGTACGCCGCGTCCGACAGCCGCGCTGCAACACGAAAATTATTTGGTTTTGTAGTAATGTTTATGTTGTAGTAGTGGTGGAGCTCGGTTTTTCCTCGTAAACATTAATTTGCGAAAGAACTCGGGAGCTCACCGATCTCAGTGTCCCACTTGTCCTGGGGCAGCGAGGAGGAGATCCACTTGGCGGAGCGCGGCTTGGGGTCGGGGATGATCTTCTCGAGGCTGCGACGCAGCTGCGGCGCGGCGCTCGCGATGTACTTGCTGTGGAAGGCGAAGCCCGAGCTGTTCACGCGGCGCGCGAACACGCCCTCCGCGCTCAACTGCTCCACGAACTTCTCGATGGATTTGGCCGGCCCGGAAATCTGTGATACATTATATATTGTTTTAATGTACATATATTAGGATTGTAGATTGTATATGGCGAGGACAGTGGGGGTATGTTGTTGTACAAGGAAGGGAGTGCAGTCACTCGCGGGGCGCTCACCGTGACGCTGTCGTTGGAGTTGTGGCAGGCGGGCACGACGTCGGGCGGGCAGCGCTGCACGCACTGCTCCCACGTGAGCCCCACCGCGGCCATGGCGCCGGGCGGCAGGCGCGCGTCCACGATGCTGCGCCCGCGCCAGTACGCCGCCAGCACCGCCTGCTCCGCCGTCAGCGTGTCGTCGGCGTAAGCGCAGCCGATCTCGCCCACCGAGTGGCCGAGGATGCCGGCGGGCCGCACGCCCAGCGCGCGCAGCACGTCCACCAGCGCCACCTGCACGGCGGCGATGGACACGAACGAGTTGATGACGTCGTCGAAGGCCGCGTCCGGCGCCGCCGTGAGCACGTGCAGCAGGTCTACGCCGTGCGGTCGCAGCGCCGCCGCCGAGCGCTCCACGCTGCGCGCGAACAGCGGCAACCGCATCAGCGCGCGCCCCATGCCCGACCACTGCGACCCCATGCCCGAGAACACGAACCACACAGGCCGCGGCTCGCCGCTCTCCACCTCCTGCGGGACATAGCGGCATGTAGCTCAACTACTACACGTCTAATACATACATTATATTAGGAGCCGTCCATTAATCACGTGATGTTTTTAACAACTTCCTCCGTGACCCTGGACGCCAAGCTTCACTTCAATGAACATATCGATATAATGTTAGCTAAAGCTTTTAAACAACTAGGCACTATTATTCGAATAGGTCAACCCTTTAAACGTATGGTAACTCTTAAAGTGCTATATAATGCCTATGTTTGCAGTATACTTGAGCTCGCGAGTGTGGTTTGGAGTCCAGAGTATGATTTTAATATCAACCGCATTGAAAGGGTACAAAAGAAATTTTTGAAGATACTCGATTATCGGTCTGGCTCTTGGTCTATAGATTATGAGGAAAGTGCGGCAAGACATGATATTCAGCGGTTAGACTTAGACTATGTCCAGAAACTGCGTATTCTTACGCACGCAAGGTCTACGCACGTAGTCGAGGTACTAGGGCCCCATACATTGCGTCCAGAAGCTACGTGCGTATTATTTTAGCTATGCGCGTATCGTACAAAATTGACCTATTAAACCGCTTTGGTTGATTCAGGCACGGATCCAGCTCTCAAAAGAAGATGTGGCCCGAAAATTTTGATTTTATTATTTCCTTCATAACATGGTTATTAGAATATAAAAAAAGAATTTTATTATTTTCTTTATAATATTATGTTAATTAAAAGCTAACGCGCGGAGTGAGTGAGAAAGTTTTTCGCTTCTTTAGCAAAAAAATTATTTTATGTTTGGAAAAAAAATTAGCTTTCAATATAGGTACCTTAAACAAATTAACATCAACTAAGATTATAAATTTATTAAATAAAAAATATATACATATATAGTAAAGAAACATACACAAATTATAGATTATATAACATCGGCAGGAGTAATTCCTATCGGTTCAAACAATGTATTATTTTTTCTTAAATCTGTTGGTTAGTAAATAAAAAAGGGCCGAAAATTTATGGAGAGGTGACAAATTTTGCGTTTTCTTCAATCTACCTGACTAAAGGTTCGCTTAACACTAAATCCACTACTATAAATATGTATTTTAACAATAATATAAGTATGACCAGCAGGTAAAAAGCACCAGGTAAGACTCAAAAGGCTAACAATACCAATACTACTACCCACTGAACCTATTTTGATTATAAATTAATAGACCTTGAAAGTATGCACTCACAAGGCTGTTGAGGTTGTGGGTATGCCCATACCACACGTATAGGTGCTCCGCTCCTGACTCAATAGATGCAGGCAATTACGCAGTAATACGCAGCTACCTCGAGTACACGCGAGACACAAAGTGAAAGAAAAATGTTTTTCTCGCTCCGATTGTATGATTCAGAGTGAGACAGAAGTATTCAGTTCATTCGTTACACAGCATTCAGTTCGGTTGACACTGTTGGCATTTTACTTTACAGAGTGTTCCGAAATTTTGTGCTGTCAATGTTTTGTCAAAACCAATTATTTCTGAAGACACTTTATATTAAAACCTTCAACACACAATTGATATCGATTTGAAATAGTCAAAAGTGTCATCCCCTGTATTTTGGAGTGCAATGAAAGCGTAGTAAGATCGAGTTGCCAAGTTTCAAAAAATATTTCTCCCTAAAACAAATAGTACGGTTCCCGTGGATTTTACCTAGCATGCGAATACTCTCAAATATAATTATTAAAGTACTCATGCCTCATCGAAACTACATAAAGTTACATAATACGATAAAATATATAGGTACCGTTAAAAATCAAAAAAGTTACATGCCAAATATGTAAGTATTACCTTTTTAGAAAAACATACCTATAAAGATACTTTATACAGTAAAACTACTTTGCTAATATCTTTTGGAAGTCCCACACATGCTTTCCAACATCCGTCATTTCCGTAGAAAAAAAAAACGATGATTAACGAATGCCGAAGGCATTAACAAATTAGTTGCACTGTACGCAGCACATTGAAAAACGCGGTCGCGTCCTATCCGTGTCATATAAAGTCTATACTTTAGCCTATTCACGTTATGAAGGCAGTGAATCATGCGTATCTACATACTATTGACGACCTCTGTGGCTCAGTTGGTTGAGCATGTTGGTGCTCAAGCCGGAGGTCGCGAGTTCAAATCCCGCCGAAGGAACAAATAAGTTTTTCTGTGTTCCTGGGTCATGGATGTGTATTAAATATGTGTATAGTATAAAAGTATTAAATATATTTCCGTTGTCTGGTACCCGTAACACAAGTTCTTCGAGAACTTACCACGGGATCAGATTGACGTGGTGTGAAGCGTCCATATATATTATATTATTATAATTATTATATTATATGTCAAAATGGCTTACTTTAATAGGTAAATTAATGTAATCACAGCTAATGCGTCAATTTTGACATTTGTATGCATGATTCATTGTATGCTTTTTTTAACACTTACAGACTATAAGTTATTTCGTAGATATCTAGAGGGTAAAAACTGTATATCTGTCACCAGGCTATGTCTCATGAGATCATAATCCTATAATCCTTGATAGCTAGACAGTTAAAATTTTTAGATAACCTTTACTAAAAATAGTCGATTTCGTAATAAAAAGGAACTCTTATAGTTTTGCTCTGTCCCTCCGTCTGTCTGTCTGTCCACGCCTCTAGCTTCTGTAATTATGAATATAAATGGATGAAATTTGGTATAGTTTTTTGTATATTATTATATTATCTCGGATTTAGCATCGTAAAATAATAAAAAAATTATATTTTGAGGGTGGCTCTCCATACATGAGAAGTGGGGATGAAAAATATTTTTTCATTGTACCCCGTTGTATTGCATAACGTTGAATAGCGCTTTAAAATAGAGTCCAGATTTCATACATGACATTTTTTCAAAATTTTCGAGTAGTTGTAGAGTAGTTTTCTAAATTATAGGTTAAACTTGTAAGTTTCCATGCTGATATATAATGCTTAAAACTAAGGGAAAATTATTTTGAACCAAACCGGACTGTGACTTTTGAAGTAATTTGAAAAACCTATTACGCGTTGATAGTAACGGAACCCTCCTTAGACACAACAAATGTGAATTTTTTTGACGTTTTTGGCGTGATTCTTCTTCTACCCCTTCAGATACCTTTTCTCCCTAAATTTAGGGAAAAAGTCCCAAGTTGGCCGCAGAGATAGACTGGCAGAAATTTTGTTGTGATAAGATAAGAATCTCTACGTGCGTAGGTTTACGCAGGCGTACGCACTTTCTGGACAGAGTCTTAAGGCGTAAATATCTAGATAGTATATTTCTTTTCAAAATTTTGCACAACGAAGTTAATTCGTCCACTCTGTTAAACAAAATTTATTTTAAAATACCGCGACCATCCTCACGTACCATGGACACTTTTTATATTCCTCCCTATCATACGAACTACGCGAGAAATACCTTCTTCAGGCGATCTTGCTCTTACTACAATAGTTATCTTAAATCAGTTGATATTTTTCTAGCAACTTAAGAACGTACAAAATAAAATTGAAAGACTTAATATTTGGCTCATAAACATGTTTTTGATAATTAGTTGTGTTATGTAGGGTTAAGGTTCATTATATCTTATACCACTGTAACTACCGAATGTTAATATTTTGTATTCTAAATTATGGTACTTTAGGTCTAGTCGAAGTTATAAAGTTTATTAATGATTGTAAACGACTGTTTGTTACCTAAATAAATAAATAAAAATAAAAAAACTTTTTCGACCCCTCTCCTCCCCCCGGTGATACGTGGCGACTGATGAGGTGAGGTTTTATATAAGATCACGTGTATCTTTTTGTGCATAGTAAGCAGGTCATGTTTGAAGAAAAACTTTAACTTAAAAACAATTTAATCGAATAATTTAAGCAATTAAAAACTATACGAGTCAATTGTCTTGTAATGTCTTTAAAGAACATTACAAATCTACAACCGACAAGATTCAAAAATTAATACACGTGATGTCTCCTTAAACCCCCTCCTCCCCTTGTGATACTTGGTGATTTTTTTCAGACCCCCCCTCCCCCTTTAGGCATATTTTCGACTGATGTAAGGGGTCGTCCATTAATGGACGACCCCTTACATCAGTCGAAAATATATAAGCGAACGAACTCACGAAGACTTCCTCGTGCGCGGGCTCGGTGAGCAGGCGGTACCCGCGGTGCGCGTGGCCGGGGATGTTGTGCGCGTGCACGGCGTCCAACAGCGCGTGCAGCGGCGCGGAGGTGGCGTGCTCGGCCGCGTGCGCCAGCAGAGCGCGCGCCGCGTCCTCCGTGCGGCCCGAGGCCAGCACGAGGCGCGGCGTGTCGCAGCGCGCCGGCCCCGCCCCGCCCTTCACGAGCGGCGCCGGCTGCGACTCCAGGATGATGTGAGCGTTGGCGCCGCCGAAGCCGAACGAGTTCACCGCCACCAGCCCGCCGTCCCAGGGCGTGTTGCGGTCCACCACCTGAAGCATTTTGACCGACATTGTACTAATTGTGTACATTTTTAGTCTATTTATTTTCCTATTTAAAATCCCTTTACTTCATACAAATATATACACATGTGTACTTATATAATTTCATCGTCGATAGTCCTATTTTTCTTCCGACGTCTAAAAAATCGGCCAATATTATGGGTAATCTAGCTAAGTTTTCCTTAATTAAATAAAACAAAAAAATATATGCTAGTATACCTTAATCCTCCCGTCGCTGAGCGCGGGGATGTCCGGGTTGGGCGACTCGTAGTGCAGGTTGCCGGGGATCTGGCCGCGCTCCATGGCCACGACCACCTTGGCGATGGAGCACAGCCCCGACGCCGGCTCCGAGTGCCCCATGTTGGACTTGACGGAGCCCAGCAGCAGCGGGGAGGCGCGGTTTGCGCAGAACAGGTCCGCGATGGCGTTGACCTCCTGCGGGTCGCCGACCTTGGTGCCGGTGCCGTGCGCCTCCACGTAGGCCACGTCCTGCGGGCGCAGGCCGGCCTCCGCGAACGTCTCGCGCGCCAGGCTCTTCTGCATCTCGCCGATGGGGAAGGTGATGCCCTGCTCCTTGTGCCCGTCCGTGTTCATGCGGGCGCCGCGCACGGCGGCATACACGCGGCGCGCGGCCGAGCGCTTCTGCACCAGCACGGCCACCACCGCCTCCGAGCGCACGTAGCCGCGCCCGCCCGCGTCGAACGCCGCGCAGCGCCCCTCCGGCGACAGCATGCTGAGCCGGTGGAAGTTGAGCGAGTTGGCGGGCTTGAGACACAGGTTGCAGCCGGCCACGACGGCAGCGTCGCACTGGCCGGCGCGGATGGCCTGCACCGCCTGCGCCAGCGCGAACAGCGAGCTGGAGCAGGCCGTGTCGATGGCGTACGAGGGCCCCTTGAGGTCGAAGGTGTAGGAGATGCGGTTGGGGAACATGGCGCGGCAGCAGCCCGTGAGGGCGTAGCCGGTGATCTTGTCGGGGTCGGCGGTCCACAGCTCCTCGGTCTCGGAGTTGGACACGCCGACGTAGACGCCGGTGCGCGAGCCGCGCAGCTCGGCAGGGCTGAGGCCGGCGTCCACGATGGCCTCGTGCGTCACCTCCAGCAGCAGGCGCAGCTGCGGGTCCATGAGGTGCGCCTGCTTGGCGTGCACACCGAAGAACGTGGCGTCGAAATGCACCAGGTCCTTGAGTTTGCCGTTGCGCTCCGGCAGTCCATGGAGACCTGCACAGTAACACCATCATTAGATTCATTAGACAATATGGTCTTGCAACGGGTTCCCTATTTTTTCGCATAAAATCATATGTCATAATTTTACTTGGCATAATTTCATTTGACCTAATAGTAGTTTCGCATAATATTCATTTGTCATAACTTTCTTAGCATAATTTTTTTTCGCATAATTACGAAAAGCATAATAATGGTTAGGCATACTTATTGTAAGGCATATATTTTTTTACGCATAATATTAATTAAGAATAATATTTTTATGCATAATATTAAAAAGCATAATGATATTTAAGCATACTATTATATTTACGCATACATTTTTGTAGCATTTTTTTCACATACTAATGAATGATAAATTCTACTGGATGTGCGAGTTAAGACGAAATAACACTTATAATTGTAATTTTCGACTGATTACTAAATTAAACTCGGACAAAAAACACGAACAGCTATCTAAGAACATGCCGTGCTAATTGTTTTAAACATGTTAGCGGCTTACGGGTGGCCCAAGGACCACCCCGCCGCAACTTAACCTACTGTTACACATGTTAAACTAGGTATATGAGTGCTTTTAATGTTTCATAAATATGCGTTTAATTACCTTAACCGTGTTTTCATTATGTCGTTCCATTTTATGCATATTTGTGCCTTGTGAAAGAATACCTTGAATTTATTATGACAAAAAAATATGCCTAACGAGTTTATGCCGAAAAACAATTATGCCAAAGTATTATTATGACAAGAAAAATTATGCCTTACGAGTTATGCCACATTAAATTAGGACAAACAATATTAGTCTAATTGATATTTATGCCTAATGATGTAGTATGCCAAGAAACCATTATGCCAAAGTATTATTATGGGTAGTAAAATTATGCCAAGTGAGGTATGCCTAATGAAATTATGACAAATAAAATTATGCGAAAGAAGAGGACGACAACGACCTACCTGGCACCGGCTACTCAAAGTAACAAATGTTTTTTTTTTTTTTTATATATATAAAACTAGTTACATTGAGTTATATAGATTCCGAACTATTGCAAAACAAAATTGATTCTCGAATTTGAAAAAGATTAATCTAGTATCTAGTTAACCACTAGATGGATCTTTTGGGACTGTGTGCCAGTTAAACTAAGTTTTATATATAGAGTTTATGTAAAATCTTCAGAAATTGGGCACGAATGAATGAAAAGAAGATGAAAAGTCTAGCAAACTCATGTTCAATCTACACTAATATTATAAAGAGGAAAACTTTGTTTGTATGTTTGTTTGTTTGTTTGTTTGTTTGTTTGTTTGTTTGTTTGTTTGTTTGTTTGTTTGTTTGTTTGTTTGTAATGAATAGGCTCAAAAAGTACTGGACCGATTTCAAAAATTCTTTCACCATTCGAAAGCTACATTATCCACGAGTAACATAGGCTAAATTTTATTTTGGAAAAAATTAGGGTTCCGTAAGATATTTGGGTTTTTCGGACACAAGGTGTAAAAAATCAACCAGAAAAGTTACTTATTTTGCGTACGCTGCCTAAACTATAAAAGATAGAACCATAAAATGTTCTAATTAATTGTAGATCTTATAAATATCTACAAAAAAGTCCGCGACACACTATACCTATCTATGTCGAGTGAGGCACAACAACCATTTTTTTATTTAGAAATCTTGAATTTTTTTTGGACTACATTTAAACGCGTTTATTTTACTCATGCTATTAATCCTTATCAAAATAAATTATTTCATCACTAAGTACAGTTTATGTAGATAATATTTGGTCTTTGAATGATTAAAATTAGACGTTTGGTTTTGAAGTTATGGCGAAATTAAAATATTACGATTTCTGCTGCACGGCCCGTTGCGAAGTGGGCGACATTCTATAGTATTAGTATATTCAGTATTGTACCCGTGCGAAGCCGGGGCGGGTCGCTAGTCTAATATAATCTAAACGTGAAAAAAAAAGTTGAAATTCAGATAAATTAACTAATTAATTGTATATTGCACTGAAACTAAGTGACATTTATATTGGTAGCTTTAAATAGGGCACTACTGTTTTTTCATTTACGTTCAGATTAAATAGAATGTACCTAAACGTTGTAGCTGCAGCTGGGAGCAGGCCCAGGAGTTATCACGGAACCGAGACCGTTCCGGAAAACAACAAACACAAAGCAGTTTACGGGGAAACAACACTATAATAATTGATAAGAATATTTTGCCCCAGGGCCCAGGTAGTCTGAACTATGAAGTAGGAAATAGGCGTCCATATTGTCCTGGTGATAACGAGTATTATAATGAACGACCTACAGGAAAATTATTATCACACATTTAGTTTTAGTTTCTTGTTTGTATTTACGTATAGTCGAAAGTCTAAATTCTAGTCTGAAGAGAATTCTTAATTCGGCTCCGCGGATTATCCTTTTTTTAAACAGTTTATCCATTACAATTGTTGAACCACGGAACTAATGAAAATTTATAAAAGATTATAGTGACACCCGAATTGTCGAGCAGTGAGCTAGTTATGACCATGAATTATAGCTAAGGACACTCTCGATCATGTCAGCATTCAAAGTAAACTAAATCATAATCGGTTCACCCGTTTTGGAGCTTCGATACGGACAGACACACATACACGGAGACAGCCACATCAATCTTATAACACGCCTCAGTTTTCGTCGGGGTTTAATTATGTAATCCGATGCGACGACAAACATTCGCGTGCGGCGTGAGTCGTGACCTCAGTCAATTATCTGTATCGCCTTACCCCTCAATATCTGCGATTGAATCTAAGCTAAGTACCTATATATAGTACTCAGTACTAAGTACTAAAGTAGGTAGTGTCCAGCGGCTACTGCGACACGCGATTGACATCAAGTCGATAACAATACGAGATGACCGCGAGTCAGGCGCAAGCGGTATGTCGCGCTCAAGGTCACCACGACTCCGACTGCTGAGTGCTGTTGCACCCCGCACCCATAAATGTTATATCCATACTAATATTATAAATGCGAAAGTGTGTCTGTCTGTCTGTCTGTCTGTCTGTCTGTCTGTCTGTTACCTCTTCACGCCCAAACCGCTGAACCGATTTTGATGAAATTTGGTATAGGGATACTTTGAGACCCAAGAAAGGACATAGGATACTTTTTATCCCGGAAAAATGTACGTTCCGCCGCGATAAACGAATTTTGGCGCAACGGAGTTGCGGGCGTCATCTAGTAATTTATATACATAACTAAAACTGTTTATTAATGGTATTCTGCACTACATAACATGGTCGGTCATAAATAGTTTTAAGTTTTTAACACCTTTTTGGTCGTAAATCATGTTTATAGTGCGATATCGCCTGCGACGAGTGGAAATAGATTTACAAACGAAGCCCTTTAACGAAGACAGCGGCGGCGCGGCGCGGGTGCGGGGGGCCGCGGCTGAACTCGATTAGTTGACAATGAAGGTTCCGGCCGGCCCCGCGCCGCGCCGCGTGTATGGTGTGTGGACTGTGGAAGTGTGTGGAGTACCTGGCGTCCAGCGGCGGTCGTCGGCCGTGACCAGGTCGACGCCGGCGAACAGCTGCTCGGCGAACTCGTCGATGTTGTCGGACTGCGGCAGGCGGCCCGACAGCCCCGTCACCACGATGTCGTCGTCCGCGCGCGCGCCGTTTGTCACCACGCCCGGCATGGCTGAGTCTGGAACGGTCGTGCCGATGGTTGAACACTGAACACTGAGCTGAGCGTGCGGTGCTTGCGGGCGGGCGGCGGACAGTGAGGCTGCGGACGCGCGCCGCGGCGTTAAATGAGGCCGATAACGGGGTCGCGACCGCCCCGAGTTTCCACCGCGTCGCTATCGCGCGCAAGGACGCCCAAGGTCGCAGCGCGGACGCACCCCGGCGTCACCACCGCGGCCGTGCCGCCCCGAGTCCGCTACGACCTTCCCTTTCCTCAGCCGTCAGCCGTCACGCACTGACCCCATAGTGTTTACTGTTTACTATCGATTGCTATTCTGGATCATCGTTTCTCAACCGGAGGGTCGCGACCCTTGGAGGGGTCGAGTTTTATTTTTAAAGCGATTCGTTTTTCGAACGTCGAAAAAATCGCTAGAACAAGTGAAGGCTAATATAATGTACTTATACCTGATAAAAATATCCCGCTATGTAGGTACATAATATTATTATAATTTTATAGTGACGGGATCGCAAGACTTTTTACTTAACTTCTTGGCTTTTTCGTGGGTCGCGACATAAAAATGATTGAGAAAAGATATTGTAGATCATCGCTTCTCAACCTTTTTTATGTCGCAACCGATGAAAAAGCCAAAAAGTTAAGTAAAATTAAGTCTTGCGACCCCGTCATTATAAAAGTATAATATTATTATGCACATAGCGCGCTACTTTTATCAACTATACGTTATATTAGCCTTCACTGGTTCGAACGATTTTTCGATGTTCGATACAAAATTCGTTCAATAAACCGAATCTTTGTAACTTAACGTAGTTTGTATTTGTTTATTTCTTCATTTCAATAGACTGCGACACCCTTTAAAAACAAACTCGACCCCCTCCCCTCAAGGGTCACGAGTCGCGACCCCCCAGTTGAGAAACGATGTTCTAGATTATTATCGAGCAACATTGTCGGTGCGTACACACTTCACTCGTATGCACTCTGCACCACGGTCTGCACTTTTTAGGGTTCCGTAATACTAATGGAACCCTTATAGTCTAGCTCTGTCCGTCCGTCTGTCTGTCTGTCTGTCTGTCCGCCCTTCTAGCGTCGGTACGCTAGAAGCGCGGACAGGAAAGATAGAATATAAATGGATGAAATTTGGTATAGTCATAGATTGTGTATAGATCTCGGATTTGGCATCATAAAATAATATTATATTCTAGGGGTGGCTCTCCATACATGTGAAGTGGGGATGAAACATTTTTTTCTTTCTACCCCATCGTTTACGGTGTCGTTGAATAGGTATTTTAAAATAAAGGCAATGTATGAATACATAACTTTTTTATAAAGTCAACCATTTTCGAGTAATCGGCCTCCAAAGTGATTTATAAGTTGGTATTTCTGGCATTTCTTAGAAACTTGCAATTTTCTATGCTAATAGATCATGCTAAAAACTCTTTAGGAAAATTATTTTGAACCAAATCGGACAGTAACTTTTGAAGTAATTTGAAAAAGAAATATATTACGCGTTTATACGGAACGGAACCCTCCTTAGACATGTCCATTGTCCTGACATGCTCTTGGTTAGGTTAGGTTATTTGTTAAATGTACTTCAACGTCCTACAACGTGCAGGTAGATATTAAACATGCACTTTAACGCAATTACCTTAAGTTACATAATATATATTATATTATTTACTCTGTGCTTAGCTATTACCTACACGTTGGCAGCCTCGCAATAAATAAACGACGACTTCATTATTTACAAAAAATCTATATCTCTATAAAAGGTAAAACATGCGTAAGATTAGCAATTGTTAGAAAAAGTACAATAGACAATCGATTTAAATAACAATATAATGATAATGGAAATTAATATCACTATTGATATTATAGCGTGCATCATAATCGTAGCTAACACACAGTTTACACAAACAGAGCAGCGCGTGACCAAGTCACCAAGCACTGTACTTTTGACCAAGTCTCCTGTTTCCTAGAACACCATCGCTCCAGAAGTCCAGACACTCCAGAATACAGAACCCTGCCTGCCTGTGAGTTTTTACACGCGCCGTGAAGAAGATAACTACAATTCGTATGACATCGAAACAACGCCCCTAGTGGCAAACAATGGTAACTAAATCGATGCCATACGATTTCCTTCTATTGCGTTACATATTTGCTTACAATAGGGTATTTTCCAAGTTTTTGAAAAGTATGTCAAATTGTTCCTAATACCAAAATACATTAGCAGTTTGAACCATTCTTTGTGAATTTCTTTCTTTTCCTTGCAAATTAGCCTAAAAGTTTAAATTAATATTATAGGCGCGAAAACGCTATAATGAGTTGTCATGACGTCACATTCTTGTAACCATAAAGTATCTTGTAACATTGTAACTGTCAAGTGTCAAATTATACTGACAATGCCAAATCCCAGAATACTTACTATCACGAAGTATAGATAACAAGGAGTCCGAACGTAATGTTAAAATAATGGTCTCAATTACGGGGACAGATTTTTGCCGGTAGAGCGCGCGACGGTCCGACATGCACTCGTTTGAAATTACGCGGGAAGTTTAAAGTTGCTATTGACAGCTCTGGAAAGATTGAAATCTTATTATTTAAAAGTTTTAGGAAATTCTTAGAAACTGTTCTCGAAAAATAGATACCGTAGAACACGGTAATTGCCTAACGGTAATTTAAAAATAATTGTAATAAATAATAGTATTGGCAACACTCGGTATAATAGTATTGGCAACACTTGGTACTCGTCGGTCTCGCACGCCTAGCGGCAGAAAAGAGAACTAAGATCTGGTCCTATTATTGTGTACATAATTATTATTAAAAAGCCTATACCGTTCGGACTCCTGGTATCTATGCTTCATGCCTACTATTTACGTTTTTAAATAAACGTTTTAAGCCTATTAAAAATGCCTTATAAATGGTGCGTAGTGCCAAAATGCACTAATACGTCTATTAAAACACCGGGGAAAATCTTTGTGACCATACTAAAGAACACTGAAATGCGGAAAAAGTGGTTATTACTCACTGACGCATGACCATAATGATTCTGATGCTGGCTATTCTTTATGGAAATCGGGAGGCCATTAATAAAAGAAGAAGAAGTATAAGAATATGACGTCACATTCCAATCTCGTGCGTTTTTAGTCACGTGGTCAAACGTGAAAAATTCATAATTTTATTTTTGATGTTTTATAAAAATCATACATATTTTTGTGTAAAAAGTTGGTTAAATTGGTTTAAATTAATGTTTAGCGATAAAATATCAACAATCTGAAGTATATTTTCATCATAGGATAATACCCTATTGACTATGTACTTATTGGCTACGACTGGCACAAGGTGAGATGTCCGTGAGCTTAGGCGGTGTTCCGGCAGTCCTTCACAGTTTGTTAGTTGTACCCCCAGTGATTTTAGTAATTAATTAATTTGTAAAACTGTAGTACCTAGATGAAACCATTTTTTCGCATCTCATCATTCTCATCTCAATTATTTTAAGCCCCCTACGGTATAAAAGCTAAAATGAGATTAAATACCTACATAAGGTCTCTTTCGAGCTTGTTTTATTATCATCTATATTGAAACAAGTAAACAAAAAATCCAACCGCAATATGTGCGGGAGAAACCGCGGGGCGGCACACTGCCCAGATGTCACCAGTTACTCACATCGCACACGGGAAGTCCTCGGGAGGAAAACAACAGCTAACAACAGCTAAACAACATACACGGCACCTATGGTTTCCACAAAACATTGGTGCCGTGTATGTTGATCTTGAGCATAGTGAGAGGTTTTAGGCACTAAGGTCTTGCGAGCATAGTAAAAATATATAACAGCCAGTGGTCCACCGTCCACATCAATTTAACCGATTTCTGCTAAAAAATCAATCTTGAAACAACATTATATAAAACTACACTATACAGAAAGTAATCTACATTTTTAGGGTTCCGTAATACTTAAGGAACCCTTATAGTTTCGCTCTGTCCGTCTGTCTGTCTGTCTGTCTGTCTGTCTGTCCGCGCCTCTAGCTCCTGTAATTATGAATATAAATTGATGAAATTTGGTGCAGTTATAGATTGTGTATAGATCACAGTTTCGGGATCATAAAAAAATAATAATTTTATATTTTAGGGGTGGCTCTCCATACATGTGAAGTGGGGATGAAAAATATTTTTTCACTCTACCCCATCGTGTGGGGTATCGTAGAATAGGTATTTTAAAATAAAGGCAAGGTTTCATACGTTACTTTTTTATAAAGTTGACCATTTTCGAGTAATCGGCCTCCAAAGTAGTTTGTAAGTTGGTCCCCCCCCTAGCATTTTTAAACTATAGGAGATAGAAACTTGCAAGTTTCCATGCTGATAGATCATGCTAAAAACTCTTTAGGAAAATTATTTTGAACTAAATCGGACAGTAACTTTTGGAGTAATTAAAAAAAAGGCATATTACGCGTTTATAGTTACGGAACCCTCCTTAGACATGTCCTGACATGCTCTTGGTTAGGTTATTTTTATTATATTATCTTATTAGTATGTATTTTAATTCTAAGATTTTAATTAACGTCATATAAAAAGTAAAATAATTTTGTACTTTTATTATAGCAAGACAGATGTATAATTTACATAATATTAAGTTAATTGCAGTGAAATTTAAATAAAAGGTAATAATCTACACGTGATAGAATTATTCTGTAAACAGTTGGTCACACTAAATTCTAATATCCATTATAAATAATTATCTAAAATCCATAACAGTTCTTGCTTGCAGACTTCTGTCGGCGACGACTGTACATACATGTAGCCTGTAGGTAAGTTCAACTTCTAGCTATCTAGGACCTCTATGCCCCTAAGTACGAGTAGCTGCTCCCGGGCTCCCGGCTCCGCGCCGGGTAGTTGCATGTACATTGTACCCTAAACATTATTAGGGTTGAACCAACACTAGCAGAAGGTGTTGGTTGAACCCTTCCTGGGCTTTCGTTGACGTACTAAATATTTCAGTTTTTCAGAATAGACGTAATTTCATGCATTACCGTGCGTCAGACTATTCTTTATTGGTTTTCAACAAACGTGAAACGACCCATACCGGCTACATACAGCTTGGCAAAAAAGAGTATGACGGACGCGGTGACAGTTGCAACTAAAAACATTTTCGCCTGTATTATATTTTATCCCTAATAGTTTCTATATTACACTAAATGTTTCCCGCGACTTGGTGCGCGCAAAAGAAAATCCCACGGGAACCGTGCATTTTACCGCGATAAAAAGTAGCCTATGTCCTTCCCCGTGGTCTACGCTATATCTATGCCGAATTTCATCAAAATCGATCAGGTAGTTCCTGAGATTAGCGCGTTCACACATCAGCTTTATAATATTAGTATACCTAGATTTGAATGACATATTTTATTTAACAATATTAAAAATATTAAAAATTAATATTATAATAAATTTCATTAATCATTCCAATCCATTTTGGATAAAATACAGTCAAAAATATTTTAGTTAATGCCTCTGGTTAATGCTGTCACCGCGTCATACTTACTAGTAGTTAAGTAGGTACTACTCGTTTGTAGTTTTAATTGTGTAATTAAATAAAAATTCAAAACTATGAATTTTATTATTAAGTGTAATAACTAATAATTAATTTTCCGCATAGGTATTAAAATTGTAAATTTAAGTTTCAATTGTTCTACGATTCTAATTATATGTACATGCTCGTTTAAAATAATATTGTAACAAATTTAAAAATAAGATGCTTATTATTATTATATTTATACTTTAAGGAAAATTTATGGTTATATTTTACGTCGGAAATCGGTCAAATCGGAATTCGACACACAGGAGTCTTGCGTCTCGCAAATGTGCGTATGAATCGCGGAATATAATATTATGTAACGTAAACAAAGTAAGAGAAATGTGACATAAGCGGCGGTGCGGGCGGCGCACGGTGGGTCGAAAATCGGCTTTCATAGACATAGAAATGAAATCTCGAAAGTGACAATTTTTTTGATGGATATTACTTTAGTTTAGTATTACTATGTAGAAAATAAAGTTTGAGATAATTTGGCCCAAAAATGAGGGAGTAATATTTTTTTTACGAAAAACTTGTATGGAGCCAACATGAAAAATTCAATTATTTCAAAAACGGCAAGTTTAACCGTAATATCCTGACAGATGGTTATAGTACCAATTATTCATGATTTTTTGGCATATATCATATAACGGTTTTAGCTGCTCTTTTTATTTAAAAAATCGTCGAAATTTTTGAAAAAAAGTCATCCTGTATTATTGCACGATTCGATAGTGTTACTAATATGGAACAATTTCTGGAAAGTAATGGTATACGGCAAACTTGAGGAAAGTGTTAAATTTCAATAAACTTCTTCATATTTTGAACAAATGTATGAAAAATAATATAAAATGCTAAAGTTTAGTTCTTTCCTCAACTTTCTCATATGTAATTACTTCCCAGCAATTATTATTTACTAGCAAGACTATCGAATGGTGCAATAATACAGGGTGACTTTTTTTTTCAAAATTAATATTTCGATTATTAAAAAAAAATGGCAAATAGAACCGTTTCATGAACTATGTCAAAAAATCACGAATAAATAGTACTATAATAACGTGTAAGGATATTAGGATTTATCTCGCCGTTTTGAAGATAATTGGATTTTTCTCATTGGCTCCATAGAAATTTTCTATACATAACCTAACCTAACCAAGAGCATGTCAGGACATGTCTAAGGAGGGTTCCGTAACTATAAACGCGTAATATGCTATATTTAATTACTCCAAAAGTTACTGTCCGATTTGGTTCACAATAATTTTCCTAAAGAGTTTTTAGCATGATCTATCAGCATGGAAATTTGCAAGTTTCTATGTCCTATAGTTTAGAAATGCTAGGGGGGGGGACCAACTTACAAACTACTTTGGAGGCCGATTACTCGAAAATGGTCAATTTTATAAAAAAGTAACGTATGAAACCTTGCCTTTATTTTAAAAGACCTATTCTATGATATCCCACACGATGGGGTAGAGTGAAAAAATATTTTTCATCCCCACTTCACATGTATGGAGAGCCACCCCTAAAATATAAAATTATTACATTTTTATGATCCCGAAACCGTGATCTATACACAATCTATAACTGTACCAAATTTCATCAATTTATATTCATCATTACAGGAGCTAGAGGCGCGGACAGACAGACAGACAGACAGACAGACAGACAGACAGACGGACAGAGCGAAACTATAAGGGTTCCTTAAGTATTACGGAACCCTAAAAAGTTATAAATCCAGTATTTTTGGGAAGAAAGTACTCCGACACTTTCGTCACTTCACAGTGTACGACGAATATAACTGCATTATCAGATTATAGCCAAGTCAACATCCTTGGTTAGGATTCGAAATTCGAAATTCGAATCCGTTAATTTTGAAAAAAAGTCACTCTGTTTTATTTCAGCATTCGATAGTCTTGCTAGTAAATAACAATTGCTGGGAAGTAACTATATCTGAGAAAGATAAGGAAAGTGCTTAATTTTAGCATTTTATATAATTGTTCATACATTTGTTCAAAATATGAAGGAGTTTATTAAAATTCAACACTTTCCTCAAGTTTGCCGTATACCATTACTTTCCAGAAATTGTTCCTTAATAGTAACCCTATCGAATCGTGCAATAATACAGAGTGACTTTTTTTCAAAAATTTCGACGATTTTTTAAAAAAAAGAGCAGCTAAAACCGTTATATGATGTATGCCAAAAAATCATGAATAATTGGTACTACATATAACCACCAGTCAGGATATTACGGTTAAACTTGCCGTTTTTGAAATAATTGAATTTTTGATGTTGGCTCCATACAAGTTTTTCGTAAAAAAATTATTACTCCCTCATTTTTGGGCCAAATTATCTCAAACTTAATTTTCTACATAGTAATACTAAACTGAAGCAATATCCATCAAAAAATCTATCACTTTCGAGATTTCATTTCTATGTCTATGAAAGCCGATTTTCGACCCACTGTGCGGCGGCACGCGGGGTCGGCGTGGAGATAGTCACGACCGCGATACGCAGGTCAGGTTCGAGGCCGCCGCGCGCCGGAGCCCGGACCACGAGAGTGCCAGGTGCGCGCGCGCCCAACGGACATGTCGCGCGGTGTCGCTGACCGCTGTCGCCGCGAGCCGGCCAAGTGGGAGCTGCTGTCACGCTCCCTGACACGCCGCGGCCGGGACAGTCAGGGAGTCACGGCCCGCGGGCAGCTCAGGAATCAGGATGTTTGTCACCTGGTGCGACCCTAGCACACTTTCTAGGAAGCGACGAATTGTGCTAACCATTCGTCGTGCTTTTGCTTACTGCTTGGATTACTAAGGTTAAAACTTTGTCGAAACTGTCGCCGCACGTATAGGTATATATTATACTATTTTAAGCTTCATGAATTAATTATTTACTGTGTCCACTATTGTGGTTATATGTGTGTTTATTATTTTTTTATTAGATATATACTTATTTGTTTTAATCATTTTTAAACTGTTTTAACGTTTTTATATTTCACTATTGTGTTTTTTTTGTATTCCACTATTGTGTTTTATGTGGTATGTGAACCCTTACTGATGTGCGTGACGTCACCTGTCGGCCCAGCGGAAGATCAGCGCTGATTGCTTGCAATCGGCACATGCTGAGCTGCGTCGGCTTGTGCTCGAAAACACTTTTTTATTATTGATGTCTTTATTGTTTGTAAAAATATGTATGTTTTCTTGGACAAATAAACATTATTCTATTCTATTCTATATGAAATTAATAAACCGTTAATTAATTAGGTACTTGTATTGTATCACTTGATCGTTTACTTTCATGCTTATACGATTACCTACTAGCTGTCAGTGGCGAAGCGTGTATAGAAGCCGATTCCCATCGGCTTCCCTTTTGAACTATGACAAATTATTTCGAAAACTAATTCACTACGGCAATAACTTATTGTACAAGCTATAGCGTGATGTAGGGCCGCGCGAGCGCCATCTATGCAACGGACATCACAATATCACATAACCCGATGAATAACGGCTTATCGCATTGTATAAAAGACCTTATTTCGTTCGAAATAAAGTTGAAATTTAAATATGCCGTCCTATTGGACGGCCAGTTCGAATTTTGAAAATCGTCTGAGGGCTTCAGTAATGAAATATATGTTTCATTCTATAATAGTCATTATTTCGTTTGTTTTAAGGTTAAATTCAAACTGTAGGCCTAATGGCTCTTATTACGTTTTGGAAATGAATCACAAAGTATTTGTACAATTTTATTGGTCGAAATAATCATTAAATAAGCCGCTCGGAGACCGGTTATGGTCTCTCATTGGTTGAAAATCCCAAACATTAGAAAATTTCTTTTGCCATTTTTATACAAACGACAGTCGACTACATTCCATATTATGCGTTGTAATTTCGTTATAAATTATTCGCTAGTTTCTTGTATTATTGTAATTTGTAGTGTGTACTGTAGTGTAAAATATTATATTTATATTGTGAAGTGTACTTATTTGGATTGTAAATTGCATTATTGTGGTGAGTAGATTCTAGTAGGCATAGTATTTACATTATTGAAACGATCGTGAATTTCTTAAAATGGCGTTAATACATATTGAATCAAACGAAACTCTAACTCTGTACCGAAATAGATAGAATCCCACGAAGCAGCCTCTAGGTATGTATTTACTATGTACTTGTTTAATATGCATAAAGACCATAGTGGCTTCCCTCTGCGGAAAAACCACCCTTCGCCACTGCTAGCTGTAGCTACTGGATGACCAGTTGACCACTAACGAGACATGGACAGGATGGTGTTTTCTATGATAGCTAAATTCAACTTAGTTATAAAAACAGTTTAGTTTAATTTGTTTGCAAAATGCAAATTAGATTCTTAAACTCGTTTAAACGCGTAAAGCGAGTTTTATGTTTACTGATCGCATTCAATTTCATTGATGAAATCAGCCCTTAATGTATTGGATAAAATATATAAAAATGTGAGTATGTACGATATTTATCTAAAAATAAAACATTTTGTACAATATTTCTCAAAATTTGTTAACAGATGTCGCTCCTACTCCTAGGTTCTTTATTCGTGACACGAAGTATAGAATACTAGCGTGTTCCACACGGCACTAATTTCGCCCAAAACGCTACGATAATTTTTACCACAAAATGGTGTTTCTTTAGCGAATTATCGTTATTATTGAAATTTTCGAAAATGTCGTTTTTGGCAAATTTTGTGACTAGTGGAACAACTGACAGCTGATCACAACTGATGTTGAAAACGTCAAAAAGTGCTAATTTTAACCCAAGTCCAAGCTCCCTGCTGGGTAAAAATATGCAAAATGCCGTGATAATTCTTAGCGTTTTTAACAGTTTTTGTCAGATGACAGTTGCGTGTGGAACAGGGGTGAAAACAGTTACGAATGATCATAGTGGTGCTAAAGAAACAGAATGTGAATGAAAATTACGTTTTGACCGTGCAAATGGAACGCTGCATACTTCGTGATTCGTGAGCTATCAACTATCAACCCTTTAGATGTGTAAAAGTAACGAAAAAAAGCGTACCCGTATTTATTCGAAACGAATCAAATCGTAGTGCGTACGCGTATAGTATGATGTCGCGGTGTCGCAATATTCGTAATTTGTAGAAAACATACTTATGCACTTATTAATATTATATATCTATGCTTATGCATTACATACCAAGCTGCGTAAGGTGCATTTTTCACTTTTCCATTTTTACACGTACTACGAGAAATACGAGTAACGAAATGTATTCGTGTGTAACGTTTCGTTACTCGGTACTAGATGGCGCACCCGTTACTCAGTAGTCTGTACCAGATTCATTCAAATCAATTTTTTTAAACATAATATACCTATTTATTCAATCAAAGTAACCATTGCTATCTATGCACGTTTACCATCTCATAGGTAGTCCATTGATTCTTTTACTAAAAAACCATTCGGACAGGAATTTCGAAAAGAATTGTAATCTGTTGGAGCAAGGTCCGGGGTCCGTCCACCGTACGGTGGATGTCTTAGACATTCTAATTGAAGCTCCTCTAATTTGGTAGCCGTAATATTTTGTTTAAAGCATAAAACTACTTCTGGAATCCTATAATACGAAATAAAAACACGAGGTATATAAGAAAGAGTAGATAGTAAGTACCGACGTAGCTCCATGGTACCAACTACCAACAAACCATAAAAAATGGCGGTGAAAAAATTTTGGTAAAATGAATGCTAAAATAACACACTGAGTGGTCCGCGAGCCGCAAGTTACTTATTTTTAACCTAAGTACTACCTAACAACCCTGGCTCCTAGACCTTAGAGCCTAGTATTACTTACATACATACATATAATCACGCCTGTTTCCCGTAGGGGTAGGCAGAGACCACTTCTTTCCACTTGCTACGATCCTTACATACTTGTTTTGCTTCATCCACTTTCATTATTCCCTTCATACATGCTCTTTGGTTTAGGGTACTCTTGACCTGGCCCTTTTTCAAGACGTCCCCGATTTGGTCTTGGAACGTCCGCCTAGGTCTACCCCTTCCAACACTTCCATTCACACTCGCATTATACACTTTTTTCGTCAATCGTTCTTCATTCATTCTCTCAACATGGCCAAACCATCTCAGCATACCTTTCTCAATTTTTGTCACAACATCTTCTTTCAGACCACAACGTTTCCTTATCTCACTATTTCTTATCCTGTCACCCAGTTTAATTCCTATCATGCTTCTTAATGCTCTCATCTCAACTGCATTTATTCTGCTTTCATGTTTCTTCTGCCATACCCAACTTTCACTTCCGTACATGAGTGTCGGAACCAACACCCCCTCATGCACAGCCAAACGAGCCTTGTTAGACACCTTCCGACTGTTCATAAAGGAGTGCAAAGCTCCATTCACCATGTTTCCTGCATTCACTCTTCTTTCATTATCACTCTCACACTTTCCATCTCTTGTAAACTTTGAACCCAGATACACAAAATCATTCACCTGTTCAATTTGTTCATCACCAATCACGATATTGCAGCCTGTCACTGCCTCATCTCTTTCAAACACCATCACTTTCGTCTTCTTTACATTCATCTTCATTCCCTTTTTAGTTAGAGCTCCACTTATCGCAATTACCATCTCCTGCAACTCCTCGGCCGAAGACGCAAGTAATACTTGGTCATCAGCATAGAGCAGTGTTTTTCAACCTGTGGGTCGCGACCCCCTGGGGGGTCGCGAAGCTTCTGTAGGGGGGTCGCCGGAGGTAGAGTCAAATCCCCCCCGAAATCGGCCGGCTGGTCCATGTGGATGACCCATATAAAGAGGCGTATTTAGAATTTTGCGCCCCAGGCCAATCAAGTTATTTAAGAAAAAAAAATTAATACTAACTTGTTCTTTAAGTATGTGTTTATGTTAAATGCGTTCAAACTAAGAAATTGAGCGAATGTTATTTACGCTTTAACCTATTAAAATATTTTTTTTATATTTAAGCCCTGAAAGAATGTTGTAATTTAGAAAAAACAATAAAATCAATAGCCTAAAACAGGGATCGCGAACCTATGGCACACGTGCCATCGAATCCTCGAACGTATAGCATGCGATTTTGGGCACGTCACTAATAACAAAATTTTGTAATTATGTACTACGTAAAAAGTGTGAAATAGGTATTATATAACAAACCTAACATATTAGGTTACTTGTCATCTATTTTGCAACATCAGAAATTACACTAATTTTACTTTAATTTAAATTACCTAATGATCTTATTTTCACATTATTTTAGGGTTTAAAATATGAACAGATTTAACATATTAAATAGGAAAAAAAATTTCGCTCGCTCGCTTCGCTCGCTCGCGTTTAAGGCGAAAACATACGTAGATGACGTCACAGATTCGGGCGTGGCCTAACACTTCCCGCCGCGCCACCCGCATACACCCCGCTGCGCTCGCGATCTCCGCGCGCGGCCGCGCCGCGACTCAAATTATAAACTGAGGAACGGCCCCTTTATACGACTTTAGGATTGATTTAAATGCAACTTGAAAATATTAATTTATTTCTGGTCTATGAGCAAAGAAAAAACGTAGAATGTATTAGCCGCTTCTTCTTCTTCTGTAGAAGCCGGTCGAGGTTATTCCCGAAATCTAGAAATTATTTGGTAGGCAATGCGGCTTCCAACCCATCACTTTTGATTTCATTTTCCACCTCTACGCCCACCAAAATGCAATACTTAGTGCTATTGACAGAATCACTAAAATATCCGATAGGTGTTTTTTCGCTTTCCTAAAAAAGAAGTTTCATATCGACGCTTGAAAGGTAAAAAATGCCTAAGCGACAAAAATACCGAAAATGAATTTAAATATCAATGAGTTTGTGTTTTTTTTTCTGCGTCGATTGGTCTAATCGTCGTCTTCCTACGACGATTTTTTTGTCGCTTAGATATAGTGAAATTAATACAAAATCATGAATGTTATGTTCACTAAGCGACAAAAAAAAGCGATTGATAAAAAAATTCACTTGGATATTTTGAAGAGTTTTAAAAATCTACTTAGTCTATTTTTCATGTTTTTACTTTTTTTTTGTTTGCACAAAAATATTTTTACTTGTTTAAAAATTCTTTTCGTGAACACTTTGTACATTTTCTCCATACAAATTATTTGTGAATCGTCCTTACAATGCATTTAATTTGATACCATTATTTTACGAAAGTGCAACTTGTAGAATTTTACCCATAGTGAAATAAAACAATATTCGCGTAAAGATAGTTTTACATATTTGACACAATAACTATTCGTGCTATCTAGATATTTTTACTTGAAAACTTTTGTTTTTAATTATGTCGGTTAGATATTTTTTTTGGTTCCCTATTTTTTGGCATAAAATCATATGTCATAATTTTACTTGGCATAATTTCATTTGACATAATAGTAGTTTCGCATAGTATTCATTTGGCATAACTTTCGTGGCACTTAGCATAATTTTTTTTCGCATAATTACAAATAGCATAATAATTGTTAGACATACTTAATAAAAGGCATAATTTTTTATACGCATGATATTAATTAAGAATAATATTTTATGCATAATATTAAAAGGCATAAATATATTTACGCATACTTCTTTTTTTTTCACGTACTAATGAATGGTAAATACTACTGGGTGTGTGAGTTAAGACGAAATAACAATTATAATTGTAATTTTCAACTGATTACGAAATTAAACTCGGACAAACGACACGAACTGCTATCTAAGAACATGCCGAGCCATAACCACGTGCCCAATACAATTAAAGATAAGGTATTGTTTTTGCATTAAATAACCTTTTGTATTGTAAATGTTTAAGAATGACGAAAAAGAATGTAATTTTTTCCTGTTCCCAAAATATTATCTTACGTCGCTAAGGTACAATACGAAATCAAAAATGTCGCTTGAGTATCAATAAATTCCAATACATATGAATTTATAGACAAGAATAAACAGCTAAATGATCTGAGTGTTTATAAAACTGACAAAATGTAACTAAAAGTATTAAATTTAGTGTGTGGAAACATAAATGAACGCAAACATTGCTAAATATATTTCTATATTTATGCGCCTAATGTTTCGCTAGTTAGTCCTGTCGGTAGTAGTAAATATCAATATACTAGGTTATGGGAGTAAACTTTGCGCACATACTTGGACATAATAAAATAGCTCCTATAGCTGGTCTATTTTCAATTAAACAGGCAACAGTCACTGAAATCGGCATGGTTTCATTATTATTCCTTTTTTAAGGTTCCGTAGTTCATGTCTCGGAATCCTTATAGTTTCGTCATGTCCTTCCGTTCGACCGACCGTCCGCCCGTCCGTCTGTCCATCCAAACGGTGGTGCTTGAAATATGAAACTTTGAATGGATAAGTTTATTTATCACGTCGACATAGTGCTAAAATAAATGAAGATAATTTTTGCTTACACCTACACGAAAAGGGGAGATATAATTAGGTACATAGACATTTTAAGAACATTGAGAGGTTTCTGAGATTATATTTTGATATACGTACATTCCGTTTGCGTGATATTCCACTTTTAAGCGCATTTCTTGTTAAAATACGGCGTCCCCCCTCTAAAAGCCAAAAGGCTGGCTCTAAAAATGTGGAAAATTCATGATGGTAATCCATGTAATAAACTTTGAACGAAAACTATAACGGTCCAAAAATCTTCATAAGTTCAGAAGTTATAGAGACTTAAATTGAATCAGTTTAGATGAAGATATCTGATACAGAGCCTACAGATTGTCCTTGTCCATAAAACATCCTAATCTTATAGAGAAGATTAGGATAATTTAGATGATATTTCTGCTACTGTCAATGCTTTCAGCGCAGTCTATCAAAACAATCACACTACGCTGAAGGCACTGACAGCAGCAGAAAGAAGAAGGGGCATTTTTGTATGGATCCCGTCCCCACTACTGTAGCACTACAAGACATATATCAAATGAAAGGAAAAAAGCGTGTAATTTTTTTGTATGACGAAAAATCTCTAAACCATTGGAGAAAAAAGTTTTAACCCAAAGGTGAAAAAAAGTTAAAAAATCATTCTGTATTATTACACCATTTCATAGTGTTGCTAATGGCTTGCCATAAGGAACAATTTTTGGGAAGTAATGGTATACAGCAAGCTTCAGAAAAGTGTTATATTTTGATAAATTGCCTCTGTTTATAATATTTGGATAAATTTTGATAAATGTATGGAATGATAATAAAATGATAAAAATAAGCTCTTTCCTCAATTTTGTCGCACATAATTACATTATGGAAATTGTTTCTTACTTGCGATACTATTGAAAGGATGTATTTTTTTCATAATTTATGGGTTCGAATCCTGTCTAGGAAAATTGAGTTATTAAAAATTTTCATGTTTCAAGAGTTTAAGTTTTCATCAAGTCGGACTCGATATTCCGTAGGGCTAAATTGCTATTGCTAATTTTTTTTGACTTCTTTTACAACGCCCAGAAGAATAATTCACCATGTACTATATCTTTTTTACTTTTTTTCTGTACCTAATCGTTTTAAAATTATTTTTGCTATTTAATTATATGTATTTTAATGTAATTGTTTTATCTGAATTATTTGATCTTACATAAACCACTTTTCCACGCCAGGATTCGAATCCGCAAATTAGGAAAAAAATACATTTTATATTATTGCGCCATTCGATAGCGTTGCAAGTAAGAAACAATTTCCAGAAGTAATTATGTGCGAAAAACTTGAGGAAAGAGCTTATTTTTAGTATTTTATTATCATTCCATACATTTCATCAAAATATGAGGCAGTTTATCAAAATATAACACTTTTCTAAACTTTAGTGTATACCATTACTTTCCAAAAATTGTTCCATAGTAGCAACACTATGAAACGGTGCAATAATACAGAATGATTTTTTTTAACTTTTTTAACCTTTAACCCTCATTAACTTTTTTCTCCCATGGTTTAGAGGATTTTCGTCATACAATAAAATGACACTTTTTTTAAGCCCTTTCATTTGATATATTATGTCTTATAGTGCTACAAGGATGGGGACTTTTTGCCCCTTCTTCTTTCATCTACATAAGTTATGGCTTGTGTTCAAACGCTAAACATGCTAGGACGAGACAACAGCATCAGTCTGGTATGGATTCTAGGCAATGGCAACATCTCCGGAAACAAAACCGCGGATGAGCTGGGTAGGCTTTGGGCCAATTGTGTCACGGTGTCATGCCCAGAATCGGTATTTGGAATATCTCCCAGCACTACTAAGAGAGAACTCAAGGAATGGGGCCGCAGCTTAAGTATAAAGCAATGGGCTTCAATCCTAGGCCTTGAGTTTTTATATTTCTATACTTTTTATTATTTCAAGATCAAAATTAGCTCGTTTATAGTAACTGCAATTAATTTTTATTAACAAGAAGAAGGAAAATATTGTCAGTTAGGAGCAAAAATTTACAATGTCATTGAATAATAAATTTACTAAGATAACTTTAGCCGTAGAAAATTCTTAATGAAAGCAACATTTATGTAACTTATATTATCTTGTTTTATTTTATAAACTCTTAGGCCATTTAGATGAATACTCCTATAATTTTTTTTAAGTGTTTGGAATTAGTTATTTCTACCTGTTACTACAGAAAATGTATCTATAGCTTATCTATTTTTACATGTTGCTGAAAACCTTTAAAATAAAATTTAGGCAATTTTACTTGCTATTACATAACTTTCGTTGATAGCTTAGATAATTTTACCTATTTTTCGAACTAGGACTTTTTTACCTAAGCGACATAAACTGCCTGTAATTCGAAAGCTATATGACTCGTTTTAATATCAAAAATTGCTATAAAAATAAGATACACGTTGTGTTTTATTGATATATAGATGTATGTTAAAACCATGAAGCATAGATACCAGGAGTCCGAACGGTATAGGCTTTTTAATAATAATTATGTACACAATAATAGGACCAGATCTTAGTTCTCTTTTCTGCCGCTAGGCGTGCGAGACCGACGAGTACCGAGTGTTGCCAATACTATTATACCGAGTGTTGCCAATACCATTATTTATTACAATTATTTTTAAATTACGGTTAGGCAATTACCGTGTTCTACGGTATCTATTTTTCGAGAACAGTTTCTAAGAATTTCCTAAAACTTTTATATAATAAGATTTCAATCTTTCCAGAGCTGTCAATAGCAACTTTAAACTTCCCGCGTAATTTCAAACGAGTGCATGTCGGACCGTCGCGCGCTCTACCGGCAAAAATCTGTCCCCGTAATTGAGACCATTATTTTAACATTACGTTCGGACTCCTTGTTATCTATACTTCGTGGTTAAAACCATCTAAATCCGACTATTTTGTGATTTTTAATGATTTTTTTTGGGATATAATTAATCGAGCGAACAAAAAATAAGTTGGCGGCTGCACGTGAGCATACTGTATTACTGAATTTGGCAGCGAATTAATATGTTGGCGACTAAATTACTAAACTGGCGAAAACACTCGATTGACAAAAAATTCAAAAGTCGGCAGATAAAAAGAGGCGAAATTTAATCCAAATTAGCACTGACATTTATAAGTTGGTGACTTAATTTCCGAGTTGGTGACCATTATACCATATAAGCAGCTATAAAACCAGATTTGGTTGATAAATTAATGGCTGCTAAAAATTCAATTTGCAGGCTAGGGAAAAGCCTATTTTTTGATACTGTTGGAGTATGTTGGAACGAAGTTCCTTATCGCGCGTTGTGAAAGGGGGCTAGACGGAAAAGATTCTTACGTTAGTTGTCACGACACTTTTTTAATTACAAAAGATAATTTTATTTTTTATAAAAATTAAATATTTACGCGTATACATTTATTATATTGATGTATGTATGTATGTATGTGTGTATGTATGTATGTATGTATGTATGTATGTATGTATGTAATGTATGTATGGATAATATCGGTTCGGATATTGTATTATTATTTATTTTATATATACATGTACAATTGTCTGTCTGTATGTCTTTTTTTTTTTTTGCTATAGTAAGCTATTGTAAGCTGTGCGGCGTCGCATGTTTCTCTGTCTGTCTCTCTCTCTCTCTCTCTTATAGAAAGCAAGCCAGATATTTTCATCCGGAACTTCGTTCCATCCGGGTGTCCCTTGACACCTCTCAAGTTTTTTTTTCTTTGGCATGGGTGTCATTTTCTAGGTTTCTGGGGGTGCAGAATAATATGCAAATAAAATCTGTTTTGAAATTCCACAATGGCGTAAATTTTTGTTATTCATATTAATAAAGTTGTCCTTTTTCAGGTTTCTGGGGGTTCTGATTACAAAATTGTCTTCCAATTTCATTTTTCCAAAATGGAGAATATTCAATCTTCGTAAAATGAATATGAATACTAATTTAAAAGATCTTGGGGATGCTAATTAGGATTGATGATTATTATTACAGTATGTTATGTAGTTCAAGGTACCAGCTATGTATAGATTTTTTCAAAATTCAGGATTCATGAATTTTTCTGCCATTCATGAAGAAAATATGCGATTTAGAAATTAATAAAGGGGAGGAAATTTTCATTATTTTTGCAGTAGGATGCACCGTTTCTGAGATAGAAGTGACTATAGAAAAAAATATGGCAATGCTGAACTGAGATACGAGGGGTGTATCAATCTATAGAAATGTTGGAAAATTCAAGATTTTCGATTTTTTTTTCTCCCATCATGAAGAAAATATAATGTTGCGGGATTCCTAAAGGGGATGAAATTTTCATTGTTTTTTCAATAGGATGCACCGTGTCCGAGATAGAATCAATTTTGTAAAAAAAGAAGTAAATGTTGTACATCGAGATACGACGGATGTTTATAGCTATAGGAATGTTGGAAAATTCTGGATTTTCGAAATTTTTTTTCTCCCATCATGAAGAAAATATGATGTTGCGGGTTTCCTAAAGGGGATGAAATTTTCATTATTTTTTCAATAGGATGCACCGTTTCCGAGATATAATCAATTTTATAAAAAAAAGAAGTAAATGATGTACATTGAGATACGACGGATGTTTATAGCTATAAGAATGTTGGAAAATTCAGGATTTTCGAAATTTTTTTTCTCTCATCATGAAGAAAATATGATGATGCGGGTTTCCTAAAGGGGATGAAATTTTCATTATTTTTTCAATAGGATGCACCGTTTCCGAGATAGAATCAATTTTGTAAAAAAAAGAAGTAAATGTTGTACATCGAGATACGACGGATGTTTATAGCTATAGGACTGTTGGAAAATTCTGGATTTTCGGATTTTTTTTTTCTCCCATCATGAAGAAAATATAATGTTGCGGGTTTCCTAAAGGGGATGAAATTTTCATTATTTTTTCAATAGGATGCACCGTTTCCGAGATAGAATCAATTTTGTAAAAAAAAGAAGTAAATGTTGTACATCGAGATACGACGGATGTTTCTAGCTATAGGACTGTTGGAAAATTCTGGATTTTCGGAATTTTTTTTCTTGCATCATGAAGAAAATATGATGTTGCGGGTTTCCTAAAGGGGATGAAATTTTCATTATTTTTTCAATAGGATGCACCGTTTCCGAGATAGAATCAATTTTATAAAAAAAGAAGTAAATGCTCTACATTGAGATACTAGGAATGTATAAAGCTATAGAAATGTTGGAAAATTCAGGATTTTCAAATTTCTTTTTGTCCCATCATGACGAAAATATGAGATTGCGGGGTTACTAAGGAAATTTAAAATGGATGACTTTTTTGTAATCAACCCCAGAAACCAATAAAAGGACACCCATATTATTTTTATAAAATTAAGTATGTCCGCCATATTGGAGTTTCAAAACGAATGTCATTTTCGTATCCAGCACTCCCAAAAACCTGGTAAACGACACCCATATCAATTTTACAAAAAATAAATATCCGCCATTTTTAAATTTCAAAATTAATCTACACTATACCCCCCTAAAACCGAGAAAAATTAAAAATTGGGAATTTTGTACGCTCCTTTATGTTTTTTTTTGTGTGCGCTCGTTTTGCTGCTTGTATGGTTTTTGAGTTACCTACATCAGGGAAAATATGTGTGCCTATTCTTAAATTAAATGTGTACTCACAAATTGTCGCCAAGATGGTTATTTGTTCGCTAAAATATAATCTGTCTGCCAGTTTGGAAAATTCAGTGGTATTATTTAGTCACCAGATTTGTAATTTTTTTGTTCCTTACATTCTGTCGCCAACTTGGTAATTTAGTATTCAATATTGGGTATTTTCACATCCAAAATTTAATTGTTTTGTCGCAAGTTTAAATACATGCCATTTTTTTTTCTAAAAATTTTAACTTAAATCACTCTTCTATAAAGTTTACTAAATTTATGCGTCATATGTGTCTTTCTTTAATTATTATTTCTTTAATTATTATTTTTTATCAATTATTATTATTTAAACTGGAAATATCATAATATGTATTATATTATAAAATATGAATTTGCTTTCCTACGCTATTGAATTGGATTTTGTCTGTAATGGTAGTTGTATGTGTGTTAAATAAATAAATAAATGTCGCTTAGGCATTTTTACCTCATATACTATATACCTCAAAGCGTTGATATACTAAATAGACAATTAAAACAGAAATAATATAATATATCTATGGACGCTTCACACCACGTCAATCTGATCCCGTGGTAAGGGACCGTCCATTAATCACGTGATGTTTTTAACAACTTTTTAGACCCCTCCCCTCCCCCTGGTGATACGTGGTGAGGTTTTATACTACCCCCCCCTCCCCCACCTAAAATCACGTGTATTTTTTGTACATAGTAAGCAGGTCATGTTTGAAGAAAAACTTTAACTTTAATCGAATAATTTAAGCAATTAAAAACTATACGAGTCATTTGTCTTGTAAGTATTTAAACAACACTACGAATCTACAACCAATAATAATTTCGGTATGCATAGACTAGATTCGAAAATTAATACACGTGATGTCTTCTTATACCCCCTCCCCCCTTGGTGACACTTGGTGATTTTTTTCGGACCCCCCCTCCCCCTTTAGGCATCACGTGATTAATGGACGACCCGTAAGTTCTCGAAGAACTTGTGTTACGGGTACCAGATAACGGATGTATATTTAATACTTTTATACTATAGGTACACATAATTAAAATTTCTATTATATTATACACATATTTAATACACATCCATGACCCAGGAACACAGAAAACTTTTTGTTTCGTCGGCGGGATTTGAACCCGCGACCCCCGGCTTGAGCAACGACACGCTCAACCAACTGAGCCACAGAGGTCGTCATAGAAATAGAACTATAACACTTTCTGTGAAATTTACAAGTACATATATAATAAAATATTATACTATAATATATACTATATAATATTATATTAATATATTATTATAATTTCAAGTAAGAAGTTGAAGGAATAAAAAAGTACATTCAACTATCGAACATTTTCATTCTATCACAGGCAGAGCGCTCGCTAAGGTTTTCATAATTTATTTTTTTACGGCATGTCGTTCCCTATTATTTCAAGAGTAAAATAAACGATTGCGAAATAGCGGCACCGCGGAGAGTGACACAACCTCCTCGTACGAAAGTCAGCGGCTCACTGTCCCGCGCACCCGCGCACGCACCGCTTACGAATATTTTCACAAAATAATAGTTATTTACGTATTTTTTGAAAACAAAACGGTATTTCGAAAAACCCAACGATGAAATGTTAGATAAATATATTCTTCACATTTTCGTAAAAGAACCATCTTTATAGCCGTAGTAGGTAGTAAGTAGATAGAAAAAGAAATCTGAAAACAGGGCTACTTAATTTTAATTTATTTAATATTAATCTTCGTCGTATTAAAAAAATTAACGATGATATTAAAGATGAAGGATTGAAGTGTGAAATGTATATTTTTTTGAATTTTTTAATTCCCATTTTTCGGAGTAGTTAGGACTCAAACTGAGCGATTTAGGGGCTATTTGCGCCTTAACATAAAGAACATATTATATTATTTTGTAATGATGTTCTGTTTTAGCCGTTTCATTTTATGATATTTTTCCGAAGTTGACCGTTAATCAGTGTTTGAATTAACGATTGAATAGATTTTAACCTATAGAATGGAAAAAAAAATTTGGTCGCTCCCTTCGCTCCTCGTGTTTGGCTTACAGAACATATTACTATAAAATTTAGTACCGACGTTCAGCTTAAGGCTTTTGATATTTGTATTTTTTTAATTACACAGTTTTTCAGGGTAAACCTTGAAAATCTGTGCTTTAAAGCTGAAACAGGTAAAAACGAAAGAAATTGGGCGCCTATTATTCTAATGTATATTATAAAATGATCCTATTTCCACAGTCTTTTAGAGTTTAAAGTTTGATCAGATTTAACCTATTAAATAAAAAATAAAAAATTTGCTCCCTCGCTTCGCTCGCTCGCGGTTAACATAAAGGCTATTATATTATTTATTACTGATGTTCTGTTTTAGCCAGTTGATTTTAGGGTATTTTTCCGAATTTCACCGTTATTCAGTATTATAATTTTACTTTAGTTTAACGTTTCAACAGATTTGAACGTTTGAACCTGTAAATTAGAGAAAAAATTTACTCGCTCGCTTCGCTCGCTCGTTTTTGGCTTAAAAAACGTATTATAAATTTAGTCTGACGTTAAGTTTTAGACTATAGTTTTATTTTCTTGACACCCCCCCGAAACTAAAACCTGGCTACGCCCATGGTCGGGGGGTCGCGAAAAATTTTTTCATACAAGGGGGGTCGCATCATGAAAAAGGTTGAAAAACACTGGCATAGAGAAAACATTTGACGAGTAACTCATTCATTCTTATATTATTACTTATTACTACTTATTACAATATATTTAGTATATACTACTAGATCGGCAATACGAAAGAGATATAAATATACACTTATGTGTTAGAGCGAGACAGATAGCCGAGACCACTCGTGTACACGCTAGCGGCCTGTAGCGAACCAACGTCAGTTTTTCACAAGATAAATCCCGCTTATTTTTATTAATCTCATGTTTAAAAGTGTAAATTTGATATTTAATAGACGTAAACAGTTATGGTTACGTGTGCAGTACCTGGTTGTAATTCTTCTAGGAAAGAAAATCCACAGAATTATTCATTTCACATGTAAGTACAACTGAAAGATATAAATTTTAATTCTCTAAATGCTATGTTTTAGAACTCTGAAAAGGAAATGATGCACAAATGAATAGATCATAATATCGCATTTTAATATATTCTGTTCTGAATGCATAGGAATTGAATTTAGCGAAATATCAAATACGTGAATTTCTTATATCTACACTAATATTATAAAGAGGAAAACTTTGTTTGTATGTTTGTTTGTTTGTTTGTTTGTTTGTTTGTTTGTTTGTAATGAATAGGCACAAAAAGTATTGGACCGATTTCAAAAATTCTTTCACCATTCGAAAGCTACATTATCCACGAGTAACATAGGCTATATTTTATTTTGGAAAAAATAGGGTTCCGTAAAATATTTGGGTTTTTCGGACACAAGGTGTAAAAAATCAACCAGAAAAGTTACTTATTTTGCGTACGCTGCCTAAACTATAAAAGATAGAACCATAAAATGTTCTAATTAATTGTAGATCTTTTAAATATCTACAAAAAAGTCCGCGACACACTATACCTATCTATGTCGAGTGAGGCACAACAACCATTTTTTTATTTAGAAATCTTGAATTTTTTTTGGACTACATTTAAACGCGTTTATTTTACTCATGCTATTAATCCTTATCAAAATAAATTATTTCATCACTAAGTACAGTTTATGTAGATAATATTTGGTCTTTGAATGATTGAAATTGGACGTGTGGTTTTGAAGTTACGGCGAAATTAAAATATTACGATTTCTGCTGCACGGCCCGTTGCGAAGTGGGCGTCACCAAGGCGCGTGCGGGGGGAGTTTAGATCTATGGTTTTTCATACAATAAAAGTATACCCACCTACTTATTTCATTGAATTTAGTAGATACCTATATTAATTTGTTTCTGTTTGTTTTGACTAGATTTCGCCCGTTTTGTTAGAGGTTTAAAGACATTCTGTAGTATTAGTATCAGTATTGTACCCGTGCGAAGCTGGGGCGGGTCGCTAGTAATTTAATATAGAGACTATGCACAGCACCAAAAGTCCTGTACACGTTACAGATACACGTTACACGCACACTAGTGTAATTTTATTTTGGTCTCGCCTGACTGAGTGTATTGCCGATCTACGGTAGTATATAATATGCTAAATCTATGCTTATTACATATTCTACTGCAAAAACTTGAGAGAATAAAATTATTTTTTGTGGCGCTAGTTTTGCGTGTTTACTATTGTAATTTGTAGCGTGTAGGTAAATATTCGTAATACGTCAATACTTAATAGTCATCCGCAACTCAAGGTTTTCGCAAATTATATTTGTCGCACATGTAAAATACATGTACTAAATACAACGGGAAATACATTTAAAACATAATATTGTACGTATGTAAACGTACCTATATCAGTCATAACTCAAATTGTCAACCGCGACTTTAAAGTTTAAACAAGGAATAGAGACAAATTTAATTAAAATCGGAATTTTTTTCTTCGCGACATACACCGCCGCCATACAATACACATCATTATTCGATTCGAGCCGTTTCTGCAGGGTGCCACGGTGGAACTCGTACTCGAAAATAATACGATATTTCAAGTTTTCCATTTCGTAAACAGTGTGACGCAAAGAAAAACCCAAAAAGGGAAAACAAATGAATTACGGTTTTCGAAACAAATGCATGAGTAAATATAAATAGCGGTATAAATTTGAAATTGAAATTCCTAACCAAAGATGATATAATTGAGATCAAAGTGGCCAAAGTGGCCAACGCCAATCTCATAATAATATTATGAGATTGTTTATAACTATTGCAATTTTTTCGAGCCCCTCTTGAAATTTTTCAAAAAGTTTCTAGAGTCCAAAATCGAATGAGCCCTGGATCATAATTTTCGGTGCCCTTGGGCAGAAATTCACTGAAATGGATCTTGTGAATCAGACTACGAGGGAACTCACTCTTTTTGTGCTACAACATAATGCTGTTGCATTTTGAATATTGCTATATAAAGTTTTTAATATAAAGCCTAAATTTCATATAAAGTTTTCTTCATTTTCTTATGATTCATCAATTCTCGGTCTCGGTTCTCGGTCTCGGCCGAGACTTCATTTTATTCTTGGACTCGGCCGCGAAAAAGAAACCTATTTCGGTCGAGCCTTAATTTTACAGTGGCTATGTCGGTACTTCGGTAGTCGGTACTCGGTAGTTTACAATACCAGTAAACTTTTCTAAATAAGTAGCATCGTCTGATATGGCACTTTTTTAAATAGTGCATGTGGACGAAAAATGGATTTTGTTGCAATCAGCTGTCATTTTTAACCGACTTCCAAAAAAGGAGGCGGTTATACATTCGGGTGTATATTTTCTTCCTAGGGGTTTGTTCTAAGTTAACAATCTATTAGAAACAAATTAAGATGTACCTATATGAGTTTAAAATTATCAGTATTTCTTGTTTTAGAAGTGAATTACATTACTCATTGTATTTCTTTAATTCGTCATAATTACAATACGGCCGATGTATCTTGGCGAGTCTGAACTTCGCGCAGAAGGTTGCGCAATAACTGTTTCTCAGTGTTTTCGTATTTATTTTATTTGTACTAATTGGTCAACTGTATTAGGGACATTTTATTAGTACATCTATATATATAAAAGAAAGTCGTGTTAGTTACACCATTTATAACTCAAGAACGGCTGAACCGATTTGGCTGAAAATTGGTAGGGAGGTATCTTAGAACCAGGAAAAGGACATAGGATACTATTTATCGCGGGAAAATGTACGGTTCCCGTGGAATACTGTATTTACGCTTTTACGTAAAAACTACTTAACCGATCATCATGAAATTTGGCACAGATATAAAGTAGACTACGAGGAAGAACATAGGTTACTCTTTATTGCATAAAAATGTACGGTTCCCGTGGAATACAGTATTTACGCTTTTACGTAAAAACTACTTAACCGATCATCATGAAATTTGGCACAGATATAAAAAAGACTACGAGGAAGAACATAGGTAACTCTTTATTGCATAAAAATGTACGGTTCCCGTGGAATACTGTATTTACGCTTTTACGTAAAAACTACTTTACCGATCATCATGAAATTTGGCACAGATATAAAGTAGACTACGAGGAAGAACATAGGTTACTCTTTATTGCATAAAAATGTACGGTTCCCGTGGAATACAGTATTTACGCTTTTACGTAAAAACTACTTAACCGATCATCATGAAATTTGGCACAGATATAAAAAAGACTACGAGGAAGAACATAGGTAACTCTTTATTGCATAAAAATGTACGGTTCCCGTGGAATACTGTATTTACGCTTTTACGTAAAAACTACTTTACCGATCATCATGAAATTTGGCACAGATATAAAGTAGACTACGAGGAAGAACATAGGTTACTCTTTATTGCATAAAAATGTACGGTTCCCGTGGAATACAGTATTTACGCTTTTACGTAAAAACTACTTAACCGATCATCATGAAATTTGGCACAGATATAAACGCAGACCACTGGGAAGGACATAGGCTACTTTTTATCGAAATTGGTAGGGAGGTAGTTATTATATAAAAGAAAGTCGTGTTAGTTACACTATTTATAACTCAAGAACGGCTGAACCGATTTGGCTGAAAATTGGTAGGGAGGCAGCTTAGAACCAGGAGAAGGACATAGGATACTATTTATCGCGGAAAAATGTACGGTCCCCATGGAATACTGTATTTACGCTTTTACGTAAAAACTACTTAACCGATCATCATGAAATTTGGCACAGATATAAAATAGACTAAGAGGAAGAACATAGATTACTCTTTATTGCATAAAAATGTACGGTTCTCGTGGAATACTGTATTTACGCTTTTACGTAACTACTTACCCGATCATCATGAAATTTGCTATAGATACAAAGTAGACCACGAGGAAGGACATAGGCTACTTTTTATTGCAAGAAAATATACGGTTCCCGTGGAATATTGTATTTACGCTTTTACGTAAAAACTACTTAAGCGATCATCATGAAATTTTGCACAGATATAAAGTAGAGTGGTAGAGCACGGGAAAGGACATAGGATACTATTTATCGCGGGAAAATGTACGGTTCCCGTGGAATACTGTATTTATGCTTTTACGTAAAAACTACTTAACCGATCATCATGAAGTTTGTCACAGATATAGACTAAGCGGAAGAACATAGGTTACTCTTTATTGCATAAAAATGTACGGTTCCCGTGGAATACTGTATTTACGCTTTTACGTAACTACTTACCCGATCATCATGAAATTTGCTATAGATACAAAATAGACCACGAGGAAGGACATAGGCTACTTTTTATTGCAAGAAAATATACGGTTCCCGTGGAATATTGTATTTACGCTTTTACGTAAAAACTACTTAACTGATCATCATGAAATTTTGCACAGATATAAAGTAGAGCACGGGAAAGGACATAGGCTACTTTTTATTGCAGAAAATCTACGGTTCCCGTGAAATACTGTATTTACGCTTTTACGTAAAAACTACTTAACCGATCATCATGAATAAACGTAGACCACTGGGAAGGACATAGGCTACTTTTTATCGCGGGAAATGTACGGTTCCATTGGACAACTGTATTTACGCTTTTACGTAAAACTACTTAACCAATCATCATGAAAATTGGCACAGACATAGAGTAGACTACGAGGAAGAGCATAGGCTACTATTTATCGCAGAATAATATGTTTGGGGATTTATTAAATAGAGGATTTAGGGATTTACAAATAATGTGATTTACGCGACGATACTCAAAGGAAAATTCGAAGGTGAGGAAGTTCTCATTCCGAAGATCCCGATGATCCCTACCGAATACCGATATGCCGTTTGAGTTCAAACGACTTCAATTTCCGATCCGTCTTGCATTCGCCATGACCATTAATAAGTCACAAGGCCAATCCTTGAAAGTTTGTGGTCTGAATCTACAAAATCCATGTTTTTCACCTGGTCAATTATATGTGGCATATTCACGGATCGGAAGACCATCTGCGTTATTTATTCTTGCGCCTGATAATAAAACGAAAAATGTCGTCTGTTACAAGATGCTTTACTGAAGATTGCAACCCATGCAACAAAATACATGGCCCATTTTAACGATCATCAAAATAATTGATTTCTTTTTAATTATATCTATTATCCTAATGAAAAATTGCACTTAATGAAATCCAAAATCTGCTCATTTATTGCCTCTAAGGTAGAACAAAGTTTGCCGGGTCAGCTAGTAGGTATATAAAAATAATACAATAACAGTTTTCTTCGCGAGTTGTACATGCGCTAAAGTTCGCAGAGCCTATGTTCACACCCGTCAAGATACAGCGGCCGTAGTGTAAGTGACATTTAAAACCGGTCTCTGTCTCTTTGTTTACGTTTGGCGTTGCAAGTGACTTTTGTGTCTCACTGACGTCTGGCCAGTAACCACGACTAGCTGCTTACTGGTCACTACCGCAGCCAGTGAGTCCGAGACTAAAGTAGCTACTAGCTGGTCAATTCAATATCGCAATTCGCATCTGAATGAGTTGTTTACCGATGACGACACACGTCCTCTACCGGAGTCAGCGGGCAAGCGCTCGGCGCTCGGCACTCGGTAGCGACTAGCGACTTCGCGAGATAACATATCGATAGCCTCCAAAGATTTAAGAAACCGATAGCCTCAGAGTAAATAAGTAGACCGTAACATTTTCCATCATAAAATCACATAAAATGTACGTAAATAAGTGAGTTATAGTGATACTTTTCTATGATATCGTGGCTAATGTTTTCTTACAAATTAGCTCATCTGAAATCTCTTAATTATTATAGGGAGGAAAACAAAATAAATTACAAGGAAAAGCCTGCCTAGTCCCTCAGTTGTAGACTTGCAACTGAGGGAGGCTTTTCCTTATTGGTAATTGTATTACGTTAGTAATATTAGTTATTCTGTGGTTGTATAAACAGCTAAGGGCTATTCTGATTTTGGCCAAGTTCATGACTGGGGTCCATCCACATATTACGTCACACCTGATGGGGGGGGGGGGGGGGGGGGGGGGGTGTCATACAAAGTGTGACAGTACATGTTAAATACAGGTAAAGGGATACAAAAAAGCGTGACATGGGGGGGTAGGGGTTCAAAAAGTCGAAATTTTGCGTGACGTAATATGTGGATGGCCCCCAGTGCCACTGCAGCCCGCGCCGCGGTCGATCGCTGATGAATGGTGAATGGTGACTGGTAACAGCGAGAGTGCGGCGTAGTAATATGGCGGCGCGTGTTGGTGACGTCACCTCGCCTGATCCGACCTCCCCCTTCTCCGCTTACCACCCCCGCGCCCGCTGCGCCAACGTCACCGTCCGCGTCTGTCTCGCGAGAGAATACCCGACTACAGTATTAATAGAATTACCAGAATTACTGATACTCTGTTAAAAATTAAATTTAATGTCAACGCAAACAAATAGGACCTTATAAAGGACACATGGTCCAAAATCCATACAAAAGAACCCAGAGACGACAGCAATGGTGCTCCTAAGTCACAGTCTAATGCTAGCTATCCTATTTATAAAAACCTGAGGGTCAATAATTCTGCTAAATATAAAATACAACCCCTGCAATAATATATTTAATCGACCTTCTGATAATAATACTTCTAATCATTACGCCTCCTACGGCCTAAGCTTTTTTAAATTGTTACGAAACGGAATACTACTTGTTTTCATTATTATTTAAGTATACATAACTGATAACAAGGACAATAATAAATATTCTGGTCTCGAAGGTTGTACTATAATTTTAGAGATCCGTAATAATTGAACCACGATTAAACAAAGGAAGTTGAACTGAGCGCGTTAGACAAAACCGCGAGGATGGATACCTATTCGCAAAGTTGCAACTTCTCAGATCACTTGAGTTTCAAACAATTTGCTTAAGAAAGAACAATTGTCCCATCTTTTTACTAAAAGAAGGATTAGTGTTATTAATCAATATTTAATACCTATGTCCTATACAGAAAATAATAAACAGTTACAAACTATAACCTGAGTCCTGACCACGCAAACTATAAGCTATGTTATCCTGGCTATTATTACGAATCTTTTGACACCTCATTTATTTAAATCGGACCATTAGTTTAGGCGCTACGGTGGAACAAACATACATACATAGTACATGTACGTAGTCTGCCAAAATCTTTACCCTTCCTTTTGGTTTCTTCGCCCGCGCCGCGCCGCGCCATACCGCCGTAGTTGCATAAAAAATAGTGCTAAAATGGACATTTACCAAAGAATATATATTACTAACGTACTTTACTACCAACAAGGCCTTGAAACGTTGCCTGTCGCCTGTCGGTCATACACAGGCAATACGGAACCCTACGTCGCGCGGCCCGGTGTGCGCTTCGCCGAGGCTGTTGCGTTGCTCGGGACGGGACACTGTCCTCACTTCTCAGTTCTCATACAAAAACACTAATTACGATTACAATAATATTATAATCGGATATAATCGCGGCCGTGGAACATTTTTCTTGACATTTCCGTGAGACACGAGAACTGTCTATGACGTAGGTGCCCTAACGTTTAACCATAAATGTTTATAGTACTGAATAATATGATCATTAATTTGAATCATAATAAAATTAATTACTTACGTAAAAACAAAAAATTAAGAAATCATCATACGAATCTTCTGAAAATCAAGACAATGTAATATGAATAACTGAATACTGATTAAAATTTGCTCTTGAAAAGTTTCTAGAGCCCTCTGATCTGAAGTCTGGTGCGTAATTACCAGAATTTCATCAGCTTCGTCAGGTAAGAGGTCTGACCTTCACGTCGGTGGTCAGCCTGCGTCGGCGGTCCGGGATGTCACGAGAGTTCGGCACAAAGCAAATTACAAGTGCTGTTGTTAAGCCATGGAGCTCCGTATCCCAGTGGGTAGACCATTTTTGATTTGCACTCGAGAGAGTGCAGGTTCGATTCCCAGGTTGTGGCGTGTACCAATGAGACTTTTTCTGATCTCAACTACATCATACGGAAGCTCTAACGGTGAAAGAAAACAACGTGAGAAAACCCGCACACGGTTGTCCACAGAATGACCAGTCATTCCTTTGGAGTCTGGACTAGACTGACTATTTTGTGAGAATGCCGTATGTGCTTGGGCAACCATACGACATTTAAAAATCGACTGTCCCATTCACTACAGTATTTCAAGTGTAGTTAATTCACTCGGAGAATACTGTATAAATCATCCAATAACGGATGAGAAGGCCTAAGTTTTTTTGTTAAGCCATTGCCAATTGTGCCGTGCGTGTGAGATCGTGTAGACGTGAACTGGACGTGTGGATGTGGCAGGCCGCGGCAGGCGGGCACGCGTGTGTGGCTGTAGCGACCATATGCCACGCGTGTAGGGTTACCAGTAGGGAATGGAAGAACCGGTCTGATTTTGAGAACCGGGAATTTCGGGACTCGGCAATTTCGGAACCGGGATTTCCCGGGAAATTCGGGAATTTCGGGACTGGTGTTAAGGCATGAAATCCAAGTGTTATTACTGTCTCAAAAGTAATTCAAAATATAAGAATAATGTTTTACAATTACAAATTAAATAAGGTTTTAATGGCAACTCGACACATCAGCCAACATGTCACCGCTATAATAACGACAACTTTATTGGCGATAGTAAAGAGCCGTAGGTTATTTTAGTTTATTAGCATTTTTGAAAAACCATTAATAAATGCTAATGTTACTTCGAGTTATTTGATTTTTGCAAAACGTCAAATGGTTGGGGTGCTGGAACGTCGCGGTAACTTATTAGAAGTAGTAGATTAGATAATAAAAATACTAAATAACCAGACACACTGACAAAATCTATTAATCTGATAATTTGCGTGAAGGGTGGGGAGTGATGAAAAAAAATAAAAAATACTCGAGTATCAGAATTTTAAAGGGGGTGTTCAGTGAATCCTACAGATGCTCCAATTTCTTTATCTGATGATTTAGAAGTGCCGGAAGCTCGCAGCGAGTAAAAATGTAAAATAAATGTTATCTTGACATACTCGAATGCGTCAGATTAGCATACAGTTTAACATCAAGATCTCATACTAGCTGGGGGTACTTAACAATATTTAAGTAAGGTATCTTCGATGACTGATGGTCTCGAGCATAATATTATCCCGAACTCTTTGGCTCTCTAATAAAAAGGGGTTTATTGGGGTTTGATCGTCGCCTCCACATGTTTTATCTGCTATAGGAGTATTCGTGCTACCCCAGGTGTTTACTGTGGTGCTGAACTTAAGAAGCTGTTAGCCGTTAGGACTCTCATCGTTTTCCTTACACACCTGCTAGTCGTTGTTGCATCAATATTTATTTTAACGAGGTATTTAGTAGCTGGCAGTGCCTAGTTTTAGTTTACAAGGTTGCGCGTTTATAACATTACAACTAGTAAGGATAATGATATTTTGATGTAAATAAATGTGCGAATAAAAACTCATTCGCAGCAAGGAACATTGAACAAGTTGGTTAGTGAACGAGAAAAAGCAACAAAATCAACTTCTTGGAACAGTGAGATATGACATCGGCTATTGCCCATTGGACAGCGCCCAATAGACTAATAATTGAACTTCTGAGTTAAAAGAATGATATAGTTTATCGGGATCAAAAGATATATATATATATACATATTATCTCATCATTTTAAAGGCATATTTCCTCGCACCCCTCACAGTTAGCTTTTAGGTACACAATCTAATATGAACTACTAATTATATTCTTTTATCGTGTAATATTTTTCATTTTTGTCTTTAATTTGCTTTCGGAAATGATAAAAAAATATTTTTAGCTAATATTTAAAATTACCGATGATAGTTTACTTAAATACTTGTAAATTATAATACAATCTGTTCGGTACCGAAAGTACCGAAATTCCCGGTTCTCAATTTTTGATTCCCGGTTCTCAGAGACTCAAAATTTCGGGAATTCCCGGGAATTTCGGGACCGGGATTTCCCGGTTCCATACCCTAGTTACCAGATGACAAAATCAAAAGTCCGGAGAAAAGGCCTAATTTCTTAGAAAAGTCCTGAGATTTTCTACAGCTTGAGAATTTTCTCTCAAAAACGTATTATTATCTTGCGCACGCGTTTTACGCGACTTTTTTGATTTTAACTGCAATTGTTACCAAAAGAAGATTATTTTTAGTTTGTTTCACTTTGATAAATAAGTATTGATTTTAACTGCAATTGTTACTAAAAGAAAATTATTTTTAGTAGTTTAATAAGAGAGATCTTTAAAATGTAACCTGTGTTTTATTGAAAATCCTGAGCTATCACTAGATTTGCTAAATCCGGCCGGAATCCTGAGAAGAGTCGAAAAATCTTGAAATCTCAGGACAAATCCTGAGATATGGTAACCCTACACGCGTGACGCGACAGAATATAGATTAGATAACTACGTGTATGACTTGTATGAGCCATTGTTGAGGGATTCCATGAAAACTATCTCTGACGCTTGTCCGACATACTCACATACCTGAGCTGGCAGATATCGCGGTTACGAATTATTATATCAGCGCGACGCGCGACGTGCAGCGGAACGACCGCAGGTTATCTTTTAACAGGTGGATCGTGTTTTGACCCGGATCAACATTTTATTTATTACCTCAAATGAAAATGAATGGAAAAGACTCAAAAGTCAAAAGTACACAAGTACATAGATACAGCCTTGTAGGAGACATCTTATTTTTATGGTTCTGTTCTGTAGTTCACGACTCGGAAATCGAAACCCTCATGGTTTCGTCATGTCCGTCCGGTTAGTGCTAGAAAAATGAAACTGCACATTGGATGGAGAGCTACTAGGAAATTCAAAGCAGGTGTTTGAGGCAAGCTGCACCTGCAACCTTGTCCTATTCCTTCTCCTGTTGTACCTCAACAGTCAACACGCGACTGCAGGTCTGGCTGGTCTGAAGTCGTCAGTCGCCAAGTCGATACTCGATATATAGGGTTGCCATATCTTACATATGACTCCCCGGACAAGACGCGTGAAAACCCCGGATTTTGGAGTACGAAACTCAGACATAGAACAATTTTACCCGACTACGGCAATGTCAAAAAGAAAGGAAGATTTATAATTGCTGCAATTCAAAAAAAAAAAACTTAGGCCTTCCTAATTCTGCCTACAAAAACCCGGATAGCAAATAAAATCCGGCCCGGACGCTCCCCGGACGCCCTTTAAACTAGGACAATTTTTTTTTTTAAATTTAATTTTTTTAACCCCATAAAACATGATTGAGGCAATTTGAAATTTTGATATAATATTAGTTTAATGTTTAACCATAGATATAGCAATAATTTTTTGTGCGAAGAGTAGGAGCTTCACGTATGTCACAAACTTATAAGTTCGTAGATTTTTACCAATTTTTTTTATTTTATTTGTATTTTAGATTCACTACTTTTAGTATTCTACGTTTGTTTTTTACATTTTATGTTAGAAAGAACTTTCAAAATTTTACTGTTGTTAATTTTTCCATGCAAACTATGATCTCAATTTTATGGCTTTTAAGGGGCCCCATACATGGTCCGGTCTGCCTTCAGTTCGGCCTGAACGGATGCAAAATCGTATCGTCTGTGTGCAATTGCGAGATCGCATCAGTCGGCCGGTACGGACTGAAGCGATTCGTTCCCGTGTTGCCAGCTCTTTTTTGTGAAACTACTAAACTCGTATCGATTTCTACTAATAACTACAAAAAAACTACTAAAGAAGCTACTTAACTTAGAAATTCCTGAAGCCCTCCAAAAACCACTGCATTTTAGGTTTTGTTATATTGTTACGAACACAGAGAATAGCGCCATCTAGCGTCAACCAATGAAACCACTTGGTGTGAATAGGGACAGCGTGGGGCCCCCTACTCAGTACTAGATGGCGCTACTGTGCGAATATTCTGGTACGATCCAACCAGTTCAGGCGAGTCGCGAACTTCTCTGGAATGGTCTGGGACTCGTATCGACCGGTATAAATACGTCGGAAGAATGCGAGCGAGTCAGTTCAGTTTCGAGCTACCTTCGGGCGATTTCGAGGCGAAACAGGCGATAAGTAAAAGTGATACCAGTGATTAATATAAGTGAAACCGACGACTTGGCTACGACATAGGACATCGTTAGTGCTTAGTGTTTGGACTTAGTGTTTAGTGTTAGATCTAGTGCTTTGTGTTGGACCTAGTGCTAGTGAATAAAGTCTTCAAAAGAGTCAGCAGGTCTTTTTCTCCAAATCTTCGAACCCTAACACGTAACAATATTAACAAATGTTCATTCATTGAATTTTAGTATAAATTTTACAATTAAATTAAAATATAATACGAAATATTACGTATATGGGGCATTCTATGGGAAAGTAAACCTTGGAGTATTTTTTTTATTTTATTTTATGCAATCAATTATTATATTTATCGATACAAAATACCTCGAATTTCACGCTACTATAACAATTATTAGTAGGGTGAACGTACCAATTATCAGCACTTTAAAAAAATGGTCCAATTATAACCTCGGTTATTACAGAGGAAAATACTTTATAGTTTAAAGTATGGTGTCGCTGGCAGTAGATTCCAGAAACATTAAAGTCTTGTTTTTATTAAGTGGAAACAAAAATTAATTAGTGAGAAGCTTATAATTCTACTATTTGTCCGGGGTGCTGATAATTAGGTACAGTGCTAGCAATTGGGTGTGTTACCCTATATTTGTATTTTTTTTTATTTTTTATTAAGTTGCAAACATTGATTATCGAACCTTAAGTAAATATGGGATAGTAGATGGAAACTGGCCAGGGTATTGATAAAATACAGTCGCTCTACTTTTGCAAAGACTATAATCAAGAAGACTTATTAGTGGGCACTACTGCTGATTCTGATTTTTTTCGGATCTGAAAAGATGCAAAGCTTTCAAGCTCAGTGCTTCAAATATATACTCTGATACAGACTCAAGCAGCTGGAGTGACTCTGATTATGAAACTTTAGCATCCATATCTTTTAAAAAAAACTTACAAGCCACTCATTTTGTCTAGTAAATCGTATGTGTCCCACCCGTGACAGTGTTAGTCCCACTCGTGACACCCTTTATTTAATGTTTGTAAAAAATGTCTTAATAATAGAGCATTGTTTTCTATCCGAATGTTACATTCAGTTTTTTGTCTCAAACAAATATTGTAATTTGCATTAAAAGGTTTAATCAAATAGCAGAGTTTCATAGAATATGATTCATGTGTAACAATAATGTCAATTTTTTGTCCCACCCGTGACAAACATTTACTGTCTTTTTGATTTAATTTTACATGGTGTTATCGCCGCCTCCACTATAACTATGAAAGTACATTAATTAATTTGTTATTTTCTATAAAAACCAATTTGATATCGTTGATACAATTAGCATAAATTAATCGCACATACTGAAAATTAAGGTACAAGTGTCCCACCCGTGACGGTAGAATCGTCCATATAGTAATTAAACGGGTAGGTACGAGTAGTTTTAAGAAAATTACGAACGAATGTTATTATGATAAGATATAATATTTTTTTTGGATATGATTACTGTCAGGCTCTTTCCTACTAAAACACTACTAACAACTAAATTCATACTAAGGAGGGAATAAAATACTCAATTTAGTAGTAACACTTTGTAAAATAACTAAGTTGGCAACATTAATTCTGGCCTGAACGGACCATGTGTGGACTGTGGACAAATCGCTTCAGTTCTTGTCCGAACCGCGGCCGTGCGGGCGTGTATCGTGTACAAGCGTAGTATGAGTTTTCGCGGTGTTTAAATACAAAATTGTTAACACGACCGTAGCGCGCGGCAAACCCGAATGGACTGATGCGATTTTTCCGTGTGTAGGCCCGAATCCGTTCAGGCCGAAGTGACGTCAATTGGGTCGGATGCAATTTTTTTCCGTGTGTGTGCTCGAATCCGTTCAGGCCGAACTGACGTCATTTCTAACTGAAACGATCGGCCTCTCGTCTGTGGGGGCCTTAATTGAAAAAAATTACATTTTTTTACTTTATTATAAGAAACGTTATAAATAAATACTTAACTTTAATAATAATAACAAACATTAAACCTTTTATTTAAATAACATCCTTTAACCTCCATTATTAAATACCGTAGTCGAAGCGACGAAGGTTAATAATAAGCGTCGAAAAATAAGAAAAGTGATCTAGGGTTTAGGAGTTGGGGAAAAAGAGCCAGGTCATTTACTCGGGGCTTTAACCTTGCCAGACCAGTGTAAAAGTAAAGTGGAAAAAGGGTAAAAAGGTGTTTGAGGCACCTTGAAATTTTAGTAGGGTAGTAAATTTATTATTTTAAGACTTCCAAAATAAAAATACACAAAAAAGTATAAGTAGAAGATTAAAATGGTATTTTTTTTATTTTTTTTTTCATTAAAAAAATAAGTCACAATATATTCGAATAATAAAATTGACGAATATTCGAATGATACAAATATTCGAATAATATACCCACTTAGTCTTAATAACTTATAACATGTACTGAAGAACGCGTGATGTAATAGGCATTAGGCACTAAACTAGACTAAACTACTCTCAGACAATGACTGCTTGAGAAGGCGTAGTTTAATATTGTAAGTCGTCATACAATACACATCGACGTAGCTGGGGATCCATGCCTACCTCATACCTGTGATGGTGATGTCACGTCGTGCTCGTGACGTCACACAGCTCACACTCACACTCACAAGGCGCAAGTCGCAACATCCGTCAAGACGACGTTGTATAATTAGAATAATTTTAAATTAAATATAAGATACTATTCGTATAAATTAAATAAATGTTGTAATAAAATGGTAATGTATGTGCATTTGCTTACATTATTATTATTGTGGATATTATATATTTATTTATTTTATTTTTGACTCACGGAATCAAAGACTACACGGAATAAGGGTTGCCATCCGTCCGGGTTTCCCCGGATTTGTCCTACTTTCTGTCTACTGTCCTACTGGGCGTCCGGGGTGCGCCCAATCCTAATTTGGTCTTGTTTTCACCAAAGTGTTGGGATCCATGAGATCCATCCATGGATCCTATATCCCATACCCGATAGGTAGTACCGACTTCATAATTGTGAAGATTGAATAGAGAAATAGTTAAAATTTTAGCCGAATTTAAAAGGAGAATAAAAAGTAAAAAATTAAATTATATCGCACACCCAGATCTAAAGAGGTATTAACTCAAAAAAGCACTTTTTTCAGAAAATGCGAAAAACTGATTACTGTGTCCCTGTACACTGCATATGTGTTCTGAATAGAAATATGCTTTTATTACGCAGAGAGAACAAAAATGTTATAGGAAACTTGTGTTTTTATTATGTATTGGAGAAAAAAAATGGATTTTCGGAGTTATTTCCCTATTGCTAAACAATGTATGTATATTTAATTTGATATTTTGAGTTACGCCTGTGTTGGTGAATCAAGTTGTTAGTTAGCTCTGTTTTGAAGAGTAACCAAAAAATTTAAATGCAATAGAATTATGTATTATTTATAATTAGTCCGAGTAATTGATTGCTCTGTAACCAGTAGTAAGGGGTTTGTTGGATGACGATTTAGCAAAAAACACTAGTAGTAATAAAAACAATCAATATTAATTATTAATATTACTATAAAATCAATTAATATCATCTCAAGTCGCTTTTATTTATAAAATATTTATCTTTCTTAAAATTATTCATTCGAGATGTGGACCATGACACAACGCGATAGAGAGAGATTGGAAGCATTTGAGATGTGATGTTGGCGAAGAATGGAGAGAATAAGTTGGACTGAAAAGAAAAGTAATGAAATTTGGAATTAGTTAATGAGAAGAGAGAGATATTAAGACCATCGAGGACAGAAGAGGAAAGATATTAGGACACTTGATACGATACGACAGCTTTATTACAGGAATAATTGAAGGTGGAAGAAAACGTGGAAGGCCGAAAAGAACATTTATGGACCAGGTGAAGGAGAAAGTGATGGTCGTATCGTATCAGGAGAAGGGTGGAGTGCAGAGAGGAATGGAGAAAGCTCCACCGATAAGAGCGAAGCTCTTAATTTGGAATGAATGAAAATTATTCAACATAAAATAGGAACTTCTGTTTTAAAAAAATCTGAAAACATGCTCATAGAAATCACATTTCACTTAAATCTTATACTATACATCAGAATTAAACATTGCTATTATAGCAAAATAATACTATGATACAATTAATTAAATTATGATTTTAAGCAATTTTCCGCGAAATAATACCCACAACCTATAAGCAAATGTGTGAGTGCACGCATAAGCATGCGTAAAGCACCTCCCTCCTCCCACACTGCTTATGCGTACACACAGAAATAAGATCGTGCAAACACCACCACCACACAAGCAACTCAGCAAGATTGTGCAAGGGCCCACACCACCTAGACACCCAGGTGGACTAGCGAACAAAGTTTGTAGTAATACATGAATGTTGCTTGTGTGGTGGTGGTGTTTGCACGATCTTATTTCTGTGTATACGCATAAGCAGTGTGAGAGGAGGGAGGTGCTTGCGTGCACTCATACATTTGCTAACAGGTTGTGAGTATTATTCCGCGGAAAATTGCTTAAAATCATAATATTATGTGCAAAGTAACGCCTGATTCTATTAACTAATACTCCAGACTTTATCAAAGTAACACGACAAAAACTTTATAGCAGTGAAACAGTTTTTCTACTTAATTAAATTAGTTTTGAGTATTGTTGTGTAATAAGGTTGTTACAATACCTACTTATGTCTTATGACTGAACTTATGAATAAAAGTACCCTTTTTTGCCCTGTTTATCGATTCCGAGATTTTGGGTAATAGTTTCAGAAACTACAGCATTTTGGGGGTCTACTTGCTCACTATCATCTTCTGTATCCGACGAACTATTATATTAGATTTAGAAGAACTGGAGCTGCCACTGTTGCGACGACGACGATGGAGGTACGATCTTAGGTGGAATATTGTTTTTGTGAGCCAAACGAAAATTAGGATCCTCGTCGGAGTTGTCAATATCACTTTCATCGCGAATTGGTGAAATATAATAATTTGGTGCTCCAGAATTTTGTTGCTTGGACGTGCTGGGAATAGATGTATCAACCACTGATAAAACGGCACGAGTTTCCTCAGATGAGACTTCAAAATAAGATAGCGTAACCATCAATTCCTCTTCCAGAGTTTTTTGTTGTGTAGGTTTTAGTGGAATGATGTTTTCTTTATCCCTATCGTCTACCATATTTACTAAAAACCGGCCATGTCTCATTATTTTGCTGATAAAGTATTCTTGTGGGATACTTAATATAAATTTAACATTTTTATCCTATTAGCAATATTATTATACAGTAATATTTAGGGATACCGTCTAAACAGATTTAACTCAAAATTTTTGCCGTAAAAGGGAAACAAATAAATTAAATTCCAAAATGAAAATAAAATTATACGAATTCGAAAAGATCTTTATTGGCAAAAGCAGAATAGTTCAATAATTTAGGTAATTTTTAACAAATTATAGTATTTAAAATATGACTCAACAAAATAGAGTCAATTACAAATTCGAAAATGTTTCACCAATATGGCAACAACTCAAAATAAAAGTAAAAAATAATCTCACCTTGCCAACAATACGGGCTTAATTCAAAATATTGTATTAATTTACTACTCAGTAACCACCTAGAAAGCGTTAACACGAAATACTACTGTAAAAAATTTCAACAATACAGGTACAACTCATAATAACTCCAATTTGGTAACAACTAGCACATGCACTTTGCTCGTAATTCTGATCGCAATTAGAAATGTCCCTGTTTTGGTGGCAGGTTAGTGGGGCTCGCTCGTTAATCTAAATGGACACTTGGTGCCATCTAGTATCGAGTTGCAGACATATTTTTAAATCTGTTTTATTGGTCGATAGGCTTTAAGTTGGGGAATTTGATGGTGTGCATAACTCAAAATTGACGATTTTTGAGTTGACTCCCTTTAGATCTAGGTGTGCGATATGGAAAATAAGTCTTATTTCATGCTTTTTTGTGCATTTTTACTTTGAAAATCGGTTTTAATTTTTTGTTAAAATAATTAGGTAGGTACTTTGGAAGTCGGTTTAATTTATGGTTTAAAGATGATAATCCAGGTACAAGATTATTAATAATATCGGGGCCTTCTTTCGAATTTTTAATAATAATAATAATAATTAATGTTCACCGTATTTTTAACCGACTTCTAAAAGGAAGTTCTTAGTTTGTCCCGTATGTTTGTATGTGTGTAATGTGTATGTAAGTTTGTCTTCGATTATCTCAAAAACCACTGATGCTATTTGGATGTGGTTATCGAATAGCGCATTTATCAGGAAAGGTTATTGCTGTCAGCGTAAAATTCAAAATTGTAAAAACCGTTAGATTGTAATATAACTAGTGAAATTGTAAAATGTCGACAGATTGTCAAATAAACATTCTGCTTACAATTTTACGCATTATTTTTCGTTATATTATAATATAACGATGAACGAACTGAACTAGTTAAATTATTATTATATTTGTTTGCTTTTTCATTTGGTATCGATTGTTATGAAAACCGTTAGATTGTAATTTGTAATATAACTGGAAGTTATATTACAATCTAACGGTTTTTACAATCTTAGGGTGACATTGCCATACAACGTTTCAAGGTCAGATAAAGATCTTCGGAGATAAACGATGGAAGTCCCAGACTAATGGTTGGAAACTCGGGACTGTAGCTGGACTCTGGAGTCGGCCGTCGGACTTGGGAATGGTAATCGGGATATGACGGTATACTTACTACCTATAATGAATAGTCACAGCCTATGATGTACCAAGGAAGTACCTTATTTACAAAATAATACGATAAGTTGGATAAGTTGGGCTGAGCTGACATATTATGTTACATATGTATCAACCGAATTCAACCGATACATAAAAATGTTGCGCCAAACGTACTTGACCGGTTTTTATAAATAACATTTTTAATAACAATATTACATGTTTTTATATCATAATACTTATTTGAAATTGTTCGTTTTAATTATAAATTACCGGAAATTTATTTAAACGCTAGCATTTGCTCGCGGCTTTACCAGCGTGATGATTTTTAAGCGATATCTCTATAATAATTAAAACTTTCATCGCCTACTGCCCTATTTTATACTCTGAAGACCTCTCCAGACGAGAGGTCGATGGTTTCAGTAAGAACTGACGTCAGTTCGGCTTGAACGGATTCGAGCACATACACGGAAAAAATCGCATTCGGCCTGAACGGATTCGAGTACACACACGGAAAAGCACAGTTCGTTCTGGTTTGTCGCGAGGTACGGTCGTGTTTATACTTTAATAATTGTATTTTTATTGCACTACAATTTTATAAGTTAGTAGGTACAAAACTAGCTATGCTTGTATACGTAATACGATACACTTACACGCCCATACGGCCACGGTCCAGGGAGTACTTTTATGGCCGCAGCTCGGCCGAGAACTGAAGAGTGAAAAGCGATTTGTCACACTGTATGGTCCGTTGACCGTTGACCGTTCAGTCTAGAATTAATGTTGCCAACTTAGTTATTTTACAAAGTTTTACTATTAATATAAGTATTTTATTCCCTCCTTACTAGGAATTTAGTTATTAGTAGGTAGTGTTTTAGTAGGAAAGAGAAAGACAGTAATCATATGCAAAATGGCCTAGGTTAGGCACAAAAAAGGCACCTTATCATAATATCATGACATCGTAGCATTCGTCCGTAATTTGCTTAAAACTACCCGTTTAATTTTACTATATGTAATATGTATACGTAACTTGCTTTTGCCCGCGACTTCGACCTCGTGGAATAGTCTTCTTGGGGTAAAACTTCTTCAGCAAATAACTCTACTCACTGCTTTATACACGATATACAATATTGAAAGTGTTTATAGAGCTTTGTACCCACTACCCAATGGGTAAAAACCTATCAAGTATCACCTCGACGCGACGCGACGTGCGAGAAGCTTGATATATATTTTTTTCGCGCTTGAGTACTTTTTCGGGGTTAAACGTAGCCTATGTTTTAATCCAGAGCCTAAACTACGACCATACCAAATTTCATCGCAATCCGTTCTGTAGATTCGGCGTGAAAGAGTAACAAACATCCATCCATCCACCCATCCTCACAGTAGTAGGATTGTTATTTTCCTCGCTAGAGAACTCCGATAAACGCGTGCGATCACTGCTAATCAGTGCTATAGGACGAAGCGCGATCTTCAGCGCAGCACTTTTGTCCCTGTATTTTAAATCTGGTTATAAATATTTTCGAAAATATTTAAATTACATGCTGTAAAGGACCACTTTCATCTATATTAAATGCACAATGTATTTTAGATACTTAATTGGATAAGGATTAATGATGTATTGCTTAAAATCGCTTCATAAATCGTAAGTAAGCCGTTATTACTATTTCTCGTTAAAATTAAAGGATAAAAAATTGTTATTGTGGGCTATCTTTAAGAGACATAATATACCATCGCGGACTTTTTTGTAGACCTTTTTAAGATGTACGTTGTACAATACTGTAGTACATTATATTGATCTATCTCGTAGGGTTCATCCAGCGTTTGCAATGTAATGTAAGCGCAAATTATTATTCTTAAACTAAAAATTAAACTAACTTTCAAAGTAAAAATGCACAATAAATTATGAAAAAAAACTTATTTTCTAAATAATTCCCCTATTAATTTTGGCTAAAATCTTTTGATTGAAGTCGATACCAGCCCGAACAACATTCTGATAAAACAATATTTAAAATAGAACTCACTCAGTTGGCTCGATAGGAATTTTAAACGTTCTTAAAATGTATTAAGTAATAATAATTTAACAAATATCACAAGGGATTTATTTTTTATTTTTTAACAAAATATTAAAACTGACTTCCAAAATAGGAATGCAATTATCTACACTAATATTATAAAGAGGAAAACTTTGTTTGTATGTTTGTTTGTTTGTTTGTTTGTTTGTTTGTTTGTTTGTTTGTTTGTAATGAATAGGCTCAAAAAGTACTGGACCGATTTCAAAAATTCTTTCACCATTCGAAAGCTACATTATCCACGAGTAACATAGGCTAAATTTTATTTTGGAAAAAAATAGGGTTCCGTAAGATATTTGGGTTTTTCGGAAACAAGGTGTAAAAAATCAACCAGAAAAGTTACTTATTTTGCGTACGCTGCCTAAACTATAAAAGATAGAACCATAAAATGTTCTAATTAATTGTAGATCTTATAAATATCTACAAAAAAGTCCGCGACACACTATACCTATCTATGTCGAGTGAGGCACAACAACCATTTTTTTATTTATAAATCTTGAATTTTTTTTGGACTACATTTAAACGCGTTTATTTTACTCATGCTATTAATCCTTATCAAAATAAATTATTTCATCACTAAGTACAGTTTATGTAGATAATATTTGGTCTTTGAATGATTAAAATTGGACGTTTGGTTTTGAAGTTATGGCGAAATTAAAATATTACGATTTCTGCTGCGCGGCCCGTTGCGAAGTGGGCGTCACCAAGGCGGGGTGCGCGTGCGGGTTAATGTTTAGTTTAGATTAGTTAAATAGTTTAGTTATTTTATAAACATCAAATTGATAATATGTTAAAATATAATACATTATAATATCTTTACATCTATACAGTTAAATACAATTTAAGTGTCTGTTTGTAACTTCAAATTAACAGCTTTTTACATAATGAATCTGAAAGTATATTCGGTACTTACAATAAAATACCTTTTTTTTCATTTTTGTCTGTCCGTCTGTCTGCCTGTCAGTCGGTCCGTCTGTCTGTTTGTTCCGACTAATCTCTGAAACGGCTGGACCGATTTTCACGGGACTTTTACTAGCAGATAGCTGATGTTATAGGGTCTAACATAGGCTACTTTTATTTTAGGGTTCCGTTTAAAAAAATAGGATTCCGCTTTCGTTAGTCATAAATAAAGTCGCGGGTAAATTTCAGCGATATCCCAAAGTATTGTTCCACGCGGACGAAGTCGCGGGCAAAAGCTAGTATATTATATAATTATATATATATATATATATATATATATATATATATATATATATATATATATATATATATATATATATATATATATATATATATATATATATATATATATATATATATATATATATATATATATATATATATATATATATATATATATATATATATATATATATATATATATATATATAGGTAATTATACCTACTCAATACGCACACTGCACAAGCTCTAATGAAATAAAACTTATTTACTAAAGAAGTCGGTTAAAAAATAAAAATGCATAAAAAGGTATAAAATAAAACTCATTTTCTAAAATATAATTCCCCTTTTAAATTCGGCAAAAATTGTAACTATTTCTCTAAATCTCTACTCAATCTTCATAATTTTGAAGTTGGTACCGGCCCGAATAATATCCTGATTTAAAAATAATATTTTATAGAACTCACGTTTAAGTTGGCTGGTACCGACTTCAAATTAAGATTGAGTAGAGAAATAGTTTAAGCCGAATTTAAAAGTGGAATTATTTAGAAAATGAGTTTTATTTCATACCTTTTGTGTATTTTTACTTTTTAACCGACTTCTTTAGTAAATAAGTTTTATTTCATTAGAGCTTGTGCCGTGTGCGTATTGAGTAGGTAGACCGAAACGCCCATCCTCCTTTAAACTTAAAATCTGTGCAACAGACGAACCTATTATAATATTATTTAGAAGGTTAAAGGAAATTTTAGCAATGAGCTTATCACTCGTTCTGTTAACTGTTATCTCAATTCGCGCGTATGTTACATAAGCCAACAGCTCCTAACGATTGTACGTAAACATTAAGTTTATTGAGTAGTATAACGTCATGATCATGTCCACAATTATTGTCTACTCGTTTTGTTTACTTACGTACTTGAGTTTTTATCTTCCTAATTAGTACTATTTATCGCCACTTTATGCTCGTACACAACTTGATTATATTCTATTTATTACACGAAAATTCGTTGATATACCCATTACATTGTCACGTTTAAATCTTATTATATTCTAGATGGAACTAATTACAAGGATTAATTGCCCGCCGCTACGCCCGCGTGAAATAAGGTTTTAAACTTTCATCCCCTATTTTACCCACCTAGAAAACGCTAAAATACGTAACGCATTATTTATAACGTACTCGATTCATACGATATATCATGCAAATATGTCTAAGGAATAAAAAGTTTCATACAAACTGTTATCACCTACTTCACTCCCTTGGGATTTAAATTAAAAAAAATCCTTCATTTGTATTGCCTACGTCATAATATGAGAAATACGTGTGCAAAATTTCAAATTTCTAGCCATATGGGTATATAAAGTTAATACATCAGTAAGCATACAGCATTATATAAAAGCCGTGGCTTTTATATAATATTATATGTATAATGTATACCTATAGATAGATAGATTTTTAATATGTATTTTCAAACCTTTTGTGAACCGCAGTAATTAAAACCGTCGGTTAAGCCGTCTTAAGTTTAAGAGAGACGTTTTGTAGCTAAGCTGATGTGGAAAAGTTTTTTATTACAGTAATCATCGCATAATATTTTGAACTCGTTATACTTCTATGGTAATTAATTAAATCCAAATCGGCTTTACATATTGTGGCCTAAAATAGGTTGCAATCCTTAATTTGACATACCAATGAAATATTATGAGAATGAAGTGTTGTAATTTATAGTAGGTAATAGGTATGTACGACGAAGATCACACTGTCGACTGTCGTCTGTCAGACCGTCACACATGAACAATACGTGACCCATTTGGGGGGAGGTATCTATGGATAGGTCTTCAAAAATGATATTGGGTTTCTAATATTATTTTTTTCTAAACTGAATAGTTTGCGCGAGAGACACTTCCCAAGTGGTAAAATATACGCCCCCCCCCCTGTAACTTCTAAAATAAGAGAATGATAAAACCTAAAAAACATAATATATGATGAACATTACCATGCAAACTTCTACCGAAAATCAGTTTGAACGAGATCTAGTAAGTACCTAGTTTTATTTTAATTGACTTAATAAAAAATCACTATTATTAAAACATCGATCAAAGTTACAACGAACTACAAGAACTTATGTTACTTGCTGCTAGGCTACGGAACCCTCCATGGGCGAGTCCGACTCGCAGTTGACCGCTTTTTTACCTATATTCGAATATGGCGCGCAGTGTTTAGTGCTTCTTAAATTATCAATATGTTTTTACATAAGTTTTTCTTCTTCATAACCATATATATATAATATTAAAAAGAGGCTATTCATAACATTTTAATTTACTAGTAATTATAAGCATGCATGACGCATGTCATAATCAATAAACGCCGTATTCATAAAAGCAAATGAGTCAAATTTTTTTCATTTGTAGAGGGAGGGGTCAAAAAATCTTAAAAAATAGGTCACGTAGTATGGGTACGTTAGTAATATATAATATATATTACGGGTAATACTAGAAGATAGAGTAAACCTGAGTTTACTTGGGTTGACCTAGGATTACCCAAGCTTTGTGGATAAAGTACGAATATTTATTTATTTTCGGCGTTTACCCGCATATAACTAAGTTTACCCAACATTGGTTGGGTAACGTACCAAACATTACCCAACTAATGTTGGTAATGTTGTACTTTGTAGTTGGTCGTAATAATAATGTTGATAGAGGAAGAGATTTTCGGAACGTGCTTATGGCAGTAGGTATAGAAATTACTGATGATCTTTACAAGCTAAGAAACGAACGTGGAACTATCGAAGAAATGTTCTCAAGGAACCAGTTTTCTGTGTGTCAGGATAAACTAATCGACATTTAAAATTAATATGTATATCACCAATATATATAAAAAAGCAATGATTGTTTTGTGTACGTTTTTCAATTAAACAAAAGCTATAAATACACATGGTTTTTAATTTCATTAATTATTCTAACATTACCCAGCCTGTCTTGGGTAGACCTAGGTGAGTATGGGTAAATTTCGAATTAAAATTTATTTCAATACCGAATATAAACCAACACCGAATATTACCCAACCAGTGTTGGGTAAACTTAGCTGTATACGGGTAAACGCCGAATATAAATATGTAAATATTCGGACTTTATCCACAAAGCTTGGGTAATCCTAGGTAAACCCAAGTAAACCTAGGTTTACTCTATCTTCTAGCATTACCCGTAACATATATCCCACCAAAAACATTCTGTAAAAAACTAGCCAAGTCTCGATAGAGCTGCTTGTTTATCTCTAAAAAGTAGTGAAATCTAGACAAAGTCGTGCCAAGTCTAAGGTTCCTTACTGCGATTTCTTTATTATTATAGTTAATGTTGTGTGACTTGGCCGTTGAAGGGTACACAATGGTACAAAAGGGGCTCCATGACACCATTGCTCCAATACATGTGTTCTACAATCAACAACAGCCTAAAATGAGACACTACTCACTAGCGTCCAATTACCAATACCAGTATGGGCTATTATCTCGCTTAACAAACATAGGTAGTTACAACAGATATACATTACATGTAAACAAAATTGACTTGTACCCACTTGTAACGTATAAAGAATGTTCAACGGCCAAGTCACACAACATTAACTATAATAATAAAGAAATCGCAGTAAGGAACCTTAGACTTGGCACGACTTTGTCTAGATTTCACTACTTTTTAGAGATAAACAAGCAGCTCTATCGAGACTTGGCTAGTTTTTTACAGAATGTTTTTGGTGGGATTTCACTTCTTTTTGTAGAAACGTGGGCATATTGATTTATTTTACTAGATTTCAGTGTAATTTGTTTATTTAATTTGTGTAATGATCGAGTACAATAAAGTTAATCGTTCGACTATTTCTTCTTGTAAACTTGTAAATATAAGTATAAAAGCCAGTCTAGTCTTATCTTATCCAGAGTTTTCCTTTAATTTTATTTATATGCGTATCAAAAGCAGAAAGGGAAGCATTCGCCCAGCAGTGGAATGCTACGGACTAGATTAAATTAGAAGATGTGTCCCACTTCGCTAGGTTTTTGAAATGACAGTCGATTTTTTTATGTACCAATAGTAGAAGGGGGGCATTACCATATCTCTAATCAGCTGAAACCAGCTGAGGATTCTTCATCAGATGCTTCAGACCTTCGATTTTTGACATCAAATGAAGCGGCCCACCACCATGTTGAATATTTTTTGTAAAGGCGGTATGTCGATCTCTAATAATTTGGTTGGGCTCTTGTGTTTTCTAATCAGGGTCACCAGGTACTCCAGATGTTCGATTATCCTAGTTTTTATAGTTTTCCCTTTATGTGGCCATTAAACCCTAACTATGTACCAAATTTCAGCTCTCTGAGTTCATGAAAAGTACTAGTTCTATTCTGATGATCATGAGTGAGTGACTGAGTGAGTGTCATAAATTCAAAACTTTGCTTTCGCTTAACTTCGGAACTAAATGACCTACAGACTTAAAATTTTGGATTTTAAGTATGTGATAATAGCTTACTAGATGACGAAAATTTCTGCGTTCTGGTCTTATCCAGAGCTCCTCAAATAGGGGCCTGAAAATGCGGCGAAATGGTTCCAGTAAAGAATGGTACGACAGTGTTTGCTTCGCGCTTGACTTGGCGGGGGCACTGCCGTGCCCCCAGATCGACGTTCTGGTCTTATCCAGAGGTTCTCAAATAGGGGCCTGAAAATGCGGCGAAATGGTTCCAGTAAAGAATGGTACGACAGTGTTTGCTTCGCGCTCGACTTGGCGGGGGCATTGCCGTGCCTCCAGATCGACGTTCTGGTCTTATCCAGAGGTTCTCAAATAGGGGCCTGAAAATGCGGCGAAATGGTTCCAGTAAAGAATGGTTCGGCAGTGTTTACTTCGCGCTCGACTTGGCGGGGGCACTGCCGTGCCCCCAGATCGACGTTCTGATCTTATCCAGAGGTTCTCAAATAGGGGCCTGAAAATGCGGCGAAATGGTTCCAGTAAAGAATGGTACGGCAGTGTTTGCTTCGCGCTCGACTTGGCGGGAGCACTGCCGTGCCCCCAGATCGATTATCCTAGTTTTTATAGTTTTCCCTTTATGTGGCCATTAAACCCTAACTCTGTACCAAATTTCAGCTCTCTGAGTTTATGGGAAGTACTAGTTCTATTTTGATGATCATGAGTGAGTGTATAAGTGAATGAGTGAGTGAGTGAGTGTCATAAATGCGAAACTTTGCTTTCGCTTAACTTCGGAACTAAATGACCTACAGACTTGAAATTTTGGATTTTAAGTATGTGATTATAGCTTACTGGATGACGAAAATTTCTGCGTTCTGGTCTTATCCAGAGGTTCTCAAATAGGGGCCTGAAAATGCGGCGAAATGGTTCCAGTAAAGGATGGTACGGCAGTGTTTGCTTCGCGCTCGACTTGGCGGGGGCACTGCCGTGCCCCCAGATAATATATTCTTTGGTATGTGTACGTTCCCTAATGTGTATGTGGAGCAAAAAGTTCTGATTTAGTACCGACTACCGACCGGTTGACCTTGAGACTACAGAACCAAAAACGAGCTTATGAAAATTAGGAAGGGTTTCGCGTACTGCAAATGTTTATGATTTCGTTTCGGTGTAATTTGGATTTGATAAAACGAAAATCCGTTCCGAGTTTTTATTGTTTTATATAGGTACCGTGGTTTTTACAAGGTGGCGCAAAATTAATGATCGAATTTTGTTTTTATCCGACTGCCAAGAAGGGATTTGAATATTGTTGATTATTTTACTAATAAAAAAAATGCTTTTGAGTAATAGTAATTTTTATTAGAGCCTTTTTGGAAGCTTTTATATACAGCGGCTGCCAACAGTCCACACCTTTCTAGTTTCTGCCCATTTTATCGCATTTTCCATGAAATTCCGGTGATAATCATGGCTTAGGACTTGAGTTTTGAGTTAGGACTGTACATAAGTCTTAGTTTGGAAAGTCGATTTATACTGTTTTAATAATTAGGCATAGACGTATATTATAGACGAGGCATGTTGAGGCAAAAAGTGTCTCCAGTAAAATGGCCCCAATTTTTAAAATTCGAAGTATGGTGAAAACAAGATGGCTGACATTTGAGTTATGGTGAAAACCAAGATGGCGTAACTTTTTCTTGTATGAATTTTTTTCTGCTAAATGTACGTGATAGCCTATCTTGAGTTGAAATCTTTGTAATTAGGTATATATGTAGGTACCTACATAATATAAAATTGTAAATGTAGTGCACCCAGCTGGCACCAGCTCTATGGCTAGCCGCACACGTGCAATATTATTGGCAATAATGCTCATATTGACAGTAATATTCCTCGTGTGAGGGCCATATTGCCGTATTGTTCAATATAATTGAGAAATTTCCAGAATTTCTGAAATACACCGTCAATATTGGGGGGCGGCATGGGGAAGGCAGGGTTATAGCCAATTTTTTTTTCTAATTTTAAATGCATATGACAACTGACAATGGATACAAAGTCCTTCAGCTATATACATTTTGACTTAATTTAAAGAAATTAAAGAATCGACAGAAACCGCTACATAAGAAGTGGAAGAACGCTCTTTACATTACAAAATGACATTAAATAATATAACAAATCACACATCTATCCATTAAAATACACATCTTAATCCGTCGTTTTATTTTTGTTTAAATTTTTTATTTATTAAACTAAGTAATTTTCTTACACATATAACATTCTCTCTTTTGTCCATATTTCTCTTCATTCTGATTTCCTATTTAATTTCCGCATAGATAAAGGAAATGTACTTAACCGAGCCTTTAAAAAAAATTGACAATAAAATCGGTAAGTAGTACCTTTTATTGATGAAGAAATTGACCAAACTATTGCATCAATAATATTGCACGCCTAGGCATTAAGAAAAAAAAATATTGACAATAAAATTGATAAGTAAGTATGCGATAAATTTCTCAATATAATTACCTAATATACCTAATTGAGAAATTTCCAGAAATCCTGAAATACGCCGTCAATATCAGGGGGCGGCATGGGGGAGGCAGGGTTATTGACTATTGCCAATATTTTTGTTTTTTTTTAAATAGTCCGTAGTCTTAAGCGACACAGCATTAATCCTTATCTAATTAGGTACCTTAAGTATGTAGGTACCTACATATATTGTGCTGTCAGCTGTGTGAATTTAATATACCTATCATATCAATTTGGTCTTTTACAGCATGTAAATTGTAATTTAAATGAATATTTTCGAAGACAGCGGTTTACTTAATAAAACTAGCTAGAACCCATAGGTTCTGAAAAAACTATGATCCTTATCAAATTAAATACGTTACTCCTTTTAAGCATTTATTATTCAAGCGCGAAAAATATAAGGTTACGTTTGGTAAAATCAATTACGGATATTTTGGGCATAATTATGATCTATAGATTATAGACGTTTAGGCAGGAAAATAATTGTCCTTACCTACTCAAAGCAAAAAATCATCTCATGTATGGGAGAATCTCCGCTCAACGCAAAGTCGCCCATACAAAAGAAGAACTTTTTTCGAATATGACAATTATTTTTCTGCCTCAACGTCTATAATAGCTCCCCACACCGATTTCGGTGACTGGTGGCCGGTTTCATTGAAAACCAGGCCAGCTACGCAGGAGTTATTTTATAGTGCCCAAGTGTGTGCGCAGTACACAAGAGCACTCTCTTTTCCTTTTACTCTCGTAACCCAGTGGGACGGAAGACCGACACGACTGGCGAGAGATCAGGCGCAGGACCGACTTTTTACATGCCCATCCGACGCATGGATCATCTTTCTTATCAGACAATCAGGTGATCAGCCTGCATTGTCCTAACCAAACTTGGAAACAACATTTTTGTTGTTCCCATGCGGGAATCGAACCCACGACCTACGAGTCGAGAGCCAAGCTCTAAACCACGGAGGCTCAACGTCTGTATCGTAAGCAGTAGATGACCAACGGCTGATCCAGGGGGGGGGGTCATGAGGGTCATGATACGGCCGTTTTACTTTGATTGCTTCACTATTCATATGACTGAAGCGGTGTCCGCCTTTTTTTTTTACGTTCATGACCTTAGGTAGGTATAATATATCGAGCGATCGCGCACGTCGTCGCGTCGATGTGATAGGGACAGGGGTCCCGTTTTTACCCATTGAGTACGAAACCTTAAAAAGTAAAAACATTTTCAATATTGTATGGACAGAATTGTATTGCTGCCAGTAGAGTTATTTACGAAAAAAAATCTCCAAGAACACATTCCACGCGGGCGAAGCCGCGGGCAAAAATTAGTTATTGATCCAATATATATTTATCAATTTCTTTATCAATAAAAGGTCCCGCATACTTATCAATTTTACTGACAATATTTAATTTTTTAAAAAGGATCAGTATACATTTAAAAAATACATAACTGCGCGGAAATTAAATAGGAAATCAGAATGGAGACATATGGACAAAAGTAAAAAACAAATGTTGTAGGTATTGTGTAAGGAAATTAGTTTAATAAATAAAAAGAAGCAAACAAAAATAAAACGATGCATAAAGATGAGTATTTTATAGGATAAATGTGTGTAATTTAGTACCTATACATATATTTTGTAATGTTTAGAGTGAGAGTTTCGATTCTTTAGTGTCTATAAATTAATATATGGCTGAAAGATTCATTCTGATTTCCTATTTAATTTCCGCGTAGTTGTAGGAAATGTACTTAACCGAGCCTTTTTTTTTATATTGACAATAAAATTGATAAGTATGCGGGGACCTTTTAGTAATATAGGTAATTATATTCTTTGCCTTTTTTTCATGAAGAAATTGACAAATCTATTGTATCAATAATATTGCATGTGTGTGGCTAGTATACTTAGCCTATCTATCACAATTCACAGGCACAGCTGATCATCAGCTGAGTGCGAGTAGCGAGACTGCGAGACACGCACAGCGCGCCGTTGGGACGGAAACGGCAGTAGCTACTCGGTAGTCGCTACTGAGGTCTGAGAGAATGGAGCATCAAAGAGGCTTCATGACATCTCATCATGCTGACCAGTCACCAGTACTGTCGAGTGCTGTTCAAACACCGTCGCGCGTCGTCGGGCCGCCCGCTGACGACATCGTTTAACATCCTCTACGGACTACGCCACTCCAAATCCAATGAACATATAACCGCTAATTACTTGGCCATATAAAATTCAGGATGTAATAAAGCGCTATTAACTTGAACATTAGATTTTGTTTTGGGAGTTATAAACTTCCGCAATACTAAAAAGGTACCTAAGCTACGCAATGAGCATTATTTTATTATTTATCATCTGTATCGTATATTATAATAAGTATAATAAAAAAATATTATGATTATTAAACGTTATTTATATCACTCTTAAATTTTAATAACCTTTTTATAATCTGAGATCTACACAATAAAATATTTGACTCGCTGGTTAGATGTAAATTGCTAGTAATTTTGTTTAATTAATATTATGATAAGGAATTAACAATACTAAGGAATGCACTTACCTATCGGTTACGAGCACAAAAACAAAACAAATTCGCGAGGACCGCTGAAGCCTTTCGTGGCTCTTTCGTATTGTACTCGGGCACCGGGCAGCGTTCGCAGTATCGAGCAAGCTGCAGACTCGACCTTTCTACACGGTCACTCCGTAATTACACTGAAGGAGAAAAGTCGCACGATCTCGTATATATTCGGTGCTATAAGCTATTGACCGTCGGGTCGAACGATGAGATGGGAAATTATCTCGATAATATCCGTGCGGAGCACTACGAGCCGGCGTGATCCGCGGCGCGACTGTGTACCTACACTGCCTGCCTGTGAGCGCGGCGTGTCGTGTGAACTGTGAATCACTCGCTCGGCTCCGGTCGCCGGTCGCGAATTCACCGGCCGCGGGGTAGGGGAGAGGCGCGTTGCCATGGTGCGAGATCAGGCCACGTGCACGCGGCCAATAGAAGACGAGCGGCGCGGGCCGCGGCTGCGTGCAGCTCCCCCGCTCCGGCCACGCCGCGCCACCGTGCCGCGGTCGTGCCGTGTCCGCAAAGTCGTCGTGCGCCTTCACGGCACGGTTCCGGCACGGTCCCGCCATGCAATTTGCGATGTTGCGACGCAATGCCATGCCGCGCCGCCGCGGCCGGCCGCGCCGCGCCGCAGCGTGGTGTGGCCTGTGAGCTCGAGCTGCGCTGCAAACACAACATTATCACGTCGTTACCGTTCATAGTAGGTACCTACATAACTACCACATAATAAACAACATCTACAAAAAAAGTAAAATTGTAAAAACCGTTAGATTGTAAAATAACTGACGAGATTGTAAAAATATGTCGAAAGATTACTGTAATATATTTATAATCTATTATCTAACGGAAAATAATGTGTTAAATTATAAGCAGCATTTTCGAGTCGGGAGTCTATCAACATTTTACAATTTCACTAGTCTTATAACGATCTAACGGTTTTTACAATTTTACGGTGACATAATATCGCACACCTAGATCTAAACTAAGACAACTCAAAAAACGTCTTTTTTCAGGAGACGAAAAAAACGTATAGCCGCGTTCTTTTGTAAGGAGAGACATACAATTTAATATTATTCTAGAGAGTTAATAGCATATAATATGATATTGTATATGAACCGGGATTTAAATTCAATCCCTATTATCGAAAATTGCAGTTTTTTGAGTTGTTACACTTCTGGTTGGTTACTTTGTATTAAAAATTAAAAACATTTCGACTTGAAACAGTTTTATTTGACCATTTTTAGTTATATCTGGTATTAGTCATACAAATATATAAACAACTGTTCAAAGAAAAGCATTCTAAATGAAAAGTATAATAGGGATTAATAATTAGATGTTAATTAAAACCAACTTAATCTCTTTTTTGCACTTTTTACCTCATTTGGCTGCTTATTACTAACTTCATTGACAACATGACTGTGAGACTGAACATAGATCAGTAACTTGGATTTAATATCATAAAGTTTTGACTTTTAGACTGTTCAGAAGTATCAGTAACAGCCCTGGTTTCAGTTTCAGAATCAGAACTACTGTTACTAGAGCTATCAATTATCGTTATCTAGTTCAAAGAGTTTTATGAAGGTTTGTCTGGTGATGATGATGAAGAAGGAATTACTTTACAGGGAAGAGTCTACTTCTTTTTACGGACATAACTTGGTTCAGTGTCAGAGTCATCTGTAAAACTTTCTTCACTTGGTGAAATAAATAAATTACTTTCAATTTGCCTGGTGTAGTCATCACATCACGCAAGTGTCTTCTGGGATATTTTCTTTGTTTTTTTGTACTTCTGTATTTACAGACATAGTTAAATCTTTTTTTTTTTCGTTAGCCGTTGCAGAGGACTCTTTATACCTTTCATTGATAAAATTGACAAGAAAACGGTCTCATAGCATTTTTCTCTGAAAAAAAAAAAAAAAAAAAACTAATATTGTAAGTTCTAATTAACCAGCAATAGTGAGTCAACTTAAAAATCATTAAATACATAGCGCTAAATAGTTTAGATTAAAAAATTGTATTTGAAACAGTCAATTTATAATACCGTAAATTATTTTTATGCAACGAATATAGAATATTACATTCTATTGTATAGAAAAAACGTTGAAATAAATCGTTTCAACAAAAGTAGGATAACTTGAAATTTACATATTGATCCATCTAAACAGAGGCAATTCAAAATAATAACCAAATATTTACATACCTTATCAAACAAAAGTGGAACAAGTCAAAATATCCTAAGTAATATTGCAGAAAGAGTCACCAACACTGTAACAACTCTAGTTAACTCATAATTACGTTTCATCAAAATTGTAACTATTCAAAATGTCCGCGCTTTCGTTATTGTTAGTACGTATATTCTACATGGCTAGTAAAGGTCAACTGATAATACACTTGTTTAGGTGGTAGGCGGTGACTGACGTTGATTCAACAAAACAAAGTTAACGCCATCTGGCAATTGATTTTTCAATGTATTATTGAACCTGTCTTGATGGATAGTTGCGTATGTTCACCGAACACTCGAATATACGGATAACACAAAATTAACGATTTTTGAGTTGTCTTAGTTTAGATCTAGCTGTGCGATATATAAAAGAAAGGTAATTATTGTTCACAAGTGGGGCTCCACCTTGAAGCGACTGCAATTTTTTTTTTATTGCATATTTTCATTATAAAACAGTCTGTGCAATATTAAGGTGGCGGAAGACAAAAAAAAAATGTAAAAAAAAAGAACATGTCAACCTCAAAAATACCCAGCGTAAAATAATGTTTGTGTAGTTTTGGGATAGGTTAGTTAGGTTAGAACTTTTTTATCACGTTAAAAACGTCTTTGGGGCGGTAACACGGCCTCACAAAAACCTGGCGTGAAATAACGTTTAAGTATGTAGTTTTGGGTTAGGTTAGTTAGGTTAGAACTTTTTTATCACGTTAAAAACGTCTTTGGGGCGGTAACACGGCCTCACGAAAACCTGGCGTGAAATAACCTGTGTGTAGTTTTGGGTTAGGACTTAGGTTAGGTTAGAACTTTTTTATCACGTTAAAAAACGTCTTCGGGACGGTAATTTTTTTTTACATTTTTTTTGGTCTCCCGCCACCTTAATATTGCACAGACTATTTTATAATGAAAATATGCAATAAAAAAAATGCAGTCGTTTCAAGGTGGAGCCCCACTTGTGAATATTTACCATAATCAGTGACGGATTAAGACTACTTGATGCCCTAAGCAATCCACGCCTGTGGGCCCCCGTATGTCAACTTGAATCGATCTTAAAAAAGTACCGCCTAAAACATTCGTTTTTAGGGTTCCGTATTCTATACTAATATTATAAAGCTGAAGAGTTTGTTTGTTTTTTTGAACGCGCTAATCTCAGGAACTGCTGGTTTGAATTGAAAAATTCTTTTTGTGTTGGATATTCCATTTATCTAGGAAGGCTTTAGGCTAGTAGTATCACGGTGCGACCAACAGGAGCGAAGAATAAGTGGTAAAATTATTTATCTTTGAGGGCTTCCGTTCTTTGTTTGAACGCGCTGATCTCAGGAACTGCTTAATCGAATTGAAAAATTATTTTTGTGTTGGATAGCCGATTTATCGAGGAAGGCTTTAAGCTATATAACATTACGCTGCGGCTAATAGAAGCAAAGCATCAGTGAAAAATGTTGCAAAAACGGGGAAAATTATTCATATTTGAGGGCTTCCGTTGAGTACCTACGCTGCGTAAACGGTTCAAGTTACCCAAAAAATATGTATGAAAGAATTATTCCCCTTTAAATTATCAAATAAATGTCCATGAGAGTATATGTCTATTTTTTAAGATTGACTCACTATAACCTTTTTTATGGTAATAAAATTTGGTCGAAATTAATGCATTATTGCGCCATCAGTTGATGCGGACGAAGTCACGGGCAACAGCTATACATGATAAATTGATGAAATTTGGTCCCGTGGTAAGTTCTCGAAGAACTTGTGTTACGGGTACCAGACAACGGTAATTGTACTAGACGGCTTCTATGCATACGTAATAGGGTATTTTCCAAGTTTTTGAAAAGTATGTCAAATTTATTTATTTATTTATTTATTTATGTATTTCCAAACTTAATTCTATCTTTACAGGAGCTTAACCTAATATGACAGACAAGTAATTTAAAAGTAAACAATAAAAATAACAAACATCAAAATCATAATAACTAATAAGGTAAATTTCTTAAATATCTAGATAACAATTACTTACTTCAGACATCTTAAGAATTAAAACAATTAAAACATACTATAAAACATGCAGCCTTAGTAAAGTCGTTCAATGAACAATCAAATATATCAGTTTTCTCGTCTACCGCGTTGAGCGTGCGCAGCGCGCGCGTCAGCGGCGCCTGCTGTAAGAGGTTGGTGCGTGCTGTCGGCACCTCTAGCAGCTGCGGTCGCCGCCGCCGTTTCATGTATCCATCCGGGATGCATAACTTCACTTCTCTCAGTATATTGGGATTATGAATTTTCCCTCTGATAACTTTAAATAAATAAGTAGCAAGCGTTACTTCTCGTCTAACCTCCAGTTTGTAATACCCTACCATGCCAAGCAAAAACAATGTTGGATATAGTAAGGGGTAACCGGGATGTACCTTGTATAATTTAAAATAAAGGAATCTAATGAATTTGTTTTGTATTTTTTCCAACATCGCTTTGTACTTGGCTTCATTCGGACTCCAAATTACGGCATTGCACTCTAAATGACTTTTGACTAGAGCCTCATATAACGCTTTTAAAGCTTTTATGTTTGTAAACTCATTGGCCTGGCGTAAAACAAACCCTAGGTTACGGTAAGCTTTTTTACAAACCCCCACAATATGCTTTCTAAAATTTAGATCTGCCGTAAAGTGAACTCCTAAATCCCTGACCTCTGTAACACGCTGTATTGGTTGCCCCTCTATGTGATACTCATAATAATTAGGGGCATGTGCACGAGTAAATGACAACACCGAACATTTTTGTACATTAAAGTACAACTTGTTCCTTTTACTCCAATCTACAACCCTTTCTAAATCCCGCTGTAGTGTGTTATGATCCCTGGCCTTATCTTTTATCACTTTGATAAGTTTGAGATCATCAGCATAAAGCAAATCTAGGGACTCCTCGACTACTTTAGGTAGGTCATTAATCATGATAATGAAAAGAAATGGTCCCAAATTGCTTCCTTGACTAACTCCAGATCTAGTGTAGTAAGGCTCCGAATGGCACCCGCCACAGTCGACAAATTGACGCCTATCGCGCAGGTAGCTCGCGAAAAACTTTAACGTGCGAGGAGTGAAACCCATATCTGCCAGCTTACGAAGCAGAACATCATTGTCGACTGTGTCAAACGCTTTCCGGAAGTCCAAGTAAGCAACATCCACCTGCAGCCCTGCATCAACTGCTGGAATCGTGGTTACTAGCTGGCTAAGTAAATTGCTCGTCGTACTTTTTCCTGGACGGAAACCATGTTGTTCGTCGGATAAGTGGCTACTCACCTGTGCGTACAAGTTGCTGTGGATAGCCGCCTCGAATACTTTTGCAGGTGTTGAGAGAATCGCCACCGGTCTGTAATCACTAGCTTCCCTACCAACTTTACCTTTGGGCACCGGTACCACTCGCGTCAGTTTCCAACGGTCAGGAAATGTTGTTTTAGTAATACAGCAATTAAACACATGCAGCAATGGATCCGCCAATGTCCTTCCACAGTCCTTAAATATAAAAGGAGGTATGCCATCCGGCCCCACTGAACGTTTAGCAGGCAGTTGCGCGAGCGCGCGCCGCACCTGGGACCGCTCGAGGCTGCCGAGGTGGGCCCATGCACCGGCACCGCTCTGAGAACCCGCAGCGCTCGCCGCCGCTACATCCAGTGAAGCCGGCTCCGTGCTATACACTGAGTGGAAGAACTTTGCAAACTCATCCGCACATTCGTGGTCTGCTAGTACATTTCCGTCTCTCAATAGTTTATATTGTCTACAGTTTCCCTTTTTTGATCTTACGTAGCTCCAAAAAGCTTTCGGGTCCGAAGCCAGGTGCTGCTGTACGCGGTCACGATAAGCATCGTGCGCCGCCTTAGTCTCCGTTTTGACTCTCGCCCTACACCGCGAAAACGCCGTATAGTCAGCGGGTGACTTGCTCCTTTTATACTGTTTGTGTAGGTTATGTTTAGTAACAATATTTTTAATAGTATCGGATGTATACCAGGCTGGATAAATACGTTTACGTACATTTTTATTTTGTTTTTTAAGAGGTACGCATTCGTCTATAGCCAATGAGATCTTATCATAAAAAAAATTTAAAGCTAAATCTGGATCCTCAATAATGTACATGTCATTCCAATCGACTGTTGATAGGAGATGATACAATTGAAAAAAATCTGCTTTTGCAAAGTTCCACTGCTTAAATAATACGCGACGTTGATTTTTACTTTCGTCGGTCATAGAGGATATCGGTGGAGGGGCGGGGGGCGCGGAGACGACGACGGCGACCGCGAGCGGCGGGTGGTAGGCATCCACCGGTTGCAGGCCCTCCGGCTCGGCACAAACCGTCACGCCCCGGCGCCCGCTCAATACTAAGTCTAGTTGTCTGTTATTACAATTAGGTACGCTGTTACATTGAACCACTTCACAGTAGGCCGTAAAATATTCGTAACAATGACTAATATTAGTATTGCACGAAAACAAATTAAAATCCCCTAAAATTATTACATTATTATTATATTTATTACATACACTCTCTAGTATTCTAAACATTAACATGTACTCGTCCTCATTTGTTTGTGGTGGAATATACACAACACAACAGGCGAACAAAAACTTATTTTTCTTATAAATAGTAGCACAAATCAACTCAAATTTATAGTCGTCTATATCAATACCATCAGGAATTTTTACCTGTCGCAGTTCAAACCTCGGTGTGGCCACGAGAAGCACGCCGCCTTGTTTGCGCCCATCTCTTCTGTCACATCGCAATATTCGGTATCCCGGTAATATTAGTTCTGCGTCATAGATGGATTCATTGCAGCCAGTTTCTGTTATTGCGAATAAATCTGAAGCTGAAGATTCTAAAAAAGATAAAAATTTCGACGTTTTTGTTCTCAGTCCTCTAACATTTTGGTAAAAAATGTTTAATTTTTCACTAGCTTTTTCCTTAGGCTTGTGTCGAATATATGGTTCGGCGTCGAAAAAACATCCATTCGCTGAATTCAGCATTTAGTGGCCACACATTCGAATCACACAGTTTATTAAATTTACTTTCGTTTATACCTATTTTAAATGACGCGTATTCTCTTTCAGTCTTAGGTTTCAATTTCTCAATACTTATTTCCGACTCATTTCCAAGTATTTCCTTAACGTACTCTAGTAAGTTCTTCTCAGTTGTGGCTTTATCTAATCTCCAGACATGCAAGTATTTCCTTCGTTCAATCGCTTTTATAGCCATAACCACACTGTTTCCACCTTTTCTAATAGTATTTTTCCTTTTTTCCTTCCTTTTTATTTCTCTCCAACCATCATTAGATTCCCCGTTGACTACGCTCGTGGCCACACTCGCGTACGTAACTGCGGGCGACTGTAGCGGCACGGGGCGCGCGGGTTCCGCGGATGGCGCGCGCTCGGGTGAGAAAGCGCAAGCGGCGCCTGCGCGGGCGCGGGCGCGGACGTCGTCGGTCCGCGGCGCAGGAAGCAATGGCGATAGCGGCGGTAACTTAGGCGGTAACGCATTCATAATATTAGCAACGTTTAAATTTCCTGAATCATTTTTCTGTTGATTATTATTATTTATTCCTTTTATGTTTGTATATTTAAGTATTTTAATTTCATTTTCTAAATTTATGCATTTTTTGCAGGAAATATTCAGGTCCTGTCTTAGTTCATTGTTTTCAAGTACTAAATTTGATATCGTAGCCTTCAATTCGTCAAGTTTTGTTTCCAATACTTCTTTTATGTTTGTAGCAATAATATCTTTTACTTTTTCTAGTAAACAAGACATATTGTCTTGAATTGTCTTTTGTATAACAGATGATATTTCCTCCATATTGCTTTAATTCTAAAAACTATTCACGGTTCACCATGCAATTTTATCAGTTTTTTTATACTACGTTTAATTAATCAATATTGTTCATTTATTTAATTGTCTACATTGTTAGAAAACAGAAAAAATACTGTTTATGAATTCACTCGGACGCCAGGGTTCGATCTCCGAACTTATCGAGCGCGACACAAGACACGGACCAATTGAGCTATCAATCCGTATGCGAGGGTGTCGAAATTTAGTATTACTATTTAATTAGTGAAAGTTCGTTAAACATTTAAATTTTTGTTCTAATGACGCTTTCAACGAATTTAATGTATTTACACAAAACACTGACTTTATTATTAAAAATTCAAGTATTATTATTCAACATAATGTTTTATTGGGCATTTAACACTCTTCCTGAGTTAAAGTTTATTTTTACACACAAATAACAAGTATTTACATTAAAAAGTCACGGTTATTAGAGTTAGACATTTTATTATTTAATACACGCACTTTTTATTAAAATACAACTTCAACTAAAGGTTTTTACACTTATACACAGTTTTTATCACTAAGCATGCGAAAAACTAGTAATAAAACATTTTTAATAATTAATTTTCGCGGAAACGATGTTGGCGCGCGCGCGCGTTCCCGAGCAAAGTTTGTTCCTAATACCAAAATACATTAGCAGTTTGAACCATTCTTTGTGAATTTCTTTCTTTTCCTTGTAAATTAGCCTAAAAGTTTAAAATAATATTATAGGCGCGAAAACGCTATAATGAGTTGTCATGACGTCACATTCTTGTAACATTGTAACTGTCAAGTGCCAAGTGTCAAATTACACTGAAAATGCCAAATCCCAGAATACCTACGTTTTTAAATAAATGTTTTAAGCCTATTAAAAATGCCTTATAAATGGTGCGTAGTGCCAAAATGCACTAATACGTCTATTAAAACACCGGAGAAAATCTTTGTGACCATACCAAAGAACACTGAAATGCGGAAAAAGTGGCTATTACTCGCTGACGCATGACGTTAATGATTCGTTGCTGGCTATTATTTATGGAAATCGGGAAGACATTATTAAAAGAAGAAGAAATACAAGAATATGACGTCACATTCCAATCTCGTGCGTTTTTAGTCACGTGGTCAAACGTGAAAAATTCATAATTTAATTTTTGATATTTTATAAAAATCATACATATTTTTGTGTAAAAAGTTGGTTAAATTGGTTTAAATTAATGTTTAGCGATGAAATATCAACAATCTGATGTATATTTTCATCATAGGATAATACCCTATTGTATTACGAATGCATAGAAGCCGTCTGGTACAATTACCTACTCACGGGCGTAGCCAGGTTTTAGTTTCGGGGAGGGTTTAAGAAAATAAAACTAAAAGTACATTAAATACTAGTCTTTAACCTATTAGAAGCCATGGGCTCATTAGAATAATGGGTCCTCATTTTTCTTTCAGCTTTAAGCCCTGAAATTTTATGTAATGCGAAAAAATACAAATATCAATAGCCTAAAGCTGAACGTCGGTACTGAATTTTATAATATGTTCTTCTTTAAGCCAAATACGAGTGAGCGAAGCGAGGGAGCAATTTTTTTTTTCCATTTTACAGGTTAAAATTTGTTCAAACGTTAAACTAAAACACTAAATAACGGTGAAATTCAGAAAAATACCATACAATCAACCAGCTAAAACAGGACATCGGTACTAAATAATTTAATATATTTTTCATGTGAAACGCGAGCGAGCGAAGCAAGCGAGCAAATTTTTTTCCTTTTTAATAGATTCAATCTGTTCCAACTTTAATCCCTAAATAAAATACTGTAAAACTAGGATGATTTTGTAATTTCAATTACAGTAAAATTTGCGTAATTTTTGATGTTTCAAAATAGATGACAAAATTAGTTTAAGTTTGGTTAGTCATATAATACTTATTTCACACTTTTTTCGTCGTACATAATTAATTAATGATTAAACGAACTTACCTGAAGTGAAGTTCTATCATAATTATACGAGGGCTTTGTCCGAAGAGATTAGCATTAGGTTTACATGTAGTAGACACACGGCATTCTGCACTGTATTTGAGATATTTCTCTTTTTTTTTTTTTTTATTTGAGGGTAGGTAGTTGTTTGCTGTACTCGAACAACCGTCCTGTTCCTCATTTAGTTCAGAGCAATATGTTGATATTTGATTCTCCCTGGGAAAAAGAAAACTTTAGTCGGGATGGGTGGGATGCTAATCTCTTCGGACAAAGCCCTCGTATAATTATGATAGAACTTCACTTCAGGTAAGTTCGTTTAATCATTAATTATACTCATGCTTTGTCCTCGAGATTAGCATTAGGTTTACATGTAGATGTTGAGAGAGAGAAAAATATCAACTACAATCAAAATAACATGTTTTATTTGTATGTAACATAACAAAAGGTATTTATGTACCTTAATCACTAGATACACAGAAGGTATCTGTCTAGAATATTATAATCAAGTAGTTAAAGAATCATTCATTATACTCTCCGCAAAGGAAACATTATTATCTACATCCTGAATCACAATTCTGTTATAAAATCTACCAAAGATTTGCGAGTTACCACTCCAACCTGCGGTTTTCCTAATAGTGTTTAAATTAATACCTAGCTGATGTGCCCTAGAAGTTGCAGCGTGTCTAGTGCTGTGGGCAGTGAATACTGACACGTCGATTCCACTACTGGCCAAAGTTAGTTTTATCCATCTGCTTAGCGTTTGTGAAGAGATGGTTTATGTGGCTTTTTAGTGCTAATAAATAGGTTATCATTGCTGCGTAATGATTTATTAAGGTAAGAGCGTAATGTTACTACCGGGCAAATTTCAGGACGTCTAAGGAAGAAGGGTAGAACTAAGATTGGTTGTGGAGCACCAGGACGTGAAGTTTTTAACAAGTCTGGAATTTTAATATGAATTTTATCAGAGAAGAATTCAATATTTTTAACGTTGATTTTAGAAAATGTTTGAACCCTATGTGCCGTAGTTAAAGCAAGTAGGGTTGCCAACTTTTTGATAATTCTTCCAGATTTAAATTGTCATTTGGATACAAACTCCCTAAGTAATTTAAAACGACCGTCGTATCCCATGTAGTATGGTACTTGGGAAGTGGTGGGCGCAGCCTAAAAACCCCTTTAAAGAAACGCTTAATGCGCTCGTCATTCGTTATCTCGTTACCGAGAACTAGGGATAGGGCTGACCTACAAGAATTTAAAGTTCCAAATTGTGCCCCTGTTTCAAATAATTGTGTAAAAAAGTTTAACAAATCTTCAATGGAAGCATTATATATGTCCAAATGATTGGACTTGCAATAGACGAACCATTTTTTAAGGCAGGTGTCATACTGCTTTAGCGAATTGTTTGAAAGTGAAGCTAACATTATTGGTATAGAGGATACAGGTATGCCTCTTCTTACAAATGACGTCTTGATAACAGCCCGGCAACCAAGGTAACCTTCTGATGAACATCTCGATTGCTGGAATGAGAATTAATCAAAATTTTAGATGGTTGAAAGACCAAGGGCTCCGTTAAGAGTAGGCTCTTAAATAAAGGGTACCACGGTTGCGTGGGCCAAAGTCTAACTACTGGCAAATAAGTCAATTTCGGGAATACCAAAATGATTTACAGTTTTTTGGAAGGCATAATCGGCTAATTCCCACTCAATGTCGGGGTGAACACGCCGTGATTCTCTGTCTGCAACGAAATTATCATTTGAGCTGATATATGACGCAAAAACGATTAAATTACGTTCTTCACACCATTGCCACAGTTGTCGAGTGATGTTTGTCAGGTGGGGAAACTGTACACCGCCCATTCGGTTTATGTAAGATACTGCTGTGGTGTTATCTATCCGCAAAAGAATGTGGCAGTCTTGATAACTTTTGGCAAAAACCTTTAGACCGAAAAAGGCAGCTAAAATTTCAAGGTAATTAATATGCAGTGAACTTTCATTGTCAGTCCACATACCACTAGCGCGTTCACCACCACAGGCGGCCCCCCATCCCGTTGTTGAGGCATCGCTGTAAATTTCTAAGCAAAAATTATTTTGTTTGATTTCATTAGGCTACCACCACTGAAGGTCTGGTAATAACGATAGTGGTAAGTTCATGCGATTATCGTAGTTATCGTCATTTTTTAAATTTAAATATTTACACCGTTCTAATTCCTTCGTATATAACCAGCCGTACTTAACGGCGGGACAAGCAGAGATGAGTAGCCCTACTAGACGTGCAAATTCCCGGACTTTACAATGTTTTATTGTTAAAAATTTTCTAATTTCAGTTTTAATTTTTAAAATCTTTTCTTGAGGTAAAGTAACTTGTAATTTATGAGAATCTATGATAAATCCCAGGAATTTGCATCTAATAGAAGTTGTAAGGTTACTTTTTTCAGTATTTATTATGAACCCAAGGGCTTCTAATAATCTAGTAGTGTCTGCGATGTTTTCTAGACACGATTTTAAGGTATCCCCGAGCAAAAAAGTGTCATCCAAATAAACTGTGGATAAATGTCCACGTGATCGTAGTAGACTAAACACGGGTTTCATTACTTTTGTGAATACGAATGGTGCAGTATTAAGGCCAAATGGCATGACATTAAATTCATAAAGTTTTGAGTTATAACGGAACCGGAGATATTTTTTAAAATCATTGTGTATGCGTATTAAAAAATATGCGTCTTTTAGGTCAATCGTACTCATGTAACAACGTTTTGAAATAAGTTTAAGAGCGGTTCTCAAATCTTCAAGTTTGAAGTGGCTAGTGTCAATAAATTTATTAAGGGCCTTTAGATTTAAAATAAATCTTGATTTTCCGTTAGGTTTAGGCACTAAGAAGGTAGGAGATATGAATTGACCGTGACATGGTTTACATTCCGCAATAGCCCCTATAGTTAATAGCTCATTAATTGACAGTTCATATTGGGTTCTTACAGATACAGAATAATGTTTTTCTGTGGGAATATAAGATTGAATTACTTGGCGGGAGAATGGTATTTGATAACCTTCAATCCATGACAAAATAGTAGTATCATTAGTAATAAGTGACCACTGGTCAATAAAGTTGGACAGCCTACCAGCATATCTTACTTGGTTTAACGGCGATTGCGGCTGTGATTCTGTGCTGGACGCGACGACTTCTTCGATGAGCTGACTGGGCGATTCTTGGGTGTAAAAGGCTCCTTCCTGTGGGTCCCCTTCGGCCTTTGACTCGGGGGAGGAACACGCCAGTTTAAATTCGTTTGTGGCCTCCTTGTGACTGTTTGCTTAACGGGCGCGGGCTTCATTTCAGCTCCGGACCTTGATAGTGCTTTCGCAGCTTTCAAGGTTTCCGCTAGTTTTTCACCAAATAGGAGCTTGTCAATCTTGGTGGCTTGAAGCTGATCCTTCAGATCTTTTTTGAGGCCATTGAGGACAAAGCTTCTACGCATTATCGAGTCTGTGGCTTGATTATCACATATGAGCTTAGTTGCATCCATTAACAATTTAATAATGGTGGTATTTTTTGGTTCCGATGCCATCAATAGAGTGAGAGCTTCCGCTATGCATGACACCGCAGAGGCCCGTTGTTTTTGTCTAAGCTCAATGCCTTTGTCTCTTTTGAGGACAGCGTCTGTTATCGCATATACTGCTTCCGGATTCAAGGCGGGTGCGTCTATCAATACACAATTGGCCGGTGGTAAGTATTTATGAAGAAGCTCCTTACGAGCTTCTTTAGTCAATCCAGATGTGGCTATGTGTTGTAACCTGACCGCGAGGTCGTTTTGTATATCTTTACCATAGGTTTTTATCTGTGATGGATCTTCTCCTAATATTTGTAAGATCTCGTCATCGAGTTCTGGAGGTTGTTCTTCAAGACCGTGGGTCTGGTCGAAAGCAGCTGGCAAGGCCGAGTCAGTATCCGTAGTTGGCAATATGGTCATATTGTGCTCAACCTGCCTAGCAGTACCACTGATTGAAAATAGAGGTTCGGCGGCTGCTGCGCTAGTCGATGGTATTGGGTCACACGCCGCAGCGCTCGTGGACGGCCGAGGGCTGATTGCTCCGTCAGCAGAACCCGGCAGGATTGTAGGCACACCTTCGATAAAATAAGCGCCTTGTTAATTTTATTGGTTAAGTGACAGCCCCAGAGGCAGCCCGCATTACCAATTTTATAAGCAAATATTAATAAAGTGACAACCCGAGATGGCTGACCGCATTAGTAATTTATTGCTTTTATCTTTAAACGACAAGGTGACATTCCCAAACAGTGCCCGCACTGTCGGTAATTGTAAAGTGTTAGCCCCAGAGACTAACCGCATTACATATTAGAGGTAAAATTTACCTAGTAGGTATAACACATAAGTTTAATAAGCAGTGTGACCTCAAGGTCACCTTGGATTAACTATATTTGTGGGTAGCGAACTAATAACAGGTTCGCTAATTGCAAGTAACACATTTGTTACTAACCTCCAATATTTGGCGGCTCGGGCAACGACGGAAACGCGTCGGATGTCCGCGACCGCGACCTTGAACGCGATGAAACCGATGAAGTCTCCGACGTGGACGATGAAGACGAGGATGGATTCCGTTGTCGTCTATCACGATCTCTGCGTCTTGCACGCTTGTATTTTTCTTCTAATTTTTTAATTTTTTGAGCAATAAACTTAAAATCCTCGTAACTATCACGTGTACGTTTGCCCATATTTGATAGAAAAAAAACAATAAGCGCGAGCGCGGAACGTGCAGCCTGGCGAAGCACTGAATGTGTAATGAGGAACAGGACGGTTGTTCGAGTACAGCAAACAACTACCTACCCTCAAATAAAAAAAAAAGAGAAATATCTCAAATACAGTGCAGAATGGCGACACCGTGTGTCTACTACATGTAAACCTAATGCTAATCTCGAGGACAAAGCATGAGTATAATTACAAAATTTTGTGATCAGTGACGTGCCCAAAATATTGTGCTATAGGTTTGAGGATTCGATGGTACACGTGCCATAGGTTCACGATTCCTGTTTTAGGCTATTGATTTTATTGTTTTTTTTTTCTAAAGTACAACAGTCTTTCAGGGTTAAAGTTTAAAAAGATTGAAAGGAGTAAAAAACATTTGCGCGCATTCTCAGTTTGAACGCAAATTTAGGGGTAATGGGGCGGAAAAAATTCTAAATACGCCTCTGTATATGGGTCAGATCTCTGTCATATATATACCAGCCGGGGGGGGGGGGGGGGTTAAAAAATTAAAAATTTTAAAAATTAAAAATTAAAAAAAAACCAAGTTCTCGCACAGCTAGCGGCGCGGCAGAAAAGAGAACAAGATCTGGTCCTATTATTGTGTACATAAAATGGACCTAGTATAACAACAGGACCTAGTACTGTGAGCAAAAAAACGAGCCGAGCGAGAGGTTGGAAGAGAGGCCGTGCGTCCCTTTCTAGTAGGGTGACAATAATATATTTTCTGCTGTGGCAAACTGCAAAGCTGTGTGAGACAAATTGTGAAACAGTGAATGACATACAGCTGAGGCCTTAAAAGTCTAGTCTAGTCTAGACTAGATTGAATAGTGTAAAATCAAGAAGGTTTGAAGTGACGGCTGCATTAATATGTAACAGATTTTTATGTAATTCTCTGCCTTACTTAAACACTATTGAGCCATTTTTCGCATTTCTTCATTGTTGGGAAATCTATAAAAACTGTATTATATTATCATTAAAGGCCTTACTCAACTTCACACGTTTTTTTCTCAGTAGGTACTTACTACGATTCTAGGCGAGTCGCTACTGACTAGTTTATAACAAAACGTAGTACAATTATAACTCTTAATAACGTCAGTTGCTTTAATGTTAACACTTTTATACTAGAATAACTAGATTAACATTAACAATTAACTTACTAATGTTACTAATAAACGAAATATTGCAACCAGCATAACTTTTACTTCGACAAGAATATACACAAGATTTTTTCACAATTTTGACTGTTAAATCATCAAATGAATAATAAAAACATAGTTACGGAGATACATGAAGTAAGAAATAAAAACTATTTTCAATTTTAATATTATCCGGTGTTCAGCATAAAATATATGTAATGGCGTATCTATTGTCTTGCGAATGATACCATCTAATAAAAAAAGAAGGAAAAGGATTTAATGTAAACTGCATTTTTATTTAGTATTATATGTATAGTTGCAAAACTTCTGAAAAATTCCGAATAATTCCGGAATACTTCTGGGAAAGTTTCTTTAAATTTGAATTATTCAAAATGAATTTGATTAAGATTTTTATTTTTGCTGAAAAATCGTATTTTGCATCAATCGTCGATCGCCGCCGCGCCCGCCGCCCTCTATGCGTCGCCCGGCGGCCGCTGCCACACGAGCGAGACGGCGGGGCGGGCGGCGGGAGGGAGATGCTCCCCGGAGAAGTTTTCTTCCGCGCGAGAAAGATTCGTACCCCGCAATCGAATGTTTCCGTCGAATATTTCCGTCGAATATTTGGCCGGAATAATTCAATGGTAATATACCTAGGTGTTAGTTTATGGTGTATGGTGGTTGAATGAATTATTATTTGTTCAGTGGCACATACGTAAGTAAAATATAAATGTTTATTTTATTATAAATGGGATTGATTAAGTATATAATGTTGATATTTTTTGTATGTACAATAGCTCTGTACGCATCGATTTTGATGCAGTTTTCAGAACTATATTATTTAGTACCTACTATAATATTATGTATACGTGACATAAAAAAATGTTGAAATAAATAATGGTTAAATAAGTAAAAAGATGGAACCTGTAGTAAGGACGAGAAATAAATATACGTGTACCTAGCTCGAATTAGAATACGTATTCCAATATCTATACTAATATTATAAAGCTGAAGAGTTTGTTTGTTTGTTTGTTTGTTTGAACGCGCTAATCTCAGGAACTACTGGTACGAATTGAAATTTCTTTTGTGTTGGATAGTCCACTTATCGAGGAAGGCTTTAGGCTATATAGCATCATGCTAAGCTCAATACGAGCGGAGCACCAATCAAGAATGTTACAAAATCGGGGGTATTTTTTTCCTTTTGAGAGCTTTCGCTACGTACGCTGCGGAAACGGTTAAAGTTTCGCTAAAATGGTGTATGGCAGAATTGTTCCCCTGTAAAAGTTCTAAAAAAAAGTCCGCGACAGTATATGTCTATCTTTTAAGGTTGGCTCACTATAACCTTTTTATACTAACCAAATTTGTTCTAAAAGTAAGCATTATTTGTGAAAGTGTTTTCATAAAGATTATATTAATCCTTATCCAAGTAAATACGTTATTCATTACAAGCATTTAATCTAGAAGAAATTTGCCGTTTACATCATTTGATTTCAATGAGTATTTTAGAAGATATCGCAGTAATAAAATAATCATGCGCGCTATAGTACGGCGCACGGCGCGGGGGGGCAGTCGCGGTCGTGACCGTGAGGTGGAAGCTCTATATAGGATAATAGTGTTCTGTGGGTGGAAGCGCTTCTCCTTCTACGTAAATGAAGTCGCGGGTAAATTTTAGCGATATCCCAAAGTAACTATTCCACGCGGACGAAGTCGCGGGCAAAAGCTAGTATCAAGATAAAATTATTGACAATATAAGTCAAGTATTAATTCACTTTTTAAACTGTTATACAATACAGAGGTTTCATCATAGATATATAATATTAAAAAGAGGTTTTATTAATTGGACTTTTGTAGATACCAATAGAACCGACTTCAATAAAGCCGGGTATTAGTTTACAACTTCCAAGCGCAATTTTTCTCGTTTTTTTTTTTGAGTTGAAATATTCCCAAAGTTTCGGAATATTTCGGAATACTTCCGAAGTATTCGACGGGAATGATTCGGAATTTTTCCCGCCAGCATCTATAATTATATGACTATTTCTAACTTTTTTAATTAGAATATGATATAGTTATAAACATTTGTTAAAATAATAATAAAGTGCACTCGTTTTATCTAAGATTTTTCGAGTTACTTTTTATAAATACCAACATTTTTCTGGTTGGCAACATGCAAGAACGAGACACACAGCCTCGCTTCTGGCTATCTCGCTCGGCTCGGATTTGCCTCTATGATACGTGCATTGTGAAATACACTCTATTACCAAGGTAATACAGTTCTTTTTAGCAATTACAAAATTCGGAGTCTTCTATCCGTAGGTACTATATCCATGGTACATGATATGGAAAAGCCTATACCGTTCGGAGTTCAGACTCCTGGTATCTATACTTCGTGCTCACAGTACTCGGTCCTGTTGTTATTCCTAGGTCCATGATTTAGAAATACGGTGTTGAAACAATGGACCTAGTATAACAACAGGACCGAGTACTATGAGCAAAAAAACGAGCCGAGCGAGAGGTTGGAAAAGAGGCCGTGTGTCCCTTTCTAGTAGGGTGACAATAATATTTTTTGCTGTGGCAAACTGCAAAGCTGTGTGAGACAAATTGTGAAAAACTGAATGACATACAGCTGTGGCTTTTAAGCTGCGCGTCCACTGCATCGGAATCGGAGCGAACGCAGCGTACGGATTTGTTGCTTTGTATTGATTTCTATAGTACTGCGTCCACTGGATCGGCATTTCTGCGCCTGAGACCGGTATATTTTATGCCGATGACGTCATCGGCAGTGAACCCGTCATTCGGATTCCGAACGTTTCAAGTTCTGACGTGTTTGCGACGACGCGACGGCTATACATAAATACTTATTCACGATGAATGACGATATTTTAATTACTTTAGTGGAAAAATATGATGAACTTTACAATCTAAAACATCAACATTATCATAACCAACTGAGGAAAGACGATATTTGGGATGAAATTGGGCAAATGATAAATAAAAATTGTAGAATATAGTGAAGTTCAAAAAACTTTTTTCGAGTCATATGAATGTACCCAAAAAATCTATTTTCATCTTCTAATAAATCAGAATATAATGTATGAAATTCTCCGAAAATTAATCTTTTTGAGTTTATGTTATGATTTATGAACATATCTTTCGTTTCCTCTTGTGTCTCTTTTCCTCTTCTGATAAAATACAGCTAATTACAACAATATATCTCGTCACTATCCTCCATAATGCAAATGCACGTTCAGGCTGACGGACTAAAAATAACTAAATTGCCGATGATGAATCCGAATGCAGTGGACGCACCCCATCGGCATTTCGTAAATGACGACGCTCCGTACGCTGCGTACGCTCCGATTCCGATGCAGTGGACGCGCAGCTTTAAAGTCGACTAGATTGAATAGTGTAAAATCAAGAAGGTTTGTAGGGACGGCTGCATTAATCTGATCTGATTTTCATCTGATTGACATGACCGTCAATCTTTCTAAAACGCTAGAATGTAACATATCAAAATCAGACATCTATGATATCTACAGACTTAAACCGAAGTCGGGACACTCCAATAACACCCCAATAATTGTAGAAATGAAGTCGGTTATGATGAAGAATAATGTCTTAAAATCTGCTAAAACATTTAATAAAAAGCATAAAACCAATAAGCTATGCGCGGGACATGCTGGATATAAAACACAAGTGGACACTCCAATATACTTATGTGAACATCTAACGCCTAAAGGCTCACGGTTGTTTTTCTTGGCCCGTGACTTGATTAAGACAAAGAAATTTAAATATTGCTGGACATCTTACGGAAAAGTGTATGTAAGAGAAAATGAACAAACACCTGTAATGCAAATATTTACTGAAAACCAGGTACACGAACTACTGGCAGGCTCATCTCAAGATAACCAAGGGAAGTGACTAAATGTAGTTATAACAATAATTCATTCATTTTCATGTACTATTATTAAGTCTTTATCAGCATTTTATTTCATAGTTCATTCTGCAATACTACTACAGTTAATCAAGAACAAATACTTTTCACAACTTTACAACATATTTACACTCCACCTACAGATTCATTATTATACGTCTACTAAAGGTACTCATTTGCTTATCTTTAAACCCTTTTGTTATTATAATACAAAACTAATCAAAAACTTGTCGATCAATATGTAGTGTGTGTATCACCTCCCTACCTATATATTGTAATGTAAGTGTATGTTCTAGTTAGTTAATAAACATTATTCGTGAGAACAACATCTTTCCTTTAGACTCCCCAAGCCTGCACATTGCATGGCGACCCTGCCAGTGCTGCCTCGTGGCAGCGCTGCGCAGATGGTACAGTGACAACAATAATAATAATAAGACTTTATAGTTAATGTGATGCGTGAATTAATGTGTGACGAACACGAAAGTGCGTGTAAAAATGTGGACATAATAGTGTAAAAAAAAATGAACTCAATTATAATATTTAACGGCCGTTAGTTAGGAAATAGATAATGTAGATTTTAATATATTAAATAAATATTGTAGAAAATAAATACAAATCTAAAAGTGCTAATAATACCTAATTATAAAAATAATTTGTGAAAAATATAAAAACTATAACTATAATTGAAATAAAAAGTGTAGACAAAAATAATATGAACTGAGAAATTCAATCCAAAAAGTTGCAAGAAGAATATTATAATCATAAGCATGATAAAAAAAAGACTAAAAAAAAAATAGAAGTTTGAGTGCAAAACGAATTATTGGCCATCAGTTGAAGACAATAATTTTGAAGACTTTGAGTGAAGATGAGCAGGCAGCTGAGAGTTGTTGGAGTCATGAGAGGAGATGGTGAGCAGGCAGCCGGGAGTAGTTGGAGTCAGATGAGTGGGAATGTCGAGCAGGCAGCTGGGAGTTGTTGGTGTCAGATGAGTGGATATTATGTAGAGCAGGCAGCCGGGAGAAGTTTGAGTCGGAAGTGGATGCAGCTGGGAGATCACTGAGCAGAGCACATAGATAAGATTAATTGGACGTCAGAATTTTTTTTTCTAGGCTTATTACGTAACATTTTCATAATTTTAGAATTTATAATTAATTGAACTATTTTACAAATAAAAAATGAACCTATGTACTTATAACAGTAATAGTATAATTTAAAAAAAAAATATGTGTGTTAACATATTAAAAATTTAGATAAATTAATTTATAATAAAATTTAGTACTTAATATGGAATAATATACAAAAGGTTACAAAATTAATAAAAGTAGTAAAAGGAAAAGCATTTTAATGAACTATTGGGAATAAACTAAATTTAAATTGTAATAAGTATGCAGGTACTCAAAAGACGTTATTATTTTGATTTTTAAATGGAGAGATATTAAATTTAAGTGTCAGATTGGTTTGTGAAGTAAAGTTAAAATAAAATATCAAAAGCATATTATGCAAGTAGATAATATTGATGTTTATTTAATTGTGTTGTCGTTTAAAGTTATTGGAATCAAGTATTTTGATAAATATCATTTTTTTTGAGTAATTTTTTAGATCTATTAAAAAAATTATTGAATTATTGTTATGAATAGCCAACAAAATTTGCAAATGTGTAGGTTGATTGGTGTTACATTAAAATGGTTATTGCACTTTTAATTACAGGCTATTACAATTTGATAAAAAAAAAGTATCGACTATGAAAATATCTTAAAAAATAAATTACGAAACGAAAAATAAGTTAGAACAGTTGGATTTGAATTAATCAATGTCAAAATAAATTTAATTTACATCGAATAAGATAAATATAAAGATCACAATTTAAAAATTTTAGTATGTTTACAAATTGTTAATGATATTAGGTAAAGCTTTTTTGTAATTTCATTAGTTTCAAGTGACTTTCAAAAGTTGAAGTTAATGTATAATGTTATAATCTTGCAACTTAAGCCGCCCCTCGTAGGTATATTTGATATCCAGCAGAAGTGAAAGTATTTTAAAAGAAATGATTGACTGAAGTTATATTCATTAGGTTATTATAATATTTTAAGGATGTAATTGCAACATGAAAGTAAAGTTTGTAATGGAATTAATAAATGGGTGTTGACGATGAGTAAATATGTTTTAAGGAAATAAAAATATTAATTGTGAGAGCAAGAAAACTTAAAAGAAAGTATGAGTTAAAATAATTTGTGTCAGTTATTATTAATTATTATAATAAGTATTAATATTTGAAATTTTAGATATTTGAAAAAGGGAATACATAGTAACTCATTACTAACTGAATATTTTACGCAGTTAGTTAACGCAGGTAGGTAAGTTCCCACAGCAAACAACGCCTTTGCTGGGAAAGCGTCAAATATCGGCGGTGCCAGCACAGCATTCGCGCAATGAAATGTAAGTAGATACTATTTGTTAATCAAAGCTAGGGTTGTACAAAAATATATTTGTATAATGATTTTAAATTTACAATACATTACAATTCGTAATAAAATATGTGCATAAAAAACTATATTATTTCAGATAAAAGATTTATGTTAAGTATTATTTAAATTCATTTCACTAAATTATTTTGATTTGGAATAAGACTGAAAACGAATAGTGTGTTTTAAAATGTTTTGTTATGTCACTTATAGGTAATTTTATTTTTTCATCATTTAGTTAAAATAGATAAAAGTCCAGAATAATGACTTAATTAAATTTTGTTATTAATTAGATATTGACTTCTTATCGAGAAAGTTCGAAGTATTTTTAGTGACAATTTAATTCGATATTAATAGTACCTAGATGGACCACCCATGTCCATGTTATCATCAATAATAATTGGTGTCATATAACAGATCATCTCAACTTTACATGCACCATTTGTGGTACAAATCAAAACATTAGCAATACGATGCATAAGCTACAATATGCATCCAAAAGTGTCAAGTAAGCATGCCATATTTAGATTGGAAAGATTGCATGAATTTTAAATATGTGCAAAAGATTATGTTGCAATTTGCAACTTGCAACATTAAAAATCTATAAGGAAAATTAATTTTAGTAAATTAAAATAATTTAAAATACCTACATAGGTAGGTACGTTATCTTTCTTTTTTTTGTGAGTTTCTTTTGTTTGTGAATCTTCATTGTTTTGTAATAAGGTGACAAAATAAAAAACACAGCTTATTAATCTTTCTAAATTAATATGAACTCTAAAAGTCATATATTTCCGGTTTAGAAATTAAAAAATTATAGTGGAACGTAGTAAAAAAAAAAATTAATAAATTATACGTCGTTAACGTACCTACTTCAAATAGGTGATATTAATTTATTTTGTAGTAGTAACTTTAACTTTTTGGAAAGTAAAAACAAAGTAAGAAGGTTTTAATAAAATAAAAGTAATTAAATGCTTAATATACAGGTTAAAAATAAATAAATAATAAGATGTTATGTTGCTATGTATTCCAATCCAATTCAATTAAGTTTCGAACATACAAATTAATTATTAAATAAAATAAAATAAATAGTTTTTATTTCATGGTTACTTTTAAAGTTATAAAAATAATATAATTTTATTATAAAGTATATTACAGGAGGAATCGGTAAAAAGAAAGGATATGTGAAAATCTCAAAACGAGACAATTATTTCTTAGAAATGTATTAAATTCTTTTTAACTACTTTGTAAGTTGATTAGCTACATTTTCTGAGATTTTATACTGGATATGACTTACATGGATTTACTTAAAAAATATTTACGTTCATACGAGATATGACGTAATATTATTGTGAAGAGAATTAGGAATGTGTTATTTAGTTTGTAACATAGCTGTAGTCTATGTAGGGATGTAAAGAAAAGATTATTTTGAAATAAGGATTTGGGTTTAAGTTTTATAAGAAGGTATTTGATTGAAATTGAACAGTTACTAGGTAGAAGGGATGTGTCGATGTTTGGAATGTCTAGTAGCTTTTGGCTTGATCACCCAACAGTTGATGGATATTTTAAATATTGAACGCATCAAAATTATGGAATAGGTTATTTTGTAAGGAATTTGGGTAGGTTAAGGTGAAAAAATGCCATAGTGCATTAATTAAATACTAGCTTAAATGCTATGTATGAGTAAAAAATTAAATGCTAAAAGCATAAATAATAAAATACGCAAGGTAATCCTTCATTCGATCATGGTGTAAACGAGATTTCTCTGTGAGAATAGTTGGAGGTCAAGAAGCCTTAAAACAAACCCTTGGTATTAAAATATGGTACAAATATGGTACAAAAATAAAATAAATGGAACTTAGAGCATGCTCGGCGGGAACAATCCTCCACTTAACAAAAATGGTTGGAGACATATTATTATATTGTGTTGGTTAGTCTTAAAATAGGTCCCGTTAAATGTTGAATAAATAAATAAAGTATTGTACCAAAATAAAGTGCGCACATAAAGTATAAAAATAAATAAAGTACCATAAAAATAAATACTTTAAAGTCGACTATAAATAAAATTATAAAAATGTGTATAAAAGTGTATTCTATCATGATTTATGAAAAAGCATGCATATTATGAATATAATTATTTAGGTACCTAATGATGTAAAGTGTAAGTGACTGGCCAGTCCACTAATCAAGTGTATTAGTAAAAAAAAATGTAAAGATAAAATGTGAAATTAAATGATTAAGAAAATGGATATGAAAATGGATGGAATGGATAGTGAAATGGAGGTTGTATTTTTTTTTAACTGACAGATTATAATAAATAAAATAATTATAGGAGGTAAGGATTTTTTTTTGTTAGGAAATGTGTAATATTTACTTAAATGAAATATATAATAAAATATTAAATTTATTAAAAGCAATTATGTAACCATGTAAAAAAAAAAATTGATTTGAATTTAAGTCAGCAAGTTAGTTCTAGTACTGCCGTTTATTTTAATTTAAAAAAATATCGTCAAAATCCCTTAACTTAAATTAATATTAAAAACATGTTTTGCAAATTTTAAATACCTATTAATGGCACAGATTTGTATTTATTATTGTTTTAGTTCCAATAAGATGGATATAGGTAAGTATTAAGTAAGAATAAAATTAGTAAATAGTAAAAAATAACTAAAGATTAAAACTAATTTAAATGTTATATTATATTAAGGTAAAAAAAAAAAACTATGTATATATTTTTTTTTAAAAATACGGGGGAGGTGTAGTGTGTGTATCACCTCCCTACCTATATATTGTAATGTAAGTGTATGTTCTAGTTAGTTAATAAACATTATTCGTGAGAACAACATCTTTCCTTTAGACTCCCCAAGCCTGCACATTGCAAATATATCAGAGCAACAAATGAAATCTCACAGTTATGGATTTCTTTACATATTTGTTTTAAAACCAAATTTCTTAGATATTAATTACTTTAACAATGCCAGATAAACTCTATAATTTAAATGAATTAGACAGTCTTAACATTGCCCGTTCAATATCATGCAGTTGCGATGAGATTTCTAGTCATTTGACTGTAAACAATAAGGATTTAATAATTATATCTCAAAACATACGCAGTATTTATTCAAATTTCGATGATTTTCTTATTACGTTATCTAATCTCTCTATTTACCCAGACATATTAATCTTAACTGAATGTAGATTAAGTTCAGATAAATCAATACCGCATCTGGAAAACTATAGATGTTACTCTACCTCGAATCATCTGAACCAGAATGACGGAGTGGTGGTTTACATTAAACAATCATTGACCGCGAAGGTTAAGGAGATTATACTAATACAAGCATCTTGCCTTCAAGTTGATTTGCTTAATAATTCTATAATTTGCATTTATAGATCCCCGTCCAATACAAACACAGAAAATTTTGTAAATTCTCTTTGCTCTCATTTGGATTCTGTAAATATGAATAGGAATATTATCATTGCGGGTGATATAAACATCAATATTACGCAAAAATCTCATGAAACAAACCTGGAATACAATAATAAAATGAATTACCTTAATTCGCTCTCAGTATATGGTATTCTTGCTAGACATACTTTACCTACTCGTGAAAAAAGTTGCTTAGACCACTTTATGCTGAAAATTAACAGAATAAAAAATTCAGCCGTTATCGCTATCCTAAAAACAAGTATAACTGATCACTACACTACTCTGCTTTGTCTCTCAAGAACGCAAATTTCTTACCCAATCTCTAGAACTAAAAATAAAATAGATTTAGATAAAGCTTTAATCGATTTAAAACAGAAAAATCTCTCTAATTTAATGACAAACAACGACCCAAATTTTATCACACATTGTTTAATTAATGAACTTACTGAGACCATAAAGAAAAACACTAAAATTATAAAAATTCCTAAGTCTAAATTAACATTAAAGCCTTGGATTACCCCAGGAATTTTACGTTGTATTAAACATCGTAATAAATTACAACTGACAGTACGAAAAGAGAGTCATAACGAAGTTTTAAGAGTAACATACTTACGCTACAGGAACCATTGCAATAATCTAATTAAAAAACTGAAACGCAACTATGAAGGAGAATTGCTGACTAAATCTGTTGCAAATAACAAATTACTTTGGAATAACATAAAAAATATAACATATAGCAGGAAATCCCATAATGATAATAACGAACTATTAACTATTAAACAAAACCCCCATGACTCTATTAATTTTATAAATACTTACTTTTCAAATGTAGGAGCAGATCTTGCACATAAAATATTATCCCATTCTGAACACTACGATACAACAACAAGAAATAATTTTTCCTCTGTTAATTCCTTCGCATTGCTGAAGACCGATGTAGGTGAAGTAAAGAATACACTTATGAATTTGAGATCAAATAGTGCACCTGGCTGGGATGACGTTCCTACTAGCTTCTTGAAACTTGCCGCTGGTGAACTCGTACCGGTGATTGTATATCTTGCAAATCTTTGCTTTGAAAAGGGAATATTTCCCGACCTTTTAAAAAAATCTATAATTACGCCAGTTTTCAAGAGTGGTGATAGAGACAGTGTGGGCAATTACAGACCAATCTCTGTTCTTCCGGCGATCTCTAAAATATTGGAAAAGCTACTAAATAACAGACTTATAAATTACCTAGACAAATATAAGTTGTTATCTACATCACAATTTGGGTTTAGGCGCGGCAAATCAACAGAAGATGCAGTTGCAGCTCTCAGTGAACTAATAACGGAGCAAATTGATAAGGGTCACAAATGTTTAACAGTGTTTCTAGATTTAAAAAAGGCCTTTGACACTGTCTCTATACCAATTCTTGTAGAAAAATTAAAAAATATTGGAATCAGAGGTACGGAACTCTCCCTTTTCGAAAGCTATCTATCTGATAGGATGCAGAGAGTAAGAGTCAACCAGTATACCAGCCAAGATACTGCAGTAACATACGGTGTTCCCCAGGGAAGTGTGTTAGGACCTACACTCTTTCTAGTATATATTAATGACCTCTGTAATTTAAATGTCTTAAATGCCAAAATTATTTCATATGCCGATGACACGGCAATTGTATTTAGGGGAAAAAATTGGTCGGAACTGAAACATCATGTTGAACATGGCATGAGGCAGGTCGCACACTGGTTAGCAATTAATCTTTTATCTTTAAATACTGCTAAAACACATTATATGTGTTTTAGCATACTCAATCGTTCGCAACCTGGACCGGACTACACTATAAAAATACATACCTGCCAACCTAGTATATTATCTCCATCCCGCTGTAACTGCCCCCTTATAGAAAAAGTAGACAAAACAAAATATCTTGGAGTAATAGTTGACCAGAGGTTATCTTGGCATCCGCATCTGGAACAAGTGGCTTCTAGAATTAGGAAACTGACCTGGATATTCAAAACTTTACGGCACGTAGTGCCCAATCCAAATATCCAGTTAAATGAGCGTAACTCTTCTCGTAATGTTTTAAAAGAAATATATACGGCTTTAGCTGAGTCTATCATGGTCTACTGCATACCTGTATGGGGAGGTGCGGGCAAAACTAAACTCTTAGAAGTAGAAAGGGCTCAACGCTCGTTATTAAAAATCATACATTTTAAAAAAAGAAGAACGCCGACAGACGAGTTATATAGAATTAGCAAGGTCTTGTCTATAAGGAAATTATATATTTTACTAACAGTATTAAAAAAACATAAAAATAAAGATGTTGTTATTTCTACAATTAAGCGGGGCAAAAGAAATATAATCAAAATACCTATTATAAAAACTGATTTTGCACTTAAACAATATGTCAATAGATCGACTTTTCTGTATAATAAGATAAATAAAACTCTAGACTTTAGTAACAAACTAAATTATGAGACTAAGAAATTACTTCGCGACTATTTGTGTAAGTTAAGCTATGAGGAAACTGAAAAATTAGTAGAAAATATAAAATTATAACATGAAATATTGCATAAATTCACTAACACACATATATATGCAAACACAACACACACACCTACACATTACATACACATACACACGAACACATGCAGACATACACATACACACACATACAGTTAGATGTTAATTTAGATTTTATTATACGTACTGGTGATAGCTATGCTGGTACTAAATGTTTAATATCTTTTTGTTATTTAATCAGGACTCTAACTTTATTATTGTACTCTTGTAAATAAGTTGCATAATGTTTAATATTTTGATAGGTATTAAATTAGCTGTGGAAGAGCCTAGTCACCTGATACAGGCGTAAGCCTACTAGGTGACTACGAGTTCTATAATAATATGTAAACTGTTCTTTTGAAATAAACATTTATTTATTTATTTATTTATTTATTAATATGTAACAGATTTTTATGTAATTCTCTGCCTTACTTAAACACTATTGAGCCATTTTTGTCGCATTCCTTCATTGTTGGGAAATCTATAAAAACTGTATTATATTATCATTAAAGGCCTTACTCGACTTCACACGTTTTTTTCTCAGTACTTACTACGATTAACAAAACGTAGTACAATAGGGTATTATCCTATGATGAAAATATACTTCAGATTGTTGATATTTTATCGCTAAACATTAATTTAAACCAATTTAACCAACTTTTTACACAAAAATATGTATGATTTTTATAAAATATCAAAAATAAAATTATGAATTTTTCACGTTTGACCACGTGACTAAAAACGCACGAGATTGGAATGTGACGTCATATTCTTGTACTTCTTCTTCTTTTATTAATGGCCTCCCGATTTCCATAAAGAATAGCCAGCATCAGAATCATTAACGTCATGCGTCAGTGAGTAATAGCCACTTTTTCCGCATTTCAGTGTTCTTTGGTATGGTCACAAAGATTTTCCCCGGTGTTTTAATAGACGTATTATTGCATTTTGGCACTACGCACCATTTTTATGGCATTTTCAATAGGCTTAAAACATTTATTTAAAAACGTAAATAGTAGGTATTATGGGATTTGGCATTGTCAGTGTAATTTGACACTTGACAGTTACAATGTTACAAGATACAGTCTGACAAGGATCTTTTGGCATGTGGACAATGTAAAAATGTCACTTTTAGTAATAAGTATTGTTTTGTAGTTGCGACACTTACCTTTTGGCACGTGGATAAAATCAGTATTATAACTCTTACGGCCGCACTCAGAGTCATTTAATTGTTACTTAAACCATTACTTAGTATAGATTTAAAAAAACTCACTCTCAGAGTCAGTTAACGGATCGTTAACGTGACTTAATGATCATTAAATTTAAGTACCGCAAAACCACTATTTAACTTGCTAATTGTGGATTAAGTCGATCGAATTTGAGGTTATTTATTTGTTTTTGTAAATAATTTACATTTGAATTTTACTAATACGCTATTACTAGTTATTGTAGTTATTACCTCAGTTACTACTACGTTGTTTTTAGCATTTTTATGCAAAATGTCTAATCGGATGTACTTTATAGATTTAGAAAAATTTTCTTTAAGATTCAGAAATGTGAGACCAAGATGACCAAGACGCTATAGAAGACATTATTCGGATCCTTTCACTAAAATATTCAATCCAAGAATTCCATATTAGATATAGATTCACTCCGAAGTCCTATGTTGTAAAAAACTTAATAATAATATGTAGTAGAAATCAGATTTAAATAGATCAGATACCTATTAGAAGAGGATTACCATTTACCTACTCCCAAAATAATGCTTCTGTTTACTGTAAGATATTTAGCTACAGGCAGTTTTCAGGTTAGTTTCTAAATTATAGTACTTACCTAAAATAATAAACAAAACTAGAATCATGAGAGTTTACTATGTGCTTGTAATAATATTATTTGTATGTTGCTATCTTATTTTTATATTAATATCTGTCAGTAATCGGTCTCACGAATTGTCAGCAAAGTTTCTGCGTTAATTGCTATGAAAATGCAAGATTTTGTCAAGTTCCCGGCTACTGTACAGGTATTGATACTACTACTGATATATTTTATTCGTTTTGAACTAAATGTATGCCAAGATAATGTATTATTATAATATTAATTAAACTACATCTAATGATTATATTATAATTATGTAATTTAAATAGTAATTTAAATAATAATTATTATATTATATTCTTGTTACAGACGACAATTCTATGAAATTGCACACTTTCCTGGGGTGATTGGGTGTATTGAATTAAATATCATTAATAAAATAAAAAGTCCTGGAGGAATCACTTCAAAAGTGTACAGAAATAGAATACAATATTTGTGCTACAGATGCAAGCTATACCTATGTTCTATTTATAAGATGTCATCATTCTTTCCATTCCGAGCTACCAAATCATGAATTTCCTTTGAATCTCTGAGAGATAAGTTTAAAGAAATAGGTATTCTGACCGTCGCTTCACAATACATTTGGACAAATACACAATTCAATGGACAATGTGTTGTATATCAGAAAGAATCTACTTATCTACATTATATAGGAATACAAGAAATAGAAATTAGTTAGATATACCTGTGATGAGTGATCAGACTAATTTTTAAAGGTGTATACAATAGAATCCCAGAAAACGTTCAGATTCTTTCCATTAATAAATTAAAAAAGGTTGTTAAAGAATGTTTGTGTGCCAAAGCTTCATAAATAGAATAAGATGCTCCTTGCAAGGCTGTTTCTATGTATGTTATTATTATCTATATTGACTTTTGTCTTAGATTAAGTTACTATAATATTGTAATAAAATATTTTTTGGAAAGAACAATTTTTCTTCTCGCCGAGCATCATGATCCATGTAGCACAATTTGGATTTGATTAATAAAAGACAATACATATAAAATAATTTCTTTTATTTATTACTATTTTGTAACTTTTCTAATATTTTTCCGCTTCTTGTTTTATTTCTTCAATCTTCCTTCACAAATTTCAATTTTGGTAATCATATATTCACCATAGACGGATATTCACCTTAATATTAATATTATAATTTGAAACACAATTCAAAATTACATTATTACAGAATACTAAAAATGTAGAGTGCAATAAACTTTAAACTTTAGATTTTTTGTTTGTTTTGTTTGAACTTTGAACTGAAGATTTGACAGTTAGCAACTGTAATGCCATATTAAAAAATTGAAATTATTTTACCAAAATATTCGATAAATAGCTATTTTGGATGATTTTTTGTCGATTTTCTTTGTTAATTAAATAAATTCTAACTATATTACTACTTTACATGATTTCTGATGTTTATCAAAGACAAACTTTACAGTTTCATATTAATTAATTTTAAGTATGGCTACATCTTCTCCAAGTTTTTAAGTAATCGACAACTTATTTCGAAGATGCACCGCCCTACGAATGATTAAATTTGTCATTAGCTAACGATCCATTAAATGTTGACTCTGAGAGACACGCTTCATTAAGATATTTAATGTTCATTAGTTAAATACTGATTAGGGCTAATTTAATGAACGTCTCTGAGTGCGGCCGTTAATAACGTCAGTTGCTTTAATGTTAACACTTTTATACTAGAATAACTAGATTAACATTAACAATTAACTTACTAATGTTACTAATAAACGAAATATTGCAACCAGCATAACTTTTACTTCGACAAGAATATACACAAAATTTTTTCACAATTTTGACTGTTAAATCATCAAATAAATAATAAAAACATAGTTACGGAGATACATGAAGTAAGAAATAAAAACTATTTTCAATTTTAATATTATCCGGTGTTCAGCATAAAATATGTGTAATGGCGTATCTATTGTCTTGCGAATGATACCATCTAATAAAAAAAGAAGGAAAAGGATTTAATGTAAACTGCAACTATTTCTAACTTTTTTAATTAGAATATGATATAGTTATAAACATTTGTTAAAATAATAATAAAGTACACTCGTTTTGTCTAAGATTTTTCAAGTTACTTTTTATAAATACCAACATTTTTCTAGTTGGCAACATGCAAGAACGAGACACACAGCCTCGCTTCTGGCTATCTCGCTCGGCTCGGATTTGCCTCTATGATACGTGCATTGTGAAATACACTCTATTACCAAGGTAATACAGTTCTTTTTAGCAATTACAAAATTCGGAGTCTTCTATCCATAGGTACTATAATATATCCATGGTTGAAACTTGAAAGCTTTTAGAAAAATTCTTTTCCGCCTTTTTAACTTGCCAACTTGCCAGTGGCAATGATCTAATACCTTCCGCCATTAATAAAAAAATATGCAGTCAGTTGTCAGGTTGTCAGTGTCACGTCATACGTCAATTATAACTCTACGTCACGAATGCAAAGTTCGCTGTTCGTCAGATGACCAAAACGAGTAATTATTAGAATCTTTGTTGAGTTTAACTTTTAAATAAATAAATAGATTACGGTGTCGTAGACTTCTAGTTCATTAAATAATGTAGACGAAGATGAGGAATGTGATGTTAAAAGTGGTCTGGTGAACGAAATGTCGATAGAGTACGTGGTGGTGAGCGAGGGCGAGCAAGATGAACCCATCGAGCTGCCCACAGAGGAGGACGGGTCGCTGCTGCTGAGCACGATATCCGCACAGTTCGCCGGCGCCAGCGGCCTGAAGTACCGCGCTGGAGGCCGCCTGCGCGGGCTGCGACTCGCGGACGACAGAGTCCTCCCGCCCGCGGAGGGGTGGTCAGCGTATAGGTACTTCTGTGCGTTCCCACGAGTGGACACACGCTCCGTGTCACCCCGACCCCGGTGCTCCGATCTTATAGTGCTGGGGCTGCCGTGGAAGACCGGCGAGGATGCCGTCCGCGACTATTTTGCAGCGTTCGGTGAATTGTTGATGGTGCAAGTCAAGCGAGATTCCAAAACTGGTCTATCGAAAGGATTCGGTTTCATTAAATTTGCCGACTACGAGGCGCAAATCCGCGCCCTGGGCAGGCGGCACATGATCGACGGGCGCTGGTGCGACGTGCGGATCCCCAACAGCAAGGACGGCGGCTCGGCGGCGCACCGCAAGGTGTTCGTCGGCCGCTGCACGGAGAGTCTCACGGCTGAAGATCTTAGAGAATATTTTGGTGCATTCGGTCAAGTGACAGATGTGTTCGTTCCCAAGCCGTTCCGAGCGTTCAGCTTTGTGACGTTCTTGGATCCAGAAGTTGCCCAGTCATTGTGCGGGCAGGATCACATTATAAAGGGAGTGTCTGTCAATATATCCACGGCATCCCCCAAACAGGAGCGTGGAGCCCGGTCACAGCTCCTGGGTTGGGGAGTGCTGGAGGGGGGTGCTCCCCGAGTTTACAGTTGGCCCCCCGATGCTTGGCAGCACTCTGCGCACTCTCACTCATCTGCTCCTCCGGATGCGAAGCCCTACCTCAAGTATGAGTGACATCCTTCAGCTCTTATTGTTGGTAATTGACAAATTTTTATTAAAAGAAATGTGTAAATAATAATATAATACGATATTAAAGTTGTTTATATGAAAGTTTTATTGTGTCCGCCCATTCTAAATAAGTTATTTTAAAATGTATTGTCCGCGAATATGAATACATACTTTGAGGATTAAAATGTATTTTTATGTATTATACTATCAGATATTTTATTAATTGTAATATTTTAAATATAAAAACTTAAATATCTAGACTCCGATAATAACTTTATTTTCATGCCAGTTGTCAAGGTATAAACCCACTTTCAGTATTTAAATATATTTTAAACACAATTTAGAGTTTGCTAAGCAAAATAACTGTATAATAACAATTATTACTTGACTCCTGTGGTTGAAATTTGACCATACCTCATATTTTAGTTTTTAAGTTTAGGGTTCTTTTGCCCCTTAGAATATGAAAGAAAAATTGACAACTGTGCAGTGGTTCCTATAATAAACCCCACAGGGTTCCTTTAACTCCATTCCTATCAGCTTCCCTTACCACTTACATTTTGAAGACCCTCATCCAAACCTTACCTATTATACAGGCTACGGCTTCCCTATGTAGGAGAACCAGCCTTTGTCTGCCAGCCAGCCTATTATACAATATAATATGGTCATTAATAAGGAGTGTAGAGGAAAGGAGAACTATTGGTGTATGTAAAAAGTGTCCGCTGAAATGTGTCAAATTAGGGTGACCCCACAGTAGCAACATGGTACATTTCAAATTAGTGATAAGAGATGGAGTGAAGTTAGTTGAGAGTTACTTAATGCTAATGGTTAGTTATTTAACTTGACTAACTTCATCCCTTATTGCTAACTTCATAATAACATACCCTCTGTAAGACTAGCACCACTGACCAGTTTTGGAACTGTTATTTAACTACTTTTGTCGGACACTGTAGCTTTTCTGCCTTAGAGAGATAATCCTCCTTTCCTTACACTCCATAGTTGCTATACAAACATGGTAGACGAGTGAGGTACCTAGTGTGAGTTACCTTCATTTTTATTAATTTTGATTTCTAGTGAGTGTGGAACGAGCAATCTATCTGATTTTCCCCAAAATAAATAACTTTTGGAAGTCTAAAAAGAAATGTATAACAAATCTGTAAATTTCTAGAAATAGTTTAAAACTACAGCCATCATGGTGTTGTCCCTCCTTCGGCCTTCCACACTGTGCTATTTCCCAGATCCCAAAAAGTCCACGACTAAAACATTCTACAAATTCCCAGATTTGTTCTAATTTTTTTTTAGATTGGTACTAATAATAGTAAAGCGATTTATTCCATTTCAGAGGTTACATTATGATTTGTAATTGTTAGTTGTGTTGGTTTGATGCTTATACTTAGTGTTAGTATGGTTATTTTTCTAACATTGGTAGATTTGTATGTATTAAAGTTGCTATACATATTTTGGGTAAATTCAGCTAGGTGATAGTCCCTCGTTCCACACAGACGATTTCAAAGCGTTACTAAAAAATAATATATTAGATTTCTGCACAACAGTTTCTGTGGATTAAACCACAAAATTGAACTGTGACGAATTTCATACTCCTCCGGTACTCAACATTTTTGCTTCACGTAATAATATAATTCTATAAATATGACACATTATTTGTCTTGTAGGTATTCTTGTATGCTAAATTATATAAGTAGGTACGCTTAGGCACTGCCAGTGGCAGATCTAGGACTTTTTCGAAGCGGGGCAAAAACTCGAGCCCCTCACTGAGAAACTGCAGACCGGGGAAAGTGCCCCCAGTTGCCCCCCCCCCCCCCCCCCATAGATCCGGGGCTGCGCACTGCAAGCACTAGGATTTGACTGTTCATGTTTTGCTGCCGCCGCGGCCGGCCGGTGTGTAGGGTGGTGTAGGCCATGGGCAGAGGCGCTAAAGGTACAACAACAATTGAATATTATGAGTTTGACATGAACGATACTTTATTACTTATCAGTTTTGCTTAAGTAGGTAAATAATTTAAGATAATTATAGATCTTTCTACAGAGTAGCTACACTATGTACACTATGTAGTAGACACCAATCATTATAGTAATATGTATGTATAAACTATAACATTTCATTTAGGTAGGGGAGAGCGGGGCTGAAAGTGCCGGGGGTAAATTGTGCCGACGCGAATATCTCGAAAACAGAAAGAGATAGATATAAGATCGTATTGTGTCGTGTGATGCCTAACAGTCAGGCACACGCGGCTGCCATTCTAGTTTCGACAGCGACGCGGACCGAGTGGCGGTGCATGTGAAGGTCCTCCAGGCCCACGTAAGTAAATATTTTCGTTTCGATTCTTTTTGGTCGCAAGCTAGTATTTTTTGTGCTTTTAAAATGAGAGTTTTAGGAAAATATTTGTTATTTATCCTAGTTTGTTATGCAGTGTAATTTTAATGCTTTGAGCACAGTGATTTTTATATGTAAGACAAAATATCACACTCTTATAAACGGGGTAAAATGTGCCGTTCTTGTGGGGCTACTTGTGCCGCGGCACAACCAACCCCTAAGCAACATTTATTGTTTATTCTCAGGAACCTGTCCCTTGCTGCAGCTTCCAGCTTCCTCAATCAGCTGATAACAACACAGTTGATAACAATACAGTAATTTTCTTACCAGATCTAATAAGACCACTGCCTAAAGCACATTCCTGATTAATTGGACATAATAAAGGACGTAAAAGAAAGACAGCGGATATTTCAGAGATAAATGCTTTGGCCGAAGAACAAGCTAGTAAAAAGAAGAAGTAAGAAAGTGAAACTAGATGACGACAATTCTAATGATGAACAAGAATGGTACTGTATCATGTTGTGATGCCTATTCTAACTCTGCTCCTGGAGAAAAATGGATCAAATGCAGAGAGTATAAGAATTGGGCCCATTTGCAATTTATTGAAGATGAAGAAAGTTTTGCGTTTGTATGTCCTAATTGCTATTCTGATTAGTCATCTAGAGAATAACTAGTTTTGATATATTTTTTTGATTTCTTAAAAAGACTCAAACTGCTCAATAAGATAATAACTCTGAAAAGAAGTCTGTTTCTTTTTAATTTAAGAGTAACTTTATTATTTTTGTACTATTGTCCGACTGACTGATATTTTTAATAATTGATTTCATTCATTCGCATAAAAATAAGTACAAACTATTGATTAAAAAATATATATTTTTATGTTTGAAATAATTACTTATGTAAAAAATACTTGTATTATAAGCAACTAAATTTTAAAAACTGTTAATTCATAGTAAAAAGTATAAGGTATAAATATATAATTATAAAATTAATGTATTTTAAATTCTAAATTAATTTTCATTCATGTAAAACACCTAGCATTATCAACGGCACAACTGACCTCAGCTACGGCACAACTTGCCCTAAAGTGGGGTTGGTAGTGCCTTGCCGCCGCTGTATAAAAAAATCACTTCTTCTTAAAAACTATTAATAATGAGCAAAATCTGTAGGTAAATTCGTATTCTAGACTAAATTTGCCTTAGGATGAGCCATTACTTTCATACATAGTACTTGTTTTATCCGAATCATATAAGGATTTGTCAAAATCGGCACTTTCAGCCCCGCTCTCCCCTACATTTTTCTCATATCAAAATAAACAAGAGTACCTATCTTAATTCTTAAGATAGTGACGACTGAAGTAAAAACTTTATAGAAAATAATAAACTTCCGACTATACACGGTACACCATGGGTACTCCATGGGTACACCACAGATGAACAATATTTATCGCAGGTACTTTGCAGCCCAGTCTACTCTTGGAATACCACTGCCGACTGCAGTCGCTTCTGAAATTAAAATTATTTTTATGGTTAAACATGTACCATTTTATATAATACTAGCTGCTTATTGTATAGGTCTAACTAGTGCCACAAAGTTACAAACATGCTTATATAAACACATTACACTCCTTTGCACGCGCAGTCGGGTAAAATTGCTACGAGCATGCTAAAAACGGACTCACAGGAATGTAAGAGGAGAAATGGAACAAATCCAAATTTTTTTCAATATTTTTGATTCTTTGTGTGTACGGGGCAAGGGCTAATCTCCAAAACTGTTGGACTGATTCAAATTAAATATTACGGTGGTACAGATGATACAAAAATAGACGAAATGCATAAAGAAAATATATAGTCTGGTAAGCAGTGCCCGTGTGCTTCGCCTGACTCGTCTCGGCGGGTCGCACCGCCGTGCTCCCAGACAGCAGGCAGTCGAACCACACTCATAATTTCAGCTACAATGTCTGCCTCATGAGTCACGACGTACCCTGGTGCGGGCGAAGCGGCAGCGGCCGGAACAGCGTGGTGTCGATGCGTCCGCCGGCGACGTACCGTGCGGCGCCCAGGTACGCGGCCGCCGCCCCGCCCCGCGCGCCCGCCGCTCCGCCCCGCGCGCCCGCCGCTCCGCCCTGCGCGCCCGCCGCCTGCGCCTGCAGCAGCGGCGCCAGCACGCAGCGCCCCAGCTCCCCGCCGCCCGCGCGCCCCCGCCGCGCCGAGTGCACCACCTCGCCGCTACGTAGGTAAGTCGTAATACAAGGTGAACTTGGCTTTACCGAACTGGAGGCGAGGCCCGCGAGGAGGCTATGCTCCTCGCAGACACGTTCAGTTGGTCATAAAATCAGCGGCGAGACAGTTCTGTCCGCGTCTATGGCTGGGACTACTTGATCCTAAATTCGGAAGGGCGGAGAAAATCAGAGCAATGAAAATAGAACTCAGCGGGAACTTCCCCGGGAAGTAGGCACGCCGGGTTCCGGCCGGGGTCATGAGCGATCATGCTATAGCCACAGAAAATCTATAGATAAGGTTACAAATACTATTAGTATGACGTCCAAGCACGGATAATTTAATATATCAACCAACATGGCGACATTTTTTGTAGGTTTTTAGGTTTCAAAATAATGTAATAAGTATATTGTATTTTTTTTGTGTAATGGAACAATAATAATTATGAAGCGTTTAGGACAACGATACTTTCCAGCCACAATCATGTTTCATTCGTGGTGTTGAGGGCCGCAAACAAAAACTTAAAACTGTTTAAGTTTTTATTGAAATGTAATTCCAAGTTAACGATGAATTTGCTTTATAAATGAAAAGTTTTTCAAAGATATTTAAAATAATTATAATGTTTTGAAGAATTGATGATCTTCAAACGGCTGATCATGTCATGGTTACTTTAGCATGTTTTTAAGTATCGTTGAAGTAACACGGTACCAAATTTCGAATCGATCTGACATAAGGAATTTAGTCAGATCCCCTCACCAACTAGAAAAGAGCTGATAATCTTCAAACGGCTGAACAGATTTTCATCGAACATAGCTTAGAATACTCCCGACTAATTCACCTTTCAAACAAAAAATCAAAATCGGTTCATCCGTTCGGGAGCTACGATGCCACAGACAGACACACACACACACACCGAGGGAGACGTCAAACTTAAATCATTTTCGCGTCGGGTGTTAAAAATGCACAAAAAGTATGAAATAAATAATATTTTCTAAATAATTCCCCTTTTGAATTCGGCTAAAATTTTAACTATTTCTGTAAGTACTTCCACAATCTTCATAATTTTGAAGTCGGTATCCGCAAACTTAAATGTAAGCTCTATTAATGATTTATCAGTATAATGTTTGGGCTGATACCTTTGAAAATAGGTTAAATTTTTTGTCTAAAAATAATATTTAATAAATAATCTTTCAGAAAATACATACTCTATCCATTTAAAATATTAGTGAAAATTAAGAATGACAGGTATAAATATCGTAATAAAGTCTAAAATTGTACGACGCGACGCCATCTAGTGTCGAGTAGTAGAATCTGAAATTATACACAGGCGGGGTGAAAGGAGCATCACATAAGGGTTGTGACTTGTGATGTATCATCCATTTATTAATTTTAGATATAGTTGTTAGAGCTTTGTTCGGAGCTCTCACCCACCGCATTCCGAATTTTCGAACTAAGCAAAAATTATACATGAGCAAAACCAATCAGCCAAACACAAGCCAACATGATCGGACTAATCTATATCCATGATCGGACTAACTTAATAGAGTCGAAATTTTGGATTATATTATTGCACGCCGAAAGAAAAAACATATGTAGATTAAAAATGCGTACTTTCCCAGGGATAAGACCTGGCTAGATAATTTTTTCCGCTCAAAACTGCCTGCATACTAAATTTCATGCTAATACCATGGACCAATAAAACTAGAAATACCTACTTATAGTTGTAGCCGTTTTTGAGATTACGATTATATACGTTCGGTAAAATCAACTACGGATATTTTAGGCATATGATCTACTGCTGTATAGACGTTTAGGCATAAAAATAATATAGCAAATAGCAAACTAAAATATCATCTCATGTATGGGTGAGTCATGAGTGGTGACCTCCGCGAGTAATAGTGTTCTGTGGTGGTGACTCTCCGCAAAATGTAAACTCGCCCATTTACAGCGAAAAAAAATCTTCCGAGTATGACAATCACAGAACACTATTACTCGCGGAGAAGAAGGTCGACTTCATACAAAAAAATTGGGACCAAAATAGCGCCTCTAGTGAGCTGCCCCCTCAAACTTTTAACCGCCTTCCAACAAAGGAGGACTAAATATTTGATTATATGAATATGGCGGGAAATTGAAGATACGTAATTAAAGTTTAAGTTAACGTTAAATTTCTCTTTAGAGCTAAATTTTGCATTCCAACAAAACCGAGCGACCACCTCCACGCACAAATCATAACTATACGTCACAAAATGTTCGTGAGCCCTTAAATACATACGTCTAGTGTTTTCGATAGCGCGATCTAGAAGCGGCATAGTGTCTGTTGTGCGCCATCTGTTGTGGTTTTTAAGTAACTAATATGTAATATTAACCATGTAAGACAGAGAGCGATATATTGAAATATAACCATTCTTGTCGCACCGAACTGCCCCCTTTTTGGTCCAAGGTCATTCATACAAAGTCGACCACCCTGATGACAATAATTATTTTCTCAAACGGTCTTTACGTAAGCAGTAGATCATAATTATGTCCGAAGTATCGGTAATTATTTTATCAAACCTTATAGATAGATAGTGCGGTCTCATCAGCGTTATAGTTAAAATTAGTAGTCAGAGATGGTCGAAAGCACGTCGAAGTAATTAGTAATCTGTGGCGTAAGTGGTATCAAAAACGGTCAATAAGAATTTTCGATTCTTTTTCTGCCACCAGGCGGCGCTTGGTCAAGATATCAGATGTCACGAATTTAAAAATTCATCGGCTAATTTTCAGTGTGCCTAAAATGTTTTTGTGTGAGTTCGGCGACAGCAGTTTTCAATGAACTTTCTAGCTATGCCCTTTTCTCTTTTTTATATTCCGTGTATGAAATACACAAAAAATCTCGCTTGCTGTGTTCGCTCGCATTTCGAAGCTCGTATTATAAAGATCCGCCACTACATGGGCGGCAAATGGCCCTGGCGCGAAATGTTTAAACAGTTACATTACACCTCTTTAAGTACCTATGTAATGCATTTTTCACGACGTGTTTCTGTGAGGCCGTAAATACCAGCATCGCTATCTGTGGTTTCGTCGGCCCATTCGGAACACAGCATGCTGCATTGCTAATAATAATAAGCCTGTTCCACGAACAGAAAAGTCTCACCCGACTCACCCGAGTATATCTGCAAAACGATCCCTGTGTGTGGCTGGCGCGGGCGGAGGTGGGGGGCGGTCGGCGGGCGGGGCGTTCTCCAACTCCGAGCGAAGGGCGCTTCTAACATAATAATAATACTATGTAAGTCTTTTCACTTGACTTTTATATCTCTTTGGATAGGTGTTTAAACGTTGATGTTTTTCTATATACAAGTAGGTAGGTGCCATATATTTTTAGATATACATTACATTACTCAAATTCCAGCCCCGGATCTAAGGGGGGGCAAACCGGGGCACTTGCCCCGGGCGGCAGTTTTATGGGGCATGCCAAATCCTTGAGACAAGAATTCTAAATATATAGGTACTTAGGTTGTTGTACGACGCGGATAAATAATTTTATATGTTATTTGATGGATTTTTTTATACATGATTATTTTACTTGTGTATAGCTATTAGCTATACACAAATAGAATAATTATATATAAAAAAATACTAACATTATCACAATTTTACGCAAATAATTTTACGCAAATGTCTCACGCCTGACAATATGGGTCCACAGAATACCAGGGACTGGGGAGTATCCACGGTCACTATCCTGAGTGGATTCCATTTCGACGGTTTTTGCATTACACTACCTACCTAACCTTGTCCTTGCCTTCGTTTGTTTTCTTTTTATTGTATTTGCTGATTATCTTTGATTTTTGTCTAGTTACTTATTTTTGATGTTTAGTTTCTTTTTTCTCTTTGTTTTCTAGTGCAATTTGGTTTTCTCCTTATGTAGTGTGATGTCAAAAATGTCGAATAAATGTTTATTTATTTATTATATTTTATTTACAGTGCTACACACGCTAAGTGATTAATGAACACATCTTAACAGATCAGGTAAATTTTTTTGAGCGCGTTCGTAGTGTTTGAAAACAAAAGTGCCTATGCGACGGACTTTGAGGAGCTAATAGATTCCTTCCCAGAAAAGATAGCACGACATACTGTAGTAGTAATTGTAGTCCTTTTTTGCGCTTATATATTTTTTGTTGTTTCTGTTTTATGTCACAAATAAATTTATTAGATAATAGATAACAAAAAGCTTGAAATCAAAGGATTACCATTTTTACAAAATATGGTCACAAAAAATGCTACAGTCGTACAAGGATCTTTTGGCACTTGGATGGGGGCGTGAGTGTCGCAAATAAGAACAATACTTATTACTAAATGTGAAATTTTACGAAACGGCGATGTTAGTATTGATTTTATCCACGTGCCAAAAGGTAAGTGTCGCAACTACAAAACAATACTTAATACTTAAAGTGACATTTTACAAGACGGCGATGTTAGTACTGATTTTGTCCACGTGCCAAAAGATCCTTGTCAGACTGTACTCATTTGTCAGTTTTAAGTTTTTTCAAACTCTGAAGAGAGGGTGCGCCACTATCAAGTTTTTGCCTCAGTTCGAAAAAAATCTTAGATCCGGGGCTGTCAAATCCCAGGCATTAATTATATTAAACAATAAAACAGGTCACTAGCTACATAAAAGATACATAAATCCGAAGGAGAGGAGGAAGTGCCGCCCGTTACGTCGGCCGAACTAACGGTGGCGGTGCACAAGATGGGCCTAACGGCCCCCGGCCTCGACGGTGTACCAGGCCGCGCTTGGGTCCTGGCGATGACGCACATGAAGTCGCGGGTACTGGCCACTTTGACCAGCTGCCTGGTCCAGGGCCGAGTACCCTGACTATGGAAGACAGGAAAATTGGTGCTTCTGAGGAAGAATGGGCGTCCTGAGGACCAACCATACCGCCCCATCGTCTTGCTGGAGGAGTGTGTAAGATGTTAGAGCGAGTTCTAGTGGCGCGTCTCGTGAAACATCTGGAGAGCGTCGGGCCAAACCTGAGCGACAATTAGTACGGCTTTCGCTCAGGCCGGTCAAACAATAGGGGCGGTCACTCGTTTGAGGGATATAGCGGAGGAGGAAGTGTCTCGGGGTGGGGTAGTGTTGGCTGTGTCGCTGGATATCTCCAACGCCTTCAACTCGCTGCTCTGGACAACCGTTAAAGTCGGCTTACGACACCACAGCGTTCCGAGATACCTACGCAACACCATCTGCAGCTTTCTGCTGCAGCATTCGGAACGCTCCGTGCAGTTCCCGACCCAGGAAGGCTGGGAAGAACAAGAGGTGGACTGTGGCGTTCCACAGGGGTCGGCTCTCGGTCCGACCCTGTGGAACATAGGATTTGACTCAGTGCTGCGCGGCGCCAACCTCCGCGGAATAGAGGTAATCTGTTACGCTGACGACACGTGCGTCGTCTGTCGTGGCAGGACCTATCGCGAGGTGGCAATACTCGCGACAGCGGCAGTCGCGCAGGTGGTCCGCAGGATCCGTGCACTAGGCCTTACAGTGGCCCATGGGCGTAGCCAGGGGGGTGGTTTAGGGGGTTCAAACCCCCCCCCCCCCCGAAATGGGCCGGCTGGTATATATAATACAGAGATCTGACCAATATACAGAGGCGTATTTAGAAATTTTGCGCCCGAGGCCAATTAACATATTTTGCCGCCCCATTAACCCTATCTGAAAGATGATTTTTGAAGTTATTTAAAAAAATCAACAGCCTAAATCAGAACTTTGATACTAAGTTAATGTTAACTTTTTTTAATTAGGGATGAGTGAGAGTGTTGTAAACGTAAGATTAGACCAATATAATCAGAAAGCTCCGAATGGCTAAGCTACCGGCAGTTTCACGTGCTATTGTGAGTCAACCATAAAAGATAGACATTTTGCTGTCAAGAAATATTTTTATATAATACTAGCTTTTGCCCGCGGCTCCGCCCGCGTAAATATATTATTCCGCAGGAACACTACTTTTTCGGGATAAAAAAAATCCTATGTCCTTTCCCGGGACCCAAAGGATATCTATACCAAATTTCATAAAAATCGGTTCAGCGGTTAAAGCGTGAAGAGGTAACAGATAGACAGACAGACAGATAGACACACTTTCGCATTTATAATATTAAGTATAGAAGTATAATATATTAGTATATTAATAGTATATTAGTATAGAAGTATAGATTTGGAATAAAAAGTAGACTACGCGTTTGTCCAAAGAATTAACCACTACCATACCAACTTTCATTCAAATCGGTTCAACCTTTTAACAGTGAAAAACAGTCAAATATCCACAAAATAATATATTATCCCTCGGGAACACTGTATCTTTTTGGGAAAAAAAGTGGACTGCGCGTTTGTCCAAAGCATAAACCACTACCATACCAACTTTCATTCAAATTGGATCAACCTTTTAGCAGTGAAAAACAGTCAAATATACACAGAATAATACGTTATCCCTCAGAAACACCGTACTTTTTCGGCATAAAAAGTAATAGGATACTTTTTATGCCGAAAAATTACGGTGTCCTTTCCCAGGACTCAAAGTATGTCTATACCAAATTCTTCAAAATCAGTTCAGCGGTTAAAGCGTGAAGAGGTAACAGACAGATAGACAGACACACTTTCGCATTTATAATATTAGTATAGGTATTGTAAAAACTTTTGCGGTTTGCTGCAGAGTAGGCATCTACAGACCACTTCTGTATTCTGTGCTACAGACACACGAATTTGGTACGGAGCGTACAGCGGACCATATCCGCAGACCGAATCCGGTGTCGCTACACACGCACGGATTTGGTGCGATGCAGTGGACCGTAAAGCACTCGTGTGTTCGATTTTCAGTTCTATTGCATTAGCACAGAGTTCTATTTACAGTGCTGTTTTTCGACGACGCGATGATTCCCGAAATGGATTCCCGAAATCAATGGATAACAGGCAGTGATATCAACTTTCAAAAATATTTAATAATAATAATAAAAATAAGACATTTATTCAAAGAAAGTTTGGACATTACACTACACGACTACATTACATTAAGATTAGGTAAGAATTATTTACAGAGTTGCTAAGGCATAGGTAGGTGGTGTAATGCTCAAACCAATGAAAAGGAGTCCACTCAGGTAAATGACTGAGGAAAACCACAGTCCCTGATTTTGATAACTTCAATAATGCTAACATAATCCGCCATTTTGCTTATTTTATACCAGCGGTTGCCATTTTGCATACGTTTTATTTTCCGCGGAACACAGCCTATGTATGCGGTTTAATTTTGAATTTCGAACGCAAATATTTTAAGAGCCTGAATGAAATAATATCAAGGTACATTTTTACCGGCAAAAAAAATAGTAGGTAACTTATTAAAACCACCAAATAAGTTGACCTCTCGCTCAAAGCAATCTGGGGGCACGGTAGTGCCCCCATGCCAAGACGTCAAGCGAAGCGCAAGGGCACTACCAAACCACCTTTTCTCGAAGCGTTTCGTCGATTTTTTGAACCCTCATAACTTGAGTTTGGATTGTACCAGATAAATGAAACTTTCAGGATTTGTTCCCATCAGCGGTCTCATTAAACATGTAAAGTTTCGATTACCTACGTCTTATACTTTAGATTTTATTGATATCTAAAAACCCCTGATTCCGTCACTGACTCACTGATGATCAACAAAATTATATCGTACTTCCGGATGTTCTCGAAAGCTGAAATTTGTTACGTAAGATTGTATTAATACACAACCAACATAAAAATTCTCAAAATTGGAACTTTCATCTTCCAACCCCTTAAACAAGGGAGTTAAATTTAATTATCTGTGAAAGCGCCATCTATCGCGTTATTGTGAACTATATAAGTTATGTCGTCGTTCATCGCTAGGCTTGTAAACTAATTGACTAATATTGATTGAAATAATTATTTCCCGAATATTCTGAATTTGAACGGAAAATTTAACATATATGCAACATTTATTTAATTAAGTTAAGAATTATTAAGGTAAGAAGTCTCATATAAACTTTTATCCTTCAAACCCTTAAACTACAGGATGGAAGTTTCTATAATATTACCACAAATTTAGCTAGAGGCCTGAAAATTGTTGTTGTTATTAGGGAACCGATAATAATAACAATAAAATTTAATAAAATAACCATGTATCCCTTTATTAACAACAAAAAACACAATATTTTTTTTTAATCTTTATCGATATATTTTATTGCACTTGTTAATTTTACCCGTATGTATTTTCCGTTTAAATTACTATAGTGCGTTTCATCGAATAGTTCCTTTGCCGTAAGGTTGGCACCACTGTCTGTCAAAGATATAAACACGCGAAGGAGCTCCTCCTGTTTTTAGCGATTTTACTTTGTTTTCTAACCGTTAATCATGCCCAAAACGTTGAAAAGTGGTGAAAGAAGAATGGTGTTGAAGGTGAAAGACTTTTGTGAACGTGAAAAACGTAATGAGTCGCCGATAATTCCGTTTAGATGTGTTCAAGCTCGTGTTGCCGCTTTTAAATAGGGTTACCAGCTGCAGAGAATAATTACTCGTTCAGTACCTTATAATACCTTTACTTAATAAAATGTTACTAAAATTATTTAGTATTTATTACTCTCCTGTCAATTAAAAAAAACTTTTGAGATGTTAGTTTGTATGAAACTAGTTTTTGCCCGCGGTTCTACCTGCGTAAATATAGTATCACGCGGGAACCGTACATTTTCCCGCGATAAAAAGTAGCCTATGTCCTCCGTGGTCTACTTTATAACTGCACCAAATTTCATCAAAATTGGTGCAGTAGTTTTGACACATACATATGCAGTAGGTACCCTTCCTCTAATATTATATATTATTGTTGTTTATTATTAACCAGCTTTTGCCCGCGGCTTCGCCCGCGTGGAATAGTGTTCTTGGAGAAAAAACTTCTTTAGCAATTAACTTGGGAGGCCAATAGTGCCGCGCATTGTACTTACTATGTCCCTGCATTTTAAATCTGTAATATCTTCGAAAATATTCATTTTAATTAAATGCTGTATAGGATAATATTTACCGATATTAAATTTACAATGAATTTAAGGTACTTAATTGGATAAGGATTAATGCTGTATTGCTTAAAATCACTTCGGAAATAAGCCATTATTTCTCGTAAAAACTAAAGGTTAAAAAATGGTTATTGTGGGTCATCCCTAAGAGATAGACAATAGGCATAAATACCATCGCAGACTTTTTATAGACCTTTTCCTGATAGATCAAATTAATGTTATTTTGATCTATCTCGTAGAGTTCAGCCAGCGTTTGCAATGCAAGCGCAAAAATGTGTTTATTTACGACATTACAAACCTCTAAAATTATCAGTGTATCTCTACTATAATATGCATGTTATATACATATAATATAGTATATAAGATGCACAATATAGTAGAGATACACTGATAATTTCTCTTGAATCACTCTATCTATTAATAAACCCGCATCGAAATCCGTTGCGTAGTTTTAAAAAATCATACATAAAGATAGACAGAAAAAGCGACTTTGTTTTATACTATGTATTGATTAATATTTGTTAGGAATTTTAATAAATCAATGTAGTAATTAAAAATTTCAAATATGCGTTTCCCTAAATATTATAGGTAAGATTAAATATGGAATTAGCAACACTGGAAAACACTATTACCAACATAACGGCAAAGGAACTATTTGATGAAACGCACTTATAAAGAATACTCGGGAAATAATTAGGTACCTATTTAAATATTACGTCAATTAGATTCCAATTCAAGCGACGAACTCATAACTAACATAATTCATAATGTACGAGATAGATGTCACTTTTACACAAGACAATAAAAATATTATGAGTTATCATTAAAACGAATAATAATAACTAACTGAAGGGAATGAAATAAAAAAAAAACTATGTATCAAATTACAGTTACATACTTTTTAGTATCATCAAAATATTTACAGTATCCGAGTAACTTACAATAAATAAAATGTAGTAAAAGCGCCACCTAGCATAGCTTATAAACAATAATCAATTATAAATGGGCATTCAAGTAGTACTTACTGCTACCGACAGATGTCAGTGCTTCGACTAAATTTATTACATAAGTCATAGAACGTGAGTATATTTTTTTTACCCTGAAAGATTCGGCTACTTGTTTGTAGTAACTAGTACCTGGGAGACGTGAGTCATGCTCAGGAGTGACCCGGGAGATCGAGCTTTGCTCGGAGTTTAAACAATAGTACGGAAGAAGAAAAATTATAAAAGGAATAACCTAACCAAGAGCATGTCAGGACATGTCTAAGGAGGGTTCTGTAACTATAAACGCGTAATAGCCAATAGGTATTTATTTAAATTACTTGTCCGATTAGTTCAAATATTTTTCCGAAAGAATAAGTAACGACCACTGTGGCGCAGTGGTGAGCGCGTTTGTACTCAAGCCGGAGGTCGCGGGTTCGAATCCCGCCAGGGAACAAAAAAGTCTTATTATTTAGTATGATGCAAAGGGTGGGGAGGGCTTGGGGGGGGGGGACTTGTAAACCACTTTGGATGCCAGTTACTCCAAATTGTTGACTTTGTAAAAAAGTAATGTATGAAACCTTGCCTTTATTTTAAAAGACGTATTCAACGATACCCCTCACAACAACAACAACAACAACAATAAAAAACATTAAAAACAACCAAACAAACATTTGGCTAACAATAAAAAAATATTTTTCGTCCCCACTTCACATGTATGAAATATAAAATAAGTATTTTATGATGCCAAAAGTGACATTTAAGTTACATATTACATAACTGTTCCAAATTTCATCAATTTATATTCATAACTAGCTGTTGCCCGCGGTTCCGCTCGCGTAAATAGCGTATCCCACTTTTTCAGAATAAAAAATTGCCTATGTTCTAATCCAGAGCCTAAACTACTACCGTATCAAATTTCATCGAAATCCGTTCAGTAGTTTTTCGTGAAAGAGTTACAAACATCCATCCATTCTCACAAACATTCACATTTGTAATATTAGTAGGATAACAGAAGCTGAAACAATGGACAGACAGACAGACGGAGATGGACGGACGGACACAGTAAATTTATAAGGTTTCCTCGAGTATTACGAAACCCTATTACATAGAATAATATAGAATTTAAAAAAATCGTCTGACTGGGATTCGAACCCGCGATCAATTTGCCATTAACGCAAAAGTCTGTCGCCTAGTAGCTGAAATACTGAAAGCCGTTTCCGAGAATCTCAATTCATATTTACAAGATTTGCTTGTTTGAAGTACTATCAGATAATGAAAATTTGTATTGTAATTTGTATTACGTACCTACGTTGCAATATATTAAAGTTATATTATTACTAGCTGACCCGGCAAACGTTGTTGCCTTATTAAAAGTTAAAAACACTATAATTGATCAGTTATCGAGCGGGATGAAAAATGATTAAATTACTAAAATGGCTATAAAAAAAAAAAAAATGGTGATATAAAGGTAAAAATTTAGGATTGTATGTATTTTTAATTACCACATTATAAAAAAATAAAAACAAAAGATTTCGTCCAAAAATTAAAAAAAAAATTAAGGGTGAACAACCCTTATCACTTAGGGGTATGGGAAATAGATAGTAGCCGATTCTCAGACCTACTGAATACGCATATTAAATTTGATAAAAATCGGTAAAGCCGTTTCGGAGGAGTACTAACTGGGACTTGAGACTTGGAAATTTTATATATTAGAAGATAGATAGATTGTTCCAGTGTAATATTACGGAAATACCGTGATATTATTGTTTAATATGATAAAAGGGAGCAAACGTGATACGCCTGATGAAAAGCGACTACTGTTGCCCAAGAATACGTCTTGTACTCTCGTATGTACGTACTATACGTACTCTTGTGAGCAGGCTTATGTAGCATTCTCTAGTAACCAATTCGCAAGGCGTTCACCTAGTTAAATATTGACTTCAGTTGTATTAAAACACAAGAGTCAGCTGTAGTCGAATATAATCGACTAAGAGCCAAGTATCGCCCTAATCTGCCACTTATTGTAAATAGTAAGCCAACAAAGAAAAACCAAACCAAGAGCATGTCAGGACATGTCTAAGGAGGGCGGAACCCTCCTTAGACATGTCCTATAAACGCGTAATATCCTTTTTTTTTAATTACTCCAAAAGTAACTGTCCGATTTGGTTCACAATAATTTTCCTAAAGAGTTTTTAGCAAGTTTCTATCTTATATAGTTTAAAAATGCTAGGGGGGGGACCACCTTACAAACTACTTTGGAGGCCAATTACTCGAAAATGGTAAATTTTATAAAAAAGTAACGTATGAAACCTTGCCTTTATTCTTTATTTTAAAAGACCTATTTTACGATACCCCACACGATGGGGTAGAGTGAAAAAATATTTTTCATCCCCACTTCACATGTATGGAGAGTCACCCTTAAAATATAAAATTATTATTTTTTTATGATCCCAAAACCGTGATCTATACACAATCTATAACTGCACCAAATTTCATTAATTTATATTCATAATTACAGGAGCTAGAGGCGCGGACAGACAGACAGACAGACAGACAGATGGACAGAGCGAAACTATAAGGGTTCCTTAAGTACTACGGAACCCTAAAAAAGGCAAAGGGAGAGTGGGCAGAAAAAAAGCGTCTCTGTTGTGAAAGAAATAAACCCAAAATAAAAAAGAAAAAGAAAATAACAATTCTGTTATAACAACTTACAAAAAGAAGTGAAATCCCACCAAAAACATTTTCATGTAAAAAAATTATGCCAAGACGATACCATATGACTAGCACTGTCAAAAAGTTATGAAATCTCATGTAAAACCAAGCTTCTTACCCTACACGCCTTAACTCTGCAAGCGTAACTTCACAAACTCTACACCTTAGTCATTTTATGTGGCTTGGCCATTTCGTTATTATAAGAGAGTATAATAGAAAAACAGTCGATTATAAATTTTTCTCCTTACGGCCAAGTGAATGTAGCGAAATGGCCAGGCCACATAAAATGACTAAGGTGTAGAGTTTGTGAAGTTACGCTTGCAGAGTTAAGGCGTGTAGGGTAAGAAGCTTGGTTTTACATGAGATTTCATAACTTTTTGACAGTGCTAGTCATATGGTATCGTCTTGGCATAATTTTTTTACATGAAAATGTTTTTGGTGGGATTTCTTAGTTTAAGTAGATCTTGTACTATTGGTTTATTCCTTCGCTATTTATTATTTGTGTTGAGTAGGATAAAAAATAGATTTATTTTTATAATTTTAATTTAATAGTTTTATTTCAAGAGAAAACATGCGAAAAATGATGATTTATTTCGGTTTGTGAAGCAAGTTCAAAAATACAGTTTTTTCATGATCCCGTGGGAACCGTTTTGGTTTCCAAGAAGAAAAAATACTGTTAGTTATTTCATGTTCCAATCTACCTTTGTTCCAAGTTTTATTTAAATACGTCGAGTAGATTGCCTGAAATAACGTCAAACAGATAGGTACAGTTTTTTGAAGATCCCATGGGAACCCTTTAATTTTGCGGGATAAAGAGTATCCTATTTTACCCTTCAGGTCCTAAGCTACCTACCTGCCAAATTTCATTTTATTCCATCCAGTGGTTTCGGCGTGATGTGATAACAAACACACAGACAGACAGACAGACAGACATTTTTTTCAAAAACGTTATTTTTAGGTTCTGTGGCCTTTATAGACCCCCCATTTTGATTTTCACTTAGATAACTTTAATGTACAGACATGACCCCTCTACAGATTTATTATATGTATAGATTAAGCAAAATATTTCCGTCATACGTGATTTCTATGCAGCTCTAACCATTAAGGCTGCACACGCGGTGGAAGCTTAAAAAATGGAGTAACTTCTCCCGTTTTCCCAATATATCCCTTCACTGCTCTGCGCCTATTGATCGTAGCGTAATGAAAAGTATACTATAACCTGCCCAGGAGTATGAAGAATAATTGTGCCAAATTTCATTAAAATCCGTCGAGTAGTTTCTGTTTCTATAACGAACATACAGACAAACAGACAGACAAAAATTTTACTGATTGCATTTTTGACATCAGTAGCGATCCCTAATCACCCCCTGATAGTTATTTTTTAAAAATATTTCATGTACAGAATTGACCTCTCTACAGATTTATTATAATACTAGCGACCCGCCCCAGCTTCGCACGGGTACAATACTGATACTAATACTAAAGAATGTCTTTGAACCTCTAACAAAACGGGCGAAATCTAGTCAAAACAAACAGAAACAAATTAATATAGGTACCTACTAAAACTCAATGAAATAAGTAGGTGGGTATACTTTTATCGTATGAAATACCATAGATCTAAACTCCCCCCGCACGCGCACCCCCGCATTGGTGACGCCCACTTCGCAACGGGCCGTGCAGCAGAAATCGTAATATTTTAATTTCGCCATAACTTCAAAACCACACGTCCAATTTCAATCATTCAAAGACCAAATATTATCTACATAAACTGTACTTAGTGATCAAATAATTTATTTTGATAAGGATTAATAGCATGAGTAAAATAAACGCGTTTAAATGTAGTCCAAAAAAAATTCAAGATTTCTAAATAAGAAAATGGTTGTTGTGCCTCACTGTTGTGACATAGATAGGTATAGTGTGTCGCGGACTTTTTAGGGTTCCGTAATACTTAAGGAACCCTTATAGTTTCGCTCTGTCCGTCTGTCTGTCTGTCTGTCTGTCTGTCCGCGCCTCTAGCTCCTGTAATTATGAATATAAATTGATGAAATTTGGTGCAGTTATAGATTGTGTATAGATCACGGTTTCGCGATTATAAAAAAAATAATAATTTTATATTTTAGGGGTGGCTCTTCATACATGTGAAGTGGGGATGAAAAATATTTTTTCACTCTACCCCATCGTGTGGGGTATCGTAGAATAGGTCTTTTAAAATAAAGGTAAGGTTTCATAAGTTACTTTTTTATAAAGTTGACCATTTTCGAGCCGGCCTCCAAAGTAGTTGGTAAGTTGGTCCCCCCCCCTAGCATTTTTAAACTATAGGAGATAGAAACTTGCAAATTTCCATGCTGATAGATCATGCTAAAAACTCTTTAGGAAAACTATTTTGAACCAAATCGGATAGTAACTTTTGGAGTAATTTAAAAAAAAGCATATTACGCATTTATAGTTACGGAACCCTCCTTAGACATGTCCTGACATGCTCTTGGTTAGGTTTTTTTGTAGATATTTATAAGATCTACAATTAATTAGAACATTTTATGGTTCTATCTTTTATAGTTTAGGCAGCGTACGCAAAATAAGTAACTTTTCTGGTTGATTTTTTACACCTTGTGTCCGTAAAACCCAAATATTTTACGGAACCCTATTTTTTCCAAAATAAAATATAGCCTATGTTACTCGTGGATAATGTAGCTTTCGAATGGTGAAAGAATTTTTGAAATCGGTCCAGTACTTTTTGAGCCTATTCATTACAAACAAACAAACAAACAAACATACAAACAAAGTTTTCCTCTTTATAATATTAGTGTAGATAGATAGATAATAATAAATACCGTTTATTTCAGGCTGCATAGGCCCATATTATTATAAAATACCTTAAAGACTAACATACATATTACTATAATATATAAACTAACACTAACACTAAACACGTATTGTCTGCGACGTGGGGCGCAAATTGTTCGGGAGTCGTCCTCTAAATCTTCTGTAGACGACTCCAGTCGGCCAGAACTCCTCCTTCTCGAAGGTCGGTAAATGATGGGTTGGAACTCTCACCACAAATGAATTAAAATTCACTTTATGATGAGATTCCAACCGCTCGACCCTCAAGGCGAAGTTAGTTCTGCTTCTTATGTAGTCCACGACCTGCTCGACCGTCGTAGACCAATGAAGCATTTCAAGAGATGCGGCATGCCTGCTCGCCGCAAGCGTCCCATGGGACCTGGACGCGCAAGCCCTCGCCGATGTCTACTGGCGTTACGCAGCGGTCCGCGTAGGGGGCAGCAACCCCTTACCAGACCCGTACGTCGGTGGAGGGACGAAGCGAGAGAGAGGATTCTAGACGTCTGGGCGGAGCGGCTTCAAGAACCGCTGGTTAGCATCGCCCTATAACCGGAAATACGGCGCACTCTCCTTCCGTCTAACACAGGTGTTGACCGGGCATGGCTGCTTTGGTCGGTACCTGTGTGAGATCGTGAGAAGAGAAAGTGACACAAGGTGTCACCATTGTGGAGAAGACAGGGACACGGCCGAGCACACTGTAACGGCGTGTCCCGCCTGGATCGGACAACGCGCGGCCCTAATAACCGCAATCGGAGTAGACCTCTCCCTGCCAGCAATAATTCAGGCTATGCTGAGCAGCAAGAACGCGTGGCAAGCAGTGGAAGACTTCACGCAAGAAGTTATGTCTGCAAAGGAGGAGGCCGAGCGTGCAAGGGAACGGATGGCGCTCGACCCCTCAAGACGGCCGAGACGAAGACGTGCGGTACAAAATGTCCGTAATGTCCCGTCTTAACCGGGGACCTCTGGGTAGTGGCGTGGGGACGCCGCCGCCCATTGCACCGAGTCCCCGAGAGAGCCGTGATGCGGAACGTACTCCTGCGCATCGCGGCATACGTGGTGGAAGGCCTACACAAGCCCCGATGGGGCCTCTGTTCGGTCTGAGGGGTACTTAAACGTCCCCAACGGGATGGGCCTGCAAATCCCACAACGCAGGCGCCCGTCGTCAGAGTCGCGGTTGTTTTGTAGTTCCTGTGGCTCCGGCAAGGGCGGTACTGTCGGAAAACCGCCGAGTTTTAGTGGGTAGGGCTGTGGGTCAATTCCATCTTTACGGCCGCAGCGAGTCCCACATATCCGCGGATATAATGGAATCCCCAATCCCCGCGGAATGCGGAACGGCATTTCTCGGCGCAAAAAAAAAAAACAACTAGTTACATAAAAGCTATAAAAACAAATAAATAGAAAAAACAATTTTTGAAAAAAATTGAGAAGAAAGAAAGAAATCGTATTTTTTATACTATGAAATGAAATGTTTATTTTAAGTATAGAAATTATATAGAAATTAAAAGTTCAAAATCTTGGTAAATATTAATATCAGAATATGAATTTTATTCTAGAAAATATTGGAAACAGTAAATGATGGGAACTATAAAACCCATCAAGGATCGACATCGACTTAACCTTTATGTAATACCCCTGCATATAAGATGGAGTATAATTTTTGATTATGTTTATACATATTAATTTATGGTACCCACCTTCTAGCACGTGATGCCGGCGGTGGAAGGACGAGAGCTGTCCCCACTGCGAAATATGGAAACCTTAAACAAAATCATTTACACTTAAGTACCTGCTTGGGGGCACGAGAACTGTATATTATTTCATAATACTTATATGTAGGTACACTTAATATTGAAATTTGCAATTTCAGCAGGGTTGAACAATGCGTTATTGTATTAGAGACTGTTTTTACTGTAGGTAGTTGGGAAACTACGTAAGTATGTAACTCTTAAATAGTGATAATCAAAGCCAAAGGAAAAAGCTTCAGAATTCCTACAATAGAGACTTTGAACCTGAGGGCTTGCGGCGCGGTGGGTCGCTCGCGGGGCGAGTACCGCAGCAGAGCGGCCAGCAGCGCCAGCGCGGCGGGTGCGGCGGCCGGCACCACGCGCTCCAGAGGCACGCCCGCGCTCGGCGGGAAGCGGAACCGCAGCGCGTCCGCCAGCGCGTAGCCCTCCGGCCACGCCTCGCGCGCCGGCGTGCCCAGTACCGCCGTGATGCGGTGCAGCTGGTCGATCTCCGAGCTGCCCGGGAACAGCGGCCGGCACGTGTACAGCTCCGCCATGATGCAGCCCAGCGCCCACAGGTCGATAGGCGCGCCGTAGTGCGTGTCGTGCAGGAGCACCTCGGGCGCGCGGTACCAGCGCGTGGACACGTAGTCTGTGTAAGGCGGCCGCGAGCGCACCTCCCGCGCCAGCCCCAGGTCCGCGATCTTCACCAGCTCCGGCCCGCTGCACAGCAGATTCTCCGGCTTGAGGTCGCGGTGGAAGAAGCCGTGGCGGTGCATGTGCGCGAGCCCCTGCAGCACCTGGTACAGGATGTTGCGCAGCACCGGCTCCGGGAAGGGCCGCTCGACGTCCCGGATGAGCTGGTACAGGTTGCCGCGCATGTACTCGAATACGAAGTAGAGCGTGTCGTTCTCGCGAATCACCTCGCGCAGCTTCACGATGTTCGCGTGGTTCAGTTTCTTTAGGGATTTAACTTCGCGAAGGTTCATGGCCTCGTCCCACGAGTAGTACTTGCGCTTCATCCTTTTGATGGCGACTTTCTCCCCCGTGTCCCGCCGCTGCGCTAGCGACACGGAGCCGTACGTGCCGTCGCCCAGCTGCTGGAGCATCACATAGCGGTTCATTCTTCTGGTATCGTGACCGCAAGCGGAACCACGGAACCCGTTTTAATTGTTGTTATACATAATGGATTAGCAAACTTTTAATAAGTACTTTTGACTCCTTATATTATAGGTCCAGGTTAAGGTTTTTAGAGTCGCACTTTTTTAACGCTACGCTGTTTGACTTCTCACTTTAAGTACCTACCTATTTGCAAGTTTAGAAAAAAAATATTATATAAGTAGGTATCTCGATGGTACACATGGTATAATGCCTTATAGTTAATATTTTAATCAATTAGAGTTAAAATAAAAATTGCAAGCAAAATGATAAACATCGGTGTTAGTTTTCGTTGCCATGACAACAGTCGCTTTTATTACAATAGTGTTCTGTGTTTGGTTCTGTGCTTTTATTATGACAATGCCAAAAAAAGAAGTAGATATATTATATAAATGCGCGTTAAAATGAAGACTCGAATTGGCCCGAGTCGGGTAAATAATATCTGGGGGCACGGTAGTGCCCCCATGCCAAGACGCCAAGCGAAGCGCAAGGGCACTACCAAACCACCTTTTCTCGAAGCGTTTCGTCGATTTTTTGAACCCTCATAACTTGGGTTTGGATTGTACCAGATAAATGAAACTTTCAGGATTTGTTCCCATCAGCGGTCTCATTAAACATGTAATTATAAGAGAGAGCTTGGCCATTTCGTTATTATAAGAGAGTATAATAGAAAAACAGTCGGTTATAAATTTTTCTCCTTACGGCCAAGTGAATGAAGCGAAATGGCCAGGCCACATATATTGACTAAGGTGTAGAGTTTGTGAAGTTACGCTTGTAGAGTTAAGGCGTGTAGGGTAAGAAGCTTGGTTTTACATGAGATTTCATAAATTTTTGACAGTGCTAGTCATATGGTATCGTCTTGGCATAATTTTTTTACATGGAAATGTTTTTGGTGGGATTATCATTGTCTACTCTACTAGTATACTCTACTCTACTAGTATACTCTAATAGTCTACTAGTCACTACTAGTGATGTGCCGGATATCCGTATCCGTATCCGCGGATATCCGAGGCAGAAGAAAGATCCGTATCCGTGTCCGTATCCGTTACTATTTGGCGGATCTTTTACGGATCTATTCACCTTATTAATATTAAAATTATAGATGAATTATTTAAATTAGTGATTACTGATTAAGGTAGCGACTAGCAATAAAAACTATTAAATTCAATACAGATAATATTTTTGAGGATGTTTTCTTTGTAAATGATTTTTTAAAAAGTCGAGCTTTTACCCTTACGGGAATACTTTCCATCACAAATTTTACACTTTGCACATTCATCATTTACTAACAGCCTCCGTGGTCTAGTGGTTAGAGCATTGGCTCTCGACTCGTGGTCGTGGGTTCGATTCCCGCATTGGAACAACAAAAAATGTTGTTTCCAAGTTTGGTTAGGACAATGCAGGCTGATCACCTGATTGTCTGACAAGAAAGATGATCCATGCGTCGGATGGGCATGTAAAATGATCCGGCACATCACTAGTCACTATATACCCACATTTAAAGTTTTGAATCTCTGCCATAGAATATTTAACGACACAGAAGTTACAAAATGCGTATAAATTTTATTTCGTTCAGACTTTATTATTAAGAGGTACCTAATTTATTTCAAATAAATAATAAAATAACCATTTTCTGTAAGATTAATCTTTATTATAATAATAGCATGAACGCCTATTTTTTTAGGATAAAACATAATATTGAATCGACTGACTTGACTCGACACTGGCAAATGGTTATAAGTCGACGCCCATATTAAAAAAAACCGAGATTTCCATTAAATAAAGGAAGAAGAAGAACAAATAATTGTAAACAAACCTCGTCTGTTGGTCAACAAGAAAAATTACTTCAGTATTCATTTATAAAGTTCAATAATTACGATAGAATAGGAGGTATGCTTTACTTTTTTATTTAGAATATAGACTGTTTAATATTATAAGATTTATAATAGAAGATGTACATATTATATTAAAGAGAGTACATATTGTATTAATTAATCAGTCAAGTCTATTAAGACAAGTTTATAAGTATTTTAATCAAGTTGTTTATGAATCAAGAGTAACATTAAAACTGCAGATTATCAGTAGGGTTGCATTTGCCATCCGTCCCCGGTTTCCCCGGATTTGTCCTAAGAATCCGTCTTTCATAGATGATCATATAGAATCAAACCAAATTTAGTTGGATACTCAGTCTTAGATCATACTATAGTAAATGATCTAAGCTCTAAGTGGATAATTGCTGTTCGGGTTGTTTTTTGTGAGCAGATTATTTTAGTGAGGCATATTTTTTTCCCTTTAGTTTTGATTTGCAGAAATAGTAAAAAAGAATATCAAGTAATTATTGTGTAACTTTGGATGTAATTCATTAGTTTATAAATAGATTACTTAATGTACATTTTGTAGTTTTTACAGATCAAAGTGCACTGCTGTTCAGTTATTTTTGTTTTGATTCGCAGAAAAACAGAGTAGTAAAAAAGAATATAGAAGATAGTTTTTAGGGTTCTGTAGCCAAATGGCAAAAAACGGAACCCTTATATATTCGTCATGTCTGTCTGTCTGTAATCCGTATGTCACAGCCACTTTTTTCCGAAACTATAAGAACTATACTGTTGAAAGTTGGTAAATAGATGTATTCTGTGAACCGCATTAAGATCTATGGATAGGTCTTCAAAAATGACATTGAGGTTTATAAAATAATTTTTTTCTAAACTGCATAGTTTGTGCGAGAGACACTTCCAAAGTGGTAAAATGTGTGTCCCCCCCTGTAACTTCTAAAATAAGAGAATGATAACTAAACAAAATATATGATGTACGTTATTATGCAACCTTCCACCGAAAATTTGTTTGAACCAGATCCAGTAAGTAGTTTTTTTTAATACGTCATAAATCATAAACCGCAATTTACCTGCAATTCAATCAACTCAAATATAAAAATAAATAAAAAAATTTAATGAACATAAACATTATGCATCAACCGTGAACCATTATTTTTTATTACAAGTTTGTACGGAAATCTCAGTGTGCGGGTCCGACTCGCACTTGGCTGGTGTTTTTTCTTATTATGGCAGTTAAATGCTATAAATGAGGGATTTTTTTTCTCAGTAGACCCCACTCGCTCTGTGTCATTATTATACTCAAGTATTATTTTTTATGTGCACAGTCTTAAAGGTTTAATAAGTTAATAAAAAAATTGCACGCCCGCTCAGCTCCCTTTTGTTTTGCCCATGGAACAGTTATACAGACTATACCTATATAATCTATACTAGTATTATAAAGCTGAATCGTTTTTTTGTTTGTTTGTTTGAACGGGTCCATTATCAGATAGTACATTTATCGAGAAAGGCTTATGGCTATATAACATCTCGCTGCGACCAATAGGAGCGAAGAATCAGTGGAAAATGTGGAAAAAAACGGGGAAAATTGTTCATATTGGACAGATTTTAATGAATTTTTTTGTGTGTGTTGATGAATACATCACTTGAACACAAGTGGATTCGAGAATGGTTTAGATTTGCAATAATAATTGGACCTGGTAGGTAGGTACTGTCAGTACGTCAACAAATTTAATTCTAAAGCGGTACGAAGTTCGCCGGGACAGCTAGTATAATATATAATTTTAGGGTGAATATCAATCTCCACGTTACACTGTTGCACTGCATCATGTAATAATTTCAGTTGATACTGCATATAATATATATCTCTTTTAGGAACATTATGTTTCCAGAAAACTCGGAAACACGACAGGGCAACACTGAGGAGCTTCTAGCAGAGGCGGCGATGCGCGCCGCTCTCGCAGCCGAGAAACAAGCGGAGGCTGTAGCGCAGGCCGTAGACATCCTGCAAGAGTTGGTGACTCTGTTGAGGGAGAGAGTGGCCCCTCCCCCGCTGCCCCCGTCCCTGCAGGCGCCGCACCTGCCTACACACCACCACCTGTGAACACTGACATTGGCGACTAATTTGGGAAAGGATTCAGTGCATTCGTAGCATTATTGAAGCAGTTGGCGACGATGGAGAATGTTCACTAATTTTAAATGTAAGCTTTCTGTATTCTCTGTGGGAAATAAAAAAATACTTGTATATATAATAAAGAATTATTTTGATATGTTAATTAGTTTCCTCAATATTTTATTTTAAAGTGGATCATACAGTAAAAAAAATTTGAAACTTTGAATGCAAGTACAATCACAAATATACAATAACAAATTAATATTTCTTTATAAATCTCTGTATATAAAATAGCTTTACTGTCAAAGTTTCAAAAGCGGTTTAACACACCTAGAAACATTTTCCATTGAAAATTATTCTTACGCATTTTATTAAACAACATGATACTGTCCTCGTAAATGAAATATAAAAGCTTAAGATTATTGTGACGATAATTATAACACTTTATGCACTTAATGTAAAAAGGCGGGCTTAATGCCTTGTGGCATTCTCTACCAGCGAACCTTAGGGTGATGCAGAGACATGGTGAAGTAGGCGCACTTATTGTACTACAATTGAACTGGTACTTAGTAATTAAAGTATTAAGTAAATGTCACATAATAAAGGATTGTTAAGCAGGACCTGTTTTAAGGGTTCCGCAGTACTTGTCGAACCCTTATAGTTTCAACCTGTCTATCTGTGTCTGTCCGTGTGTCCTCCCTTCTAACTTCTGTATGAAATTTGGTAAAGTTAGATAGTGTATAGATCTCGTTTTGGCTACATAAAATAATCTTAAGCTTTTATATTGTTTTCTGGTGTGAGGTGTCTATAATTATTAATACACAATATGTGTGTCACGTGCATTGTATTGAAACTTAAAAATGTCCTACAATACTCTGTTTAATAATATTTATTTTTAATATTTACATCCAACATTTAATTTACAAACACGTTAATAACAAATATGAACTATTATGTACTGCACTATCTACACACAAGATATGAGGGGGAGGCATTTCTATAATCACTGGCGGGCAGCAGTAGTGTTCGATACATCAGTGTCATTAAATGCTTCATTTATGAGATCAACATCGGGGGAAAGTCGCAATCGCTGCATCAAGTCGTGATGCAGCACGTCGGCCCGAGCGCGCGCACGGGCCGTGCCGGAGCGCAGCACGTCGCGCAGTAGCGCGGGGCGGCGCAGCAGCTGGCGCGCGCGCTCCCGCACCGGCCGCAGCTGCTGCACCAGCGCCTCCGCCACGTCGCGCTTGTACAGCGCTGTGGTCAGCCCCTCCGCCTGGAGCACCGCCTCCTCCGGGACCAGCCCCGCCGCCAGGCAGTGCAGCGCCACCAGGTTGGACACGCCGGGCCGCGACGCCGGGCAGTAGCTCACCTGTTGCCCGCACGCCGCACGTCATCAGTTCATTTTCACTTATCGAACCCTTATAGTTTCACTCTGTCTATCTGTCTGTCCGTCAATGTGTCCTCCCTTCTAACTTCTGTATGAAATTTGGTAAAGTTATAGATAGTGTATAGATCTTGTTTTGGCTTTATAAAATAATAAATTATTTTTATATTTTAGGTGTGTACTCCATACACAATACACATAAGGTGGGGATTAAAAATATTTTTTCATTCTACCCCAAGGTGTGGGTTATTGACGAATAGGTCTTTTTACATACTTTTTCGAGTAATTGGACTCATAAACTGGTTAATAAGTTGGTCTTAAGTCTTAACTATAAGAGATAGAAAATTTTAAGTTTCTATTCTGATAGATTATTGTAAAAACTCTCTAGGATTTTTTTAATAGTAATACGGAACCTCCTTAGGCATAGTCCTAACATGCTCTTGGGTAGTTACAACATACCTCTGGATTGAAGTCTGTGACAGCTTTTCTAATTTTCAATTTTATAGTTTCGTCGGAGTCACTGAGTAGTATCCTCGATTTGGTATCAGTATCCGATTTGGACATCTTTTTAGTTGGATCTCGAAGGCTTTTTATTCGTTCACAGAGCTCATCTGAATGAAATCGAAAGGTATGCTTTTGAATAATATAATAGATACTTTGAGCTTTATTCAGTAAAAAAAAAAAAAACTTTTTGAAAGAACAAGAATATTGGTGCAATGAGGATCAATCACTCGATAGCAAATCTGATTGTTACTAAAATTTTACGATGATAATATTTTTACTAAGTAAGTATGTACTGTATGATGTCATAATATGATGTACTTACTTAGTAAAAATCAGATTTGCTATTGAGTGATTGAGCAGTAAATTATTACACATAATATTATATTATGTGTAATAATTTACTGAGAATTTTACAGGAGAGACAGAGAGTGTAGTAACTGCTACTGTAGTAGTGTAGTACATACCGGGTAGGATGGGTCTCGGCGTGGGGAAGAGCGGTCCGTATCGGTGGTGGAAGGTGCGCACGAGCTGCGACGCCACCTGCAGTTGCTGCAGCTGGTCGGCGCCCGCCGGCACGTGCGTGCCCCGGTACAGCAGGTACAGGAGAGAGTGTAGTAACTGTTACTGTAGTAGTGCAGTACATACCGGGTAGGATGGGTCTCGGCGTGGGGAAGAGCGGTCCGTATCGGTGGTGGAAGGTGCGCACGAGCTGCGACGCCACCTGCAGTTGCTGCAGCTGGTCGGCGCCCGCCGGCACGTGCGTGCCCCGGTACAGCAGGTACAGGAGAGAGTGTAGTAACTGTTACTGTAGTAGTGCAGTACATACCGGGTAGGATGGGTCTCGGCGTGGGGAAGAGCGGTCCGTATCGGTGGTGGAAGGTGCGCACGAGCTGCGACGCCACCTGCAGGTGCTGCAGCTGGTCGGCGCCCGCCGGCACGTGCGTGCCCCGGTACAGCAGGTACAGGAGAGAGTGTAGTAACTGTTACTGTAGTAGTGCAGTACATACCGGGTAGGATGGGTCTCGGCGTGGGGAAGAGCGGTCCGTATCGGTGGTGGAAGGTGCGCACGAGCTGCGACGCCACCTGCAGGTGCTGCAGCTGGTCGGCGCCCGCCGGCACGTGCGTGCCCCGGTACAGCAGGATGTCTGCTGCCTGACATGATATGTATTATATTAATATCGACGCGACGGTCGGGAAGTATACAGTATACTGAGTCAACTTTACTTTTAAAAACTTTAGAGTATGGCAAGCCGGTGTACCACTGTCCATTTTTAGGGTTCCGTACACACCGCACAAGGAACCCTTATAGTTTTGCTCTGTCCGTGGTTCTAGCCTCTGTAATCATACATAGTATACAAGAAAGTCCCTTTTTTTCTGTCCCTATGTACCTATGCTTAAATTTTTAAAACTACGCAACGGATTTTGATGTAGTTTTTTTAACAGATAGAGTGATTAAACGGGAAGGTTTTTATGTATATAATATGCATAACATAGTAGAGAAACTCATATAATTTTAGAGATTTTTAATGTCCTAAAAAACATTTTTTCGCGCTTAATTTGCAAACGCTGGCTGAACCCCACGAGATAGATCAGAATAATGTACTACAGTATTGTACACCTCAAAAAGGTCTACAAAGAAGTTCGCGATGGCATATGTGTATCTCAGCGATAACCCACGATAACCGAAATATAACGAAAAATAATGGCTTATTTACGAAGCGATTTTAAGCAATACAACATTAATCCTTATCCAATTAAGTACTTTAAATACATTGCGCATTTTATATAGATCAATATGACCCTTTACAGCGTGTAATTTAAATGAATATTTTCGAAGATATTACAGATTTAAAATGCAGGGATATGTTGCGGTGGCACTGGCCGGGGTGCGAGCACATCTGCATCGCGCTATCGAAAACGCATAGACGTAAGAGGCTCACGAATATTTTGTACTGCAGTACTTAAAGGTTGTCCATGGAGTTAAATTATTAATCACTCAGATACATAGTATAAAACAAGTCGCTTTATCTGGCTGTCCCTATGTATATTGTATGCTTAGATATAGATACAGATTTTGATGCGGTTTTTTTAAATAGTCTTTGAGTAATTATTTTATTCATATTATAGTAGCCCCTTTAAATCATACAGTTTAAATAAATATATTATTAGGGTTCCGTAATACTTAAGGAACCCAGATAGTTTCGCTCTGTCCATCTGTCTGTCTGTCCGCGCCTCTAGCTCCTGTAATTATGAATATAAATTGATGAAATTTGGTGCAGTTATAGATTGTGTATAGATCACAGTTTCGGGATCATAAAAAGTTAGGGGTGGTTCTCCATACATGTGAAGTGGGGATAAAAAATATTTTTCAATCTACCCCATCGTGTGGGGTATCGTAGAATAGGTCTTTTAAAATAAAGGCAAGGTTTCATACGTTACTATTTTATAAAGTTGACCATTTTCGAGTAATCGGCCTCCAAAGTAGTTTGTAAGTTGGTCCCCCCCCCTAGCATTTTTAAACTATAGGAGATAGAAACTTGCAAATTTCTATGCTGATAGATCATGCTAAAAACTCTTTAGAAAAATTATTGTGAACCAAATCGGACAGTAACTTATGGAGTAATAAAAAGAAAGCATATTACGCGTTTATAGTTACGGAACCCTCCTTAGACATGTCCTGGCATGCTCTTGGTTAGGTTATATTTATAAGATATCATAAAATTTATATTCAAGCGAAAAAAATATAATATCAAGCGGTCGCGCATGACGCGTTGAGGTGATAGGGCCCCGTTTGTAACAATTTGAATTGCGTACGAATTTACGAAACTCAAAGATTAATATATATGTACCTAGACGAAACCCTAAAACATTTTTAATAATGTATACAGAAGTATATTGCTGTGAGTATTGTTTGCACAAGTAGTTTATTCTCCAGGAACACTATTCCACGCGGGCGAAGCCGCGGGCAAAAGCTAGTTATGAATATAAATTGATGGGTACAATTATCTATTGTGTTAAGTATATAGATCACGGTTTTGGAATCATAACATATTATTAATAATAATTGTATATTTTGCACCCGCAAAATAAACAATTATTATGTGAAGTGGGAATACCTACCTAGGTATGGAGTTAAAATAAATTTCATTTTTAGACACCAAAACCAAGCTCTATACACAATATAACTGTACATAATTTAATCCAAATATATTAATAATTACAGAAGTTAGAAGCGCAGATAGAATTTGTAATTTTTTTTGACTCTGGGACCACTAAATGGAACAAAGCTAACAGAAAATTAACCTTATAACTCTCAAGGCATAACACTGTATTCCGTTATTGATACAGGGGAGATTGGGGATACCTGATTTTTTTTTTTAAATAAAGGGAACTTTTCAATAAAGAGGAAAAGTTTGTTTCTTTGCATTGAATAGGCTCCGAAACTACTGGTCCGATTTTGATGAAATTCGGCACAGATATATAATAAAGCATGGGGAAGGATATAAGCTACTTTTTATTGCTGCAATATTTTTTTTTTTTTTTTTCATTTCGGTAATATGTACGGTTCCTTCGAGATTTCCTTTTGCGCGCACGAAGTCGCAGGCGACATCTAGTATAAGATAAAATAGTATTTTTATCCTAAATATAAAACAAACATAATTAAAATATTTTAACATTTTATACTGTAGAATTAGCTGAATAGCCAAACTACTTATGCAATTTTTACGTGTATACCAGCTGATACAAAACTGAAGACAACAACTTATAATTATGTAATAAATACCTGTAACACAGGATAAAGTAACAGCCCCATGGGAACCTCCTTCATGGTGGCTGATTTTTCTTTGAACTGAGGGAGGTGAGCGAGACGAGCATGAGTGGCCAGGCACGTCAGGATCCAGCACAGCTCGGTGTGGCGCGGCACAGCTGACTGCACGAACAGAACACTGCGCTCCGGATCTAAGCCGCTTGCAATTAAATATGCTGCCACTTCTAATGTCTTCTCAGCTATTTGATCAGTTCTCTAAAAACAATGAACATTTTCAAGCATAATACACACACATACACATAATCACGCCTTTTTCCCGTAGGGGTAGGCAGGACCACCTCTTTCCCGTAGGGGTAGGCAGAGACCACTTCTTTCCACTTGCTACGATCCTTACATACTTCTTTCGCTTCGTCCACTATCATTCTTACCATCCATTCCTCCTCTTACATTCAACGTAGCCAAGCGTCTCTCCATGGTCCGCTTTTCGCCTCCGCGAGAAACGAGACGTGATGGGCAAGCATAATAATTATTAATAATTAAGTGTACGCTAGTCAATGCCTCGAACTCAGTTAGGCGTGTAGGGAAAGTGCTTGTTATTTCACCAAACGTCAGGGAAAAAAGGATATAACCATAAATTAGTTATCTATACTTATAAGAGAAGCTATAGAGCATACATTTATACAGCTTTGTAAAGTATTTTAGAAAAGGCATCCTCAAATTACCAAAATCGACACTCAGCTGTTGGTGTTTTATGAAAAAACTATATAATATTTTTGTCTGAAGTAAAGTTATCTTAATTGCTGAGTAATCGACCATCAACATTCACAACCTCTTTAGTATGTCTAACTCAATTTTGGTGTTGGTGTGGGTTGGATCCTTTCTGCTTAACTACGTCCATATGTGCTTACTTTTTTATTTTCATTTATTTACGGTCAAAGTTACACAAAAAATCTGATGTTTGGCGGCTATTATCTTCTAAACTAATTTAAATTTTAGAAACATAAGCACATACCAACCTAGATAAGTGTCATAAAATCGATATTAAGCTAGAGTTTGGGTCTACAATGTTTGACTTTAGAGTAAAATATCACCAACAGTGTTTGTATGGAGAAAAAAACCAACTAGCACAGCCTTAATGTATGGTATTGCAAAATTTATTATCCATTAAAAGTACCCGGGGCACAGTTATAGCATGGAGATCGGCAATAAACATCATCACATCTTCCCCCTCATCCTGCATCTTGATACACTGTCTTATTGCACTGAAATAATTGCCCACGTGCAGCGAGCCTGTCGGTTGAATTCCTGATACAATACGTTTGGGCCATCTGTCCTGAGTAACGACTTGTTTGGTGTCCTTAAAATAATAATAAGTCAAATTAGCTTATACTTCTCGTACTATATTTTATTGCATTTAATAACTCATCTAGTTCAGTACCTTGTATTTGTGGGTTGCTAGTGAGATACTTCGATAGTTGGCTTTTAATCGGTTCTTGCTAAATATAAAAGTTCTCTTTACTAGCTCCATGGTATTATATCGCTTCGAAGTTCTAATAATGAATAAAATAAATTTAGAATATCGGCATTATAATTTGTAATATGTTATTATCTTAACAAATTAATAAACTGATTTCAAATTAGGTAGGTACCTGGATTTAATCGCCTAGAATCTAGATAATTTCGTGAGAGCTTTGCAAGAATTTTACTAGAATTTTTATTATCTAGGCCGTAAATTATAAAAAATAAAAATTCTTGTCAAAATTGTAAAGCGCTCACGAAGTTCGAAACAAAAATTCAATTTTTTTTTGAATAACATACAACAATTAAATTTGGTGGATAATTATGTAAGGAAAATATATTTTTATTAATTTTAATTAGAGGTTATATTTCTAAGAAAACAGTTCTTCTTCACCTACTTTTAGGCAGTGTTGCCACCTCGCAGTAAACTTTTTCACTAGTTTTATTTTGAAATATCACCAGATTAAGGAATATTTAAAACTAAAAAAATCACTAAATAATTTATAATGTAGTGTAGTGTAGTAGTAATCAAAGTAAGTTAAAAAAGTGTGTGTGGTGTGGTTTCAAATTGACATATTTGAAACTACACCACACACACACACAAGACCACAATTATTGTATATAGAGTCGAACTTATTATAGTACTCTCATCCTAAGATAAATAATTAAGTAGCTCTCATTTGAACCAATGAGTCGTGGGAATGGCGCGACGCGGCGTGGCTCAATAGATTGGCGGCAAATTTAAAAATATATTTTAAGCTGTTAACTTCAAGTATAGTCCAAAAACTATCTTAATACTTTAAATATTTTGAAATATGTTTAGACATAGAAACCTCAGAAAAACATGTTTGTGTAAAATTGTGCAGTCACTACAATATTAAGAGACAACAGCATAAGATTTTTAAAGCCACGATTTGCTGGTTCGACTCTCTTTTCGACGTTTCAAAATAGGTAATTTTTACTCGGCAAAGTGTACATTTTACTTTAAGCCAAATCCAAAACATTTATCTGGGCCTTTAGCGAAGGGTTGCCAATATGTACTTTCTAAATTCTTTGAGATTCTTTAAATATCACTAAAAGTCATCAAATAATTTTTCAGTGATTTCTTTTTTAGAATATCACTGTCCAACTCCGAAAATTCACCAAATCTAGTGACAAAATCACTAAAGTGGCAACACTGCTTTTAGGACTTTTTTTTTACTCGATGAGAATAATTGAAAATTTAGTTGAAAATGCCGCATCAGCCGGCCACCGACAATGGACCTAGCATAACAACAGGACCGAGTTTTTTGCTCACAGCAAAAAAACGAGCCGAGCGAGAGGATGGAACTGTTGGAAGAGAGGCCGTGTGTCCCTTTCTAGTAGGGTGACAATAATATTTTCTGCTGTGGCAAACTGCAAAGCTCTGTGAGACAAATTGTGAAACACTGAATGACATACAGCTGAGGCTTTAAAAGTCGACTAGATTGAATAGTGTAAAATCAAGAAGGTTTGAAGTGACGGCTGCATTAATATTTAACAGATTTTTATGTAATTCTCTGCCTTACTTAAACACTATTGAGCCATTTTTGTCACATTTCTTCATTGTTGGCAAATCTATAAAAACTGTATTATATTATCATTAGAGGCCTTACTCCACTTCACACGTTTTTTCTCAGTACTTACTACGATTCTAGGCGAGTCGCTACTGACTAGTTTATAACAAAACGTAGTACAATAATTATAAATCTTAATAACGTCAGTTGCTTTAATGTTAACACTTTTATACTAGAATAACTAGATTAACATTAACAATTAACTTACTAATGTTACTAATAAACGAAATATTGCAACCAGCATAACCATAGGCGTAGCTGGGGGGGGGGGGGCAACGGTGGGCAATGCCCACCCTAGACCCTAGACAGTTTTAATGAATTACTAACTTAAATAACCCCCCCCCCCCCTACGCCACGGACGGCTGCCCCCCCTAGACAAAATTCCTACCTACGCCAATGAGCATAATTTTCACTTCGACAAGAATATATACAAAATTTTTTCACCATTTTGACTGTTAAAATCATCAAATAAATATAAAAACATAGTTACGGAGATACATGAAGTAAGAAATAAAAATTATTTTCAATTTTAATATTATCCGGTGTTCAGCATAAAATATGTGTAATGGCGTACCTATCTATTGTCTTGCGAATGATACTGTTGCATAATGATGTAACATTATTAAAAATATAATCTGTCATTCACAGGTGTCACTTTGATGCCTATGATAGAATATTTAGTTAGCCATAAGGCTATGTATAGCTTAGACGTGTGTATGTCTATTTGGCCTCCTTAACATATTATATGTATGATAAGATACACTGTATGGATGTTATATGTGTAGAACATATGTAATAAAGAAGAATATAGAATCATTGTATCATTGAATATCTCCACCGTGAGTTTATGAGAAATGCTGCTGGGTCAACAGATCCAACATACAACATGGTGTTAGAAGTGTGAGGTAAATACAAAAATATATGAACGAAAAAGAGGGTACATCAAAAACTCAAGAATAACCACAAAAAGCTTGAAGGCAGTCGGAACTTAGGAACGATCGGTGAAAAAAGTGTGTGAAGACTGAAGACCTAACAATGGCTGGAAACGGAGTACAGAAACTTGAAATTTCTACCGAAGTTATCAACAATAATGCTGAAAATTTCAAGAAATGGACGCAATCATTCGAGATATACCTGCTGGCATCAGGAATGGAGAAGACAGAAGACAAAAGAAAAATTGCAATCATGCTGCATTCCATGGGAGAGAAAGGTCTAAATATATATAATTCCTTCAATTTGGACCTGGAGAAAGCCACATATCAAGATGTCAAGGCAAAATTCGTCGAGTATTTTGAACCCAAGAAGAATTTGACGGTAGCAAGACACAAATTTTTCACGCTGAAGCAACGTGTGAACGAATCCTTGGAGAACTTTCTTATGGAATTAGAGAATGCAAGTCATGCCTGTGAGTTTGGTACGCTCCGCGACTCGCTGGTAAGGGACATCCTTATTGCGAATATGGCTACAAATTTCTCGCAATTTCGTCAAAAACTCTTACTCGAGCAAGATCTGTCCCTGGAAAGAGCCAAACTTCTATGTAGAACACTCACAATGGCACAAAAAAGTGAAGAATCAATGAATGCAGCAGATGGAAGAGAAGAAGCCACAGTATACAAGCTACACAGAAGTCGTCAGAACAGTCCTTATACACACCAGAAGAGAAGAAAATCTAAATCTCCGTCGCGCCAAGGTCAACCAAGGTCAGCTACGCCTGGATCCAGAACAAAGTGTGTGAAGTGCAACACAGTCCATGGTCACCGCAACTGCCCAGCGTGGAAGCACAAATGCAGGTCATGTTTTAAATATGGACATTTTACTCATTTATGCTTTAAGAAAAATAGTGTCAGGAGTTTAGTCTCTGGGGTAGGCAATATGCATCTCGATGATGAACCGAGTGCTGCTTGCTTAGCAAGCAATGCTCCTACTGAGAGATTCACTATTGGGGCGTTGTTCAACATTAAAAATATAAAGTCACAAAGTACCAGTTCAAATTTGAGTAAAAATGACATTAATTCCTGGCATTATTATTTAAAAATAAATAACAAATGTGTAGACTGCATAATTGATACTGGAGCAGATATAAATATGATGTCTTACAAAGTGTTTAAAGAATTAAATCTTAAGTTTGACAAGCAGAGTAAAAAAATGTGTAAAAAATATAATATCTATGCTTATGGGGGTAAACAACCAATTCCCATTATGTCAGTGTCAAACATATGGTGTATATTTGAAAACAAAAAAGAACCTGAAAGTGTTACTTTTGTTATAACAAATTTAAACTGTCCTACTGTAATTGGTTTGCCCACTTGTATAAAGCTAAATTTAGTTATAAAAAACTTTAATTTAAATAATATGTGTAAAGAACCCTGTGACAAAATTGTGACCAAATATAATGATGTGTTTCAGGGTCTAGGCTGTTTACCATATGAACACAGTATTGTGTTAAGAAAAGATGCTGTGCCGTGCATAGATCCACCCAGGAAGGTGCCATTTGCTCTGGTGGAGCCGTTGCGGAAGGAGCTCGAACTCATGGAGGAATTGGGGATCATCCAGAAAGTCCATGAACCAACTCTCTGGGTGAGCAGCTTAGTTATTACCATGAAAAAGTATGGAGGATTAAGAGTTTGCCTAGATCCTAGAAATTTAAATAAAAATTTATTGAGATGTCATTATCCCATTAAAAATATTGATGAAGTAAGGTCTAAATTGTCCGGAGCCTCATATTTCTCACATTTAGATGCATTTTCTGGATTTTATAATATAAAATTAACCAAAGAGAGCAGTGACCTTTGTACTTTTCAAACTCCCTTTGGTAGATATAAATTTTTGAGATTACCTTTCGGAATAAGCACGGCAACAGAAATTTTCTATAAAACTATGATAGATTTATTCGGAGACATTGAGGGAATAATAATTTGGTGTGATGACATTTTAATATATGGTGAAACAATTGAAATACACAATAAAAGATTAGAATTGTTTCTGGATAGGGCTAGACAAGTCAATTTGAAATTAAATAGGGCCAAGTGCAAGTTTCTTTTAGAAGAAATCGCATATTTGGGCTATATTTTCAGTAAAGATGGTGTAAAAATTGATCCAGAGAAAATTAAGGCTATAAAAGAAATGCCAATACCAAAAAATATTAAAGACTTGCAAAGATTTTTAGGTATGATAAATTTTTTAGCACCATTCATAGAAAACTTAGCTGACAAAACTAATATTTTAAGAAATTTGTTAAAAAAGGATGTGTTATGGCTTTGGGATGAGAATTGTCAAAAATGCTTTGATTTATTAAAAGAAATTATAACTAAAGCGCCCGTGTTAGCAAATTATGATTGTAATTTACACTTGACTTTGTCGGTAGATGCCTCAAGATATGCCGTCGGTGCCGCTATATTTCAAAATAAGCGACCCGTGGCTTACAGCTCAAGAACACTGACCAGCTCACAACAAAATTATGCTCAGATTGAGAAGGAATTGTTTGCAATACATTTTGGATGTAATAAATTTCACCAATATATTTATGGCAGTAGAATAACTGTGCAAACTGATCACAAACCGTTGATTTATTTATTTAAGAAGCCCCTACATGAAGTACCTGCTAGGTTGCAGAGAATGATGCTTTCTTTGCAAGGCTATGACTTAGATGTGGTTTATGTACCTGGTAAATTTATGTATATAGCAGATACTTTGTCTAGAGCAGCACTTACTGAAAAATACATACCCCCATATGAACATGATTTACAGTACCATGTAAATACTATATTTTCTAACCTCTCTGTAAGTAAGCCATATTTGAATTTAATATTAACAGAAAGTAATAAAGATGAATCATTAACTTTGCTTAAGTCTTATATTCAAAACGGGTGGCCTAAGAGCAAAGACAAAATAGCATCTATAGTAAAACCATATTGGAATATTCAAAATGAAATACATATAATGAATGAATTACTATTTAAAGGAAATAGGCTTATTGTTCCTAAATCTTTGCAAAAACAAATATTAGATAAAATTCACTGTGGTCACTTAGGTATAAATAAAACACTTAATATTGCTAGAGAAACAGTTTATTGGCCGAATATAAATGCTGACATTAAAAATTTAGTTGATCAATGCTTAGTGTGTGCTAAGTTCAAGCCAAACACAACAAATGAGCCGTTGCAGTGCTACGAGATATCCCATCTTCCCTGGCAACAGGTAGGTGTTGATTTGCTATATTTTCATGGAGAAAGTTTCCTTGTCTGCATGGATTACTATTCCAAGTACATTGAGTTAGCTTCTTTGCATAAAAATTACACTGTAGACGTTGTTGTTAAGAATCTTAAATCGTTTTTTGCTCGTCATGGAATACCGAAATCTCTTGTATCTGACAATGGTCCACCTTTTAACTCCAGTAAATTCAAGTCCTTTCTTGAGGAGTGGGACATTGAACACATAACAAGCAGCCCACACTGGCCAAAATCCAATGGTCAAGCTGAAAGCGGGGTAAAAATTATAAAAAACATTTTGAGAAAATGCAAAGAGGATGGCTCTGATATATACTTGTCATTGTTACATTATCGTAATACGGCTAAGGGAGATTTTCCCAGCCCTGCTTCATTATTAATGTCTAGAAGCTTACGAGTAAATTTACCAATACTAAATAAAAAGTTATATCCTAGAGTAGTTAAATTTTCGACTTATGAGAAATGTCACAAACATAGCAGAGACAGAATGTCTTCTTATTTTGACAGGAATGTTAGGCAAAAGTCATATGTATTTCAGCCAGGAGATTATATATATTTTAAAAAAGATCCTAAATCCGTTTGGACTCCGGGAATAATTAAAGAGAAATTGACGTGTGGTAGGTCGTATTATATTGTAGATTTAAACGGTGCTGTGTATAGGAGGAATATAGGACACATTAGACCTAGAAAAAGAGATTTAAAAAACATAAATACTCCTCCTTCTTCTTCTGGTAATGGCGAAAGCAGTGGCAAAAATGACAGTATGGTTACCATACAGGACATTGCTAACCCCATGAGTTCGGTGAATTTCGGAAACGGTCTTTTTCAAAATTGTGATAATGATGAAAGCTGTGTTCCTATGGAGAGTCTAGTGAATACCGATTATGTAACCAGATCTGGTAGAAATGTAAAACGTCCTAAACTGTATATTCATGAAAAATATGATTAGTTATATAGTAGTATGTTTTTAGTTGTGTACATATTGTAGTATTAGTTGCGTTATCTTGAAAAGGGAGGTGTTGCATAATGATGTAACATTATTAAAAATATAATCTGTCATTCACAGGTGTCACTTTGATGCCTATGATAGAATATTTAGTTAGCCATAAGGCTATGTATAGCTTAGACGTGTGTATGTCTATTTGGCCTCCTTAACATATTATATGTATGATAAGATACACTGTATGGATGTTATATGTGTAGAACATATGTAATAAAGAAGAATATAGAATCATTGTATCATTGAATATCTCCACCGTGAGTTTATGAGAAATGCTGCTGGGTCAACAGATCCAACATACAACAGATACCATCTAATAAAAAAAGAAGGAAAAGGATATAATGTAAACTGCATTTTTATTTGGTATTATACATAGACGTATATTATAGACGAGGCATGTTGAGGCAAAAAGTGTCTCCAGTAAAATGGCCCCAATTTTTAAATTTTGGGGCCATTTTGACAGTTGAGGTTTGGCACTCGTGATCTTACCATTTCTACGTTTGCTTTATCCAGTCCGCATATAATTCATAAAATGCCGAGTAGTTGCGTAATTAAAGGATGTAAAAACTATGACAAACTTGTAAAAAAGATATCTCATCACGGGTAATTATCACAATATTGTTTGTTACAATAATTAAAATACTTAAGGAATTTTAAATAAATATTAAAAAAATGGCGGCCAACTATGAAAGAACACTGGTTATTGTATGCGCAACAGTGAAAAGGTAACTTTGTAGGGACGTCATTTTTATTATTGATTTATTAGTACAGAAATAAGAGATGAAGTTTTTTTTATTTCAGTACCTAACCAAACCTAACCTTACCCGTCAGTATTCACATTTTTGATTAATTTAAATAAAATGAAACTAAGGTTTACTATTTATTTGATTTTTACATATATTTAAAAATATTATTTACCATCTGGCCTGACAGACGTTGTTCTGTGAATTATGAAATTGAATAAAAAATAAATACACTTGAAGGTTGTAAGCGTAGGTTGCTACACCCATAAGTCATACCCTACACCTACAACCTACATCTAGACCTACTATATACCTATAGTTGGTAGGTGGTAGGTTGGTAGGTAAACAATAGTTACCCCACTAAAAACCTACAAGCTGCATCTACTAGATGTAGATCACCTACAACCTGCACCTACTGTCTATATCTACTCCTACAACAACCACCTACATTGTTCAGGGGCCAGCCGATTTAACATTATGCACTTTTGGAGAAAAAAAAAGTAGTATTTCTGAAATATTACTAAATGAAATGTTACACAAAATAGAGTACTTTGGCATACTTAGTTTATTATTTTTTCTTCTGTCTAACTTAGTGGACATTTGTTGTAAACATCGCAGTAATTTATAGTATTTAAATTACAGATTTCCCAATGATCCAAAGCGCAAAGGGCGAAATTTAGTCAAAACAAACAGAAATAAATTAATATAGGTACCTACTAAAACTCAATGAAATAAGTAGTTGGGTATACTTTTATCGTATGAAATACCTTCAGGACTAACAATACGACAAACACTAAATAAATAGGTATTCAAGTAACTATCCATCATAGTTACAACGAACACAAAACAAAAAATTTACTCATAGATCTAAACTCCCCTCCCGCACGCGCCTTGGTGACACCCACTTCGCAACGGGCCGTGCAGCAGAAATCGTAATATTTTAATTTCGCCATAACTTCAAAACCAAATATCCAATTTTAATCATTCAAAGACCAAATATTATCTACATAAACTGTTCTTAGTGATGAAATAATTTATTTTGATAAGGACTAATAGCATAAGTAAAATAAACGCGTATAAATATAGTTAAAAAAAATCAAGATTTCTAAATAAAAAAAATGGTTGTTGTGCCTCACTCGACATAGATAGGTATAGTGTGTCACAGACTTTTTTGTTGATATTTATAAGATCTGCAGTTAATTAGAACATTTTATGGTTCTATCTTTTATAGTTTAGGCAGCGTACGTAAAATAAATAACTTTTCTGGTTGATTTTTACACCTTGTGTCCGTAAAACCCAAATATCTTAAGGAACCCTATTTTTTCAAAAATAAAATTTAGCCTATGTTACTCGTGGATAATGTAGCTTTCGAAAGGTGAAAGATTTTTTGAAATCGGTCCAGTACTTTTTGAGCCTATTCATTACAAACAAACAAACAAACATACAAAGTTTTCCTCTTTATAATATTAGTGTAGATTATTATTTTCAAACTGAATTAGAATATGTATAAGTTTTTATAAATTATAATTCAATTATTTTTTATGGTACTTAATATAATTCGTTTTATTTTTAATAAGTCTTGTTTTATTTATCTAGGTAATAAAGGAATATTAAGTGCTGTTGCGCTATAATTTGTATGTAATTTTTGCTGCAGCGCTGGCTGTGAAACGTCCGCCCCTTCTGTGGCGCCGCGCCGCTGGAGCTACGGCACATGTGTAAAAAAAAACAAGTTTGTTGTCTGGTCTAGGTCCATACGCCGTATAGAAGAAAAAAAATGGTTTTCTTGTAAAATCCTTTAAAATATCTTGCTTAGGTTAAAATATCTAGTATGCATACACCATTAGCCATTGCACTGATCTATTACACCGATAAAATATCTGTATAATATTCTAGTATGTAATTATCGCCATCTATGGGTACTAATCACCAGAGGAGTTAAAAATGCGTTCCTAATCTTTGGCATACATTTGACAAATAATATATAAGAAAAAGTTACGCCATCTTGATTTCAGAAGATTTTTTCAACTAAATGTGGACTGAAAAATCTGCGGAAAGCAAATGTCGAAATGTCAAGATGACAAAATATGAAACCTCGACTGCCCCAAAAAAAAACCCCAAAAGTGGGGCAGTTTAAGCGTGGACACTTTTTGCCTCAACACGCCTCGTCTATGCTTTATGATAATGAGAGTAATGTAAAAAGAAATATGAAATATTTAAATTACATTACGTATCTGTAAAATTTATATTTGTTTGTAAGCCTTATTGATTTATTGTTGTTAATATTTTAGTAATTCCAGTATTAATGCGAGCTAAACTTATATAACGCCGGACAATTTTATTAAAATTTCTTTAGTCAAGATATGTTTTTAAAAAAAATGTATGCGTTGTACGCCCTTACAAAGTTATATCATACGACTAGCGACTGTTCCATCGGAATGGTAAAATCGTAAAATCAAAGGAACATCGAAGTTCCGTTGATTTTACATAGATGGCGTAATTTTTTCTTGTATGAAAATTTTTTCGGCTAAATGTACGTGATAGCCTATCTTGAGTTGAAATCTTTGGTATTAAGTATATGAATATTTATAACTTTTTTAATAAGAATATGATATAGTTATAAACATTTGTTAAAATAATAATAAAGTACACTCGTTTTATCTACGATTTTTCAAGTTACTTTTTATAAATACCAATATTACACATTAAAAAACGTAATAACACATTTTTTTAAAGAAACACAAATACAGAAACGTCGCTGATTGAGATTCCCGGCAAAACTCTGTCAATATAAAGGTGTTCTTTGATTATTGAAATATATTGAAATACCTATATCGGTAAATCAAAAATTTTAACACCTATTAAATTTTAAACAATAGAAGACACATACAATAATCGCTTGCTATTTGCTTTCGATATAGCGCATTTTATTTGGACTTTGACTAGACTTGGACATGACGATTTACAATTAATACGGTGTTGAAAACTTTATCGAAAATTCTGTTTCCCGCCTTTTTAATTTGACAATGGCAAATAGTTTAAGGCCAAACGCCATAAAAAAAATATATTGACAGTTGTGAAGTGTCAACTTGACAGTTTGTTGTGTTGAAACTTGAAATTTGTGCGTTGTAAAAACGAAGTCTTCGTCAAATTCCAAAATCCAAATTCCAATACAGTCATAATCTTACAGTGTTTATTAAATTTAACAAAATATAAGATAATTAAAGGTAGGTATAGTACCTACAACACCTTTTAATTCTTATCCACCTGCTTATTTATATCTTCTATAATTTATATATTATCTAGCTGTCCCGGCAAACTTCCTTTATGTACCGCTTTACAATTAAATTTGTTGACCTACTGACAGCAGCGCCACCTACAGGGTCCAATTGCAAATCTAACCATTCTCGAATCCACCTAAAGACACAAAAAAAAATCATTAAAATCGGTCCAGCCGTTTAGGAGTTCAGTGACATACGCACAGAGGAAATATAATATATTAGGTATATAAAGATAAAAATGGATTGCAATCTTAATTTCACGCTAAAACTCAAGGGATAGGACAGTAATAGCTAGGGAAGCCGGGTCCCCGTATACTATACCACAACTACCGGACAGGTAAGTTGGGATGAGTAACATGACATAAAATGATATAAAATAAAATAGTTAAAGAAAGGAAAAATGTTTCGATAGCTATAGAGCTATAGAAACATTTACATTTACAACAGCCAAAGGGCTGAACAGATTTGTATGAAGTTTGGTAGGTTGGTATAATAGGACCTGGATGTTAATGCAGGCTATTTTTCATCCCGAAATAACACGACTGAAGTAGCAGGCAAGAGGTAGTGTTTGATAAGTCATTTTTTTTTTTCGAAAATTTCACTTTGCCAGATCGTGTAGTTCAAAAATGGTTAGGAATCTGAAAAGTTGGGTAGGACAAAAGTTGTAGGAAATTTTATTATCTTTCATTACGTAGAAGACACTTTTTCTCTACGACGCACCGTTTTAAAGATATTAGCGAAAAACTCAAAAGTGGGAACTTTAACCCCCTCCCCCCACTCCGGCGCCCCTCCTAGAGGCGGGGATTTTTAGTATGTTAACTCTCTAAGCATCCCGAACAATTTTATGAAGAAATTGCTTAGGTCCCAGCTCACGCACTCTACACCTGCTTTTGGATTATTCTTTGAGCGGACTAAGGGAGGACTATCCTACACAGGCTACACACAAAGAATTTTCAAAATAAAATAATAGTTTCTGAGCCGGGTGCCTTCAATCAGAGAAACAATAAAAAAGAGAAATAATATTAAAAGTATAATAAGTAATAAAACTATGTAATAAATATATAATAAAATAAATATATAAAATAATAGGTTATAATAAAAAAATAATAATATTAAACTTTATAATATTAAAAGTAATACAAGTACTGTATGAGCGTTGGTTGCGGACAGCGGGCTTCCTCTTCTTTCTTCTCTCCACCAGTATGAAGCCCTCCTCATCGCACCTCCTGCTCTCGTCCTTGATAGTTCGAGGAGGCTTAGCCTTACGGCTCTCCTTTACTCCCTTAGCGCTTCTTAGCCCGCGGGGGCACGGTGGGACCAGAGGTGACACTGGAATAATTTTTCGGAGTTTCTGATGTACTCGGTTTCGGCTCGACCGCAAGCGGCGAGCGGGCGGCGGCGTTTGTTGACCCGTCGGATTTTGCTGATGAGCAAAACGTGTCAGCTTGCGCGCCGCGTCGTCGCGTGTTTACGAAGTCAATCGAATGATCGGGTGACCTAAATAATAAATTATTAAATTTTATTTTCAATAATTCATTACGCAAATCACAGATCGTGGACTCCGATCTATCCAATCGACCACGCATTTCACCCAGCTCTGCCTTCATGATGTTGAATTTGTTCAGCAGGCTGGAGACGTTGACGTTGTCCGCAGATACCGCCGACAGCCTGTGCAGCTCTTTAGCCACAAATACCGGCACGTCCGCTGGATTTGACCGCTTGAGCAGGCAGGTGATATCCTGCAAGCTTCTATCACACGATACAAACCAAGCGCTTCGTACAGCATCAGCTTGCCCTTGCAGATCTTCTTGCTGGTGTAGGTCGACGTGCAGTGCTGCACGATGCTGTCCTCGTCCATGGCGTTGATGACGTGTTGTATGAACGCCAGCAGCTCGTTGGCTACGAGCGCCATGATGACGTGCAACGGCTGTGAGCCTTGCGACTCGCGAAATAATAATTAATGTTAATTAATATTTACTACATGTGTCGTAAAGCGGCGTACGACCGTTCGCTGGCTCGCTCAATGCCATATAATTGTGCAAATCCTATCGAGACCCATATTATTATGTTTAAGACAACCGAACACAACAAATAATTTAATTGAAAAGAAAAAAAAAAGAATGGAGAGAACATGAAAAAATAAAATGATATTAATTGTTAATTGAATGTAGCATGAAATGTTACTAGTAGAGTTGGTAATAAAAGGTCTCTATTTAATGTAATGTGCAAATTGCAGCGGCGACAATGTCCGGCGGGCGCGTGGCGGCGCGCATGCAAGCGTGGCGCGTGCACGCGTACGGCGCGGAGCTGCGGCTGGAGAGCGCGCGCGTGCCGCCGCTGCGCGCTCCCGACGACGTGCTGGTGGCGGTGCGCGCCGCCGCTCTCAACCCGCTCGACGTGGGCATGCTAGGCGGGTACGGGCGGCGCGTACTGAACACGCTGCGCGCGCTGGAGGGCGGCGGCGTGGAGTTCCCGCTGGTGCCGGGCCGCGACTTTGCCGGTGAGGTTGTACGCGCCGGGCCCGCCGCGCGCTTGCGCCCCGGCGACCGCGCCTGGGGCGTGCTGCCGCCGCACCGCCCCGGCGCGCTCGCGCAATTCGTGGTCGTCAGCGACCGCTGGGTTAGTATTCACCGCGTAAGAGTATAGTGTGTCTATGCTCTGCTTAAGTTATGACATTCGAATTTCGAACGATGAAACTAAGGCTAACTTGATTTTAACTAATATAAAAAATCTTTATAAATTATTTTGCAGATTTTAAGTAAAAAATACATTTTTTAATTTTTCGCCTGTACACGGTACTCAAGAGAGTGAATTTTCTTTGGGACATAATTAATCTTACGTACAAAAAATAAGTTGGTGACTGCATAATATGAGCATACTGTATTACTGAATTTGGCAGCGAATTAATATGTTGGCGACTAAGTTACTAAACTGGCGAAAGCATTTAGGTGACAAAAAATACAAAAATCGGCAGATAAAAAGTGGCGACATTTAATCCCAATTGACACCGAAATTTATAAGTTGGCGACTTAATTTCCGAGTTGGTGACCACTGACCATTATACGATGTAAGCGGCTCTAAAATCAGATTGGGTTGATAAATTAATGGCGACTAAAAATTCAATTTGTAGGCTACAGAAATTTCCTTTTTTAGATATTGTTGGAGTTTAGGTTAATAGCAGGGCTGTATTTATTGTCTTCTTCCTCTTTACTTCTATTATTTATCGTTATACTTTTATTTTTATTGGTATTTATAATTATAATATAACTTAAACGTAAATAATAACACATTACAAGCTAAGATTAGTGTATGTGTGTGTGGGTATTATGTTTAGTTACGATAAATGTATCTATATATTCTCTGTTTGTGTATAATTGTCTGAATGGCATAATTGCCATTCTGTATGAGTTGTCTGATTGCCATAACACGTCTGAACTTAGCATGGGATTAGATTGATGTGATGTATTTTACATGTTTATTCTATTGTATGATAATATGTGTGTTTAATAAGTATTTTACATGTTTATTCTATTAAATATATACAGCTGCCAGGCTGTCAAAAGCTGAGTTTCCTCATAGAGTGTTTCGGTAGAATATTTTCTGGGTTAGTTGGAAATAATGTCTGGAATAGTTTTATGGGTAATTACTTTAATAACTGCTCGTTGAGCTCGTTCTATCTGTAACTGCAAGAGATGGCAGGTAGCGGCGGTGTATAAGTTTTTGTCTAGCCACTTTATCACCTTCATTAAGCCATTTTCCGCATATTTCTCACCCATAGGCCATGATGTACCTTAAAATATCAGAACAGTGTCAGTGTCATCAGCAAATGCCAGAATACTTCCATTGTCAGTTTTAAGGTTGCATAAGTCATTTACGTATGGTATTTCCCTGTGGTATTCCATAGGTGATTAGTAAACTGAAACTACATATATACTCCATTCTCACTACTTGACTTCTGGCTGTCAGATAGTCTCTGAGCCATTCCAGCGGTAGTCCACGTATATTATGTCCAAATTCTCCAGCTTTGACTAGAGGCGAGTCGGGGTATCGAACGCTTTTTTAAGGTCCAAATTTTCATTATTTTTTCAGTACGATGCACCGTTTCCGAGATAGAAGAATTTTACAGAAATTAAAATACATTCGCCATTTTGAAATTTCAAAATAAATCTACACCCCCCGAAACCGAAAAAAATTAAAAATAGGAATTTTGTACGCTTCTTTACGTTTTTTATGTGCACTCGTTTTATTGCTTATTATGTTTTTTGAATTTTGAAAAAACATCAGGGAAAATATAATATGTGCCTATTCTTAAATTAAATGTGTACTCAAAAATTGTCGCCAAGATGGTTATTTGTCCGCTAATATATGTCTGGCAGTTTGCAATATTCAGTGAACAAAACTGGTATTATTTAGTCACCAGATTTAGAATTTTTTGTTCCTATGTTATCGTTCTTGTTATCTTTCGCCAACTTGGTAATTTAGTATGCAATATTCAGTTTTGTCACACCCAAAATTTGATTGTTTTGTCGCAAGTTTAAATACATTTTTCTTTATGCAGTCAACTCGATTTTTAGGCGGGGCTGGCGCCACGGAGGCTAGACGTGCGTGCTGCGGGCGGCGCACTGTACGCGGCGCTGTCGGCGTGCGCAGCACTGCGCGCGGCGAAGTTGTGGCCGGCGGCAGCGGGCGGTGCGTGCGGCACGCGCGTGCTTCTTCTGGGGCTGGGTGGCGTGGGGCAGGCGGCGCTGCAGCTGCTGCGCCACGTCGGCGCCGAGGTGGTCGTCGGCTGCGCGGCGGAGCAGACGGAGCGAGCGCTGGCGTTAGGGGCGGCACTAGCGCTGGACCGCCGAGCGCCGGACTACGAGCGGCGGCTGGAGGAGGGCGGGCCGTACGCTGCGGTGCTGGACACGGCGGGGCGCGGCGGTGCGGAGGCGGGCGCGCGGCGCTGGCGGTTCGCGCGCTACGTGACGCTCACGTCGCCGCTGCTGCGCGACACGGACGCGCACGGCCTTGCTCCGGGCACGCTGGCCGCCGCCGCTGCGCTGTTGCGGCACGAGCTGAACGCCGCGCCCGCCGCTACGTCGGCCTGTCCCCCGCGCGTGCGCTGGGCGTTCTTTAGTCCGCGCACAGAGGACATCGAGCGGCTGCGACGACTGGCGGACGCCGGCGAACTGTCTGTGCACGTGGAACGCGCCTTCCCCTGGGAGCAGGCGGCAGCGGCGCTCGCGCAGGCGGCCGGGGGCCACGCGCGAGGGAAACTTGTTGTCGACGTGCCACCCGCGTAGCGCCGTTGCAACGTTTCTAATTTAGATAGGTACCAACTGCTAATGTAGTGCAAGATAATAGTAATAATTAGTAGTATGACTAATACCTAAATCTACTGTATATTTTATTTTGTAAATAAAAGCTAGCTTAAGGTATGTCCAATATATTATACCTATTTATGTTAAACAGTGTTTAATTATTTTTTTTATAATATCCAGGATGTTTTAATATGGATTTATTATTTTTAAACAAAAAATGTAAAAAACCGACTTCTTACTAGAGCTAGAGCTCGTCGTCGAAAATGGAGGTCATCGAGAACAAGCATTGGACCACTGCAGATCGCTAGGGGCCTAAAAGTTTGATATAAAACCGTCGGTCTGGCGGTTCTAAACCTGACAATATTTTTTTATTGACCAAAATATGTGAAGATTTTTTGTGTAAAAAAAGGTCATAAGGAACAAGAAAACTATTTTGATACACGGGTGCGCACAGGGCCGAGCCGACCCCCGGCAGCGCCTGTGTGCGAAACCCATGAAGCGCCTCTTATTTTTACAAATCTTCATATTACACTACGAATCTTCCCTGACTACCCCCGCGAGGGTGTCACTATGTCTGTATGTATGTGTGTGTGTGTGTGTGTGTGTGTGTAAGTATGTAAGACTCTTATAACTTTTGAACGGTTTGACCGATTTTATTGCGGCTGGCGCTATTCGAAAGGCCTTGGCCAAACTTAGATTTTGAATACAATTTGGTCCGATTCGGATAGATTTGAAGAAATCTCAAAATCTCAAATCTGTAAAAAATTTAAGTGTTTTTTTTTGTAATAACTAAACTCTAAAAAAATTTTGTGAACTGTCATAACTTTGAACGCTATATTATACTTTCTAAGGCTGATGAAAGAAAATTATCAGTGATTATTTTTCCGACCCAAATATCGACCAATAGAATTGCACCATTCGACGTCACGTGGTACAACCTACATGGTATTATACTGAAAATTTTTTGAAAATTTTCTCTGGTCGTTGCTATGCAAAACATGATCCAGTCAAATTAACCACACGTCAAACTGACAGGTTGAATTCAATTGTGAAAATTGGAGATTTTAATTGCACTAGCCTGAATCTTAATTAAATGTTGTTTTATTCATTATGAAATTCTTATCTGTACATTTCGTCTCATGGTGCAATTCTATTGGCCGACATTTGGGACGGAAAAATAATCCCCCGAATACCACACGAGCTTCAAAATTATCTGGCATTTCCCTCAAGGTTCCCTGCAAACAAATAAAGTCGTCAAGTTTTTCAGGAAAACCTTTTTAACCTGAAAAACTTGACTCCTTCATTTGTTTGCAACGAACCTATCGGGAAATATCCGATAATTTTGAAGCTCTTGTGGTATTATATGTGAAAATTTTTAGAAGCACTTTTTTTTGAGCTCGATAATCTCAAAAATGACGCATTAGATAAAATTTAAGTGTTTAGCGGGAAGTTGCACGGATGGCCTTTAGGTCAACTGTTTTCCTAATTTTGTTTTAAAAGAGTTTCTTGGAATAACTTTTAAACGGCTTTATCGATCAACTCCAAAAACTAATCAGCTCTTAACCTTAAAAAACCACGACGATCACCGCTAATCCGGTCAAAATCGGTTGATTCTTTCGAGAGATATCGTGAAGGAAAGAAAACTGAAAAAAGTGTTTTTCGGAATAACTCTGAAATTTTTCATCGAAAAAATTTTTGTTGTCGATTCTTTCAAAGGACATAAAAACTGCATCGATTGCCGTCAATCGCGTGAAAATCGGTTGATTTATTCCAAAGTTATGATAGTTTGAAATTTCAAAAAATAGTATTTTATTAAACTCCAAAAACTAATCAGCTCTTAACCTTGAAAAACCACGTCGATCCGCCGCTAATCCGGTCAAAATCGGTTGATTCGTTCGAGAGATATCGTGAAGGAAAGAAAACTGAAAAAAGTGTTTTTTCGGAATAACTCCGTAATTTTGCATCTAAAAAAAATTGTTGATTATTTCAAAGTACATAAAAAATTGCATCGATTACCGCAAATCGCGAATTCCAAAGTTATGACAGTTTGAAATTTAAAAAAATAGTGTTTTATTAAATTTTCATCAGACATATCAAAAGTCTGATGAAGGAAAATTATCAGTGAAAATTATTAGAGGGCTTCTAGCTTTTTTAGCTCGATAAGCTAAAAAATGACGCATTAGATAAAATTTAAGCGCTTAGCGGGAAGTTGCACTGATACTTTAGGTCATTTTTCCTAATTTTTTTTAATATCTATAGACGCTTCACACCAAGTCAATCTGGTTCTGTGGTAAGTTCTCGAATAAGTGTTACGGCAACGGTGCTATTATTTTTATATTATACACATATTTTTTCATTCATCATCCATGACCCAGGAACACGGAAAAACTTTTTATAAGTACCTTCGGCGGGATGTTTGAGTCCTCAACTGAAAAACTGTTAGATTGTAATATAACTAGTGAAATTGTAAAATGTGTATAGACTTCCGACGAGAATATTCTGCCTATAATTTAATACTTTATTATTCGTTACATTATAAATATGTCGTCTGATGGCTCATGATTTTTGAATCTATACCATTGAGATATAGCTATTGTGGGCTTGCATGGGTAAATCGTGCAAAGAGAATTATTTTAGACTTACAATATCACTTGTTTATTCGGAATTACAATTCTTTATTAATGTACTACACCTTACATAATCACTGCACTTTAACACTGGCACTAAAACGAAACTATGGACAGTTCCTAGGCTTGTTGCCCGAACAACGACTACTCGAGATGTGATAGCTCATCCTCTTAACGTGGTAGGGTAGAACCCATCCCCACAACACATCCCCACCATGTCGATTGCACGAACTTCAGACTAGACTCCGTCAGCGCGCTAAACACGTTTCTGATAGATAGCAACACTTGTAGTTTCGTTTCCGCTTTATGACCGGATGCGACACGGCCATCCTGTGTAGCACACGTCCCCGTGTGTGCTAGTCTGAAACAAAAGAAAATACCACACAGTATCGCTCGGCTATACCTGACCTTATCTATTTTGTCTCATATCAAACTCAACTCCTTTTATCAATAATCATTTTACTTTTAACTCAATATTTTGTGAATTGTGATATTAAATTATTTTAATACCTTATATACTACTACTACTGACATTTGCTTCATTTAAACTTTTCTAATTAAATTCCTACAAAACAGAACAATAATCATCTCTGTGACCATGAAAGTAAACGCATGTGAACACACTTAAATCATCCCCGTGACTAAAAGTGTTCTACAATAGTCAGCCCTGTCCATTACAAATATGTCGATCAGTCATCTCTGTGACCATGAAAGTAAACGCATGTGAACACACTTAAATCATCCCCGTGACTAAAAGTGTTCTACAATAGTCAGCCCTGTGACCATTACAAATATGTCAATCAGTCATCCCTGTGACTACAAGTGTAATACACAAATACACACGCATACATAGTTTGTCATCCCTGTGACTACAAGTGTTCTACAATAGTCAGCCCTGTGACCATTTCAAATATGTCGATTAGTCATCCCTGTGACTAAACCGCAACAAATCGTCATCCCTGTGACTTTATTCAATGATAGTCATCCCTGTGACTTGGTGTAATACACAAAAACAAATACATACATAGTTTGTCATCCCTGTGACTGAACCGCAACAAATCGTCAACTCTGTGACTGTATTCAATGATAGTCATCTCTGTGACTTAGTGTAATACACAAACACACACATACATAGTTTGTCATCCCTGTGACTGTGGCACAGTATTTGTAGCAATGTCAGGTGAATGTTCTGGCATTTTTATAAATCCTATCATGAGCATACTTATAAGTTCTTTTTGAATTTAAAGCCTTAAGGTAAATAGCGATCCTCTACCTGCTCACAGCGCATCCAAGTTGCCGGCTACGTCCAGATTAACTGGTACGATCGAACACAGTACGGTAGATAGAGATTTTACTCGACTTTTGATTACAACTTCAATTTGTTCATAATTAACCAAATCATTATGAACCTCGACCAATACATGATCCGATGGCATATTTCTTTACGCTAAGAATTTACAGCTTTTAGTGTGTAACGGTCTCTCTCAAAAATTGTAATTTCGTCTGATTACGTCCCTATTTTTCAATAAATAAAAATCACTAATCGAAAATCTATTTACTTCCGCATTACTGCTTTTCAAAACGTGTATTATTGTACTATCTCGGTTACTGTATAAAACAATCAATGTTTCTTCTAAACTAAGATCTTTTAAAATGTGTTCATTTAAAAGACTACCGAGTCATCACACTACAGTCACGAGATAAACAATTACGCTCACCAAATAATTTTAGTTCCAAATCTGATACTTCAATGAAGTACAGAGTGCAGATCCCTGGCCGCCGCGGCACCCCGTCGCACGGCCCACACCACCTGCTGCACTTCGTCGCGTCTCGTCTCGTCGCGTCTCGTCGCGTCGCATCGCGTCTCGTCGCGTCGCTCGAATACTGAACCTGTACATAAAATAACAGCACAAAAATTGTCCAAACTATGTACAAATACGTTCTTTTTAGGGTTCCGTATCCAAAAGTAAAACAGGAACATAAAAATCTAAGACTTTGCTATATGTCTGCCTGTCACCAGGCTGTATCTCAAGAACTGCGATAGCTAGAAAATGGATTTCCTTTTTCTTAAAGATAAACATGTCAGGTTTAATTATGCAATAAAGTTAATTTAATTTCCTTTCAACAATCAAACTGATTGAATGAGGAAAAGGCTTTTACAGTCTGACTATACCAGAAGACTTTCAAGTGCGTTTACAACCTTTTACATGATAATCAAGTTCACCAAAGTTCACTGGAGTCCACCGAAGAGCTTTCTTATCTGCCTCAGTCACAGCCACTGGACCGTTGAGCGTGTGCTGCCGCGATCACCGTCATCACCAGCACTTTTTTTATCCGCCTCAGTCATAGTAACTGAACCGTTGAGCGTGTGCTGCTGCAATCACCATCAACACCTAGCCATAGGCACCTGCTTACCGCATACTGCAACTTCTGAAACCGTCAAATTATTTCTTTTAATTTCTTTTCTTTTTGTTGTCAAAACAATTATTTCCTATAATTTCCGAAACCTATAGTGATGCACGCTCATGGACCTATGACATAAACAATATTATCATGTTATTTTTGTACTTTTAATCATTCCAATCGGCCTAGTCTAAAAAGTAATAGATAGACAAACATGTAACATCTTTACAGCTTACAATGACGATATCATAAGCTGACAGAGTTTTCTCGCGAATTGCGAATGTCCTAGAACTTATTATCTTGTTAACATCTAACAGTTCTTTTAGACACTTTCAGAATAAACTGTTGTTTATGTGACATTATTTAAAGTCACTTTTGAAACTGACCAATGATTATTAATTTTCTCTTACTACGTGTGCAGTAACGCCAAATAAGAAACAAGATTATGTACAAACTGTACGTAGTTACTGTGATAAAAACCAACTACAAAGTTGAGTTATTAAATAGGTAGGTAAACGTAAAATGTAATTGAAGTCGTCTCAAACTAATACCGCCTAAACAATATTTGTAAAGTACAAGTCAACTGATTTTGTTTATGCAGTGCACCAGCTATTGTTTTTCAGGAATACCTGCAATTGATAAGGATTGTCTTTGTTTTCGCAAGAGTTGTTTACAACTTGCGCGTACTGCCGTGACTTGTCATTTTATACAAAGTACAATGTGATAATGATATCATTAAATAGAATGTCGATAATGATTTTTAATTACCAGAAATAATTTAGCTTTTTCCATCCACTTCGGTTAATCAAACAGTAATAATAATGAGTCTGTAAGACGTATGTCGTATGTACTGAGTACTTGTTTTTACTTTGCGTTAATTTCTACTCACTTTGTTTATTTTTCATAATACTTTGGTTATAATACCAGAATAATTTAGAACCCTATAATGAATTAAGCAACGTTAACGATACAACCAGTTTCCATCACTGTGAAGCGACTAGACCAGTCCACCAGAGGCACAATGAACATCCATTTGGCACCGCCGCCATGGAGGTAGCCTCCACTCTGCCGCTGCTCGGTTACGCAGCGCCGCTTGTTGTCCCCTTGGCGCGGCTATACATTGCCCAGTCTAAGTCCATCTGCACAAAACAGAACAGCAAAACAACAGAACACTAAATTGTAAAGGTTATTTTGAGATATAAGCAAGCAATTTCATGAACACTTGAAACACGAGATAAATCACTAGTTTATTGAACGTCTTAAAAATTATTGCGAGAAATAAAAAGTTGGCTACCGCCTTTTACCAAAACCGCCGAATTCTTATCCAAAACCTGTCGTTGATGCGCCGCCGCGCTCGTGTCACCACCATAAACGTCATGTTACTGTCGTAATCATGTCACCGCTCGGCTGTCCTTACTTCAACTCCGTCTTAAGCTGCGCGTCCACTGCATCGGAATCGGAGCGGACGGAGCGGACGGATTTGTTGCTTTGTATGGATTTCTATGGTACTGCGTCCACTGGATCGGCATTTCTGCGCCCGCGACCGGTATTTTTGCCGATGACGTCATCGGCAGTGAACCCGTCATTCGGATTCCGAACGTTTCAAGTTCTGACGTGTTTGCGACGACGCGACGGCTATACATAAATACTTATTCACGACGAATGACGATATTTTAATTAATTTAGTGGAAAAATATGATGAACTTTACAATCTAAAACATCAACATTATCTTAACCAACTGAGGAGAGACGATATATGGGATGAAATTGGGCAAATAATAAATAAAAATTGTAGAATATAGTGAAGTTCAAAAAACTTTTTTCGAGTCATATGAATGTACCCAAAAAATCTATTTTCATCTTCTAATAAATCAGAATATAATGTATGAAATTCTCCAAAAATTATTCTTTTTGAATTTATATTATGATTTATGAACCCATATCTTTCGTTTCCTCTTGTTTCTCTTTTTCTCTTCTGATAAAATAAGCTAATTACAACCTATTCGGTCTGAGATTACAACAATATATCTCGTCACTATCCTCCATAATGCAAGTGCACGTTCAGGCTGACGGATTAAAAATAACTAAATTGCCGATGCTGAATCCGGATGCAGTGGACGCACCCCATCGGCATTTTGTAAATACCGACGCTCCGTCCGCTCCGTCCGCTCCGATTCCGATGCAGTGGACGCGCAGCTTTAATCCTGTCTTCGTGGCGAGCACGAACAAAGGGTTATTGGTACAAGGTCACCTTGCAGCATTCAATTCACTGCTGTCCCATAGTTTCACAGTTACGCCGTATGCATGGCGTGCTTCCTTGTTGTACATACTGCCAAACTCGATCCACATCATTCGCAATGATTATTATTATCACTTTTTGTAGCCTTTGTGCGAGCTAGATTACACTTTTTTTTTTAATACCCTTACTTTTTCGGACAATAATTTTCTTTCTTTGCACGACTTGATCCCGATTCTGATGTCGTCTGATGGCTCATGATTTTTGAATCTATACCATTGAGATATAGCTATTGTGGGCTTGCATGGGTAAATCGTGCAAAGAGAATTATTTTAGACTTACAATATCACTTGTTTATTCGGAATTACAATTCTTTATTAATGTACTACACCTTACATAATCACTGCACTTTAACACTGGCACTAAAACGAAGCTATGGACAGTTCCTAGGCTTGTTGCCCGAACAACGACTACTCGAGATGTGATAGCTCATCCTCTTAACGTGGTAGGGTAGAACCCATCCCCACAACACATCCCCACCATGTCGATTGCACGAACTTCAGACTAGACTCCGTCAGCGCGCTAAACACGTTTCTGATAGATAGCAACACTTGTAGTTTCGTTTCCGCTTTATGACCGGATGCGACAAATATTTATTATTTATTAATTAGTAATGAATCTTTTGACATATTTTTATAATCTCATTAGTTATGTTACAATGAATAAAATATTATTGTTCAATTGTTTTGATTTTCTCCTTCGTTAAAATCGGGGAAACCCCGCGATCCATTCGCCCGCGCGTCCGTGCCACCGTGCTTGTGTCGCACGCATCGCATCGGGATTCGGGTTGCGTCTGTTGCGTTCATAAACACACTCAAAAATATTAAAATACTCACGGCGCAGCGCCGCGTTTCTTTCGATTCGCTGAGTAATTAATGTAAAGTAAAATATGTATTATATGTTTTGTTATATTTACAAGGAATATGTTGCGCCTATTGTACCTACTTACTTATCAATACTCCACTACAAACAATATAATGTTGGTGGCGGCCCGCGGCGCCCCCATCGTCTTGGCGCCTGTGTGCGCCGCACACATCGCACACAGGGGCGGCAGTGACGGCACGGCCCTGGGTGCGCACCAAATAGAAACCGATAAAAATGCGTCTGGCAGTCCTACTCTTGACCAGTTTCCAGCCAGACCGCCCTGAACGTGTAAGAATTTGGAGTATTAAAAGGAACAAGAACAAGTTATATGTCAATGTCAAGGTCTGGCATGCTCAAACCTGGCCAAAACTCAGCCAGACCGGGATGAAGCTACCTCCTGTGATACTTACTAAGAGGTATATTATGATTAATTTGCACTTAATGAAGAGTGATTTTAATAGATTTGTATGTATTCTTTCCGAATTTCAAATTTGCCATTTCATATTACTACCACTCGATCCGCCATCATATAAAAATGGCGATATCTTTAATATTTTGTCAATAACTCTTCAGTGACACATTTTACGAGAAAAGTTTATTCAGCAAAATTTAACTAGATGTATAACACTCTGCCCTAAGACCAGGGGTAGTCGACTTTGTATGAATGACCTTGGACCAAAAAGGGGGCAGTTCGGTGCGACAAGAATGGTTATATTTCAATATATCGCTCTCAGTCTTACATGGTTAATATTACATAAAAGTTACATAAAAACCACAACAGATGACACTATGCTGATTCTAAATCGCGCTATCGAAAACACTAGACGTATAGTTCGCGTCATGTAAAAAGAACGCTGGCGGCCAAGCTGCGCATAGACGATTTATCGGTCTATTTGGTGGTATGAGGTGCGGTGCGGGGAGGGCGAGTGACGTGTCGCATGCTTGCCAACGCGCTATTGGTTCGTCAGTCGACCTTTGCTTTCCGCGCTGTGTCTACGTTACTTTCGTTTTCAAAATAACACCACGCACAAAAGTTTTTAATTACGAAATGGTTTTACATAGAAAAGTAAGAAAAATGATTTATGACGTATATTGTTTTATGAAGAGAGAGGCTGATAATAATGCAGTTGATAATTGAAAACAATGTATGAAACGGACCGCAGAGGCAACAAAATGTTCCGAGTCTATAGTTAGACGAATTGTAAAAGGTTCAAAAGATTCGGAATATCTTCCTGTCTTCCGAACTCCCGGAAAAAATAAAAGAATCAAAGAAAAACCAGTAACAGACATTGACAGCTTTGACCAGGGTGCTATAAAAAGAATCATCCACAATTTCCACGTCACTGAAAAAGAATTGCCTACTATAGGCAAGTTGCGAAGGAAGTTATAGGATGACCAACAATTCCAAGGATCTGCAGCAAGTCTCAGGAGAATAATAAAAAGAATGGGTTTTAAGTGGAAAAAAACTGAAACCAATAGACAAATTTTAATTGAGCAGTCACAAATTCGATTTCAAAGAATTGAATATCTGAGAAAGATAAAAGAGTATAGAGAGGAAGGAAGACCTATCATATACACTGATGATGAATCATACATCGATAATTCGCATGCGTCTCACCATTCTTGGACAGACGGTCCCACCAAAGGCGTTAAAAAACCTTTATCTAAAGGTAGTCGCTTGGTCATAGTGCACGCGGGTGGTGAAGCAGGATTTGTGCCGAATGCTTTGCTGACGTTCAAAGCTGGTATAAAAACCGGCGACTATCACGACAATATGAATTATGAGAACTACGAGCGGTGGCTCCTTACTAAACTGATGCCGAATTTACCACCTAATTCAGTCGTGGTAGTCGACAATGCATCGTACCACAACAAACAACTCGATTCTGCACCAACGTCCAATACAAGGAAAGCAGACATGCAAAGCTGGCTCTGTCAAAAATGCATTGAATTTGAAGAATCAATGCTAAAGCCGGAGTTGTACAACTTAGTAAAAAAATACAAAGTTCAATTCAAAAAATTTAACATCGATGCCATATTAAACGGCCATGCTGTGTTACGTTTGCCGCCATATCATCCGGACCTGAATCCTATCGAAATGGCCTGGTCCCAAATAAAGGGATATGTCGCCAGCAAAAATGTAAGTTGGAATCTCACACAGATAACGGAACTAATTAATGAAAAAGTAAATTAAATGGGAGCAACAGTATGGGGGAAATTATGCACCAAGGTAAAGGAAATAGATGCCGAATATTGTAAAAGCGACTATGTGGTCGACATGATGACAGAAACATTTATTATTCGCGTAGAGGATGATGATTCTGACTCAAATGATGATGAAATCTCAAGTGACGACAACGACGACGATGAAATGGCCACCTCTAGCACCAACACCGCATCCTCGTCTGCTTTCCACGTCACCCACGATGACTTAATGGAAGGAGTTTCAATATTACTTTAATTTTTTTCTGTATTTATATTTTTATATGTTATATTTTTTATCATGCTTTTGTGGGTAATAAATATTATTTATTTTTCTATGTATTTAATAATTAATGTACGAAGCCGCGAGCGAAAGGCTACTCCAAAAATAAAACAATAGGCCTAGTACTTTTGTACGCGAGTGTACTCATGCGTAGACATACCCCCTCCACTTTCTTTCAGCGTTCTTTTTACATGACGCGAGTTATATGTATAAAAGGGCTCACCAAATTTTGTAACGTAGTAGTTATGATTTGTTCGTGGAGGCGGTTGCTCGGTTTTGTTGGAATGTAAAATTTAACTCTAAAGAGGAATTTAACGTTAACTTAAACTTTAATTACGTATCTTCAATTTCCCGCCATATTCATATAGTCAAATATATAGTCCTCCTTTGTTGGAAGGCGGTTAAAAGTTTGAGGGGGCAGCTCACTAGAGGCGCTATTTGGTCCCAATTTTTTTGTATGAAGTCGACCTTCTTCTCCGCGAGTATTATATGTTCTGTGCCTAAGACGCACTAGTACACTAGTACCAATTAAGGATCACAGACGTCGCTGTACGGGTCCTACATCGCGGTATCGAGAGATCATTGACAAAACTATATATATATACCCCGGCCTACATCGGTATTGTTGATTCCGATATCCACCGCTAGAGTGCACTCAGCTACTACATCCCTTCGGGAATAGTGGACTGAGACATTGCAATTGGAAACTTTCTATATTTTTGGCTGCGTCATTTGTATAAATATCACATCCGACTTCGCGTCCCCCGCTGGAACGTTGCACGGATACGCATTTCATTACATTATATTTTATGTGTATCGTTGGATAAATATACACCTGAACTTCATACCTCTCTTTTCTTCCTGAATCTGTGTGACGTCGAGCTTATTCCTCTTACACTGGCGACCAACAGTGGGCCCGAGCGACCAAGATACATCACCTGATGGGTCGGGTCGGAAGACTACCACTTTTAGAAAGAAGCCGAGAGGATCGAAGATGGCTGTAAACTTATCCGACGCCCAGTTCAAGGAACTTCTTTCCAATCTTTCGTCATCTAAGGGGCCCCATACATGATCCGGTTTGCCTTCAGTTCGGCCTGAACGGATGCAAAATCGTATCGTTTGTGTGCAATTTCGAGATCGCGTCAGTCGGCCGTACGGACTGAAGCGATTCGTTCCAGTGTTGCCAGCTCTGTTTTTGTGAAACTAGGTAGGCTTAGGTTAGGTTAGGTTAGCCTCCGATGGTTGCACGCCTTGTCGTGGCGGTGGGGCTTAGTAACCGTGGACTGGTCACCCACGGTGAAGCTAAGAGGCAACCGGGGCCGGCCTGTTTGCCGCCGGCTGGCCCGAGGAGGGCGCTCCCAGCGGGCTGAACATGCCCGCAGAGGACGCGCGTGGAGGTGGGACCGCAGAAGAAGAGGATTGCCAGTATTACGGTGCGCCGTTCTCCCTATCTTCTGCGGCCGTGGAGGGATCGCAGGGGGAGAGGCGTGATGGTATTACGGTACGCCACTCTCCCTACCCCCTGCGAGCTGGTGGGGCCGTTCCGTCGAAACGGCGTTGGTGGGGCCGCAGAGGAAGAGGCATGTCGGTATTGCGGTGCGCCACTTGCCCTATCCTCTGCGACCGAGGTGTGGTCGGTGGCAGAACCACAGACCTGATCTGCCACCGGGTACCAGTTTATCTGGTACCCATGGCCTCCTAGTAGCAAACTCGGGGGGAGTCTGCTATAGTACTGGTGGAGGCCGAGAAGGGAGGCGCACCTTACCATCTGGTGCGCCCATCGTGGAGGGCCTTCGGGCTTTCATGATGGAGCCGCTTGTAGGCGGCTGCCGCCGGCGGGGTCGCGGATGTGTGTATCGTTCCCGTGGCCTCGTCAGAGGGCGGCGAGGAGGAAGATGGGGGGGGGGGGGGGGGGGGGGTTTAGTGGGTATACCGTGGGTCTCATTAGCCTATACGGGAGTCCCACATCACCACTTGGGTGCCCCCTGCGCCTGGGTGGTTAGGTTAGGTTTTTTTTAATGTTCCCCCAGCCATAAGCCAGGCCAATTGATTGCAATTTTATTTTATTACATTTTTTATTGATTTTTGGTTGTTTACTTATATTGTTCATTATTCCTTCTATTACATACTAGTGCTACATATTATCTATTAGTTTGCATTTGTTTTATAATTTCTATATACTTCTTACATTTCGTTCTTTAATGTCTGTTTTTGTTACAATATTCAATTATTTGTTCTATGTTACATATTTATTTTACATATTGTTTATAGTCTTTTACAGTTCCACACCCTCACATTTCTAAAATTGAGGTAATAGTACCAAAGTATTATTTCATTGTTTCATGCTTATTGTTTTATGTCTATTTCATAGCTTCTATTTTACATTTTTCTTTTCCATCAAATGCTTTCTAATGCTATTGTTTTCCTTCTATTAAGTACTAGTGCTACATATTGTATATTAGTTTACATTTCTTTTATAGTTTCTATATAGTTCTTACATTACTTTTTCTAAATGTCTGTTTTTTGTTACAATATTCACTTATTCCTCCTCTGTTACATATTTATTTTACATATTGTGCTTGTCTAATCCTTTACAGTTCTTTTATTTTTCGTTTATTATCTATTACTACCTCTGTTTTACATTTTTGTCTATAAATCTATTATACCAAAACGTTGTGGATCGATTCCGCGCTTAGCGCGAAGCGTCCAGCAGGTTTGGTTGCCAAGAATTATTGTTACAATAGTTCCTGCTACAATATGGTGGTCCGCATTGCGCACCGTGAGTCATATACACTTATTCCTTAGTAGTACCAGTCTGCATATTACATGTTCCCTTACATACATTATTCACACTATTACATTAACATATACATACACATTTACATTTTATCCACTTAAGACAATATATGCTGCGTTATGCGTATACTATAACCATATATGCCAAGCATGTCATATTTTTTTTTTTTTTTTTTTAACATGTTACATATTACAATATCATTACATACATTTCTCGCTAACTTTGGGTTTTTATTAAATTCACTTTAATAAACCACCAACCTCAACCGCTCTCGGTATTTCATTCTGGTACAACTAAGGACTATCTTCTTCATATGCTACGGTTGCTCGCGCTATAGCGTCCCACCTCCGCCTTACTGGGCACTCCACGCTAAACGCGTTGTGATCCGCATTCAAATTTTCTTTTTTACAATTTATGCAGCAGGGTTTGCTGCCTTCTCTTTTACTTTCGCACTGGGACTGGCGGTGCTCTTCGGAACAGTGGCTGCACTTTTCCTCCGTTGTGCTGTTACAATGTCGCCTCCCATGTCCGTACCCCAAACAGCGAGAACACTGTATCAGGGGGGACTGGTCAGCGACACGGACGCGTTGCATATTGATATATAGATATCCCGCTTTTGTAAAGTGCCGCCACAGCCCCGGAGACACCGTCAGCACCACGTGCTCGGACTGGTCATCCTTTCCTTACGTCTGTATTTTATTGCTATTCTATTTTCTTCTTCGTCAGGAAGCAACTGTATGAAGGTGCTCATTCTGCGTTTGTATTGCCTCGAGGATCTCCTCGTCTGTGTTCGGTTTGAGCACCCCATACAGCACCACCTGCGGGTCTTTATTTTTTACTACTTCCACTTCAAATTTGGCACTACTACTCTCAATTTTGTTTTTAATTTTATCCCTTTCTTTTTTATCACTAAAGCCTATTATTACCTTTCTTCCTTTTCCCTTTCGAATTCTATCTATTTTTATTCCTTCTTTTCTAGCCTCTATTATTTTTTCTATACCTGTTATGATCTCCGTACCTGTCATCACTTCCTCCCTGTCACTCACTACTAACGAGTGCAGGGTCGTACGTCTCGACTCCGGTGGCAGACTTTCCTCGTTGCCACTAACCGCACTTGCATACGTCACCGCTTGTGGTTCTTTCGGGGCATCGGCCCTGCACTGTTTTACTAACTCTTCTATTCTGTCCACATTCTCTCTACTTTCGCTAATAACATTCTTACTGTTCTCTCTTACCGTGTCGCCTATCAGATCTACTACCCGTTCATTCGCCATTATTACCTGCTCTTTTATTCTATCTATTCCTTCCTTACTCTCACTTATGACATTTTCACTACTCATTCTTACCTTTTTTCCTATCAAATCCACCATCCGTTCATTCGTTTCCGTTACATACACTCTTAGGCCTTCCATTTCATCCTTATTTTCACTAATCACATCTTCACCTTTTGCACTCACCGAGTTCCTTATCATCTCAACTGTTTGTTCATTCATATCCGTTACGTACTCTTTCAAACTATCTATCTTTTCATTTACCAGTTCTTTCATCATCATATACATTTCTACAATAAGTTCCTTAGTATCATAGTCCTTAAATTCATGATGCGCTACATCCCTAATGCACTGCGTTTCCATATCCCTGACTTCTCTATTTTCCCCTACCCTTTCCGTCCCCTGTTTGCTCAATAATGCTACTTTTCCTATATGATTTGACACCTTCGACAGGTTCGCTGCTATTCCAGACTTTAGGTCGCCTTTCATATTTCTGGTCTGGTTAAGCAGGTGTATACTATTCTTAACTGCACTGGATGCCTCTGCCAAAAGGGCTTCGAGGGAGTCGGCTTGACTTTGTGCACTATTACTAGCTGCTGGGCTGGTTCGCTTACAGCCTACCGGGGTGCAGCGAGACCCCGGTCCCTCCATATACAGTCGGGTGGTCGGGTTTTTAGGGTTCCTATTTTGAGGGGTGTGTACCGTGGCCATTTTTGTTTGTTGGGGGAACTCGTCAATAATTTGTAAAATTTAAAATTGTAAATATAAAATATAGTGTATAATTAATCTAGCAGTTGCTCCAATAAAGAGAAAACTGGTCCTTGTATAATGTATATATGTATATTATGTATATGTATGATACTGTGTATAGTGTTATGTATTATGTATATGAGTGTCACTATGTGACTAGTCTGTCCTGTCACTTTAAAGCAAAACCCCTACTAATCTGTTAATAATTTCCCAGTCCTAGGCGTTTTCTGTAGGGGGTTTGTTGTCTTTTTGTAAATACAAGGTATATATGTGTCACTTATATGCTATATTGCTGTATATGTGTATACGTGTCCTTTGTCTAGTTTCTTAGCCTAACAGTTGTGCCAAAAATGACACAGCTGGTCCTTATCTGTCTATTTAATTAACAGCTGTCCCAAAAGGAAACAAACTGGTCCTTATGACTAATTATTATTTACGTTTTTCGACGCCTTTCGTCGGTCACTCACCCCGTACACTCTATTAAATTTAATTTGTAATATTTATAGATAAGAATGTGATTTACTAGGTATTTATTTTAAGCCTGTTAATTTTTATTAGCAACAGTATTTCAGTTTGATTGTTATTTTTACTATTTTATTTAATGTTTTATTGGGTAAAATTTCGTGTAAAGGTTAGGTTTTTATGTTAATCTGGTTTTAGAATTTATTTATAGAACAAATTTTTTATTTGGGAGATAAATAAATAGTGTATGTATGACAGACATGTCATACATACACTATTTATTTAATATGTCTATTTATTTGTTGTACTCTCCGTAACTTTTAGGTCAAATTTTTTGAATTTTTTAGATTTATAGGTGTTTTAAGTGATATTTTGCTATTTAAATTATTGGTTTTCGTATTCTATTTTATATTTTAATAACTTAAACTCTATTTAATTTGTATTTATATCGTGTAATTAACTTTTTTAAAATTTAAATTTTTTGTTTGGGAGATTTTGTCGAACATACACACTCTTTATTTGTTAGGTCTATTGGTTGTTATGTTATATTTTTAAGGGTTATATTATTTGGGGTTTTTTTAAGGTGTTTATATCTAGATTTAAAGAAAATGTGTTTTAATATTATTTTTAAAACGCCTGTTGATTTGTAATAGCAGTGCTAAGTGTGGTTATGTGTCTGTATTTAATTATTTGTTTAATAAAACAATCAAAAAATTTTTGTTTTGGAGATATTATCGAACATACATACACTAGTTATTTGTTTATTTCCTACTTTGCTGTGTCTACTATAGTTTTTTAGTCTATGTTAATTTATATGTACTACGATTTTTACTATTTTTGGGAATTTAATTAATCTGGGGTTTATTATGAATGTTTTAAGGGTCAGACTTCGGTTAGGTTAGGTTAGGTTAGGTTTTTTTTTTTTTTTTTTTTTTTTTTTTTTTTTTTTTTTTTTTCTGTGTTCCCCCGGCCATTAGCCAGGACAATTATTTGCTTTAATACTTTCTATACATTTTCCTATTTATGTAACATTTCTATTTCTTATTCTACTACATTTTACTTTTCATTTTTGATTACATTATTACATTGTTATTTTATATCAATTACAATATTTTCTTTTTTGTTATTACTATTTTGTTCACTATCAATTACATTATTATTTCTTATATTATTACATTTATTATTATCTCTTATATTGTTCTATATTTTTGGAATTTTAAACTGTTGCTACGATATTACATATTTATTTTTATTTCTATTGTCTTATATCTATTTTATATCAATTTCATTAATAATGAAGTCTAATGTAAATCTATAATGAAATCTCTTATATTACTTCTATTTTACATTATATTTTACAGTCCACATACATGTGACATTTCTTACTTTTATATAATCCTCTACATTTAATTTCATCTATAAATATGGTTACAGCTCGGAGGGTCCGCCCCGAAGAACAGTATTTGCAATAAAATTATAAACTATAATTTGTTTTGCAATGTGTAGTGTTTTGTCCAAAGCGCGTTTTCCGCCCTTAGTGCCAGCATTTACAGATTTTATAAGTAAAGTATATTATGCATGTGTATTTTTATTTATCATTTTCTTAAGCCATATATGCTATTTTATGTTACCATAATTCCATATATATGCTAAGTCTTGTTTTTGTATACATAATATACATTTACATTGAGTGTGCTATCAATTGGTGGTTATAAAATACATTTTTATTCCATCCAATTTTGCTTTTTAACTATGCTGGCGCCATAGGTGTTTATACTTCCTCTGTTCCATAGGCAACTGTTGCACGCGCTATGGCATCCCACTTTCTCCGGACCGGACACTCCGCACTGAACGCGTTATGTTCAATTTTATCCAATTCTTCCTTTTTGCAATTAATACAGCACGCCTTCTTCCCAGATTTCAGATCATCACACCCAGATTGGTGGTGCGTCCCGGCGCAGTGGCTGCATTTCTCCTCGGCGGTTTCACAGAATCGTCTCCCATGTCCGTACCCTAAACAGCGCGAACACTGTATTAGGGGGGACTGGTCGGCGACCCGCACACGCTGCATATTTACATACAGGTATCCCGCCTCGGTGAAATACCCCCACAGCGCCGGTGACACAGTCAACACCACGTGCTCGGTGTGATCATCCTTTCCACGCTTTCTGTACTTTACTTTCATTCTGTCATCCTTTCCGTCCAGTATTGGTTGCACGAGGTGCTTATTTTGAACTCTTATTGCATTTAGTATATCTTCATCAGTGTTTGTTTTAAGCACCCCATACAACACAACCTGTGGATCCTTATTTTCGATGTGCTGTACTTCCAGTTTACTTCCACTTTTTTCTATTTTTTCCTTAACCCTATCTCTGTCATTCTGATCCCTGAGCCCTATAATAACCTTTCTCCCTTTTCCTTTTCTAATTCTGTCTATTCTTATGCCCTCCTTCCTTGCCTCTATTACTTTTCCTATTTCCTCTACTATCTCTGTCCCTGTCATAACATCCTCTTTATCTGTAACTATTAGGGAGTGGGTGATCATACGCCTCAGTTGCGGTGGAGAGGTTTGGGAGTGTCCTCCGCCACCAACCACACTCGCGTAAGTCGCGAGTCGCGGTTCCTTCAGAGCGTCGTCCCCATCCTTTTTTACTAATCCTATCATTCTATCTACATTCTTCTCATTCTCACCTATCACTCCATCTGCATTCATTCTTATCGATTCTATTATGAGTTGTCTTGAGCTTTCTATTTCCTGTCTAACGTCTTCTGCTTTCTCATTCATTGTCTTGTCTAAACTTTCCTTGTTTTCCTTCACTATCTTCTCTACACTATTATTTAGGTTTCTTTTTATTTCTCCTATTTCCTGTCTCAATTTCATGATCTCTCCCTTTAGCTCAAGTGTCGTGTCAATATTTCTCTTGCAATCCTCTGACATATCTTCCCCATTTATTCTTACCGCGGTCGTTAATAAGTCTACTGTTCGTTCATTCCTTTCCTCTATATGTTCTATCACTCCATCTATCTTTTCGTTAATCATTTCTTTCAACCTTCTATAAAATTCGAAAACTACTTCCTTGTATTCATAATCTTTCAGAGTTTCTCTCACCATATCCCTATCATACTGTCCTTCCATATCTCTACTTTCTTTTACAAATCCTAGGTCCTGCATATCACACTGTATCGCCGACTCCCTAAGCTCCCTACTATCCTTACTGTTTCCTCTTTCATTCTCTATTCTACCTGTTTTTATCCTATCTCTATTTAAGACTGCCAGCTGTCTTATGTTCTTATTCATTTCTCTCAAGTTTTCTCCCAGCCCAATCTTTAAATCAGTCTTCATATTCCTCGTCTGACTCAACAAGGATATGCTACTCTTTATTTTCGTTGTAGTTTCCGCCAGAAGGGCGTCTAAAGGATCTGACTTGATATCATGATCTGGGTGGGCCTCAGGAACAGTATGTGGACTGTTGAATTGAATTGAATCTCTGAGAGAAAAGTTTAAAGAAATAGGAATTCTGACCGTCGCTTCTCAATACGTTTTAGACAATGTGTTGTATGTTAGAAAAAATTTAAATATGTTCAATACGAAAAGTAATAATCATTGCATGAACACTAGAAATAAACACAAATTAGACATTCCGGTGATCAGACTAAGTAAAGTTAGTAAATCTTTTAAAGGTCAATGTATACGCCTATACAATAGAATCCCAGAAAACGTTCAAAGTCTGTCTATTAATAAATTTAAAAAAGTAGTTAAAGAACGTTTGTGTGCTAAAGGTTATTATAAAGTCAGTGATTTCATTAACGATTGCACACCTTGGGAATAAGATGGCCCCATGCGAGGCTGCTTTTATGTACTTAAGTATGTTTTATGTACTTATAGCTAATGTTATATAGATTAAGTTACAACATTGTAAAAATATTTTTTGAAAAGAACAATTTTCCCATCTTTTTGCTAAAAGGTGGCCCCGTGCGAGTTTCTTACGCCGGTTCTTCTCGCCGGGCTAGTTTCCGAACCGGTGGTAGGCATCATGTAGGACAATTCTATAAGCGTTATATTATAACCTACATGGAAATAAAAATTTTGAGTTTGAGTTTGAGTTGCTGGTACTACCACTGATACTCATATTTAGTGTTTTATTTGGTATCTGGTTTCCATATTTTTTGGTGTTTTTAAATTTTGGGGTATGTAACGTTGCCATTTTCTATTTATTATTTTTATTTTCTAATAGGGGGGAACGCGTCAATGTATTTATGTAAATTGTATATCCATACTAATATTATAAATGCGAAAGTGTGTCTGTCTGTCTGTCTGTCTGTCTGTCTGTCTGTCTGTTACCTCTTCACGCCCAAACCGCTGAACCGATATTGATGAAATTTGGTATAGGGATACTTTGAGACCCGAGAAAGGACATAGGATACTTTTTATCCCGGAAAAATGTACGTTCCGCCGCGATAAACGAATTTTGGCGCAACGGAGTTGCGGGCGTCATCTAGTTTTATATAATTTAGTATATTTGATATTAAATTAACCTAACAGCTGCTCTAATAAGATGCAGCTGGTCTAAAATTGTATAGTAAAATTGTATATATTAATTATAATAATATGGTCACTGATAAACTGGTGTATCAGTTGCTCCAATAGGGAGGCAACTGGTCCTGTGATCTATGCACACTTTGTCCTTAAATACTAACCTTACCCTAACAACTGCACCAAAAATGATGCAGCTGGTCCTTATACTACTAACAACTACACTAAAAATAGTGTAGTTGGTCTTAATCTATTCTAGATCTAAGCAGTAGTTCCAATAGGAGGCTACTGGTCCAGGTACAATTATAACAGTCTTTGTACCTTAGTTTTAAGTTTTTTCCAGGTGCTGGTGCGGTGGATGCGGCGGCTTCTTGCAGGTGAGTTCTGGTTTTCTTTATTTTTCCAGGTGGTCGCAGGTAGCAGGTGTTGCCGGTGTCCAGGTGCTCCGGTACTTCGGCTGTGCCGTCCTCTACTTCGTCCGGTGCTGGACCCCGAAAGCCGCCTCCCTCTACGATGTCCAGAGACGAAAAGGTGGGTATTTTTGATTTCCAGGTGGAGGTAGACCGTGCAGGTGCTCGGTATCCACCTGTCTGGATTGCCCTTGATGTGAAGATACTAATGTAGAAAACCGCGTGGCTCTACGATGACTAGGAGCCGAGATATTCACGTTTTTAATTTTCCAAGATGGCCGCCGCGTTTATTGCCTGGATTTTTGATTTTAAGTTGTTCAGCCGTCCTTGGGGGTATTGGAGCCGAGTTTGGGCTCGTTTTTCTTGTCTTTTTCTCCTCTTTCTGATGATCTGGTTTTCCCCCCGAAATTCGCCCTTGGTGGTCGAAGGCTAGCGATTTGGTTCAAATTTGATGAGTGGACGGCTGAGGTGGTGCCTTCGATGTCATTCAAAACCGCATCTTCCTGGCCCTTCAGGGAGCGGAGATATGGCCGCTTTTCTGCAACGTTTGACAGTTGCCGAGCTGTCAGTGTCAATGTTTGGAGGCTTGTATCTCGGCAACTGTGTATCGTAGAGGGGGGTTTCTTGGGCTTGCTGGTCTTAGATTTTCCCCCTCTATTAGATTCTGGGCTCAGAATTACGGAAAATTTTTGATGAAAATTTTCCCACTTTTCCGGGTTTTCCGGACTTTGACCCCACGGGATGTGTAGCCGGTACCCTTAGCTGCTCGGAGCTGAAAACCGCGTCTCTCTACGTCTTGTATTTGCGGAGTAATCGGCGTTTGAAATAACCCAAGATGGCGGACGAAACGTCAAAGTCAAAAGTTTTCGCTCGATTACTCCGTCAGCTTTCGCTTGCCCGGAACGCGGTTTCCTGCTAGGGGGGGTTACCCTACCTTGTCCTTAACGTGAGGGGTGAATTTGGGGGGGTTTGGTTCCCCACTTTTTTACCGGATTTTTTGTCGTCTTCAGGTACTCCTCCTCGAGCCCTTTCGAACGATACGCCGCAATCCCCTGTACGTCAACTGGTTCGGGAGTTATGAGTGTTTTAATTTTTCCAAAATGGCCGTCTAAATGGCGGCCAAATGGTTTTTCGGATCTATCTCCCGTTCCAGTGATCGCAGGAGGGCGTGCGAGGCGTCGTTTTCTTGGTCTCGGTGCCTGCCTTCTGCTCCTTGTGGCTGATTCCCGGTTATTCCAGCCGTTCCCTGTTTTTTCCTGGAATTTTACCTTTTTTAGGTTTTCTCGGGTTCCAGGAGAGCTAGAGGCATGCGGTTTTTGGCGTTAGGCTGGGGTTGACTAGATGCAGCCTATGATGGGAATTTGATGTGCGTGGCCTACTTCAGAGCTCTGTTATTATAATTAAATCAGAAAAGTGGTTTTCCTGGTTTTTCTCCAGGTTGTACTTCAGGACCACCTACCTTTGTTGCTGTGGCTATTTGAAGCTCTATTTATAGAGGCTTTTTCACCTTTCAAATCCCACGCGTCTCAGCCGGTCTTGTCGCTATTGGTGGTTAAAGTTTCACTTTTTATTACTTAATAACTCACCCCGTATGAGCGATAAAATTTTTCTTTTTGGCGTTTTGTCCTTGCGTCTGTGTGCACTTCCTTTGGCACTGTGATCCAATTGCGTAAAGTGGCGAATTCACCCACCTCGTGGGGACGCCAAAAACTAAAACGCAAGGTCACTGGCACTTACACTCAGTCTATAATTCTAAAAATCACTACACATAAAAAGGTCACTGTCCTACACAAAGTCCACTATTGTTTTCAAAAATCCAATTATCACTTTCCTTTTTATCGGTCTTTAAAGTTTTTTAATTTTATCACTTTCGGTTTTTATCACTTTTTCGAACTTTTTCCGCTTATTTAAGATAAGTGGATATCACCCGCGTGTGGGGGGCGCCGAGACGAACATGCCGGTACTTCGATCGTCGAAATCGGAGCACTCTAACCCACTTTTTCCGATTTTAAAGTGCGGAGCGATTGAAAAAAGATGCTTCTCGGACCGCAGACGGCGTGAAACTCGGTTAGGTTAGGTTAGGTTAGGTTAGGTTAGGTTAGGTTAGGTTAGGTTAGGTTAGGTTAGGTTAGGGGGCTGCTCAATGGGACAGGTGTGGGTCGGGGAGATTCATCTCGGCCCACGGGGGGTCGGCTCGGTGCGAATGTCATGCCCGCTGGCAGCTGCAAAAAGGCTGCTCCAGCTTGGCACGATTCGCATCGGCTGGAGCAAGGTGCGGCTCCAGCATGAGGGCGTTCGTCCCAGGCATTGTTACAGATGCCTGGGGAAGGGGCATTCGGCTTGTCTGTGCCCCCCCTCCGAAACAGACCGCAGCGGCTTATGTTACCGCTGCGGTCAGCCGGGCCACAAGGCGGCTGGCTGCCAGGCGGAGCTCCGTTGCGCGGTCTGCCTAGCCGCGGGCAAGAAGGCGGATCACGTGATGGGGGGTAGAGCGTGCAACCCCCCATCAGTTCGTGGAAAGTTTATCTGCTCCCCAAGTTCGTCGGGGAGGGAGCTGGTGGCGCCTGAGGCCGAGATGTCCGAGTAATGCCAGGACATCTCGGCTTCCTTCAGGGAAACGTGAACCACTCCGCCGCGGCTCAGGACCTATTCCTGCAGTCGATGGCGGAGTGGTCAATCGATGTGGCGGTTGTGGCGGAGCCTTATTTTGTTCCTCCCTTGCCGCATTGGGCTGGGGACTCTGAGGGCTCCGTCGCAGTTGTGGTGAGGCCAGGTGCTGGCTCCCCCCCTCATACCCAGAATGAGGGGGCCAGGATACGTCGTTGCTGCTCGGGGAGATATGATAGTAGTAGGAGTCTACTTCTCCCCGAACCGCAACCTAGCCGCCCTGGAACAATTCCTCGATGTTCTAGGGCCGCTGATCAGGAGGCTTGCCCCCCTCCCCGTAATAGTGGCAGGGGACTTCAACGCCAAGTCCTCGGCGTGGGGTTCCCGTGTCACCGATCCGAAGGGGAGGGAAGTGGAGGAGTGGGCGTTAGCCTCGGGACTGTCCCTACTTAATATAGGGACGGTCCTCACCTGCGTGCGGCGGACGGGCGGTTCAGTGGTGGACTTGTCGTTCGCCACTCCCGACCTCGCGCGCAGGGTGGCAGGGTGGAGGGTTGTTACGGAGGTGGAGACACTCTCGGACCATCGCTACATACGGTTCGAGGTGTCTCCAGCCTCCGCATTGAGCTCGGCGTCGGTGTCCGGGGGACGTAGTAGTTTCCCGCGTTGGGCACTATCTAAGCTCAACCGGGAACTGGCGGAGGAGGCGGCCATCGTTGGCCGCTGGAGCCTCCCGTCGTTGGAAGGTTTGGGGGTGGACGAAATGGCTGGCTGCTTTGGCGACGTGCTCACTAACGTCTGCCGGGCAGCCATGCCAAGAGTTTGGGGTCCTCCCCCTACTCGACGGGCGGTGTACTGGTGGTCGGCCGAGTTGGCCGACCTTCGCGCCGCTTGCGATGCGGCGCGCCGCGCCTACGTGCGCAGCAGGCGGCGCCGTCCCCAGGACGAGGAGCGTGATGGCCGGCTGTTCAGGGTCTACAAAGCCAAAAGGGAGATCCTGCAGCTGGCAATCGGTCGGGCCAAGGAGCGAGCATGGCTGGAGCTGGTGGAGGGTCTAGAGAATGACCCGTGGGGCCGACCGTATAAAAGGGCGCGAAAGAAGCTTCGCGCCCAGACGGCCCCACTGACGGAAACGCTCCAGCCGGATCTGCTGGGGAACATCGTCCGGGAGTTGTTCCCGGACCCCCCGGCAGGCTTCGCTCCGCCGCGGATGGCCCGACGGACGCCGGGCTCGATGGAGGAGGGTGTTCCGCCACCCGTCACCGACTTGGAAATGGAGGCGGTTCTGTCCCGCCTCCGTAGTAAGAGAAGGGCGCCTGGTCTGGACGGGGTGCACGGGAGAGTCCTATCCATAGCTCTCGTGCACCTCGAAGACAGCCTTCGGGAACTATTCAACCGCTGCTTACAGGGCGGTCAGTTCCCGAAGGCGTGGAAGGAGGGTCGGCTCGTCCTGTTACCTAAGGGCGGGCGACCACCGGACTGTGCGTCGGCGGTGCGACCGATCGTGTTACTGAACGAGGTGGGCAAGGCGTTTGAACGCGTAATAGCCTCCCGCCTCGTTCGGCACTTGGAGGAGGGTCCGGGGCCCGGACTGTCAGATTCGCAGTTCGGGTTCCGGACCGGTCGGTCGACCGTCGACGCAGTGAGGCGCCTGAAGTCGGTGACGGATGAAGCGGAACGCGGGAGGGAGGTGGTGGTGGCGGTGTCCTTGGACATCGCCAACGCCTTCAACAGTCTCCCCCACAGCGTAATACGCGAGGCACTGAACTATTTCGAAGTGCCTCCGTATCTCGGGAGGCTGTTGGACGCGTATCTCTCCGATAGGGAGATCGTGTTCGAGGATCGGTCGGGGTCCTTAGAGAGGCGGAAGGTCGAGTGCGGCGTTCCCCAAGGTTCGGTTCTGGGTCCGAACCTCTGGGACGTCGGCTACGACTGGGTCCTGCGGAGCGGCATCCTCCCCGGAACAGATGTCATCTGCTATGCAGATGACACTTACATCATGTTCCGGGGGAGGACCTATCAGGAGGCCGCGCGGCTGGCTGAGGAGGGGTCAGCCCTAGTAGTCGGCCGCATAGAGCGATTGGGGCTTCGGGTACGTTTAGAGAAGACCGAAGCCCTGCTATTCCGCGGACCTGGGAGGAAAGGACCCCCACCGGGTGCACGACTCCTTATCGGAGAGACGGAGGTCAGGGTGAGTTCAACCCTTAAGTGTCTCGGACTCACCCTGGACGGGAGGTGGACCTTCGGCCCCCATTTTCAGCAACTGGGGCCGAAGGTCGTGAGGGTGGCATCAGCGCTGGGCCGACTCCTTCCAAATATAGGAGGGCCCAGCGAGGCCTGCAGGCGGCTATACTCCGGAGTTTGCCGGAGTGTAGCTCTGTACGGAGCCCCTATATGGGCGGATTCCCTCACTGCTCGCAATAAGGCCCAGCTGCGAAGAGCGCAGCGGGTCATAGCAGTGAGGGTAATCAGGGGCTACCGTACAGTCTCCTGGGTGGCAGCTACTGCCCTGGCGGGGGAACCGCCGTGGGAGCTCACGGCAAGGGTCCTTGCCGAGACGAACCTCCTCATGTCAGAGAGGAGGTCGCATGGTGAGGTCCCTTCGTGGGAGGAGCTAAGGCGGTTCCAAAGGCTGGGAGAGCAGTGGTTGCTAAGGAGGTGGGGCGAGGTCCTGGAGCAGTCGCCGTACGGCCAACATACGGCCGCGGCACTGCGTCCAGTCCTTGCGGCGTGGATGCGCCGCAAGCGGAAACCCCTCACCTTCCGCCTTACACAGGTACTCACCGGGCATGGATGCTTCGGTGCGTACCTGTGTAGGGTCGCCAGGAGGGAGCCTACGCCAGTCTGCCACCATTGTGGCGCTGCGGAGGACACGGCCCAGCACACCCTAGAGGTGTGCGACCGATGGGCCGTGCAGCGCCACGATCTCGTGGCAGTGCTTGGGCGGGACCTCTCGCTCTCGAGTGTGGTTCGCTGCATGCTCGAGAGTGATGAGGCCTGGCAGGCGGCGGTCTCTTTCTGCGAAGCCGTCATTTCGCAGAAAGAGGCCGCGGAGCGGGACAGAGAGATAGATCCATCCTCTGTTCCGCTCCGCCGGCGTAGGACGGGAGTGAGGAGGCGTCGCTATGCGAACCTCCTCCAATAGTCTCCTGTCCAACCGGGGCTCCGGGAGAGGATGGGAACCTCCCCGGCTTAGCTAGTCCCGGCGCCGAGGGGGACACTCCAGGTTGTCGGAGTGGCCCCTAATTGTGGTGGAAGTCCGGTCCCTATAGAGGTAGACCGGCCGGTCGCGGGGGGTGTCCTGTGTTAGACAGATCCGGGACACTCCCCATTACAGCGGCTGATGGCAATCCGCAGGTTCAGTTTTAGTGGGTAAACCGGCGAGTCGCGTCGGGAGTCCCACATATCCCCGGGATACCCCTACCCGGGGAAGGCGTAACGTCCTTTCCCCTGCGATATCAAAAAAAAAAAAAAAAAAAAAAAAAAAAAAAAAAAAAAAAAAAAAAAAAAAAGGTTAGGTTAGGTTAGGTTAGGTTAGGTTAGGTTAGGTTAGGTTAGGTTAGGTTAGGTTTCACAGGCAGGCGCTGCCGGCGTCGTGGACGAATGCAATGCGATACCCATGACCCCGGCCTAGGCGCGAAGGAGGGCATCGTGCGGTTTTTAGTGGGTAAACCCGGCGCCAGTCACAGGCGCTGGGGAGTCCCACATAACCCTACGATGTCCCCCGGCGTCGTAGGGTATACGTAACGTATTTTCCGCACGTTAAAAAAAAAAAAAAAAAAAAAAAAAAAAAAAAAAAAGGTTAGGTTAGGTTAGGTTAGGTTTGTAGCCTAGACCCGCGGGTGGCGATCGGGGGATCGTCGCCCGCACTATGGGTCCCGAGTGTAAGGCTCCCCTATGCCCGGGGAGCGCTCGGTGAGGCATGCGGCGGCACAACATCCAGCCGCCGCTACAGAAGAGGGCCGGACGCGGCACGCGCTGCGGGGTCGTGGAGCCATGCTCACGCGATTCCCACGGCCTCGCATTGGCGCAGAAGGAGGGCATCGCCAGGTTTTTAGTGGGTAAACTCTGTGCCACCAACACCAAGGCACAGAGGAGTCCCACATAACCCCGCGATGTCCCCTGGCGTCGCGGGGTATACGCAACGTATTTTCCTGGCGTTAAAAAAAAAAAAAAAAAAAAAAAAAAGGGTTAGGTTAGGTTTGGGGGCGATGAACTCAAATTTTCCTAGGCGAAGCCTATGCCAACCGACGGAGATTTGTGTTCTTGGTGTCTGGCGAAAGGTGTATCTTTTGCGGATTTTTTGGTGGTAGAAATATCTCGGTACCTTTTTTGGTTGCCGAGTTATTTAATTTTTTGCGTTTAAGAATTTCCTTTTATAATTCCCATACATCGGCTGAAGAAGTCATCTGCGTAAAACAGCATTGGTCGACGACATTTGTCCCAGTGTTGTTGTGCGTGGGTGGCCTTCCCGGGGTGGGAATATTTCTGTATATATTTAATTAGGTTAGTTCTTCTATTTGGGTGTGTTTTTTGTTTTTGTATTTGTGTAGGATTTTTGTAAATAAATTTTGTAATTTCGGTTTCTGTGTTCTGGCTATCTGTCGGAATATCATATCGGAGTCGGACTCTATATCAGGGGTGTGCCCTGGGGTGCTCCCGAAAATTATTTTGGGATCATGTCGGGGGATGATGCGAGAAGTGTAGGGGGGGGGTTTCGACTAACATTTGGGGATGTGGCGGTACCAGGACATGTTAGTAGGACGCATGCGGAAGATGTTAGGCGTGATGATGGGGGATCTGTGGACAGGGAACGGGAGTCGATGGTTCTGCCGGGTCGTGTTCGCGCGGGTGTAACTCTGGAGGAGATTCTGGGCACGGAATCCATGCCCTCGTTGTCAGAGTCGGAATTGGTCGCTAATAAGCGTCTTTTCTCGGAGGTCTCCGGCTCTGACACGGATATGGGTGATGAGGCCGATAGTAATCGGAGGTCCCAGGTGGCCAAGAGGGGCAAGTCGCGCGGCTCAGCGAGCAGAATAGTCTCTTCTCGTCAGGAGACTAGGGAGGCGGACTTTCTAGCCTCCCTAGACAAAGGCTATCGGAGGGCGGAGGTGGTGGATAAAGTTGACCCACCCGGACCTCTCGATATAAATGTCGAGGTCATGGGCCCAGAGGACCTCATGAGTGCTGCCGAGAGTAACTTGGAGGAGATTCTCGGCATTACGGGCAGGTCCTCCAACTTAAAGGGGGGGTACGCGAACAAGATTCGGCGTGCCACCTCTACAGTTAGGGTGGTTTTGGAGGCGCTTGCAGCGCGAACCATAGCGGAGGAGACTCGCCGCCTCAGAGCGGATAACGGTAGGCTTTCGAGGGAGGTGGCGAATCTCCGCGACGAGATTCGCGCATACAAGCGCGAGTATGAGGAGAGCAAGAAGGCGGCGGCTAAGGAGAAGCGCTCCCCAATGACCACAGAACAATTGGGCATTCTGGAGAGCAGCGTGGCGCGCCTCGTGGGCAATATGCTAGACGGTCGTCTGGCGGCCCTCGAGGAGCGACTGCCGCCGCCCGTTGTGGTGCGCCCGCCATTGGCGGCAGATAGAAAGAGGGCGGCTCAGGAGAAGCGGATCTCCGCGGAGAGGACAGTGACGATCCGGGAGGCGTCACCGGTGTTGATGCCCTCGTCTACGCGCCGTCATAGTAGGGAGGTTTTGCCGGTGAATCCAACCCGGAAGGAGTTGCCGGTGCGTCAAACCCGGGAGGAGATCCCGGCTCTGCCGGTTCGTCCGGCCCGAGAGGAGTTCCCCGCACTGCCGGTGCGTCCTGTGGTGCGCTCCGCTCCCGCCTCCGCCAAAAAGGGTAAGGGGAGGAGTGAACCTGTGTCTGCGGCGTGGACAAGCTTTGGCCCCTCTACTTCTGCGGGCAATGCACCAGTCCCAGCGCCGCGTGCCCACGTGGGGCCCTCATCGGAGTGGACAGAGGTTGTCCGCCGGAAGGCCCCAAAAAAGAAGGTAGCGCCGAAGCCGGCTACGGCGGCGACTGCTAAGAAGCCAAAGGTGGTGCTGCCTCGCTCGACTGCCGTGCTGGTAAAGCTGCGGCCCGAAGCAGTGGACAGCGGAGTCACTTACGGCTCCGCCCTACAAAAGGCGGAGACGCAAATAAATCTGGGAGAGTTGGGCATAGGCCCTCTTCGAATCCGGCAGGCGGCGACTGGAGCCAGGCTCATCGAAATACCTGGCTCTGACAGCCACGACAAGGCGGACTCTCTGGCGGCTCGACTCTCTGAGGTGCTGGCAAATGAGGCGGAGGTTCTGAGGCCCGTGAAGAAGGCTGACTTCAAAATCACGGGCCTGTCTGATACGGCAACCGCGGAGAAAGTTAAATCTGCGGTTGCTAGGGAGACGGGATGCCTCATCGAGCAGGTGTGGGTGGGCGACATCCAACGTAGTTCGGCGGGAGCGGGCGTTGCCCGAATGAGCTGCCCTGTCGCAGCAGCCAAAAAACTGGTAGCGCTGGGCAGCATTTTGATCGGGTGGAGCAAAGTTTCGCTCCACCTTCTGGAGTCGTGCCCCAGACACTGTTACCGGTGTCTCGGTAAGGGGCATGCCGCTGCGCTGTGCTGTCCCAAGATGAAAGACCGCAGCGGCCTTTGTTATCGTTGCGGCGAGCCCGGACATATGGCATCCGGGTGTAATGCTGCACATCCGAAGTGTGCGGTCTGCTCCGATGCGGGCAGACCAGCGAACCATGTTATGGGGGGTAGACTATGTAACCCCCCATCAACCCGGGGGAAAGTTCCCTCCTCCCAATCAGGGAGGGGACAGGCGGCGCCTGAGGCTGAGATGTCCGAGTAATGCCAGGACATCTCAGCTTCTTACAGGCCAATATCAACCACTCCGTTGCGGCCCAGGACCTCTTCCTGCAAGCCGTGGCGGAGTGTTGTGTTGACGTGGCGGTGGTCTCGGAGCCATATTATGTCCCTCCCCAGGCGCATTGGGCAGGGGACGATCAGGGCTCCGTCGCCATTGTGGTGAGGCCAGGCGCTGGACCCCCCCTCATACCCAGAATGAGGGCCCCGGGTACGTGGTGGCGGTTTGGGGAGAGTACGCAGTAATAGGCGTTTACTTCTCCCCGAACCGGAATTTAGCGGCCCTGGAACAGTTCCTCGATGTTCTTGGGCCGCTAGTGAGGAGGCTAGCTCCCCTCCCTGTTATCGTGGCTGGGGACTTCAACGCCAAGTCCTCGGCGTGGGGGTCCCCGGTCACTGACCCGAAGGGAAGGGAGGTGGAAGAGTGGGCGCTGGCCGCGGGGCTGTCCCTGCTCAATAGAGGGACAGTCCCGACGTGCGTGCGACGAACGGGCTCGTCAGTGGTGGACCTTACGTTCGCCACTCCCGTCGTCGCACGCCGGGTGGAAGGGTGGAGGGTGGAAACGGAGGTGGAGACACTCTCGGACCATCGTTACATAAGGTTCGAGGTGTCTCCAGCCTCTGCATCGAGTTCGGCGTCGCAGTCCAGGGGGCGTAGCGTGTTCCCGCGTTGGGCACTCTTAAAGCTCAACCGGGAACTGGCGGAGGAGGCGGCCATTGTCGGCCGCTGGAGCCTCCCGTCTTGCGAGGGAATGGGGGTGGAGGAAATGGCTGGCTGTTTCGGCAACGTGCTTAATAGCGTTTGCCGAGCAGCCATGCCAAGAGTTTGGGGTCCTCCCCCACCTCGGCGGGCGGTATATTGGTGGTCGGTGGAGTTGGCCGACCTTCGCGCCGCCTGCAATGCGGCGCGTCGCGCCTATCTTCGCAGCAGGCGGCGCCGCCCCCAGGACGAGGAGCGAGATGGCCGGCTGTACAGGGTCTACGTGGCGAAACGAGAGATCCTGCAGCTGACCATCAGTCGGGCCAAGGAGCGAGCGTGGCTGGAGTTGTTAGAAGGGGTCGAGAACGACCCCTGGGGCCGACCTTACAAACGGGCGCGAGACAAACTTCGCGCCCAGTCGGCCCCCTTGACGGAAACGCTCCAGCCAGAACTACTGGGGAATATCGTCCGGGAGTTGTTCCCGGACCCCCCGGTAGGCTTCGCTCCGCCGCGGATGGCCCGACGGCCGAACTCGATGGAGGAGGGTGTTCCGCCACCTGTCACCGACGCAGAGATGGAGGCGGTTCTGTCCCGCCTCCGTAGCAAGAAGAGGGCGCCCGGTCCGGACGGGGTGCACGGGAGAGTTCTGTCGATAGCTCTCGTGCACCTCGAAGATGGCCTTCGGGAACTGTTTAACCGCTGTCTTCAGTGCGGTCAGTTCCCGAGGGCATGGAAGGAGGGTCGGCTCGTCCTGCTGCCAAAGGACGGGCGACCACCGGACTGTGCGTCGGCGGTGCGGCCGATTGTGCTGCTGAACGAGACGGGCAAGGCGTTCGAACGTGTCTTGGCCTCCCGTCTTGTTCAGCATTTGGAGGAAGGTCCGGGGCCCGGGCTGTCAGATTCGCAGTTCGGGTTTCGGGCCGGTCGGTCGACCGTCGACGCGATAGGGCGCCTGAGGTCGGTGACAGGTGAGGCGGAACGCGGGAGGGAGGTGGTGGTGGCGGTGTCGTTGGACATCGCCAATGCCTTCAACAGTCTTCCCCACAGCGTGATACGGGAGGCACTGAATTTCTTCGGCGTGCCTCCGTATATCGGAAGACTGTTGGACGCGTATCTCTCCGATAGGGAGATCGTGTACGAGGACCGGTCGGGGTCCGTAGAGAGGCGGAGAGTCGAGTGCGGCGTCCCTCAGGGTTCGGTTCTGGGCCCGAACCTTTGGGACGTCGGCTACGACTGGGTCCTGCGGAGCGGCCTTCTCCCCGGGATGAGTGTCATCTGCTATGCGGATGACACCTATGTCACATCCCGGGGACGAAGTTACCAGGAGGCTGCGCGGCTGGCCGAGGTGGGAGTATCCCTCGTAGTCAGCCGCATAGAGCGGTTGGGGCTTCGGGTACGTCTTGACAAAACCGAAGCCCTGCTCTTCCGCGGACCCGGGAGGAAAGGGCCCCCGCCCGGAGCACGACTCCTTATCGGAGAGACGGAGGTCAGGGTGAGTCCAACCCTTAAGTGTCTCGGACTCACCCTGGACGGGAGGTGGACCTTCGGCCCCCACTTTCAACAATTGGGGCCGAAGGTTGTGAGGGCGGCGTCAGCGCTGGGCCGACTCCTGCCTAATGTAGGAGGGCCCAGCGAAGCCTGCAGGCGGCTATACTCCGGAGTTTGTCGGAGTATAGCCTTGTACGGAGCCCCTATTTGGGCGGATTCCCTCACCGCTCGCAACAAGGCCCAGCTGCGGAAGGCGCAGCGGGTCATAGCGGTGAGGGTAATCAGGGGCTACCGTACGGTCTCCTGGGTGGCGGCCACTGCCCTGGCTGGAGATCCGCCGTGGGAGCTCCAGGCGACGGTGCTCGCCGAGGTGCACCTCTTCGCGTCAGAGAGGAGGGCACACTCGGGCGAGTCCCTGAACTGGGAGGAGCTCCTACGAGTGCGGAGGCTGGGGCAACAGTGGTTGCTACGAAGGTGGGGTGAGGTGCTGGAGCAGTCGCCGTACGGCCAACATACGGCCGCGGCACTGCGTCCAGTCCTTGCGGCGTGGATGCGCCGCAAGCGGAAACCCCTCACCTTCCGCCTTGCACAGATACTCACCGGGCATGGATGCTTCGGTGCGTATCTGTGTAAGGTTGCCAGGAGAGAGCCAACGCCAGCCTGCCACCATTGTGGCGCTGCGGAGGACACGGCCCAGCACACCCTAGAGGTGTGCGACAGATGGGCCGTGCAGCGCCACGATCTCGTGGCAGTGCTTGGGCGGGACCTCTCGCTCTCGAGTGTGGTGCGCTGCATGCTCGAGAGCGATGAGGCCTGGCAGGCGGCGGTCTCTTTCTGCGAAGCCGTCATTTCGCAGAAAGAGGCCGCGGAGCGGGACAGAGAGATAGATCCATCCTCTGTTCCGCTCCGCCGGCGTAGGACAGGAGTACGGAGGCGTCGCTTTGCGAACCTCCAATCTCCTGTCTAACGGGGCTCCGGGAGAGGTTGGGAACCTCCCCGGCTTAGCTAGTCCCGGCGCCGAGGGGGACGCTCCAGTTTGCCGGAGTGGCCCCTAATTTTGGTGGAAGTCCGGTCCCTTTGAGAGGGAGACCGGCCGGTCGCGGGGGGTGTCCTGTGTTAGACAGATCCGGGACACTCCCCATATAGCGGCTGAGGGCAATCCGCAGGTGGTTTTAGTTGGTATAAACAGTCGGCGGCCTTCAGCCGCCGGAAGTCCAACATGACCCCCAGGACGACCCATCCTGGGACGGGCATAAAGCCTTTCCCCTGCGAGATCAAAAAAAAAAAAAAAAAAAAAAAAAAAAAGGTTTGGGGGCGATACCGGTTCCTCCAAGTTGGTGTCCCTGGGCAACACCTGGGTGCGCCACTCCGCCTTTTACACGGGGTGAGGCACTCAGGTGGCTGATCGCCGGTCTTTCTCTGTCTTTCTCTCTGTTTTTAGTTTACTCTTCTTTTGTTTTATTTTATTTGTTTTACTCTATCTTTCAACATCTTTTCTATCTTTTCTCTTTTATTTTACTCTTGTGTGTGTGTGTAAGGTTGTATGTCTGAATGGTGATGGATGGGCTTTTACGGCCCCTAATCCTTGGTTTGTGGTGCCCGGCCTTGGGATGCATGGCGAGCAGGCGGCTCGTCCCGAGGGCACCGGGGCAGGATTCACCCCTTAAATGATCAACTATGGAAGGAAAGCATGCAGAAAAATCTCCCAGGGTGGGTCCCGGCAAAGCCGGGGAATCCCACACTCCCGTTTCGGCGGGAGATAGGGCCGTGTATACTGGGGGCCCCAAACATGCTGTGGTGGAAAGGGTGGCCGTTACGACGGCGAATGAGGAGAGAGGCGCGATGGCGCATTCGAGTCCGAAGCCGGTGCCCCTAACCGCACCGGCGGCGGATCTCTTAACGGACGAAGACGTAGATTTCAGCCAGCCGATACCGAATGGCAGGGAGCGGCTGCTGAAATTGCTACAGAGGAAGAAATTGAGGGGCGACACCGATCTGCCGCGAGTTATGTTAACTCGCGACCTAATTATCGAGCGCTCACTCACACGGACAGACAGCGATGACTGCCTCTCGGACTCCAGCGATATGTCTGCCATATCGCTGGACTCCGAGGGGTTGCCCGCAATCCCCCCGGAAAGGACAAGCCTAAAGAGGCGAAACACGGATGATGACGACGCACCGCCCACAAGCAAAGGGGCAGTGCCTAAAACTAAGAAGGGACGTGGCCGGCCACCATCGACCGGCCAGTACGTCGGCCTTGCCAAGGCACAGGCAGAACTAAACAGGGCGAAGGCGGAGGCCATCAGATTGGAGGCTGAGGCCGAGGTAGCGGATACGGCGCGGGCAGCGAGAGAAGCGCGAGCGTCTCTACCGGCAAGCCCCGCCACCATCACAACCCCAGAGGAGACAAACGCTGCTATTACAGCCAGTGTTGAGAGGTCCCTGGAAACGATCCTCATGGTCGCATCCAGATCCTCAAACTTGAAGGGAACGTTCCAGCGGTTCCTCAAGGAGTCGGTCAGCACCATCAGAAAGGCCGTCACCGAATTGAGGGGCCGCTGCGAATCGGACGAGTTGCGGGCCTTGGAAGCCCAGAACGCGCGGCTTCAACAACAAGTCGACGCGATGCGGCGCGAGCTGGAGGAGCTGCGCCGCCAGGCAACCCAGCCTGCGGCCCAAGACTTGCAGCAGCTGTTGTCGGAGGTCTCTCGCTCTAATATCGAGACCTTCGGCAATATGCTAAATGCAAGATTAGCCGGGATAGAGGAAAGGCTCCCCCCAGAGCCAAGAAGAAGACCGCCGCTGGCGGCGGATAATGTCAACACAATCGGCACTCCGCTGACAGCGAAGAATGTTGTGAAACCGAAGCCTAAAAAGGCGACGACGAACACCGGAAGTGAGGCGGCGGGACCGAGTGCAGTGGCCCCTAAAGAGGCCCCAGCTACCCCAGTCCCGACAAAGGCCAAAAAGAAAAAGGCCAAGAAGAAGAAACGGCCATCAATGGCGGCTCAAGAGGCGGCGCAAGGGGGGGAACACACAAACCCCTCTACCGCCGAGGCCACGTGGACCAAAGTAGGTTCACGCAAAGGCAAGAAGACGAGAAAGGGGGCGGCTACAACAGCCAAAGCCGCTCCAAAGAAGAAGAGAGCGAAGCTTCGCCCTCCCACCACTGCGGCGGTCACCCTCACCCTGGGGGCGAACGCAGCTGAAAGGGGGGTGACTTACGCAAAAGTGCTTGGACAGGCTAGAGCGGCGATCGACCTGGGGGAACTTGGAATCCCCAGGCTCGGCTTCCGCCTAGCGGAAACAGGAGCGCGCGTCCTAACCATTGCTGGTGAGGGCGCGCAGGAAAAAGCGGACGCCTTCGCCCAGAGGCTGAGGTCCGTCTTGCCAGCGGATGATGTGAAAGTCGCCCGCCCGGTTCTGTGCGCGGAGATCCGCGTCGCCGGATTGGACGACTCAGTAGCGGCCGCCGATGTCGTCCAGGCGGTCGCTACGGAAGGAGGGTGCTCGGCCGACGATATACGGTCGGGCCAATTGACGGTGGGGCCACGCGGGGACGCGTCAATTTGGATGCGCGTCCCGGTCGCGGCCGCCAAGAAGCTCACGAGCTCGGGGCGGCTGCGAGTTGGCTGGGTGTCGGCGAGAGTGGCGCTGCTGGCCGCGAGGCCTAAGCGCTGCTTCCGCTGCCAGGACACCGGCCACGTGGCGGCGAAGTGCCAGTGCTCGGTGGACCGCAGCCGGAGCTGTTTCCGCTGCGGGAAACCGGGGCACAAGGCGGCCGAGTGCGGTGAAGCGCCCAACTGCTTCCTATGCGAGGCTGCCGGCAGGCCCGAGAAGGCGCATGTGCTGGGAGGCAGCGGCTGTGTCGCAAGGCCGCCCCCCAGTACGAAGAGTAAGGCGCCAACAAAAAAGGCCCGGCAGAAAAAGCCCAAGGCCAACGGCACAAGGGCGGTTCCGTCCGCCCCCGCCATGGAGTTGGACGCCTAGGCCCGTGGGCGGTGATCGGGGGATCGCCGCCCACACTATGGGCCCCGAGAAGGATAGCTCCCCAATGCCCGGGGAGCTCTCGGAGAGGCAAGCGGCGGCATGACACCAAGCCGCCGCATTAGAAGTGAGCCGGATGCGGCACGCGCTGGGGGGTCGCGGAAGAATGCAAAGCGATTCCCGTGACCCCTCCAATGGCGCTGAAGATGGGCATCGGGGGGTTTTAGACGGTAAACCCCGGTGCACTCCATCTCGCGCCGGGGGAGTCCGTCATACCCCCGTCGCCCTCCCCCGGGGGTGGCGGGGGATACGTAATGTATTTCCCCCCGTCAAAAAAAAAAAAAAAAAAAAGGTTAGGTTAGGTTTCCCCCCGATGGTTGCACGCCTTGACGTGGCGGTGGGGCTTAGTAACCGTGGTTTGGACACCCACGGTGAAGCGAAGAGGCAACCAGGGCCGGCTTGTTTGCCGCCGGCTGGCCCGAGGAGGGCGCTCCCAGCGGGCTGGAGGAGTCCGCTGCGGACGCGCTAGGAGGTGGGACCGCAGAAGAAGAGGAGTGCCGGTATTACGGTGCGCCGTACTCCCTATCTTCTGCGGCCGTGGAGGGATCGCAGGGGGAGAGGCGTGGTGGTGTTGTGCCACTTTTCCTACCCCCCTGCGAGCTGGCGGGGCCGTTCCGTATGGTTAACGGCATTGGTGGGGCCGCAGAGGAAGAGGCAAGTTGGTATTACGGTGCGCCGCTTGCCCTATCCTCTGCGGCCGAGGTGTGGTCGGTGGCAGAACCATAGCTCAGATCTGCCACCGGGTACCGGTTATGGTGGCTGGTATCCGTGGCCTCCAAGTAGCAGACTCGGGGGGAGTCTGCTACAGTACTGGTGGAGGCCAAGGAGGGAGGCGCACCCTACCATCTGGTGCGCCTGGGGCCTTCGGGCCTAGGATGGAGCCGCTTGTTGGCTGCCGTCGGCGGGGTCGCGGATGTGTTAATCGTTCCCGTGGCCCCGTCACAGGGCGGCGTGGAGGAAGGTGGGGGGTGGTTTTTAGTGGGTATACCGTGGGTCTCATTAGCCTATACGGGAGTCCCACATCACCACTCGGGTGCCCCCTGCGCCTGGGTGGTATGCGTAATGCATTTTCCCCTCCGGAAACAAAAAAAAAAAAAAAAAAAAAAAAAAGGTTAGGTTAGGTTAGGTTAGGTTAGGTTAGGTTAGGTTAGGTTAGGTTAGGTTAGGTTAGGTTGGGGCTCAGCCAGTTCGTCCTAGTTCGTGGCCCTGGGCAACGCTTGGGTGCGCCACTCCGCTTTTACACGGGTGAGGTACCCACGCGGCTGAAGGCTGGCGCTATCTCTTTTCTTCACTGTCTTTCACCAACTTTTTAATTAACCTTCTTGTGTTTTATATTTTGTTTTGTTATTCTATCTTTTCACCACCTTTGTTTCATCTTTGGCTATCTTTCCTTTTTTGTTTAAATCTTCTGATGGGGGAGCTCACCCCCGAAAAAAGAGACCGCGACCCGGGGTGTCGGCGTTAGTAGAATGGCAGATCGTATTAGTCAAAGTATTCTCCGGGTGGGTCCCAGCGATGGGGAATCCCACACTCCTGCTTCGGCGGGGGTCAGGTCCGTGTATACGGAGGGGCCAACTAGTGCGATGAGGGAAGGGAAGGCCGTTGCGACGGCGGGAGGAGAGGAAGGCGCGACAACGCGCTCTGGTTCGAAGCCGGTGCCCCTAACCGCACCGGCGGCGGCTCAGAAAAGGATGTTACGGGGCGACGCAGACTTACCGCGCGTGGTTCTCACGCGCGACGTGATCTTGCCATCGCCTAAATTACCTGATAGAGACAGCGAGGACTATCTCTCGGACTCCAGCTGCGTGACTGACATGTCGCTGGACTCCGAGGGATTGCCCGCACACACCGGACGTACAACCCCCCTTAAGAGGCGGTTTCACCCGGACGAGACAGAGGCGGCGCCTTCCACCAGCAAAGGTGCGGTGCCGAAAGCTAAACGTGGACGAGGCCGCCCGCCAACCACTGGACAATACGTTGGCTTGGCCAAGGCACAGGCCGAACTAAATAGGGAGAAGGAAGAGGCGCTTCGGCTTCAGGCCGCAGAGGAAGTTGCCGAGTCGCTGAAAACTGCGCGGAGGTCGCGCGCGTCTATCTGCGCCAGCCCCGCTGCAGCCACCGGAGAAGACAGGTCAGAGCAGACCAGCTATGCTCTGGCTAAGGGTGTAGAGGCCTCGCTGGAGGCGATAACAATGGTCGCCACGAGGTCACAAAATTTGAAGGGGACGTTTCAGCGGCACCTTAAAGAGGCAGTTGCCAACATACGTGCAACTTTCGCTGAAATGAGGGGACGAGGACAATCGGAGGAGATGAAGGCTTTGGAAGCTCATAACGAAAGGCTCCAATGGCAGCTCGACGCAGTGCGCCGGGAACTTGAGGAGCTACGTCGCCAAGCGTCCAAGCCCGCCACCAAAGACTTGCAACAGATGTTGTCGGAGGTCTCGCGCTCTAATATCGAGACCTTCGGCAACATGCTGAATGCTAGGTTGGCAAGCATAGAGGACAGGCTCCTACCAGAGCCAAGGAGAAGACCACCGCTGGCAGCGGACAGTGCTGATATCCCAGTCAGCGCCCCGCCACCGGCGGAAAGAGCGAAGGCGCTGAGGCACAAAAAGTCAGCGGCGCCCACGTACGCAGAAAAGGCGGCAGGTACAGTAACCCCTAATGAGGCACCAATTGCACCAGCACCGTCCAAGGCAAAGGCCAAGAAGAAGAAGCGGCCATCAATGGCCGCTCAAGAGGCGGCGCAAGGGGGGGAGCAAACCAACCCCTCCCCCGACGAGGCCCCGTGGACGAAAATAGGTCCACGCAAGGCCAAAAAGACGAAGAAGGGGGCGGCTACAACAGCCAAAGCCGCTCCAAGGAAGAAGAGAGCCAAACTTCGCCCTCCCAACACCGCGGCGGTCACTCTCACCCTGGGGGCGAAAGCTGAGAAAAGGGGGCTGACGTTTGGCGAAGTATTGGAAGATGCGAGAGAGGCGATCGACCTGGGGGAACTCGGCATCCCCAGTGTCGGTTTCCGCCTCGCTGTGACAGGAGCGCGCGTCCTCACCATCAAGGGTGACAGGGCGCAGGAAAAGGCAGACGCCCTCGCTGCGAGGTTAAGGTCCGTCCTGCCACCAGACGACGTCAAAGTCGCCCGCCCGGTTCGGAGCGCGGAGATCCGTGTCGCCGGGATGGACGACTCAATAACGGCCGCCGACGTCATCGAGGCGGTCGCGAGAGAGGGACAGTGCTCAGAAGACCACATTCGGTCGAGCCAAATATCGGTGGGGCCACGCGGGGACGTGTCAATTTGGATGCGTGTCCCGGTCGCGGCTGCCAAGAAGCTTACAAGCTCTGGGCGGCTGCGAGTTGGCTGGGTGTCGGCGAGGGTGGTGCTGCTGGCCGCGAGGCCTAAGCGCTGCTTCCGCTGCCAGGACACCGGCCACGTGGCGGCGAAGTGCCAGTCCCCGGTAGACCGCAGCCGGAGCTGTTTCCGCTGCGGGAAACCGGGACACATTGCGGCCTCGTGCATAGAAGCGCCCAACTGCTTCCTGTGCGAGGCTGCCGGCAGGCCCGAGAAGGCGCATGTGCTGGGAGGTAGCGGCTGTGTCGCAAGGCCGCCCCCCAGTACGAAGAGAAAGGCGCCAACAAAAAAGGCCCGGCAGAAAAAGCCCAAGGCCAACGGCGCAAGGGCGGATCCTTCCGCCCCCGCCATGGAGTTGGACGCCTAGGCCCGTGGGCGGCGATCGGGGGATCGTCGCCTGCACTAAGGGCCCCGAGACGGCAAGCTCCCCAATGTCCGGGGAGCTCTCGGAGAGGCAAGCGGCGGCATAACAACAGGCCGCCGCTTTGGAAGTGAGCCGGATGCGGCACGCGCTGGGGGGTCGCGGAAGCATGCCTTAGCGATTCCCGTGGCCCCTCCAATGGCGCTGAAGATGGACATCGGGGGGTTTTAGTGAGTAAACCCCGGTGCACCTCCATCTCGCGCCGGGGGAGTCTCACATACCCCTGCTGCCCTCCCCCGGGGGCGGTGGGGGATACGCAAAGTATTTCCCCCCGTAAAAAAAAAAAAAAAAAAAAAAAAAAAAAAAAAAAAAAAAAAAAAAAAAAAAAAAAAAAAGGTTAGGTTAGGTTAGGTTAGGTTAGGTTGGGGGCGAAACCGGTTCCTCCACGTTGGTGTCCCTGGGCAACGCCTGGGTGCGCCACTCCGCCTTTTACACGGGGTGAGGTGCTCAGGCGGCTGAACGCCGGTCTTTCCTATCTTTCTTTCTGTTTATAGTTTACTCTTCTTTTATTTTATTTTGTTTGTTTTACTCTATCTTTCAACATCTTTTCTATCTTTTCTCTTTTATTTTACTCTTATGTGTGTGTGTAAGGTTGTATGTCTGAATGGTGATGGATGGGCTTTTACGGCCCCTAATCCTTGGTTCTTGGTGCCCGGCCTTGGGATGCATGGCGAGCAGGCGGCTCGTCCCGAGGGCACTGGGGCAGGATTCACCCCTCAAATGATCAAATATGGAAGGTCGTATTTTGAAAAGTAATCCCCGGGTGGGTCCCAGCGAAGCTGGGGAATCCCACACTCCCGCTTCGGCGGGGGGTCGGCCCTCGTATACGGGGGGGCCACAAAATGCGATGGTGGAGGAGGAGAAGGCGGGAGAAAGGAAGGAGGGAGGCGCGATGGCGCAAGACAGGCCGAGCTCGGTGCCCCTAACCGCACCGGGAACGGAGCCTCTTACCGACGAAGACGTCGATTTTAGTCAGCCGCAGCCGAACGGCAGGGAGCGGCTACTAAAATTGCTTCAGAAAAAGAAGTTGCGAGACGACTCTGATCTGCCGCGGGTCATGCTGACTCGCGACTTAATCATTGAACGCACGCTTTCCCGGACAGACAGTGACGACTGTCTCTCGGACTCCAGTGATATGTCTGCCATATCGCTGGACTCCGAGGGGCTGCCCGTCGTCCCCCCGGAACGGATGAGCCTTAAACGGCGAAACTCAGAAGAGGACATGGCGCCGACCATTATTAAGGACGCGGTGCCAAAGCCGAAACGGGGACGTGGCCGGCCACCATCAACCGGCCAATACGTCGGCCTAGCAAAGGCCCAAGCCGAATATAACCGGCAGAAAGAAGAGAGCCTCCGGCTTCAGGCTGAGGCTGAAATTGCTGAGACGGCACGAGTTGCGAGACAGGCGAGAGCGCCCACCTGCTCCCATCCCATCGCACCTGCAGAAGAAGCGTCAGAATTGACAAGCGTGGCTCTGACCAAGAGGGTCGAGGCTTCGTTGGAGTCCATCAACATGGTCGCCACGAAGTCCTCGAACCTAAAAGGGACCTTTCAGAAGTACCTAAAAGAGGCGGTAGCGTCCATTAGAGCAGCGGTTACCGAAATGAAGGACCGCTCCGCTACCGACGAGATGAAGAGGCTCGAAGCCCAAAATGCACGGCTCGAGCGACAAATAGCCGAATTGCGCCGAGAGCTTGACGAGCTGCGTCGGCGGACGGCACAACCCGTGGAGAAGGAGTTGCGTCAACTGTTGTCGGAGGTCTCTCGTTCCAACATAGAGACCTTCGGCAACATGTTGAACGCCAGACTGGCCGGGCTGGAGGACCGCCTCCCCCCGGAACCACGCCGCCGGCCCCCGCTGGCAGCGGACAGAGAGATGAGGGAGAATACCCCGGAAGTGACAGTGGCGGCAACGAGCGCAGCAGCACCATCTCAGGCCGCTGCTGCACCCACGCCACCAAAGGCTAAAAAAGCTAAAAAGAAGAAGCGGCCATCAATGGCTGCTCAAGAGGCGGCGCAAGAGGGGGAGCACACCATTCCCTCCCCCGCCGAGGCCCCGTGGACCAAAGTTGGTCCACGCAAGGCCAAGAAGAAGAAGGGGGTGGCTACTCCAGCTAAAGCCGCCCCCAAAAAGAAGAAGACAAGGCTTCGCCCCCCCAAAACGGCGGCAGTAACCCTCACCTTAGAGGCGGGGGCTGCGGAAAGGGGGGTGACCTATGCGAAGGTGCTGAGCGAGGCCCGGGCGAAAATCGATCTTGGGGAGCTTAACATCCCCAAGCTCGGCTTCCGCCTGGTCCAAACTGGTGCTCGCCTCCTTTCCATCGAGGGAGAGGGGGCTTCGGAGAAGGCCGACGCTTTTGCCGCGAGGCTTCGAGCGGTCCTGCGCCACGAAGATGTCAGAGTCTCCCGCCCGGTGAAATGCGTAGAAATGCGCGTCACCGGGCTGGATGACGCGACAACGGCCGCCGAGGTCATAGAGGCGGCCGCTCGAGAAGGAAATTGCCCGACCACCAACATCAGGTCGGGCAAAATCGTTGTAAGTCCCAGGGGCGCCCGAAGTCTCTGGCTGAATGTGCCGATGGCAGCCGCCAAAAAGCTTTCAAGCACAGGGCGGCTGCAAATAGGCTGGGTCACGGCGAGGGTGGCACTGCTGGCGGCGAGGCCCCGGCGGTGCTTCAAGTGCCTCGACACCGGCCACCTCGCGACGAAATGCACTGGCATGGTGGACTTCAGCGGAGCCTGTTTCCGCTGCGGGAAGCCTGGGCACAGGGCACCCGATTGCACAGCGGCTTCGAATTGCCTGGCCTGCGAGGCCGTAAGCAAACCCGCGGAGCACGTGCTGGGGAGCAGCGGCTGCACCGTAGCACCCAGGCCACCCCCCAGCACGAAACGGAAGAGAACGGCTCCCTCCAAGGCCCGGCTTAAAAAGCCCAAGGCCGGCGCAAGAGCGGTTCCGCCCGCCCCCGCCAATATGGAGGTAGTAGCCTAGACCCGCGGGTGGCGATCGGGGGATCGTCGCCCGCACTATGGGTCCCGAGTGTAAGGCTCCCCTATGCCCGGGGAGCGCTCGGTGAGGCATGCGGCGGCACACCATCCAGCCGCCGCTACAGAAGAGGGCCGGACGCGGCACGCGCTGCGGGGTCGTGGAGCTATGCTCACGCGATTCCCACGGCCTCGCATTGGCGCAGAAGGAGGGCATCGCCAGGTTTTTAGTGGGTAAACTCTGTGCCGCCAACACCAAGGCACAGAGGAGTCCCACATAACCCCGCGATGTCCCCCGAGCATCGCGGGGTATACGCAACGTATTTTCCTGGCGTTAAAAAAAAAAAAAAAAAAAAAAAAAAAAAAAGGTTAGGTTAGGTTAGGTTAGGTTAGGTTCCCCCCGATGGTTGCACGCCTTGTCGTGGCGGTGGGGCTTAGTAACCGTGGATTGGACACCCACGGTGAAGCGAAGAGGCAACCAGGGCCGGCTTGTTTTCCGACGGCTGGCCCGAGGAGGGCGCTCCCAGCGGGCTGGAGGAGTCCGTTGCGGACGCGCTAGGAGGTGGGACCGCAGAAGAAGAGGAGTGCCGGTATTACGGTGCGCCGTACTCCCTATCTTCTGCGGCCGTGGAGGGATCGCAGGGGGAGAGGCGTGGTAGTGTTGTGCCACTCTCCCTACCCCCCTGCGAGCTGGCGGGGCCGTTCCGTACGGTTAACGGCATTGGTGGGGCCGCAGAGGAAGAGGCAAGTTGGTATTACGGTGCGCCGCTTGCCCTATCCTCTGCGGCCGAGCAGTGGTCGGTGGCAGAACCATATACCAGATCTGCCACCGGGTACCGGTTGTGGAGGCTGGTATCCGTGGCCTCCTAGTAGCAGACTCGGGGGGAGTCTGCTACAGTACTGGTGGAGGCCGAGGAGGGAGGCGCACCCTACCATCTGGTGCGCCTGGGGCCTTCGGGCCTAGGATGGAGCCGCTTGTTGGCTGCCGTCGGCGGGGTCGCGGATGTGTTAATCGTTCCCGTGGCCCCGTCACAGGGCGGCGTGGAGGAAGGTGGGGGGTGGTTTTTAGTGGGTATACCGTGGGTCTCATTAGCCTATACGGGAGTCCCACATCACCACTCGGGTGCCCCCTGCGCCTGGGTGGTATGCGTAATGCATTTTCCCCTCCGGAAACAAAAAAAAAAAAAAAAAAAAAAAAAAGGTTAGGTTAGGTTAGGTTAGGTTAGGTTAGGTTAGGTTAGGTTAGGTTAGGTTAGGTTAGGTTAGGTTAGGTTAGGTTGGGGGTGAGCGGGGGCGATACCGGTTCCTCCACGTGGTGTCCCTGGGCAACGCCTGGGTGCGCCACTCCGCTCTTTACACGGGGTGAGGCACTCAGGCGGCTGATCGCCGGTCTATCATCTATCTTTCACCACCTTTTTATTGTAATTTTCTTGCTTTGCTTTATTTTATTTTGTTTTACATCTATCTTTTCACCATCTTTTCTTCTTCTATCTTTCTTGTTTTTTGTTAACTCTTTGATGGGGGAGCTCACCCCCGAAAAAAGAGACCGCGACCCGGGGTGTCGGAGTTTTGAGGAATGGCAGATCACACTTTGAAAAATATTCCCCGGGTGGGTCCCAGCATTGCTGGGGAATCCCACCCTCCCGCTTCGGCGGGAGGCAGCTCCTTGTATACGGGGGGGGCACAAATTGTGATGAGGGAAGAGGCGGTCGCTTCTGCGACGGAGAAGGAGAATGGCGCGACAGCGCGAACTGGGCCCGGGCCAGTGCACCTTACCGCACCGGAACGGGAACCAATAACGGACGAGGACACAGACTTCTCGCAGCCGATCCCCAATGGCAGGGAACGGTTGCTTGAGATGCTCAGGAAAAAGAAGCTTCGGGGCGACTCGGACCTCCCGCGAGTGATGCTCACTCGCGACTTGATCATCGAGCGCTCCCTCTACCGGACTGACAGTGACGACTGCTTCTCGGACTCCAGTGATATGTCGGGCATATCACTGGACTCCGAGGGGCTGCCCGTCATACCCCCGGAACGGACGAGCCTTAAGAGGCGAAACTCGGAGGAGGACATGGCGCCGCCCATTAGTAAGGGCGCGGTGCCAAAGGCGAAACGCGGACGCGGCCGGCCACCATCAACCGGCCAGTACGTCGGCCTAGCTCGGGCCCAAGCTGAGCTCAATAAGGAGAAGGCGGAAAGCCTCCGGCTGCAAGCCGAGGCCGAAATCGCAGAGACGGCGAGGGTAGCGAGACAAGCGAGAGCGTCCATCAGCTCAAGCCCTAACGTTCCCACAGGAGAGAAAGTGTCAGAACAGACCAGCACGGCTCTGACTAGGAGCGTCGAGGCTTCGTTGGAGACTATTCACATGGTCGCCACGAAGTCCTCAAACCTCAAAGGGACGTTCCAGAAACACCTGAAGGAGGCGGTAGTGGCCATAAGAGTGGCAGTGGCCGAGATGAAGGGCCGCTCAACTACCGATGAGATGGCGAAACTCGAGGCCCAAAACGCTCGGCTCGAGGAGCAGGTTGCCAAGATGCGCCTGGAGCTGGATGAGCTGCGCAAGCGGACAGCGCTGCCTGCAGAAAAGGATATGCGCCAGCTGTTGTCGGAGGTCTCTCGCTCCAACATAGAGACCTTCGGCAACATGCTGAACGCTAGATTGGCCGGGCTGGAGGATCGCCTTCTCCCGGAGCCGCGCCGCCGGCCCCCGCTGGCAGCAGATAAAGAGAGGGCGAACACACCCCCGGAAGCGACATTGGCAGCAACGAGTACAGAGACACCAACTGAGGTCCCTGCTGCACCCGCACCGCCAAAGGCCAAAAAGGCCCCGAAGAAGAAGCGGAAGTCCTTGGCCGCCCAAGAGGCCGCACAGGCAAAGGTGACCAACACCCCACCCGCTGAAGAGGCCCCGGGGACCACCATTGGTCCGCGAAAGGCTGGAAAAAAGAAGAAGGGAGCGGCTACAACAGCCAAAGCCGCTCCGAAAAAGAGGAAGAAGAAGGCGAAACTTCGTCCTCCCGCAACGGCGGCGGTCACTCTCACTCTGGGGGCGAACGCTATCGAAAAGGGGGTGACGTACGCCAAAGTGCTGGGGCAAGCCAGAGCGGCCATAGACCTAGGGGAACTTGGGATTCCCAAGCTAGGTTTCCGTCTGGCCGAGACCGGAGCGCGCGTTCTTACCATTTCTGGCGAGGGCGCGCAGGAAAAGGCAGACGCCTTCGCCGCTAGGTTGAGGTCCGTTCTGCCATTGGACGAGGTAAAGGTTGGCCGCCCGGTGAAGTGCGTCGAAATGCGCATCGCCGGGCTGGACGACTCAGTAGCGGTTGCCGATGTCATCAAGGCGGTCGCCACAGAAGGAGGGTGCTCGGCCGATGATATACGGACGGGCCAGTTGACGGTGGGGCCACGCGGGGACGCATCAATGTGGATGCGTGTCCCGGTCGCGGCCGCCAAAAGGCTCACAAGCTCGGGGCGGTTGCGAGTTGGTTGGGTGTCGGCGAGAGTGGCGCTGTTGGCCGCGAGGCCTAAGCGCTGCTTCCGCTGCCAGGACACCGGCCACGTGGCGGCGAAGTGCCAGTGCTCGGTAGACCGCAGCCGGAGCTGTTTCCGCTGCGGGAAACCGGGGCACAAGGCGGCTGAGTGCGGGGAAGCGCCTAACTGCTTCCTGTGCGAAGCTGCCGGCAGGCCCGAGAAGGCGCATGTACTGGGAGGCAGCGGCTGTGTCGCAAGGCCGCCCCCCAGTACGAAGAGAAAGGCGCCGACAAAGAAGGCCCGGCATAAAATGCCTAAGGCCAAAGGCGCAAGGGTGGCTCCGGCCGCCCCCGCCATGGAGTTGGACGCCTAGGCCCGCGGGTGGCGATCGGGGGATCGCCGCCCGCAGTAAGGGCCCCGAGTCGGCAAGCTCCCCAATGTCCGGGGAGCTCTCGGAGAGGCAGGCGGCGGCATAACACCAGGCCGCCGCGTCGGAAGAGAGCCGGATGCGGCATGCGCTGGGGGGTCGCGGAAGAATGCTAAGCGATTCCCGTGGCCCCTCCAATGGCGCTGAAGATGGACATCGGGGGGTTTTAGTGAGTAAACCCCGGTGCACCTCCATCTCGCGCCGGGGGAGTCTCACATACCCCCGCTGCCCTCCCCCGGGGGCGGTGGGGGATACGCAAAGTATTTCCCCCCGTTAAAAAAAAAAAAAAAAAAAAAAAAAAAAAAAAAAAAAAAAAAAAAAAAAAAAAAAAAAAAAAAAAAAAAAAAAAAAAAAAAAGGTTGGGGGTGAGCCGGTTCCTCCTCGTGGTGCCCCTGGAAACACTCGCTTGTGCCACCGTGGCCGTTTCCAGGGTGACACAAGCGAGTGGCAGATCGCCGGTTCTATCTTTCTTTTGGTTCTCTCTTCCCCGCCTATGTTATTCTTTCTTTTGGTTTGGTTTTGTTTTCTTTCTTGTCTATCCTTCACCATCTTTGTTTTTTCTTACGCTATCTTTCCGTTTTTGTTATCCTCTTCTGATAGGTGACCTCACACCTGTAAAAAGGCCGCGACCCGGGGTGTCGGAGTTACTGCTATGGAGGGTCGTAATTTGAAAAATACTCCCCGGGTGGGTCCCGGCAATGCCGGGGAATCCCACTCTCCTGCTTCGCAAGGAGCAGGAGGCTGTCGCACGTATACGGGGGCGGCACAAGTTGCGAGTGGAGAAGAGGATGGCGTCGTGAGGACGCGGAGTAAGGAAGGAGTGATGAAGGAGCAGGCTGGACCGAGTTCGGTGCCCCTAACCGCACCGAAAACGGAACTGCTTACTGACGAGGAAGTTGACTTTTCGCAGCCGATCCCTAATGGCAGGGAGCGGCTGTTGGAATTACTCAAGAAGAAGGCTCTGAGGGGCGACAAAGATCTGCCGCGCGTGATGCTCACGCGCGCGTTACTCCCTGAACCCCCTCGCACCGGATATGACAGTGAGGACTGCGTCTCGGACTCCAGTGATATGTCCTGCATATCGCTGGACTCCGAGGGGTTGCCCACAATCCCACCGGCTAGGACAAGTCTCAAAAGACGAAACACGGACGACGACGATGCACCGCCCACCAGCAAGGGGGCAGTGCCCAAGACCAAGAAGGGACGTGGCCGGCCACCATCGACCGGCCAGTACGTCGGCCTTGCCCTGGCGCAGGCCAACTATAACAAGGCGAAGGAGGAGGCCCTTCGGCTTCAAGCCGAAGAGGAGGTAGCTGAGGTAGCGCGGGTGGCGCGGCAGGCGAGAGCCTCGCTGTACACTGGCCCTGCCCCGAATACAGAAGGTGGACAAGAGGAGCAGACCAACGCTGCCCTCATGAAAAGTGTGGAGGCTTCGCTGGACACCGTACTGATGGTCGCCACGAAGTCCTCCAACTTAAAAGGCACGTATCAGCGGTTCCTCAAAGAGGCGGCGGCCAACATCAAGGCAGCTGTCGCCGAAATGAGGGGCCGCTCCATGACGGAGGAGATAATGAAGCTGGAGACCCAGAACGCGCAACTCCAGCGCCAGATGGAGAATATGCGCCGAGAACTAGAGGAGTTACGGCGCCAGGCAAACAAGTCCGCCGAACAAGATCTGCGGCATATGTTGGCGGAGGTCTCTCGCAATAATGCGGAGACCTTCGGCAACATGTTAAATGCGCGATTGGCCGGTCTGGAGGACCGCCTTCTCCCGGAGCCACGCCGTCGGCCGCCGCTGGCGGCGGACAACATCTCGAGCGACATCGTTCCGGCCAGAGCCGAAGTCACTGAAGCCGCTCCGAAGGCTCCGGAGAAAAAGAAGAAAAAGAAGGAGAAAAAAGCACCGGAAGAGACAATGACGGCGGCAAGCGCAGAGACCCCAATAGAGGCCCCTCTCGCACCCGCACCGCCCAAGGAGAAGAAAAAGAAAAAGAAGCAGAAAAAGTCCTTGGCCGCACAGGAGGCCGAACAGGCGAGGGCTGCAACAACCGCCCCACGTGCGACTGATGCCACGTGGACCACAATCGGGCCACGCGGACGCAAGAAGGAGAAAGGGAAGAGGGGAGCTGACAAACCAGCAGCCTCAAAAAAGAGAAAGGCGAGATTGCGCGCACCAACAACCGCGGCTATTACCCTCACACTAGAGGCGGGGGCTGAGGAACGGAGGGCCACCTACGCCTCAGTGCTTTCTGAGGCGAAGCAGAAAATCAGCCTGGCGGAGCTCGGCATATCTAAGGTCGGGTTCCGTCTGGCTGAAACGGGTGCCCGGGTGCTTTTGTTGTCCGGGGAAGGAGCCCAAGAGAAGGCCGACGTTTTCGCTGCCAGACTAAAGGCGGTGCTAGATCCGGAGACAGTACGAGTGTCCCGCCCGGTGAAACGCGCAGAAATGCGCGTCACCGGACTAGACGACGCGACGACGGCCGCCGACGTCATCGAGGCGGTCGCTAAAGAGGGGGGATGCCCGACCACCAACATCCGGTCGGGCAAAATAGTGGAGGGGCCCGGAGGTGTCAAATACCTCTGGCTATGCGTGCCAATCGCAGCCGCCAAAAAGCTCTCAAGCTCCGGGCGGCTGCAAGTGGGTTGGACCCAGGTAAAGGTAGCGCTGCTGGCCGCGAGGCCCAAGCGGTGCTACCGATGCCTCGAGACTGGCCATGTAGGTGCAAAGTGTGGGTCGCAAGTGGACCGCAGCCGGAACTGCTTCCGGTGCGGAAAGCCAGGCCATAAGGCGTCGGACTGCGGGGCAGCCCCAAACTGCCCTGTCTGCGAGGCTGCCAAAAAGCCGGCGGACCACATTCTCGGGAGCGGCAACTGCGTAACAGCGGGGAGGAAGCCGCCCCGGAAGAAGAAAGGGGGGGAAAAGAAGGACCCCACGAAGAAGGCCAAGCGCAAAGCGCCGGCCGACGACGTGGAGCCGTCCCAGCCTATGGACGCTGATCCGTAAGGACGTCCAGTACGAAGGAGGCCGCGGTCCAGTCTTGTGGGCGCTCCCTCTCATTAGGGGAGTGCTGGACACGAGCTGCCGTGTGCGGAGGCAGCAAGGAACAGCGGTTCGGACTTGTGGGCACCCCCTCTCATTAGGGGGGTGCTGGACACAAGCCGCCGCATGTGCAGCCCGTAGGCGGTGCACCGGGAGATCGCCGCTTACGCAAAGGGCGTAGCTGAAGAGGCTCTCTTATGTCCAGAAGAGCCTCCCAGCGGAGGGCGGGTAAAACCGCGTCAGAAGGAGTGCCCGTTCTAGGGCCAAGCGCCGACGGGGTCGTGGACGAATGCCTACGCGATACCCATGGCCCCGTCAGAGCGCGAAGGAGGACATCGGGGTGTTTTAGAGGGTAGGTCTATCGTCGTCGTTAGGGAGTCCCTCATAACCTTGCGGCCCTTCCCCGGGGGCCGTGGGGTATTCGTAAGCCGAATTTCACCTGCGTTAAAAAAAAAAAAAAAAAAAAAAAAAGGTTAGGTTAGGTTGGGGGCGAAACGGGGGCGAAACCGGTTCCTCCACGTGGTGTCCCTGGGCAACGCCTGGGTGCGCCACTCCGCTCTTTACACGGGGTGAGGCACTCAGGCGGCTGATCGCCGGTCTTTCCTATCTTTCTATCTGTTTTTAGTTTACTCTTCTTTTTGTTACTTTATTTTCTTTTTATCTATATTTCAACATCTTCTCTTTTCTGTCTTTTCTCTTTTATTTTACTCTTCTTTGTGTGTGTGTTAGGTTTTGCGTGTTAGGTTTTTGTTTTGAATGGTGATGAATGGGCTTTTACGGCCCCTAATCCAGGGTTTGTGGTGCCCGGCCGTGGGATGCGTGGCGAGCAGGCGGTCTCGTCGTGAGGGCACCGGGGCAGAATCACCCCTTATTGATCGGGCCAGAATCAGCCCACAAATGACAAACATGGAAGGTCGTGATTTGAAAAATATTCCCCGGGTGGGTCCTCTCTCTGAGAGGGAATCCCACCCTCCTGCTTCGGCGGGAGGCTGCTCCACGTATACGGGGGGGGCACAAACCACGAGGGTTGAGGAGGCGGTCGTCTCAACGACGGAGAAGGAGAAGGGCGCGATGGCGCAAACTGGGCCAGGGCCGGCGCACCTTACCGCGTCGGAGCTGGAACCCATCACCGATGAAGACACGGACTTCTCGCAACCGGTGCCCGATGGCAGGCGCCGGCTGCTTGCGATGCTCCAAAAGAAGAAGTTAAGGGGTGACCGGGATCTGCCGCGAGTTATGCTCACACGCGACCTGATCCTGGAACGCTCAATTACCGGAAGAGACAGCGATGACTACCTCTCGGACTCCAGTGACATGTCAGGCGTGTCACTGGACTCCGAGGGGCTGCCCGCAATCCCACCCGAACGGACGAGCCTTAAAAGGCGTAATTCAGATGACGACATGGCGCCGCCCACTGGAAAGGGAACGGTGCCCATAACAAAGAAGGGACGTGGCAGGCCGCCAACGACTGGCCAATACGTCGGCCTGGCTAAAGCCCAGGCGGAGCTAAACAAGGCCAAGGCGGAGGCCATCAGGCTGGAAGCTGAGGCTGAGGTCGCCGGTACGGCGCGGGCAGTGAGAGAGGCGCGAGCCTCTCTCCTTGCAAGCCCCGCTCCATTCGACGGCAACACGGAGAGGACAAGCGCTGCTTTGGCGGAGAGCGTCGAGAGGGCTTTGGAGACAATCACGATGGTGGCTTCAAAGTCCTCTAATTTGAAAGGAACTTACCAGAGGTTCCTCAAGGAGTCGGCAGCCACAATAAAGGCAGCCGTTGCCGAAATGAGGGGCCGTGGTCAGACAGAGGAGTTGCAGGCTCTAGAAGAGCAAAACAAACAACTGCAGAGGCAAATAGACGCCATGCGCAGGGAGTTGGATCAGCTGAGGCAGCGGGCATCTCGCCCCGCCGAACAAGACCTGCGACAGCTCATGGATGAGGTGTCGCGGAAAAACGTGGAGACGTTTGGCACAATGCTGAACGCAAGGTTGGCCGGAATAGAGGACCGCCTCTTACCAGCGCCTCAAATACGGCCGCCACTGGCAGTGGACAGCGTCGGTGCCACACCATCAACGGCACCGACAAAAAAGGCGCCGAAGCCTAAAAAGGCGACGGCACCAACTTATGCAGAGAAAGCGGCACCAAGTGTGGCGGTCCCCCCTAAAGAGGCACCGCCCACACCAACCCCGCCAAAGCCTGCTAAAAAGGCAAAGAAGAAGAAAAAGCGGCCATCAACGGCCGCTCAGGAGGCGGCGCAAGGGGGGGAGACCAACAACCCTTCCCCCGCCGAGGCCCCGTGGACCACTGTCCAGCGCAAGGCCAAGAAGAAGAAGGGGGCGGCTACTCCATCCAAAGCCGCCCCTAAGAAGAGGAAAGCGAAGCTGCGCACCCCCGTCACTGCGGCCGTTACCCTCACTCTCGAGGAGAAGGCTGCGGAGAAGGGGGCTACGTATGCCAGCCTGCTCAAGGAGGCCAGAGCGAAAGTCGATCTTAGGGAGTTTAACATCCCCAAGCTCGGCTTCCGCCTGGCGGAAACCGGCGCGCGCGTACTCACGATCGCAGGTGAGGGAGCGCAAGCGAAAGCAGATGCTTTCGCAGAAAAGCTGAGGGCCGTACTAAGCCCAGAAATGGTGAGAGTCGGCCGCCCGGTCAAATGCGCGGAGATGCGCGTGACCGGGCTGGACGACTCAGTGACGGCCGCCCAAGTCGTTCTGGCGGCCTCACAGGAAGGCGGATGCCCGACCAGCTCCATCAGGTCGGGCAAAATTGTGGTGGGACTCAGGGGGGACGCGTCCTTATGGTTGTGCGTCCCCGTTGCAGCCGCTAAAAAGCTGCTCGAAACCGGGCGGCTTCGCGTGGGATGGGTGTCGGCGAAGGTGGCGCTGCTGGCCGCGAGGCCGAAGCGCTGCTTCCGCTGTCAGGACACCGGCCACGTCGCGGCGAAGTGCCAGTCCTTGGTGGACCGCAGCCGGATCTGTTTCCGCTGCGGGAAGCCGGGGCACAAGGTGGCCGAGTGCGGAGCGGATCCGCACTGCTTGCTGTGCGAGGCCACAGGCAAGGCGGTGGGACACGTGATGGGGAGCGGCGGCTGCGCTAACGCGAGGCCTCCCCCCGCCGCGAAAGGGAAGCGTAAGGCTTCCTCCAGGGCCCGGCTCAAAAAGCCGCAAGCCCAAGGCGCAAGGGCGGTTCAGCCCGCCCCCGCCGTAATGGAGGTAGAGGCCTAGGCCCGTGGGCGGTGATCGGGGGATCGCCGCTCACACTATGGGCCCCGAGTCGGCAAGCTCCCCAATGTCCGGGGAGCTCTCGGAGAGGCAGGCGGCGGCATAACACCAGGCCGCCGCGTGGAAAGAGAGCCGGATGCGGCATGCGCTGGGGGGTCGCGGAAGAATGCTAAGCGATTCCCGTGACCCCTCCAAAGGCGCTGAAGATGGACATCGGGGGGTTTTAGTGAGTAAACCCCGGTGCACCTCCATCTCGCGCCGGGGGAGTCTCACATACCCCCGCTGCCCTCCCCCGGGGGCGGTGGGGGATACGCAAAGTATTTCCCCCCGTCAAAAAAAAAAAAAAAAAAAAAAAAAAAAAAAAAAAAAAAAAAAAAAAAAAAAAAAAAAAAAAAAAAAAAAAAAAGGTTGGGGGCGAAACCGGTTCCTCCACGTTGGTGTCCCTGGGCAACGCCTGGGTGCGCCACTCCGCTCTTTACACGGGGTGAGGTACTCAGGTGGCTGAACGCCGGTCTTTCTCTATCTTTCTTTCTTTTTGTAGTTTACTCTTCTTTTGTTTTTATTTTTATTTATTTTCTCTATTTTTCACCACCTTTTCTTTTCTATCTTTTTTCTCTTTTATTTTATCCTAATGTGTGTGTGTAAGGTTGTATGTCTCAATGGTGATGGATGGGCTTTTACGGCCCCTAATCCTTGGTTTGTGGTGCCCGGCCTTGGGATGCATGGCGAGCAGGCGGCTCGTCCCGAGGGCACTGGGGCAGGATTCACCCCTCAAATGATCAAATATGGAAGGTCGTATTTTGAAAAGTAATCCCCGGGTGGGTCCCAGCGAAGCTGGGGAATCCCACACTCCCGCTTCGGCGGGGGGTCGGCCCTCGTATACGGGGGGGCCACAAAATGCGATGGTGGAGGAGGAGAAGACGGGAGAAAGGAAGGAGGGAGGCGCGGTGGCGCAAGACAGGCCGAGCTCGGTGCCCCTAACCGCACCGGGAACGGAGCCTCTTACCGACGAAGACGTCGATTTTAGTCAGCCGCTGCCCAACGGCAGGGAGCGGCTACTAAAATTGCTTCAGAAAAAGAAGTTGCGAGGCGACTCTGATCTGCCGCGGGTCATGCTGACTCGCGACTTAATCATTGAACGCACGCTTTCCCGGACAGACAGTGACGACTGTCTCTCGGACTCCAGTGATATGTCTGCCATATCGCTGGACTCCGAGGGGCTGCCCGTCGTCCCCCCGGAACGGATGAGCCTTAAACGGCGAAACTCAGAAGAGGACATGGCGCCGACCATTATTAAGGACGCGGTGCCAAAGCCGAAACGGGGACGTGGCCGGCCACCATCAACCGGCCAATACGTCGGCCTAGCAAAGGCCCAAGCCGAATATAACCGGCAGAAAGAAGAGAGCCTCCGGCTTCAGGCTGAGGCTGAAATTGCTGAGACGACACGAGTTGCGAGAGAGGCGAGAGCGCCCACCTGTTCCCGTCCCATCGCACCTGCAGAAGAAGCGTCAGAATTGACAAGCGTGGCTCTGACCAAGAGGGTCGAGGCTTCGTTGGAGTCCATCAACATGGTCGCCACGAAGTCCTCGAACCTAAAAGGGACCTTTCAGAAGTACCTAAAAGAGGCGGTAGCGTCCATTAGAGCAGCGGTTACCGAAATGAAGGACCGCTCCGCTACCGACGAGATGAAGAGGCTCGAAGCCCAAAACGCACGGCTCGAGCGACAAATAGCCGAATTGCGCCGAGAGCTTGACGAGCTGCGTCGGCGGACGGCACAACCCGCGGAGAAGGAGTTGCGTCAACTGTTGTCGGAGGTCTCTCGATCCAACATAGAGACCTTCGGCAACATGTTGAACGCCAGACTGGCCGGGCTGGAGGACCGCCTCCCCCCGGAACCACGCCGCCGGCCCCCGCTGGCAGCGGACAGAGAGATGAGGGAGAATACCCCGGAAGTGACAGTGGCGGCAACGAGCGCAGCGGCACCATCTCAGGCCGCTGCTGCACCCACGCCACCAAAGGCTAAAAAAGCTAAAAAGAAGAAGCGGCCATCAATGGCTGCTCAAGAGGCGGCGCAAGAGGGGGAGCACACCCCGGGAGGGCAACGCCTGGGTGCGCCACTCCGCCTTTTACACGGGGTGAGGTACTCAGGCGGCTGAACGCCGGTCTTTCCTATCTTTCTATCTGTTTTTAGTTTACTCTTCTTTTGTTTCATTTTGTTTATTTGTCTATCTTTTCAACACCTTTTTCTTTTCTATCTTTTCTCTTTTATTTTACTCTCATGTGTGTGTGTAAGGTTGTATGTCTGAATGGTGATGGATGGGCTTTTACGGCCCCTAATCCTTGGTTTGTGGTGCCCGGCCTTGGGATGCGTGGCGAGCGGGTGGCTCGTCCCGAGGGCACCAGGGCAGAATCTCCCTTAAAAGACTAACCATGGAAAGTCGTATTATTAAAAACACTCCCCGGGTGGGTCCCAGCGATGCTGGGGAATCCCACACTCCCGCTTCGGCGGGGGGTCGGCCCTTGTATACGGGGGGGCCAAATAGTGCGATGGCGGAGGAGGAGAAGGCGGGAGAGAGAAAGGAGGGAGGCGCGATGGCGCGAAAAGGACCTAGCTCGGTGCCCCTAACCGCACCGGGAAAGGAACCCCTGACTGATGAGGAGGTCGACTTTTCGCAGCCGCAGACTAACGGCGTGCAGCGACTCTTACGACTACTCCAGCGTAAGAAGGAACGGGGTGACACGGAGGGGCTCGCTCGCGTGCAGTACGAGCGCGAGTTGAGACTCCCATCCCCCGAAAAGGACGATGACATGGCGCGCGTGCCACGCGTAGTACTGCGCGACGTAATGGCACCGCCGCCCAAACCTGGACACGGATCTATGAGAGATAGCGACGACTATCTCTCCGACTCCTCGGTCTACAGCGCTATGTCGCTGGAGTCCGGGGAGTCCACCGGACTCGACAGACCTCGCAAGAGGAAAAACTCGGATGACGACAGTGTGCCGTCCCTTAGCAAGGGGGCGGTACCAAAACCCAAAAAAGGACGCGGCCGGCCACCAACAACCGGTCAGTACGTTGGTCTTGCCAAAGCACAGGCAGACCTAAATAGAGCAAAGGAGGAGGCGCTTCGACTTCAAGCCGCAGAAGAAGTTGCCGAAAATCTGAGAACTGCGCGGGAGGCGCGCACTTCTATCCGCGCAAGCCCCGCCGCAGACACCGAAGTGGACAGGTCGGAGCAGACCAGCTATGCTCTGGCCAAAAGTATTGAGGCCTCGTTAGAGGCGATAACTACGGTCGCGACGAGGTCCCAAAATCTGAAGGGGACGTTTCAGCGGCTCCTCAAAGAGGCGGTTGCTAATATACGGGCAACCTTCGCCGAAATGAGGGGCCGCGGTGAAAACGAGGAAATGAGGGCACTTCAAGCTCAGAACGAGCGGCTACAGCAGCAACTCGACACGATGCGGCGGGAGCTTGAGGAGCTGCGTCGCCAGGCATCCAAGCCCACCACCAACGACTTACAACGCATGTTGTCGGAGGTCTCGCGCTCTAATATCGAGACCTTCGGCAACATGCTGAATGCGAGGTTGGCCGGCATTGAAGACAGGCTTCTACCGGAGCCAAGGAGAAGGCCACCACTGGCGGCGGACGACGCTGGCATCCCTGCTGGCCCTCCACCAACAGCGGCACCAAAGAAGGCGCCGAAGCCTAAAAAGGCGACGGCGCCCACATACGCGACAGCGGCGGCGCAAAACGCGGCGGTCCCCCCAAAAGAGGCACCGCCGGCTCCGGCCCCGCCCAAGAAGACACAAAAGAAAAAGCGGCCATCAATGGCTGCTCAAGAGGCGGCGCAAGGGGGGGAGTACATCATTCCCTCCCCCGCCGAGGCCCCGTGGACCAAAGTTGGTCCACGCAAGGCCAAGAAGAAGAAGGGGGCGGCTACTCCAGCCAAAGCCGCCCCCAAAAAAAAGAAGAAGACGAGGCTTCGCCCCCCCAAAACAGCTGCAGTTACCCTCACATTGGAGACAGGGGCTGCAGAAAGGGGGGTGACTTACGCGAAGGTGCTGAGCGAGGCCCGGGCGAAGATCGATCTTGGGGAGCTTAACATCCCCAAGCTCGGCTTCCGCCTGGTCCAAACAGGTGCTCGCCTCCTTTCCATCGAGGGAGAGGGGGCTTCGGAGAAGGCCGACGCTTTTGCCGCGAGGCTTCGAGCGGTCCTGCGCCCCGAAGATGTTAGGGTCTCCCGCCCGGTGAAATGCGTGGAAATGCGCGTCACCGGGCTGGATGACGCGACAACGGCCGCCGAGGTCATAGAGGCGGCCGCCAGAGAAGGAAATTGCCCGACCACCAACATCAGGTCGGGCAAAATCGTTGTAGGTCCCAGGGGCGCCCGAAGCCTCTGGCTTAATGTGCCGATGGCAGCCGCCAAAAAGATATCCAGCACAGGGCGGCTGCAAATAGGCTGGGTCACTGCGAGGGTGGCACTGCTGGCCGCGAGGCCCAGGCGGTGTTTTAAGTGCCTGGACACCGGGCACCTCGCGACGAAATGCACTAGCACGGTGGACTTCAGCGGAGCCTGTTTCCGCTGCGGGAAGCCGGGGCACAGGGCACCCGACTGCACAGCGGCTCCGAATTGCCCGGCCTGCGAGGCCACAAGCAAACCCGCGGAGCACGTGCTGGGAAGCAGCGGCTGCATCGTAGCACCCAGGCCGCCCCCCAGCACGAAACGAAAGAGAACGGCACCCTCCAAGGCCCGGCTCAAAAAGCCGAAGGCCGGCGCAAGGGCGGTTCCGCCCGCCCCCGCCAATATGGAGGTCGCCTAGACCCGCGGGTGGCGATCGGGGGATCGTCGCCCGCACTATGGGTCCCGAGCGTAAGACTCCCCTATGCCCGGGGAGCGCTCGGTGAGGCATGCGGCGGCACACCATCCAGCCGCCGCAACAGATGAGGGCCGGACGCGGCACGCGCTGCGGGGTCGTGGAGCCATGCTCACGCGATTCCCACGGCCTCGCATTGGCGCAGAAGGAGGGCATCGCCAGGTTTTTAGTGGGTAAACTCTGTGCCACCAACACCAAGGCACAGAGGAGTCCCACATAACCCCGCGATGTCCCCCGGCCTCGCGGGGTATACGGAACGTATTTTCCTGGCGTTAAAAAAAAAAAAAAAAAAAAAAAAAAAAAAAAAAAAAAAAAAAAAAAAAAAAAAAAAAAAAAAAAAAAAAGGTTGGGGCTCAGCCGGGGGCGAAGCCGGTTCCTCCCCGTTGGTGTCCCTGGGCAACACTTGCCTGCGCCACCTCGGGGTCTTTTCCTGGGGTGAGGTAGGCACGTGGCTGAACGCCGGTTCTATCTTTCTTTCTTGTTCTGTCTTTCACCACCTATTTTGTTTAACTTTCTTGTTTTTGCTTTTGTTATATTTTGTTTTGTCTATCTTTTCAACACCTTTCCTTCTTCTTCTACTATCTTTCATTTTTGGTTGCCTCTTCCCGAAAGGTGAGCTCACACCTAAGTAAAAGAGACCGCGACCCGGGGTGTCGGAGTTTTGTATGAATGGCAAGTTTTAAAAATAAATTACCTCAGGAGGGTACCTTAACCGGAGAATCCCTCGGCGGGCCTTCAAGCCCGTCCAGCCCCACGTATTCTGAGGGGGGCAAAAATTTGCTTTTTCCACTGACGATCTCTGGGGACCTACCTGTCCCCAAAAACGACGACTTCACGCTCTCACAACGGATTCCGATTGTGCAACTCGAACGGATGGACGACTCGGACTGTTCTCTGAACACAATGAGAACAGCCGGCAGCTCTCGCGCATCATCGCGCGATAGAGCAGGTAGCAGCATGGCCGGCAAACGGAGGCTGTCAAACTCAGGCTCTGACTCGGACAACGGAGGATCGGAGCGCTCGGCTCGCTCAGATACACACAGGAGAAAGACCGCTCCTGCAAAAAGGGGACGTGGTCGTCCTCCCACAACAGGAGACTATGTTGGAATGGCCGACGCTAAAAGGCAATATCTGGAACTGGAGTACGAAGATCTCAGGCTCCAGGCCGAGAGGGAGGTCGCTGTGGCTCTGCAAAAAGCGCAACGACAGACGGAAGCCGCAGCAACCAGACAAGCGGAACGTGCGGCGCTCGATGCTCTCCCAGCCGCCACTAAACTTAAAACAGTTGGCGAGCAGGGCCTGGAGCTCATTAAAATGGTGCGCACAAAAAGCGGAAATATGAAAGGGACGTTTATAAAGGCCCTAAAAGAAGGAGAAGAGAAGGTTGAGGAGTCTGTTCGCGGCCTCGCCTCTCTCAAAGAGAATACACTCAAACTGGAGGCCGAGAACATACGCCTCAGGGAAGAGATAGCACTGTTACAAGAGCGGGTGAGTCAACCATCTAAACCACCGCTCCCAACAAGTGCTACCAAGGAGCACAGAGCCCCAGCCCAACAGGGTGGCTCCGAGGAAATAACAGTGGCAAGCTTGCGGGCCATGTTCGAGGAGTTCTCCCACTCTATAATGGAGAGGACCTCGAACATGGTCAATGCACGCATAGAGGCAGTGGAGGACCGCCTCCTACCAGCTAAGCGGCTTCGACCTCCACTAGCGGCGGATAAAAGACAAAGTGTAAACACTTACCTTACTGAAGACTGGCCCAACCTTCCATTGGCTGGACCCTCCAAAACGACGGCAGCTCCGGCTGTAGTGACAACAGCAAAGGCAGCAGCAGCTTCATCATCAGCGGTGACTGCATCTGGAAAAGAAAATACCATTAGTACTAAGAAAGGAAATTCCAAAGGAAAGAAAGCAGGGAAGGAGAAACCGGTAGAACAGCAACCGGCCCCACCAGCAGCTGCCATTCCCGGTCCCTCAACAATGGAAGAGGGCTGGAACGTGGTAGCGAGCAGAAAGGGAAAGGGAAAAGGGAAAAAGACACCGGATTTGACAAACTCGGACTCGACACACCCGGATAAGACAAAGGCACGGTCAAAGGGGACCTCAAAATCCAACCGTAAACCGACGCCCAAGAAGGAATCGACCAGACGACGGAAACGCCCTGCTCCTGCTACGGCTGCCGTCGTAATAACACTGCAGCACGACGCGATAGAGCGTGGCGCTACCTACAAGGACGCACTTCTTAAGGCCCGGCAAGAAATCAACCTGGCGGACCTAGGATTGTCAGAAGGCGTCAGAATTAGGCAGGCGGCAACGGGAGCCCGAATAATGGAGCTCCCCACCAGCGCAACAAGTGAAATGGCGGACCGTTTCGCCGAAAAGCTGAGAGGCATACTTGCCGGTACCGCAAGAGTTGCTCGGCCTGTTAAATGCTCTGATGTACGGATTTCTGGCCTCGACGATACGGTCACAAAAGATGCGGTCTTAGCGGCGGTTGTGGCTAAGACGAGTTGCTCTCCGGAACATGTAAAGGGGGGCGACGTCCGTGAGGGTCCTGGTGGAACCGGAACTATGTGGGTGCAGTGCCCTGTGGCTGCCGCTAACACCTTGGTGGCTGCGGGGCGCCTGCTTGTCGGTTGGAGCTCGGCGAGAGTCCAGCCTCTGGAGCCCCGCTCCATGAAATGCTACCGCTGTCTCGAAATAGGTCACACGGGACGGCGGTGCAACTCGGAGGTGGACAGGAGCCAGTTGTGTTTCCGGTGTGGGCAGGCCGGACACAAATCCTCCTTCTGCACCGCAAAACCCCACTGTATAGTGTGCTCAGAGGCGGGCAAGAACGCTAACCATACGGTTGGTGGAAAGGGTTGCGCCCCCCCTAAGAGGCGGCGAAACAAAAGGGCAAGACCTCAAACGGCGGGTCGGTCACAGGATCGACAAGGAGTTGCAATGGAAACCGAAAATGGATAGGCAGCCGTTGCAATTCCTACAGACGAATCTGAACCACTGCGCCGGTGCCCAGGATCTGCTCTTTCAAGCCCTGACGCAGTGGCAGATTAATGTTGCAATAGTGGCCGAGCCTTATTACGTCCCAGCCCGCAACACCTGGGTTGGAGACTTGCTCGGTTCGGTCGCCATCCATGGCTGTGACACAGGCCCACCGCTTCTGTTGCGGGAGAGAGGCCAGGGATTTGTGGCGGCTGACTGGGGAGAATACACTATCTTCGGTGTTTACTTCTCTCCAAACAGAACCCTCTCAGATTTTGAGGAGTTTCTGGGCGAACTGCAGGCGGCAGTGTTGAGAGCGGCCCCAAGGCCCGCTCTTGTCGCCGGCGACTTTAACGCCAAGCACTCAGCCTGGGGCTCCTCAGTGACCGATGCCCGAGGAGATGCTGTGCTTGAGTGGACCGTTCTGACCGGTCTGTCGCTTTTAAACCGCGGGGACACACCAACATGTGTTCGAGCGCAGGGGAGCTCGATCGTCGACCTCTCCTTTGCCAGCCCCGCGGTTGGACGACTGGTCCAGGACTGGAGGGTGGTGGAGTTGTTGGAGACGCTATCGGACCATCTATATGTCCGGTTCAGCGTCTCCCCCTCGAGTTCGACTCAGACGGTACCGCGCTCGCCAGAAAGCGCAAAAAAGTTCCCGCGCTGGGCCCTGACCAAAATGGACCCGGAAGCCCTGAAAGAGGCGGCCGAGGTAGAGGCCTGGACGCCAAGGCCCGTGGCCCACGTAAATATTAATGCGGAGGCACGCTGGTTCCGGGAGGCCATGACCCGAATATGTGACGCGGCAATGCCGCGCGTCCGTGGCCCTCCCTCGAAGAAACAAGTATATTGGTGGACGGACGAGATCGCGCAGCTTCGACAGCAATGCGTTAACGCACGCCGACCATATCAACGCCTAATACGCAGGAGAAGGAGGAACGAGTCGCTGGAAAGGCGACTCAGAGCTGAATACAGCGCGGCCAAGAGTGCCCTCCACCTGGCCATTAAACAGGCAAAGGAAGCTGCTCGGGAGGAAATGCTGGCGGAATTGAATCGGGACCCATGGGGGCGCCCGTATAGAATAGTGCGCAATAAAATCGGCCGCGGTCCGCCAGTAATTGAGACGCTGCCACCAGAGCAGCTTCCCTTGGTCGTGTCGGCGCTTTTCCCGACCGTCGCAGTCTCTAGGTCGCCTACTGACTCTGAGGCGCTGCCGCAGGAGGAGGTTCCGCCTGTCTCAGAGGGTGAGCTTGACTCAGCTATCTTTAAGCTGAGCGAGCGGAAGACTGCACCCGGCCCGGACGGGATCCCTGGACGGGTTTGGGTAAAGTCCATGGGGCCGCTGAAGGAGAGAATGCAAGAGCTCTTCAGCGCGTGCCTAACACAAGCGGAGTTCCCACAGCTCTGGAAAGAGGGGAAACTGGTGCTCCTCAGAAAAGACGGTCGCCCGGCTGACTCACCTTCAGCATACAGGCCCATAGTGCTGCTGGATGAGGCTGGCAAACTCCTGGAGAGAGTAATCGCGTCCAGGGTGATAAAACACCTAGAGCGGGAAGGTCCGAACCTGTCTGGGGCCCAATTCGGCTTCCGCGCGCAGCGCTCCACCGTGGACGCGATTCTCAAAGTGAAGGGGTTCTGCGAAGAGCAGACAACAAATGGCGCAGTAGTGTTGGCGGTGTCTTTTGACATCGCCAATGCGTTTAACACCTTGCCTTTCGGGGCAATCGAAGAAGGCCTCCTATACCATGGCCTGCCTCTGTACCTGCGCCGTATTATTGGAGGATACCTAAGAAGGAGAACAATTGTTTGTGTGGATCGAGACGGATCGGTGTTGCGGTTTGTCACTTGGTGCGGTGTTCCACAGGGGTCTGTTCTTGGCCCTCTCCTGTGGAACATCGGATACGATCGTGTCCTGCGAGCAGCCCTCCTCCGCGGGCTTCGTCTCGTCTGTTATGCAGACGACACCTACCTTCTGGCTCGCGGAGATACTTTTGAGGAGGCGATTCGTCTGGCGAGAGTAGGCGCGTCCCAGGTGGTTGCGCGAATCGAGGCGCAGGGGCTGCGAGTTGCGGTCGAGAAGACGGAGGCCATTTTCTTTTATGGACCCCGGAAGCGCCCCCCTGCAGAGGCGTCACTCCGCATTGGAGAGGTCAGTGTGCCAATCGGATCGGAAATGAAGTACCTGGGTTTGGTCCTGGACTCAAGGTGGACCTTTATGTCACATTTCCGCCGATTGGCACCCAAACTTAAGAAGACGGCTGTGGCCCTTGGACGCCTCCTGCCCAACATCGGAGGTCCAGGGTCAACTTGTAGGCGACTATACACAGGGGTCCTCCAATCTATGGCCCTGTATGGAGCCCCGGTATGGGCGGAACATCTAAGCGCTCAAAATAAGGCGATATTGAGAGGGCCGCAGCGCACAATGGCACTGCGGATGATACGCGGCTACCGTACGGTGGCTGGCGAAGCGGCGTTAGCGCTAGCGGGGACCCCTCCGTGGGACCTGGAGGCTCGCGTGCTTGCGGAGGTATATTACCGCACAGCGGAAGTGAAAGATCGTGGAGAACGGGTGCCACCAGAACAGGCATCCCGATGGCGCCGCCAGGCTCGAATAATTTTAATACGCACCTGGCAGGACCAAATGGCGTCCCCAACCGCTGGTCACATAGTAGTGACAGCGATCCGGCCTATTCTAGAACAATGGCTGGCGCACTGCAAGGGCGCTCTGACATTCCGGGTGGTGCAGATGTTGACAGGGCACGGGTGCTTCGGCCACTATCTGCACCATACGGCTAGAAGGGAGCAAACACCCCAGTGCCACCATTGCCCGGACGAAGACGATACGGCGCAGCATACGCTGGTAGCCTGCCCCGCCTGGGCAGAGCCAAGAGCGGAGCTATGCGCCGTCCTAGGACTTGACCTCACTCTCCCGGCCATACTGTCATCCATGGTCCGGTCGAGAGAAGCCTGGGAAGCAGTCACCGCCTTTTGCGAAACAGTATTGACGCAAAAGGAGACTGCAGAGAGGGAACGGGAGGCCAACGAAGGCGCCGATCCCATACGAAGGAGGCGCAGAGGGCGCAGACGTGCACAGCACGAGCGTCAACTTCCGCCATAAAAAGGGCTCGGGTGACGGATTGGGGAATCCGCTGCCCATCGCACGAGTCCTCCCGGTTGCAGAGCGTCCGGTGCCTCGGACTGCTCTCCCGGAAATGCGGCAGCTGTCTTAGACAGGAAGTCGCGCGGAGGATTTGCTGCAGAAGCAAATACCGCTAACTGGGCCGCTGCAGTGCCAGTTCGTCCTAGTTCGTGGCCCTGGGCAACGCTTGGGTGCGCCACTCCGCTTTTACACGGTGTGAGGTATCCACGCGGCTGAAGGCTGGCGCTATCTCTTTTCTTCACTATCTTTCACCACCTTTTTAATTAACTTTCTTGTGTTTTGTATTTTGTTTTGTTATTCTATCTTTTCACCACCTTTGTTTCATCTTTGGCTATCTTTCCTTTTTTGGTTAAATCTTCTGATGGGGGAGCTCACCCCCGAAAAAAGAGACCGCGACCCGGGGTGTCGGCGTTAGTAGAATGGCAGATCGTATTGAAACAAATAATCTCCGGGTGGGTCCTGGCACTAGTGCTGGGGAATCCCACACTCTCCCGCAAGGGGGAGGTAGGCCCGTGTATACGGAGGAGTCAAACAATGCGATGAGGGACGATGCGGTCGTTTCGGCGACGGAGAAAACGGAAGGCGCGATAGCGCAGCACAAGCCGGGCTCGGTGCTCCTAACCGCACCGGGAACGGAACCTTTGACAGATGAGGATGTGGACTTTTCACAGCCCGTCGAAAATGGTCGGGAGCGGCTCCTGCGGCTTCTTCATAGGAAGAAGCTGCGAGGAGACACGGAGGGGCTCGCACGCGTTCAACGCGAGCGTGAGCTGGTCCTCCCTCCCTCCATAAGGACAGAGACAATGGCGGCGGGGAACGCAAGCGCAGTCTCACCGCGCGTACCGCTCGTGATGCTCACGCGCGCGCTACTCCCCGCACGCCAAAATACCGGACTGGACAGCGACGACTACTTCTCGGACTCCAGTGATATGTCTGGTATATCACTGGACTCCGAGGGGTTGCCCGCAATACACGATCGTGACGCACCTCGTAAGAGGAAACCGGGAGATGACGACGTACCGTCCCTCAGCAAAGGGGCGGTACTAAAACCTAAACGTGGACGCGGCAGGCCGCCTACTACAGGCCAGTATGTTGGCCTGGCCAAGGCGCAGGCCGACCTAAACAGGGAGAAAGAGGAAGCTCTTCGGCTTCAAGCTGAAGCCGAAGTTGCAGAAACAGCGAGGACAGTGAGGGAGACGCGCGCGGCAATATGCGCGAGCCCCGCCAAAATCGGAGAGATTGAGTCGGAGCAGTCAAGCGCTGCCCTGGCCAAATCCATTGAGACGTCACTGGAGGCCATCATAATGGTCGCCACCAAGTCATCGAACCTTAAGGGCACCTTCCAAAAGTGCCTTAAGGATTCAGTAGCGACCATCAAAACGGCAGTGACTGAAATGAGGAGCCGCTCCATGACTGAGGAACTTGCGAGATTGGAGGCCCAGAACGCGCGGCTCCAAGAGCGAGTGGCCAAAATGGGTCAGGAGCTAGAAGAGCTGCGCAAACGGGCCGACAATGCCCGCCCCGTAGAGCAAGACATGCGTCAGCTGTTGTCGGAGGTCTCTCGTTCCAACATAGAGACCTTCGGCAACATGCTGAATGCGCGGTTGGCTGGGTTGGAGGACAGACTCCTTCCCGAGCCAAGAAGAAGGCCACGGCTGGCAGCGGACAACACGGACGTGACCGTCGGTACTCCACCATCAGCAGTACCGACGAAGAAGGCACCGAAGCCAAAAAAGGCGACGGCGCCCTCATATGCTGACATGGCGGCTACAAGTGCGGCGGTCCCCCCAATAGAGGCACCGCCTGCACCAGCCCCGCCTTTGCCCAAGAAGGCGAAAAAGAAGAAAAAGAAGCGGCCATCAATGGCCGCTCAGGAGGCGGCGCAAGGGGGGGATAACACCAACCCCTCCCCCGCCGAGCCCCCGTGGACAACAGTAGGTCCGCGTAAGGCGAAGAAGAAAGGGGCGGCTACAACAGCCAAAGCCGCCCCAAAAAAGAAGAAGAAAAAGGCGAAGCTTCGCCCTCCCACTACTGCAGCGGTCACCCTCACTCTGGGGGCGAACGCAGCTGAAAGGGGGGTGACGTACGCGAAAGTGTTGAGCCAGGCCAGGTCGGCGATCGACCTCGGGGAACTTGGCATCCCCAGGCTCGGTTTCCGCCTGGCAGAGACCGGAGCGCGCGTCCTCACTATTTCTGGTGAGGGGGCACAAGATAAGGCGGACGTCTTTGCCGAGAGGCTTAGGACAGTACTAAACCCGGACGAAGTTAGGGTTGGCCGACCGATGAGATGCGTTGACATGCGCGTCTCCGGACTGGACGACTCTGTGACGGTCGCCGACGTCATCCAGGCGGCCGCCACCGAAGGAGGATGCCCGACCAGTTCCATCAGGTCGGGCCAAATTGTTGTGGGACCAAGGGGAATTGCGTCTCTGTGGATGCGCGTCCCCATCGCGGCTGCGAAAAAGCTTCTCGGCTCGGAGCGGCTGCGAATCGGCTGGGTCTCGGCGAAGGTGGTGCTGCTGGCCGCGAGGCCTAAGCGGTGCTACCGATGCCTTGACACCGGCCACCTTGCGATGAAATGTGTGTGCTCGGTTGACCTCAGTCGGATGTGTTACCGCTGCGGGAAACCGGGCCACAAGGCGGCTGAATGCGGGGCAGCTCCAAATTGCCTCATATGTGACGCTGCCCAAAAGCCCAAGGAGCATATACTGGGGAGCAGGGGCTGCATCGCAGCAAAGCCGCCCCCCAGCAAGGACCGGAAGAGGAAGGGCCCCCCAAAGGCTCGGCCGCGGAGGCCAAGAGCCGAAGGCGCAAGGGCGGAGCAACCCGCCCCCGCCATGGAGGTAGAGGCCTAGGCCCGTGGGCGGTGATCGGGGGATCGCCGCTCACACTATGGGCCCCGAGAAGATAAGCTCCCCTATGCCCGGGGAGCTCTCGGAGAGGCAGGCGGCGGCATTTCATCTGGCCGCCGCAAAAGAAGAGGGCCGGACGCGGCACGCGCTGCGGGGTCGTGGAGCTATGCTCGCGCGATTCCCACGGCCTCGCATTGGCGCAGAAGGAGGGCATCGCCAGGTTTTTAGTGGGTAAACTCTGTGCCGCCAACACCAAGGCACAGAGGAGTCCCACATAACCCCGCGATGTCCCCCGGCGTCGCGGGGTATACAGAACGTATTTTCCTGGCGTAAAAAAAAAAAAAAAAAAAAAAAAAAAAAAAAAAAAAAAAAAAAAAAAAAAAAAGGTTAGGTTAGGTTAGGTTGGGTTTGGGGGCGAAACCGGTTCCTCCTCGTGGTGTCCCTGGGCAACGCCTGGGTGCGCCACTCCGCTCTCTACACGGGGTGAGGCACTCAGGCGGCTGATCGCCGGTCTTTCGCTATCTTTCACCACCTTTTTATTGTAATGTTCTTGTTTTGTTTTATTTTGATTTGTTTTACTTCTATCTTTTCACCATCTTTTCTTCTTCTATCTTTCTTGTTTTTTGTTAACTCTTTGATGGGGGAGCTCACCCCCGAAAAAAGAGACCGCGACCCGGGGTGTCGGAGTTTGAGGTTATGGCAGATCGTATTGAAACAAATAATCTCCGGGTGGGTCCCGGCACTAGTGCTGGGGAATCCCACACTCTCCCGCAAGGGGGAGGTAGGCCCGTGTATACGGAGGGGTCAAACAATGCGATGAGGGTAGAGGAGGCCGTTGAGACGGCGAGTGTAGTAGAAGGAGGCGCAACTACGCGCGCGAATCCGAAGCCGGTGCCCCTTACCGCATCGGCGGCGGATATACTCACGGACGAGGATGTGGACTTTTCACAGCCCATAGAAAATGGCAGGGAGCGGCTCCTGCGGCTTCTTCATAGGAAGAAGCTGCGAGGAGACACGGAGGGGCTCGCACGTGTGCAGCACGAGCGTGAGCTCGTCCTCCCTCCCTCCATAAGGACAGAGACAATGGCGGCGGGGAATGCAAGCGCAGTCGCACCGCGCGTGCCGCTCGTGATGCTCACGCGCGCGCTGCTCCCCGCACGCCCAAATACCGGACTTGACAGTGACGATTGCTTCTCGGACTCCAGTGATATGTCGGGCATATCACTGGACTCCGAGGGGCTGCCCGTCATACCCCCGGAAAGGACAGGCCTGAAGAGGCGAAACTCGGACGACGACTCTGCACCGTCCAATAGTAAAGGGGCGGTGCCTAACCAGAAGAGAGGACGTGGGCGGCCACCAACAACCGGCCAATACGTCGGCCTGGCGAAAGCTCAGGCAGAATTGAATCGGGCCAAGTCGGAGGCTATAAGGCTCCAAGCTGAGGCCGAGGTCGCCGGCACAGCGCGAAAAGTGAGAGAGGCGCGAGAAACTCTCCTCGCTAGGACAGCTCCAGCCGACGACACGGATAAGACGAGCGCTACTCTGGCTGAGAGCGTGGAGAGGGCTCTGGAGACGATCACCATGGTCGCTTCAAAGTCCTCTAATCTAAAGGGTACGTACCAGCGGTTCCTAAAGGATGCGGCAGCCACCATTAAGTCAGCCGTCGCTGAAATGAGGAACCGCGGTCAAACAGAGGAGATACGGGCTCTAGAGGCCCAGAACCAGAAACTGCAGCGGCAAATAGACGCCATGCGCAGCGAGCTGGACGAGTTAAGGCGGCAGGCATCCAGGTCCGCCCCTCAAGATCTGCAACAGCTGTTGTCGGAGGTCTCTCGTTCAAACATAGAGACCTTCGGCAACATGCTGAATGCGCGGCTGGCTGGGTTGGAGGACAGACTCCTTCCCGAGCCAAGAAGAAGGCCACCGCTGGCAGCGGACAATACGGACGTGTCCGTCGGTACTACATCATCAGCAGTACCGACGAAGAAGGCACCGAAGCCAAAAAAGGCGACGGCGCCCACTTATGCGACGGTGACGGCGCAGGATGCGGCGGTCCCAAAAGAGGCTCCGCCTGCATCTGCCCCGCCAAAGGCCCCTAAGGGCCAGAAGAAGAAAAAGAAGCGGCCATCAATGGCCGCTCAGGAGGCGGCGCAAGGGGGGAAAACCAACAACCCCTCCACCGCCGAGGCCCCGTGGACCAAAGTTGGTCCACGTAAGGCAAAAAAGAAGAAGGGGGCGGCTACAACAGCCAAAGCCGCCCCGAAGAAGAAGAAGGCGAAGCTTCGCCCCCCCTCAACTGCAGCGGTCACCCTCACCTTGGGGGCAAACGCTGCGGAAAGAGGGGAGACATACGCCAAGGTGTTGGCCAAGGCCAGAGCGGCGATTGACCTCGGGGAACTCGGGATCCCCAGGCTGGGTTTCCGCCTGGCCCAGACCGGAGCGCGCGTCCTCACCATTGCTGGTGAGGGGGCGCAAGAAAAAGCAGACGCCTTCGCCGCTAGGTTGAGGTCCGTCCTGCCACCGGACGATGTTAAAGTCGCCCGCCCGGTTCTCTGCGCGGAGATCCGCGTCGCCGGACTAGACGACTCAGTAGCGGCTGCCGACGTCATCCAGGCAGTCGCTACGGAAGGAGGGTGCTCGGCCGATGATATCAGGTCGGGCCAATTGTCGGTAGGGCCACGCGGGGACGCATCAGTCTGGATGCGTGTCCCGGTCGCGGCCGCCAAAAAGCTTACGAGCTCAGGGCGGCTGCGAGTAGGCTGGGTGTCGGCGAGGGTGGCGCTGCTGGCCGCGAGGCCTAAGCGCTGCTTTCGCTGCCAGGACACCGGCCACGTGGCGGCGAAGTGCCAGTGCTCGGTGGACCGCAGCTGGAGCTGTTTCCGCTGCGGGAAACCGGGGCACAAGGCGGCCGAGTGTGGGGAAGCGCCCAACTGCTTCCTATGCGAGGCTGCCGGCAGGCCCGAGAAGGCGCATGTGCTGGGAGGCAGCGGCTGTGTCGCAAGGCCGCCCCCCAGTACGAAGAGTAAGGCGCCAACAAAAAAGGCCCGGCAGAAAAAGCCCAAGGTCAACGGCGCAAGGGCGGTTCCGTCCGCCCCCGCCATGGAGTTGGACGCCTAGGCCCGCGGGTGGCGATCGGGGGATCGCCGCCCGCACTAAGGGCCCCGAGTCGGCAAGCTCCCCAATGTCCGGGGAGCTCTCGGAGAGGCAGGCGGCGGCATAACATCAGGCCGCCGCGTAGGAAGAGAGCCGGATGCGGCATGCGCTGGGGGGTCGCGGAAGAATGCTAAGCGATTCCCGTGACCCCTCCAATAGCGCAGAAGATGGACATCGGGGTGTTTTAGTCGGTACACCCCGGTGCACTCCATCTCGCGCCGGGGGAGTCCGACATACCCCTGCCGCCCTCCCCCGGGGGCAGCGGGGGATTCGTAAAGAATTTCACCCCGTAAAAAAAAAAAAAAAAAAAAAAAAAAAAAAGGTTAGGTTAGGTTTATTGCTTTAGAGGAGGAGGTGAGGAGTGAGAAGGAGAACGACTTTGGCACGAACACGGAAAATGATAAACCAAACGAATCGGCTGCAATGTTGACGGCAAGCGAAGGCGAAGGTGGATCGCGAGCGGCGACACCCGCATCCACCAGCTCAGCGAGTAAGTTTTACCGAAAGCTCCCCGGAAGTGGAACAGATGATGAGAGCGGTAACGAGACCACCGCTTCTCGAAGCAAGGACAGGGATAGTGAAAAAGAGAGGAAAAGGGATAGATTCCTACGCAAGAGACGCGTAAGCGAAGATAGCCCGGAAGAGAAGGACAAGAGTGTGGCCCGGAAGCCCTCCTCCAAAAGAGGTAGGGGCAGACCCCCCACTACAGGACAATACGTCGGCATGGCCAAGGCTAAACAGGACTTTCTGGAAGTAGAGCAGAGAGCCCTGGAAGTCGAGGCTGAGCGCGAATTACTGGAGATGGCAAAGAGGATTCCGCAGCTACGGTCACACCGGCTGTCAGAATCCTCAAATACCTCGGACGTTACAATGGTCGTGGATGAGGAAATCACGGCAGCGAAACTAGGCGCAGCGATAACCGGGAGCCTAGAGGTCATCACAAGCGTGGCCCAAAAATCCAAAAATCTGAAGGGGACATACAAGGGGGCCCTTAACAAAGCGGTCTGCGCTATACAGGATGCATGCGCGACACTTCTTAATCGCTCGTCGTCGATGGAAACGAGGGCCCTGGAGGCGGCGAACACGCGCCTCTCCAAAGAGCTCGTAGAGTTGAGAACCGAGCTCGAGACTGTTAAGCGCGAGCTCGCTAGTGCAAGACCACAGGCTGCCCCTGCGGCCCCTTTGCTAAATGTAGAAGAAATGTTGGAGAGGGCAGTCCGAGAGGCTGTCTCCTTATCAAGCGCAAGACTGGACGCGCGATTAGAATCCCTGGAGTCCCGGCTCCTACCGGAACAGCGCCTTCGCCCTCCGCTTGCGGCAGATAAAAAGAGAGAGGCAGCCCAAGCCGCACAATTACTAACGACGAGGGCCTCCAAGAAAGTCCAGGAACCGGAACCGACAATATCGACTCTGTCGCCCCCGCTTAACCCAGGCCCGGCTGGAAAAAAGAAGAGGAAGGCAAAGTCAGCTGCCGCCGTAGAAGCGGCAGCCGCTAGGCGCGACGCCACAGAAACACCAGTGGCGCCGACATCAGCTCAAACACAAGAGTGGACACAGGTAGTTAAGAAGAAGGGCAAGGCAAAAACAAGAGAGGAGAGGGGCCAAAATAGAATAGTGCCAAAGAAAAAGAAGAAGAAAAAGAGTGTTAACCTGCGTGCCCCTAAAACTGCAGCAGTAGTCATCACGCTGCAGCAGGGCGCAACAGACCGAGGCGTCTCGTACAAAGACGTCTTGGAAAAAGCCAAGCGGGGCGTGGATCTGACAGCTCTGGAGATCCCGGCCGTCAAATTCAAGCTGGCCGTGACCGGGGCTCGCATGCTGGAGATCTCGGGCACAGCTTGCAAAGAAAAGGCGGATGCTCTTGCAGGAAAACTGAGAGAGGTCATGGGGGAAGATGTTCGTATCTCCAGACCCCAAAAATGCGCGGAACTTCGTATATCCGGATTGGATGACTCGGCCACTGCCAACGAAATAGCAGAAGCCATTGCCAGACCGGGCGGTTGCGCAGCAACCGACATCAAAGTGGGCGAAATCCGGCGCGACAGGAGTGGACGCGGCACGGCCTGGGTAAAATGCCCGGTCGAGGCCGCAAAGAAAGTGACGGCACAAAACACCAAAGTTTACGTCGGGTGGACTGTGGTGCGCGTGACACTGCTCGCTGCACGACAAATGCGGTGCTACCAGTGTCATGAGGTGGGTCATACCCGGGCAACCTGCCCCCGAGAGACAGACCGCAGTGAACTCTGCTTTCGCTGCGGCCAACCTGGCCACCCATCTGCGCAATGTCGAAACGCGCCACACTGCGCTCTGTGCGCGGAAAAAGGCAAACCGGCGGACCACAGCGTAGGCAGTAAGAACTGCGGAAGACCTGCGCCAAAGACGAGGGGCTCCAAAAAGAGCCGAGCATCCCAGAAGCCCGCCATACCATCTACGGCGGCTTCTGCAGCAGGAGAGGCCCCGATGGAAGCCTAACAACGGCGACCCACCGATTCCTACAGGGCAACTTGAACCACTGTGCTCGGGCGCAGGATCTCCTCGATCAAGCTGCAGCGCAGTGGTCAATTGACGTCGTCGTAGTGTCGGAACCGTACCGCGTCCCACCCAGGAGCAACTGGGTTGGAGACGTGGATTCAACAGTTGCGTTGGTCTTCGGCCCCAAAATTACACCGCCTTCCTCCGGAAGCACGACCAGGGGCCAAGGTTTCGTCGCTGTCAACTTGGGGGCCCTCACCGTGGTGGGGGTTTACTTCTCCCCGAACAGGCCTCTGGCCGATTTTGAGTCCTTCCTTCTGCGGTTGACTGCATCCGTGGGTAGAGCGTCTGGACCTGTAATCGTCGCCGGGGACTTCAACGCGAAGTCAACGTTATGGGGTTCCCCGGCGACGGATGCAAGAGGCCGCGCGGTAGAAGACTGGTTGACGTCCACCGATCTTGTGCTGGCCAATCGAGGCTCAGTAAGCACTTGCGTTCGTCGGCAGGGCGAGTCCATCGTGGACCTGACCCTTGTCAGTTCGGCTGCTGCCCGCCGTGTCACCGGTTGGCGGGTTCTGGAGGAAACGGAAAACCTTTCTGATCATAGATTCATCCGCTTCGACGTCTCTGCCCGCACGTCGGAGCTGGGCCGCTCTATTTTACCTGGCGGCGGCCCGAAATGGTCTTTGAGACGACTGGACCGCGACCTTCTTCAGGAGGCTGCTGTAGTCGCATCGTGGGCGCCATTTCCATCGGACGATGCTGCAAATTGTGCGGAATGGCTGAACGAGGCGTTGCGCAATATCTGCGACGCCTCCATGCCACGAGTGGGCCCTTTTAAACCGCGTCGCCAAACTTACTGGTGGCGTCCCGAGCTGCTCCATCTGCAGCAGGAATGCACGGCGGCCCGTCGCCGCTTTAAAAGGTACCGCAGACGGCGCATGAGAGACTCGCAGGAAGAAGAAAGATTGTACGACATGTACCGATCGGCCTGCCTCACACTTAGCGACGCCATACTGCGTGCGAAGGCTGAAGCTTGGCAGGAGTGGTTGCGGACACTCGATGACGACCCCTGGGGCAAACCGTATAAATGGGTGCGCCAAAAACTGCGCCCGGCCGCCCCGCCGCTCACACAGAATCTCCAACCGGATCTCCGTAATAGAGTCGTCTCGGCCTTATTCCCATCTGGGGCCGAGTGGAGTCCACAAATGATGGCTCACCGGGAGGAGAATCCTAGTGACGATGAGGAAATACCGCCCGTTACATCGGCGGAACTAGCAAAGGCGGTCCACAAAATGGGCCTCAAAAATACGGCTCCAGGCCTCGACGGTGTCCCGGGGCGCGTCTGGGCTCTCTCAATAAAGGAGATGGAGCCGCGTGTACTCACCGCTTTGACCAACTGTTTGGTCCAGGGTCGAGTGCCGCGGCGATGGAAGTCTGGAAAGCTGGTGCTGCTCCGAAAAGCAGGTCGGCCAGAAGACCAACCGTCGGCGTACCGCCCTATTGTGCTACTGGATGAGATTTGCAAGATCTTTGAACGGATTCTTGTGGCGCGTCTCGTTCAACACCTAGAGCGCGTCGGACCAAACTTGAGTGAGAACCAATATGGGTTTCGCTCAGCCCGGTCCACAATAGGTGCGGTCGCTCGTTTGCGTGACGTGGTAGAGGAGGAGGTGGCCCGGGGCAGGGTAGTTCTGGCAGTGTCACTGGATATTTCCAACGCCTTTAACTCCTTGCCCTGGGCAGTAATCAAAGAAGGCCTGCGACGACACGGCGTTCCGAGCTATTTGCGCAAAGTCATCGGCGATTATTTCTCGGAACGCTCCGTGCAATATCCAACTCAAGAAGGATGGGAAGAGAAGGAAGTGGTCTGCGGCGTTCCACAGGGGTCGGCTCTCGGTCCGACCCTGTGGAACATTGGATACAACCCTGTACTCTCTGGCGCCAACCTCCCAGGCGTCGAAGTGATTGGATATGCGGACGATACTCTCGTCATCAGTCGCGGCGAAACTCATCGCGACGCGATTGTCCTCGCGACGGCGGCAGTAGCACAGACCGTCCGTCGGATACGAGCACTGGGCCTTACGGTGGCCCTGGAGAAATCCGAGGCCCTATGCTTTCACGGGCCGAGGAACTCTCCCCCACCTGGACTGGTTGTGATGGTTGGCGGGACCAGGATCAACGTCTCACCATCTTTGACGTACCTGGGTCTCATCCTAGACGGCAGATGGACTTTCAGGGAACATTTCCGCCGTCTCTCGACGAAGGTCACCAAATCGGCCGGGGCCCTGGCATCGCTACTCCCGAACCTCGGGGGCCCGAGCCTTGGCTGTCGGCGACTGTTCATGGGCGTCGTACGCTCCATGGTCATATACGGCGCACCAATCTGGGCTGATCAACTGTTGCCCGATAATCGGTCGGTGATAGGAAGGCTGCAGAGGGTGATGGCCACCCGGGCAGTGCGCGGCTACCGCACCATCTCCAAGGATGCGGCATGCCTGCTCGCGGGAAGCGTCCCCTGGGACATAGACGCGCGAACTCTCGCCGACGTGTACTGGCGCTGCGCAGCGGTCCGCGCGGAGGGCGGCAACCCTCTCCCAGATATTGTCCGTCGGTGGAGAGACTCTGCCAAGGAGACGAGCGTAGAGTTGTGGGCTGACCGGCTACAAGAGCCACAAGTCAGCATCGCTCTGGTGACGGCGATCCGCCCACTACTGAAAGAGTGGATCCAAAGGAAGAACGGCGCGCTCTCCTTCCGCCTCACACAGGTGCTGACCGGGCACGGCTGCTTCGGTCGGTACCTGTGCGAGATCGCCGGGAGAGAAAACGACACGCGATGTCACCATTGTGACGAGGAAAGGGACACGGCCGAGCACACCATTACGGCCTGTCCCTCATGGAATGGACAACGTGCGGCATTGCAGGCTGCCATCGGATTTGACCTCTCGCTGCCAGCAATTATTCAATCCATGCTGAGCAGCGAGCAAGCGTGGAAAGCTGTGGAGGACTTCGCTGAAGAAGTCATGTCAGCTAAAGAGGAGGCCGAGCGCGAAAGGGAACGGGAGGCGCTCGACACCTCAAGAAGACGGCCGAGACGAAGACGCGCGATCAATAATGATGATCGCAACGTCCCGCCTTAGCCGGGGAGCTCAGGGCGGCGGCGTGGGGACGCCGCCGCTCATTGCACTGAGCCCCCGAGAGGGCCGTGATGCGCAACGTACTCCTGCGCATCGCGGCACACGCGGTGGAAGGCCTAGGCAAGCCCTGATGGGGCCTCTGTTCGGCCTGAGGGGCGCTTGATCGCCCCCAACGGGATGGGCCTGCAACCCACAACGCAGGCGCCCGTCGTCGGAGTCGCGGTCGTTTTGTAGTTCCCGTGGCTCCGGCAAGGGCGGTACCGTCGGAGTACCGCCGAGTTTTAGTGGGTAGGGCTGCGTCCATTTACCATCTTCTCGGACGCAGCGAGTCCTACATATCCGCCTGGGGAGTTTCCCCACTCCCCCGCGGAATGCCTAAATGCATTTCTCGGCGTTAAAAAAAAAAAAAAAAAAAAAAAAAAAAAGGTTAGGTTAGGTTGGGGGCGAAACCGGTTCCTCCACGTGGTGTCCCTGGGCAACGCCTGGGTGCGCCACTCCGCTCTTTACACGGGGTGAGGCACTCAGGCGGCTGATCGCCGGTCTTTCACTGTCTTTCACCATCTTTTTATAGTATACTCTTCTTTTGCATTGTTCTGTTTATTTGTCTATCTTTCAACACCTTTTCTTCTTCTGTCTTTTCTCTTTTTGTTTACTCTTCTTGTGTGTGTGTGTTAGGTTTTGCGTGTTAGGTTTTTGCTTTGAATGGTGATGGATGGGCTTATACGGCCCCTAATCCTTGGTTTGTGGTGCCCGGCCTTGGGATGCGTGGCGAGCGGGTGGCTCGTCCCGAGGGCACCAGGGCAGAATCTCCCTTAATAGACAAAATGATGGCTAGTCGTGATTTGAAAAAGATTCCCCGGGTGGGTCCCAGCAATGCTGGGGAATCCCACCCTCCCGCTCCAGCGGGAGGCAGCTCCACGTATACGGGGGGGGCACAAACCACGAGGGAGGAGGCGGTCGCGCAGGCGACGGAGAAAGGGAGAGGCGAGACTAGACATACGGGTCCGGGTCCAGCGCACATTACCGCGCCGGAAACGGGCCTATTAACTGACGAGGACGTCGACTTTTCCAGGCCACAGCCGGATGCCAAGCGTCGGCTGTTCGTGCTTTTGGAAAAGTTGGAGACAAGGGACGGACCGAACGCAAGGGGCGTACCGCGCGCGTATGTCGAACGCGTGCTGTACGGTAAAAGCCCGAGCAAAGGACAAGACAGCGAGGACTATGCCTCGGACTCCAGCTGCGTATCAAGCATGTCGCTGGACTCCGAGGGGTTGATCGCCAAACCGGACAAGACCGCGCGTAAAAGGCGCAACACTGATGAGGACTTGGCGCCTTCCACCAGTAAGGAGGTGGCGCCCAAACCAAAGAGGGGGCGTGGTCGGCCGCCGACGACTGGCCAGTATGTCGGCTGGGCCAAGGCCAAGGCCGATTTAAATAGAGAAAAGGCGGAGGCTCTTCAGCTACAGGCCGAGGAGGAAATGGCAGCAGTGGCTCGGGAGGCGAGGAAGGCTGGAGCTACCATCCGCTCCAACCCCTCCCCCAGCAGACTCCCCGCTACTTCTCCTGATGGAGAAGAACCGTCGGAGATGACGACCGCTGAGTTGGGCGAGGTGGTGCGGTACTCGTTGGAGACCATCGACAGGGTCGCCACGAAGTCCAAAAATCTCAAAGGTACCTATCAAAGGTACCTAAAGGAGTCGGCGTGGAACATCGCGAAGGCCTTCGACGAGGTACGAGGTCGCACCGCGACAGACGAGGTCGCAAAACTGCAGGCCCAAAATGCGCGCTTCGCGGAGCAGGTGGCCACTCTGCGCAAGGAGCTCGAGGAGCTGCGCATGAAGGTCACCCACCCCGTTAAGGGGAGTAACGCAGAGGAACTGCGTGAGCTGTTGGCGGAGGTCTCTCGCGCAAATATAGAGACCTTCGGCAACATGCTCAACGCAAGGCTTGCCGGCCTGGAGGAGCGTCTCCCGCCGGAGCCCCGAAGAAGGCCTCCGCTCGCGGCGGATCTGGCCCGGGGTGAAATATCCCCGGCGCCTGCGCCGAGCGTCGAAGCACCTAAGGAGGGAAAGCGGCCAAAGCCGAAAAAGGCAGTGACCGGGGAGAAGAGTGGAGCGGCGGCAGACACAGTGGTGCCAACACCTACCGCACCTACGCCTCCCAAGAAGAAGGGCAAGAAGACGAAGAAGAAAAAGTCTCTTGCTACTCGAGAGGCCGAGCAGGCGAGGGCATCTACATCCGCCCCGCCAGCAACGAACGCCCCGTCGACCACAGTTGGGTCGCGCGGGCAAAAGAAGAAGGACAAGGGGTCTGCTGCCAAGGCAACATCCCCCAAGAAGAAGAAAAAGAGGAAGCTGAGGCCTCCTAAAACGGCCGCGATTACCCTCACCCTGCAGGCGGGGGTACTCGAGGATGGTAGAGCGACGTACGCCTCCATCCTAAAGGAGGCGAAGAGCAGGATCAACCTGGCGGAACTCGGCATATCGAAGGTCGGGTTCCGCCTGGCTGAAACAGGCGCACGGGTACTCGAACTGTCTGGCGAGGGGGCCCACGAGAAGGCAGACGCCCTAGCCGATAGGATGAGGGCTGTCCTAGATTCGGACATAGTGCGAATAGCCCGGCCGGTGAAAAGAGCAGAAGTGCTCATCACCGGGCTGGATGATTCGACGACGGCCGCCGACATTGTTGAGGCGGCCGCAAAAGAAGGGGATTGCCCGGCCACCAACATCCGGTCGGGCAAAATTGCAGTGAGCCAAAGAGGGGCGAGAAGCCTCTGGCTTAGCGCGCCAATCGCAGCCGCCAAACGGCTTACCAGCTCCGGGCGGTTGCAGATCGGTTGGATTACGGCGGGGGTGACACTGCTGGCCGCGAGGCCCAAGCGGTGTTACCGTTGCCTCGACACCGGCCACATGGCGGCGCAGTGTAAGTCCTCGGTGGACCTCAGCCGGAGTTGCTTCCGGTGTGGGAAGCCGGGGCATAAAGCGCCAGCCTGCGAGGAGGCTCCCAATTGCCTGGTCTGCGAGGCTTCGGGCAAGCCCAGGGAGCACGTGCTGGGGAGTAGCGGCTGCATAACAGCGTTCAAGCCGCCCCCCGGTACGAACAGGAAGAGGAGAGCTCCTTCCAGGGTGCGGCTTAAAAAGCCCAGGGCCAGCGTAAGGGCGGTTCCACCCGCCCCCGCCACTATGGAAGTGGAAGCCTAGACCCGTGGGTGGCGATCGGGGGATCGCTGCCCACACTATGGGTCCCGAGAGTAAGGCTCCCCTATGCCCGGGGAGCCCTCGGTGAGGCATGCGGCGGCACTCCATCTAGCCGCCGCAACAGAAGAGGGCCGGTCGCGGCACGCGCTGCGGGGTCGTGGTAGTATGTTACCAGTTCCCATGACCCCGTGATTGGCGCAGAAGGAGGCATGGAGGGGTTTTAGTCGGTAAACCCCGGCGCTACATCACCATTGCGCCGGGGGAGTCCGACATACCCCTGCCGCCTTCCCCCGGAGACGGTGGGGGATACGTAACGTATTTCCCCTCCTAAAAAAAAAAAAAAAAAAAAAAAAAAAAGGTTAGGTTAGGTTAGGTTAGGTTAGGTTAGGTTAGGTTAGGTTAGGTTAGGTTAGGTTAGGTTGGGGGCGATACCGGTTCCTCCTCGTGGTGTCCCTGGGCAACGCCTGGGTGCGCCACTCCGCTCTTTACACGGGGTGAGGCACTCAGGCGGCTGATCGCCGGTCTTTCTCTGTCTTTCACCATCTTTTTATAGTTTACTCTTCTTTTTTTGCTTATTTATTTTGTTTTTTACTATCTTTCAACATCTTTTCTTTTCTATCTTTTCTCTTTTTGTTACCTCTTCTCTGCGTGTGTGTTCGGTTTGCGTGATAGGTTGTATGTCTGAATGGTGATGGATGGGCTTTTACGGCTCCTAATCCCCGGTTTGTGGTGCCCGGCCTTGGGATGCGTGGCGAGCAGGCGGCTCGTCCCGAGGGCACCAGGGCAGAATCTCCCTTGAAAGACAACAATATGGAAGGTCGCAATATTAAAAATTCTCCCCGGGTGGGTCCCAGCAATGGGGAATCCCACACTCCCGCTTCGGCGGGGGGTCGGCCCTTGTATACGGGGGGGCCAAATACTGCGAGTGAGGAGGAGGGCGCGATGGCGCAGAACAGGCCGAGCTCGGTGCCCCTAACCGCACCGAGAACGGAACCTCTCACCGACGAGGATGTCGATTTTTCGCAGCCCGTCGAGAATGGTAGGGAGCGGCTCCTGCGGCTTCTTCACAGGAAGAAGTTGCGAGGAGATACGGAGGGGCTCGCGCGTGTGCAGCACGAGCGTGAGCTGGTCCTCCCTCCCTCCATAAGGACAGAGACAATGGCGACGGGGAATGCAAGCGCAGTCACACCACGCGTACCGCTCGTGATGCTCACGCGTGCGCTGCTCCCCGCTCGCCCAAATACCGGACTTGACAGTGACGACTACTTCTCGGACTCCAGCGATATATCTGGCATGTCGCTGGACTCCGAGGGGCTGCCCGTCGTACCACCGGACAGGACGAGCCTTAAAAGGCGAAATTCGGATGACGACATGGCGCCGCCCATCTCCAAGGGTGCGGTGCCCAAACCAAAGAAGACACGTGGTCGACCACCAACAACCGGCCAATACGTCGGCCTGGCCAAAGCCCAGGCCGAGCTCAATCGGGAGAAGGAGGCGGCTCTGCAGCTTCAGGCTGCAGAGAAAGTCGCCGAGACGCTAAAAACTGCGCGGGAGGCACGCGCTTCGATCCGCGCAAGCCCCGCCGCAACTACCGAAGAAGAAAGGTCAGAGCAGACCAACTATGCTCTGGCCAAGAGTATTGAGACCTCGCTGGCGGCCGTAACCATGGTCGCCACGAAGTCTCAGAACTTGAAGGGCACCTTTCAACGGTGCCTCAAGGAGGCGGTCGCCAACATAAAGGCGGCCGTCAATGAGATGAGAGGTCGCTCTGTAAGCGATGAAATGGCGCGGCTAGAAGCCCAAAACGCGCGGCTCCAGGAGCAAGTGGCGAGCATGCGCCACGAGCTGGAAGAGCTGCGTCGGCGACCATCCGCGCCCGCCGGAGATGAAATGCGTCAGCTGTTGTCGGAGGTTTCTCGTTCCAACATAGAGACCTTCGGCAACATGCTGAACGCCAGGCTGGCCGGTTTGGAGGACCGTCTCCTACCGGAGCCTCGAAGGAGACCACCGCTGGCGGCAGACGCAGCAAACACTTGCGTCAGCGCCGCGCCGGCGGCCACCGGAAAAGAAAAGGCGCCGAGACCTAAAAAGGCAGCGGCGCCCACATACGCGGAAGTGGCGGCACCGAGTGCAGCGGCCCCCATAACGGCACCGCAAACATCGGCCCCGCTAAAGCCTAAGAAGGCGAAAAAGAAGAAAAGGCAGACCATGGCTGCGAGAGAAGCGGCGCAAGGGGGGGAGAACATCAACCCCTCCCCCGCCGAGGCACAGTGGACCGTTGCGGGCCCACGAAAGGCCGGAAGGAAAAAAGGGGCGGCCAAAACACCCAAAGTCGCCCCGAAAAAGAGAAAGGCAAGACTTCGCCCACCCACAACGGCGGCTATCACCCTTACCCTTGAGGCTGGTGCCGCCGAGGGGGGGGCAACATACGAGAAGATCCTGCGCGAGGCCAGGTCGAAGATCGATATTGGGGAGCTGAACATCCCCAGACTCGGCTTCCGCCTGGCCCAAACGGGTGCGCGCGTCCTGACAGTTGATGGGGAAGGGGCTACCGAAAAGGCAGACGCCCTGGCCGCGAGGCTTCAGGCGACCCTTAGCCCCGACATAGTTAAAATAGCCCGCCCGGTGAAATGTGCGGAAATGCGCATCACCGGGCTGGATGACGCGACAACGGCCGCCGACGTCATTGAGGCGGCCGCAAAAGAAGGAGATTGCCCGGCCATCAACATCCGGTCGGGCAAAATTGTCGTGGGCCCAAGAGGTGCTAGAAGCCTCTGGCTTAGTGCGCCATTCGCAGCCGCCAAACGGCTTACCAGCTCCGGGCGGCTGCAGATCGGCTGGATTACGGCGGGGGTGACACTGCTGGCCGCGAGGCCCAAGCGGTGTTACCGCTGCCTCGACACAGGTCACATGGCGGCGCAGTGTAAGTCCTCGGTGGACCTCAGCCGGACTTGCTTCCGGTGTGGGAAGCCGGGGCATAAAGCGCCAGCCTGCGAGGAGGCTCCTAATTGCCTGGCCTGCGAGGCTGCGGGCAAGCCCAGGGAGCACGTGCTGGGGAGCAGCGGCTGCATCACAATGCTCAGGCCGCACCCCGGCACGAACAGGAAGAGAAGGGCTCCTTCCAGGGCCCGGCTTAAAAAGCCCAAGGCCGGCGCAAGGGCGGTTCCGTCCGCCCCCGCCAACATGGAAATAGAAGCCTAGACCCGTGGGTGGCGATCGGGGGATCGTCGCCCACAACATGGGTCCCGAGGGAGGCTCCCCTATGCCCGGGGAGCCCTCGGTGAGGCAGGCGGCGGCATTCTATCTAGCCGCCGCAACAGAAGAGGGCCGGACGCGGCACGCGCTGCGGGGTCGTGGAGTTATGCTCGCGCGATTCCCACGGCCTCGCTTTGGCGCAGAAGGAGGGCATCGCCAGGTTTTTAGTGGGTAAACTCTGTGCCGCCAACACCAAGGCACAGAGGAGTCCCACATAACCCCGCGATGTCCCCCGAGCATCGCGGGGTATACGCAACGTATTTTCCTGGCGTAAAAAAAAAAAAAAAAAAAAAAAAAAAAAAAAAAAAAAAAAAAAAAAAAAAAAAAAAAGGTTAGGTTAGGTTAGGTTAGGTTAGGTTAGGTTGGGGGTGAGCCGGGGGCGATACCGGTTCCTCCAAGTTGGTGTCCCTGGGCAACACCTGGGTGCGCCACTCCGCCATTTACACGGGGTGAGGCACTCAGGTGGCTGATCGCCGGTCTTTCTCTGTCTTTTCACCACCTTTTTATAGTTGACTCTTCTTTTATTTGGTTTATTTTATTTTCTCTACGTTTCACCATCTTTTCTTCGTCTATCTTTCTCGTTTTGTTTCTTCTGATGGGGGAGCTCACCCCCGAAAAAAGAGACCGCGACCCGGGGTGTCGGTGGTTTTAAGTATGGAAGGTCGCATCAATCAAAGTATTCTCCGGGTGGGTCCCGGCAATGCCGGGGAATCCCACACTCTGTCTTCGGACAGAGTCAGGCCCGTGTATACGGAGGGGCCAATTGCTGCGAGGACGAATGAGGAGACCGTGGATACGGTGGAAAAGGAGAGGGGGACGAGTTCGAAGCTGGCGCACATTACCGCGCCGGCGGCGGACCTTTTAACGGACGAAGACGTGGACTTCAGTCAGCCGCTGCCCAATGGCAGGGAGCGGCTACTGAAGCTCATGCAGAAGAAGAAGATGCGGGGCGACAAGGATCTTCCGCGCGTGCTACTCACGCGCGACGTGATTATGCCGCCCCCCCAACAAGGACGTGACACATCTGAATATGACAGCGAGGACTGTCTCTCGGACTCCAGCTTCATGACTGACATGTCGCTGGACTCTGAGGGGCTGCCCGCACCCACCGGACGTACGACCCCCCTTAAGAGGCGGTTAAACCCGGACGAGACAGAGGCAGCGCCGTCCACCAGCAAAGGTGCGGTGCCGAAGGCTAAGAGAGGACGTGGCCGGCCACCATCAACCGGCCAATACGTCGGCCTAGCGAAAGCCCAGGCAGAGCTAAATAAGGCGAAGGCGGAGGCCATCAGATTGGAGGCCGAAGCAGAAGTTGCTGATACAGCGCGGGTAGCGAGAGAAGCGCGAGCATCTCTACCAACAAGCCCCGCCAACATCACCACCCCAGAGGAGACAAACGCGGCTATTACAGCTAGCGTAGAGAGGTCCCTGGAGACTATCTTGATGGTCGCATCCAGGTCCTCTAATTTGAAAGGAACATTCCAGCGGTTCCTCAAGGAGTCGGTCAGCAGCATCAGGAAGGCCGTCACCGAATTGAGGGGCCGCTGCGAATCGGATGAGCTGCGGGCCTTGCAAGCCCAGAACGCGCGGCTCCAACAGCAGGTCGACGCGATGCGACGCGAGCTGGAGGAGCTGCGCCGCCAGGCGATTAAGCCTGCGACTCAAGACTTGCAGCAGCTATTGTCGGAGGTCTCGCGCTCTAATATCGAGACCTTCGGCAATATGCTAAACGCAAGATTAGCCGGATTGGAAGATAGGCTCCCTCCGGAGCCAAGGAGAAAGCCTCCGCTGGCGGCGGACAGTGCCGATACAACCAGCACGCCGCCGACAGCAAAGAATGCGTCGAAGCTGAAGCCTAAAAAGGCGACGACTAACCCCGGAAGAGAGACGGCGGCACCGAGTTCAGCGGCCCCTGAAGAGGCTCCAGCTGCGTCGGCCCCGCCCAAGGCCAAAAAGAAAAAGGCCAAGAAGAAGAAGCGGCCATCAATGGCCGCTCAAGAGGCGGCGCAAGGGGGGGAACACACTAACCCCTCCCCCGCCGAGGTCCCGTGGACCAAAGTAGGTCCACGCAAGACTAAGAAGGCGAAGAAGGGGGCGACTACAACAACCAAAGCCGCCCCTAAGAAGAAGAGAGCGAAGCTTCGCCCTCCCACCACTGCGGCGGTCACCCTCACCTTGGGGGCGAACGCAGCTGAAAGGGGGGTGACATACGCAAAAGTGCTCGGACAGGCTAGAGCGGCGATAGACCTCGGGGAGCTCGGGATCCCCAGGCTAGGTTTCCGTCTAGCGGAGACCGGAGCGCGCGTCCTAACCATTGCTGGTGAGGGCGCGCAGGAAAAAGCGGACGCCTTCGCCCAGAGGCTGAGGTCCGTCCTGCCACCGGACGATGTTAAAGTCGCCCGCCCGGTTCTGTGCGCGGAGATCCGCGTCGCCGGGTTGGACGACTCAGTAGCGGCCGCTGACGTCATCCAGGCGGTCGCTACGGAAGGCGGGTGCTCGGCCGACGACATTAGGTCGGGCCAATTGACGGTGGGACCACGAGGGGACGCTTCGCTTTGGATGCGCGTCCCAGTCGCGGCCGCCAAGAAGCTAACGAGCTCGGGGCGGCTGCGAGTTGGCTGGGTGTCGGCGAGAGTGGCGCTACTGGCTGCGAGGCCCAAGCGCTGCTTCCGCTGCCAGGACACCGGCCACGTGGCGGCGAAGTGCCAGTGCCCGGTAGACCGCAGCTGGAGCTGTTTCCGCTGCGGGAAACCGGGGCACAAGGCGGCCGAGTGCGTGGAAGCGCCCAACTGCTTCCTGTGCGAGGCCGCCGGAAGGCTGGAGAAGGCGCATGTGCTGGGCAGCAGCGGCTGCGTAGGAAAGCCGCCCCCCCGCACGAAGAGCAAGGCGCCAACTAAAAAGGCCCGGCTTAAAAAGCCTAAGGCCAACGGCGCAAGGGCGACTCCCGCCCCCGCCATGAGTTGGACGCCTAGGCCCGTGGGTGGTGATCGGGGGATCGCCGCCCACACTATGGGCCCCGAGAAGGATAGCTCCCCAATGCCCGGGGAGCTCTCGGAGAGGCAAGCGGCGGCATGACACCAAGCCGCCGCACTAGAAGAGAGCCGGATGCGGCACGCGCTGGGGGGTCGTGGAAGAATGCTTTCGCGATTCCCACGGCCCCTCCACTGGCGCTGAAGATGGGCATCGGGGTGTTTTAGTCGGTACACCCCGGTGCACTCCATCTCGCGCCGGGGGAGTCCGACATACCCCTGCTGCCCTCCCCCGGGGGCAGCGGGGGATGCTTAACGTCATTTCACCCCGTTAAAAAAAAAAAAAAAAAAAAAAAAAAAAAAAAAAAAAAAAAAAAAAAAAAAAGGTTGGGGGTGAGCCGGGGGCGAAACCGGTTCCTCCTCGTGGTGTCCCTGGGCAACGCCTGGGTGCGCCACTCCGCTCTCTACACGGGGTGAGGCACTCAGGCGGCTGATCGCCGGTCTTTCGCTATCTTTCACCACCTTTTTTTATTGTAATGTTCTTGTTTTGTTTTATTTTGATTTGTTTTACTTCTATCTTTTCACCATCTTTTCTTCTTCTATCTTTCTTGTTTTTTGTTAACTCTTTGATGGGGGAGCTCACCCCCGAAAAAAGAGACCGCGACCCGGGGTGTCGGAGTTTGATGTTATGGCAGATCGTATTGAAACAAATAATCTCCGGGTGGGTCCCGGCACTAGTGCTGGGGAATCCCACACTCTCCCGCAAGGGGGAGGTAGGCCCGTGTATACGGAGGGGTCAAACAATGCGATGAGGGTAGAGGAGGCCGTTGAGACGGCGAGTGTAGTAGAAGGAGGCGCAACTACGCGCGTTAATCCGAAGCCGGTGCCCCTTACCGCATCGGCGGCGGATATACTCACGGACGAGGATGTGGACTTTTCACAGCCCATAGAAAATGGCAGGGAGCGGCTCCTGCGGCTTCTTCATAGGAAGAAGCTGCGAGGAGACACGGAGGGGCTCGCACGTGTGCAGCACGAGCGTGAGCTCGTCCTCCCTCCCTCCATAAGGACAGAGACAATGGCGGCGGGGAATGCAAGCGCAGTCGCACCGCGCGTGCCGCTCGTGATGCTCACGCGCGCGCTGCTCCCCGCACGCCCAAATACCGGACTTGACAGTGACGATTGCTTCTCGGACTCCAGTGATATGTCGGGCATATCACTGGACTCCGAGGGGCTGCCCGTCATACCCCCGGAAAGGACAGGCCTGAAGAGGCGAAACTCGGACGACGACTCTGCACCGTCCAATAGTAAAGGGGCGGTGCCTAACCAGAAGAGAGGACGTGGGCGGCCACCAACAACCGGCCAATACGTCGGCCTGGCGAAAGCTCAGGCAGAATTGAATCGGGCCAAGGCGGAGGCTATAAGGCTCCAAGCTGAGGCCGAGGTCGCCGGCACAGCGCGAAAAGTGAGAGAGGCGCGAGAAACTCTCCTCGCTAGGACAGCTCCAGCCGACGACACGGATAAGACGAGCGCTACTCTGGCGGAGAGCGTGGAGAGGGCTCTGGAGACGATCACCATGGTCGCTTCAAAGTCCTCTAATCTAAAGGGTACGTACCAGCGGTTCCTAAAGGATGCGGCAGCCACCATTAAGTCAGCCGTCGCTGAAATGAGGAACCGCGGTCAAACAGAGGAGATACGGGCTCTAGAGGCCCAGAACCAGAAACTGCAGCGGCAAATAGACGCCATGCGCAGCGAGCTGGACGAGTTAAGGCGGCAGGCATCCAGGTCCGCCCCTCAAGATCTGCAACAGCTGTTGTCGGAGGTATCTCGTTCAAACATAGAGACCTTCGGCAACATGCTGAATGCGCGGCTGGCTGGGTTGGAGGACAGACTCCTTCCCGAGCCAAGAAGAAGGCCACCGCTGGCAGCGGACAATACGGACGTGTCCGTCGGTACTACATCATCAGCAGTACCGACGAAGAAGGCACCGAAGCCAAAAAAGGCGACGGCGCCCACTTATGCGACGGTGACGGCGCAGGATGCGGCGGCCCCAAAAGAGGCTCCGCCTGCATCTGCCCCGCCAAAGGCCCCTAAGGGCCAGAAGAAGAAAAAGAAGCGGCCATCAATGGCCGCTCAGGAGGCGGCGCAAGGGGGGAAAACCAACAACCCCTCCACCGCCGAGGCCCCGTGGACCAAAGTTGGTCCACGTAAGGCAAAAAAGAAGAAGGGGGCGGCTACAACAGCCAAAGCCGCCCCGAAGAAGAAGAAGGCGAAGCTTCGCCCCCCCTCAACTGCAGCGGTCACCCTCACCTTGGGGGCAAACGCTGCGGAAAGAGGGGAGACATACGCCAAGGTGTTGGCCAAGGCCAGAGCGGCGATTGACCTCGGGGAACTCGGGATCCCCAGGTTGGGTTTCCGCCTGGCCCAGACCGGAGCGCGCGTCCTCACCATTGCTGGTGAGGGGGCGCAAGAAAAAGCAGACGCCTTCGCCGCTAGGTTGAGGTCCGTCCTGCCACCGGACGATGTTAAAGTCGCCCGCCCGGTTCTCTGCGCGGAGATCCGCGTCGCCGGGCTAGACGACTCAGTAGCGGCTGCCGACGTCGTCCAGGCGGTCGCTACGGAAGGAGGGTGCTCGGTCGATGATATCAGGTCGGGCCAATTGTCGGTAGGGCCACGCGGGGACGCATCAGTCTGGATGCGTGTGCGGTTAGCCGGTTTGGAGGACCGCCTTCTCCCGGAGCCACGTCGTCGGCCCCCACTGGCGGCGGACAACACTTCGAGCGACATTGCTCCGGCCACTGCCGAAGTCCCTGAAGCCGCTCCGAAGGCACCGGAGAAGAAGAAAAAGAAGGAGAAGAGAGCACCAAACGTGACAATGGCGGTGGTGAGCGCAGAGACCCCAATAGAGGCCCCTGTTGCATCCGCGCCGCCCAAGAAGAAGAAGGAAAAGAAGAAGAAAAAGTCCTTGGCCGCACAGGAGGCCGAACAGGCGAGGGCCACAATAACCGCCCCACCTGCGACGGACGCCGCGTGGACCACAATTGGGCCACGCGGACGCAAGAAGGAGAAAGGGAAGAGGGGAGCTGACAAACCAGCAGCCTCAAAAAAGAGAAAGGCGAGATTGCGCGCACCAACAACCGCGGCTATTACCCTCACACTAGAGGCGGGGGCTGAGGAACGGAGGGCCACCTACGCCTCAGTGCTTTCTGAGGCGAAGCAGAAAATCAACCTGGCGGAGCTCGGCATATCCAAGGTCGGGTTCCGTCTGGCTGAAACGGGTGCCCGGGTGCTTTTGTTGTCCGGGGAAGGAGCCCAAGAGAAGGCCGACGTTTTCGCTGCCAGACTAAAGGCGGCGCTAGATCCGGAGACAGTGCGAGTGTCCCGCCCGGTTAAACGCGCAGAAATGCGCGTCACCGGACTAGACGACGCGACGACGGCCACCGACGTCATCGAGGCGGTCGCTAAGGAGGGGGGATGCCCGACCACCAACATCCGGTCGGGCAAAATAGTGGAGGGGCCCGGAGGTGTCAAATACCTCTGGCTATGCGTGCCAATCGCAGCCGCCAAAAAGCTCTCAAGCTCCGGGCGGCTGCAAGTGGGTTGGACCCAGGTAAAGGTAGCGCTGCTGGCCGCGAGGCCCAAGCGGTGCTACCGATGCCTCGAGACTGGCCATGTAGGTGCAAAGTGTGGGTCGCAAGTGGACCGCAGCCGGAACTGCTTCCGGTGCGGAAAGCCAGGCCATAAGGCGTCGGACTGCGGGGCAGCCCCAAACTGCCCTGTCTGCGAGGCTGCCAAAAAGCCGGCGGACCACACTCTCGGGAGCGGCAACTGCGTAACAGCGGGGAGGAAGCCGCCCCGGAAGAAGAAAGGGGGGAAAAGGAAGGACCCCACGAAGAAGGCCAAGCGCAAAGCGCCGGCCGACGACGTGGAGCCGTCCCAGCCCATGGACGCCGATCCGTAAGGACGTCCAGTACGAAGGAGGCCACGGTCTAGTCTTGTGGGCGCTCCCTCTCATTAGGGGAGTGCTGGACACGAGCTGCCGTGTGCGGAGGCAGCAAGGAACAGCGGTTCGGACTTATGGGCACCCCCTCTCATTAGGGGGGTGCTGGACACAAGCCGCCGCATGTGGAGCCCGTAGGCGGTGCACCGGGAGATCGCCGCTTACGCAAAGGGCGTAGCCGAAGAGGCTCTCTTATGTCCAGAAGAGCCTCCCAGCGGAGGGCGGGTAAAACCGCGTCAGAAGGAGTGCCCGTTCTAGGGCCAAGCGCCGACGGGGTCGTGGACGAATGCCTACGCGATACCCATGGCCCCGTCAAAGCGCGAAGGAGGACATCGGGGTGTTTTAGAGGGTAGGTCTTTCGTCGTCGTTAGGGAGTCCCTCATAACCCTGCGGCCCTTCCCCGGGGGCCGTGGGGTATTCGTAAGCCGAATTTCACCTGCGTTAAAAACAAAACAAAAAAAAAAAAAAAAAAAAAAAAAAAAAAAAAAACAAACAAAAAAAAAAAAAAAAAAAAAAAAAAAAAAAATGGTTAGGTTAGGTTAGGTTAGGTTAGGTTAGGTTAGGTTAGGTTAGGTTAGGTTAGGTTAGGTTAGGTTAGGTTGGGGGCGAAACCGGTTCCTCCACGTTGGTGTCCCTGGGCAACGCCTGGGTGCGCCACTCCGCCTTTTACACGGGGTGAGGTACCCAGGCGGCTGAACGCCGGTCTTTCCTATCTTTCTATCTGTTTTTAGTTTACTCTTCTTTTTGTTACTTTATTTTGTTTTTATCTATCTTTCAACATCTTTTCTTTTCTGTCTTTCTCTTTTTTGTTATCTCTTCTTTGCGTGTGTAATAGGTTTTGCGTGTTTGGTTTTTGCTTTGAATGGTGATGGATGGGCTTTTACGGCCCCTAATCCAAGGTTCTGGTGTCCGGCCATGGGATGCGTGGCGAGCAGGCGGCTTCGTCGTGAGGGCACTGGGGCAGAATCCCCCCTAATGGATCGGGTCAGCATCAGCCCTTATTTGAGCAATAATGGAGAGCAATAAGGATAATATTCCCCGGGTGGGTCCTCTAACGAGGGAATCCCACACTCCCGCTTCGGCGGGGGGTCGCCCCACGTATACGGGGGGGGCACCTGTTGCTGTGGAGAAGGAGGCCGTTGCGACGGCGAGCGAGGGGACGAGCGCGATGGCGCAATCGAGTCCGAAGCCGGTGCTCCTAACCGCACCGGCGGCGGAGCTCTTGACTGATGAAGAGGTGGACTTTAGTCAGCCGCTGCCGAATGGCAGGGAGCGGCTACTTAAACTGTTACAAAAGAAGAAGTTGCGAGGCGACTCTGATCTGCCGCGAGTCATGCTGACTCGCGACTTGATCATTGAACGAACACTCTCCCGGACAGACAGTGACGACTACTTCTCGGACTCCAGCGATATGTCTGCCATATCGCTGGACTCCGAGGGGTTGCCCGTCGTCCCACCGGAACGGACGAGCCTTAAACGGCGAAACACAGGAGATGACATGGCACCACCCATTTCCAAGGAAGCGGTGCCTAAACCGAAAAGGACACGTGGCCGGCCACCATCTACCGGCCAGTACGTTGGTCTTGCCAAAGCACAGGCAGACCTTAATAAGGCGAAGGAGGAGGCGCTTCGACTTCAAGCCGAGGCCGAGGTGGCGGAGATGACGAGGACAGCAAGGGAGGCGCGAACATCGCCCCGCGTAACCCCTGTCGCAACCGGAGATGTTGAGTCGGAGCAGTCGAGCGCCGCTCTGGCCAAAACAGTGGAGATTTCACTGGAGGCTATCTCAATGGTCGCCGTGAAATCCTCGAACCTTAAAGGCACGTTCCAGAAGTGCCTTAAGGAGTCGGTGGCGGCCATCAAATCGGCTGTTGCCGAGATGAGAAGCCGCTCCACTACTGAAGATCTGGCAAGGTTGGAGGCCCAGAACGCACGCCTCCAAGAACAAGTGACGAGAATGGGCCGCGAACTCGAAGAGTTGCGCACACGGGCTAACAACACCCGCCCCGTACGAGAAGACATGCGTGAGCTGTTGGCGGAGGTCTCCCGATCTAATATGGAGACCTTCGGCAACATGCTCAACGCTAGGCTGGCCGGACTGGAGGACAGACTCTTGCCGGAGCCTCGAAGGCGACCTCCGCTAGCGGCGGACAGTGCCAGCACCGCGGTAGGCACTCTACCGATGGCGGAAAAGACGAAAGCGCCGAAGCCTAAAAAGGCGACGGCGCCAACTTATTCAGAAGTAGCGGCACCAAATGCGGCGGCCCCCCCAAAAGAGGCGCTGCCTGCACCGGCCAAAAAGAAGAAGGTGAAGAAAAAGCGGCCATCAATGGCCGCTCAAGAGGCGGCGCAAGGGGGGGAGCACACCAACCCCTCCCCCGCCGAGGCCCCGTGGACAGATGTAGGTTCACGCAAGGCCAAGTCGAAGAAGGGGGCGGCTACTCCAGCAAAAGCCACCCCCAAAAAGAAGAAGAAAAAGAAGGCGAGGCTGCGCGCCCCCGTCACTGCGGCCGTAACCCTCACCCTCGAGGAGAAGGCTGTGGAGAAGGGGGTGACGTACGCACAGCTTCTCAAGGAGGCCAGGGCGAAGGTCGATCTTGGGGAATTCGACATCCCCAAGCTCGGCTTCCGCCTGGCGGAAACCGGCGCGCGCGTGCTCACGATCGCAGGTGAGGGGGCGCAAGCGAAGGCAGATGCTTTCGCAGAAAAGTTGAGGGCCGTACTAAGCCCAGAAATGGTGAGAGTCGGCCGCCCGGTCAAATGCGCGGAGATGCGCGTCACCGGGTTGGACGACTCAGTGACGGCCGCCCAAGTCATCCTGGCGGCCTCACAGGAGGGAGGATGCCCGACCAGCACAATCAGGTCGGGCAAAATAGTGGTGGGACCGAGAGGGGACGGCTCTTTGTGGATGAGCGTCCCCGTCGCTGCTGCTAAAAAGCTGCTGAGCTTTGGGCGGCTTCGCGTGGGCTGGGTCTCAGCGAAGGTGGCGCTGCTGGCCGCGAGGCCAAAGCGGTGCTACCGATGCCAGGACACCGGCCACGTCGCGGCGAAATGTCAGTGCACGGTGGACCGCAGCCGGAGTTGTTTCCGCTGCGGGAAGCCGGGGCACAAGGCGGCCGAGTGCGGATCGGAACCGCACTGCTGTCTTTGCGAGGCTGCCGGCAAGGAGGAGATGGGACATGTGCTGGGGAGCAGCGGCTGCGTTTTTGCCAGGCCGCCCCCCGGCGCGAAAGGGATGAGAAAGGCTCCCTCTAGGGCCCGGCGTAAAACGTCCAAGGTTAAAGGCGCAAGGGCGGAACAACCCGCCCCCGCCATGGAGGTAGAGGCCTAGGCCCGTGGGCGGTGATCGGGGGATCGCCGCTCACACTATGGGCCCCGAGTCGGCAAGCTCCCCAATGTCCGGGGAGCTCTCGGAGAGGCAGGCGGCGGCATAACACCAGGCCGCCGCGTAGGAAGAGAGCCGGATGCGGCATGCGCTGGGGGGTCGCGGAAGAATGCTAAGCGATTCCCGTGACCCCTCCAAAGGCGCTGAAGATGGACATCGGGGGGTTTTAGTGAGTAAACCCCGGTGCACCTCCATCTCGCGCCGGGGGAGTCTCACATACCCCCGCTGCCCTCCCCCGGGGGCGGTGGGGGATACGCAAAGTATTTCCCCCCGTTAAAAAAAAAAAAAAAAAAAAAAAAAAAAAAAAAAAAAAAAGGTTAGGTTAGGTTAGGTTGGGGGCGATACCGGTTCCTCCTCGTGGTGTCCCTGGGCAACGCCTGGGTGCGCCACTCCGCTCTTTACACGGGGTGAGGCACTCAGGCGGCTGATCGCCGGTCTTTCTCTATCTTTCAACATCTTTTTATAGTTTACTCTTCTTTTGCATTGTTATATTTATCTGTCTATCTTTCATCACCTTTACTTCCCTATCTTTTCTCTTTTTGTTCACTCTTCTGTGCGTGTGTGCTAGGTTTTGCGTGATAGGTGTTTTGTCTGTATGGTGATGGATGGGCTTTTACGGCCCCTAATCCAGGGTTTGTGGTGCCCGGCCGTGGGATGCGTGGCGAGCAGGCGGTCCCGTCGTGAGGGCACCGGGGCAGAATCCCCCCTAATGGATCGGGTCAGACTCAGCCCTTAAGTGACAACTATGGAGTGCAACAAAGAAATTATTCCCCGGGTGGGTCCTCTTTTGAGGGAATCCCACACTCCCGCTTCGGCGGGGGGTCGCCCCACGTATACGGGGGGGGCACTTGTTGCTGTTGAGAAGAAGGTCGTTGAGACGACGAGGGAGGACAGGAGTACGAAGGAGCATGACGAAACTAGGCTTAATGACCAACGGATTCCGATAGTGCATTTAGAAAGGCTTGAGGATTCGGAAGGCGGGTCACGAGCGTCGACGCCTACATCCGGTCGAAGTGGCAGTAAATTCTTCGACTGCGGGGGAAGAATGTCGGAAGACGGGGAGAGCGGCAACGAATCCACCGCCTCTCAGATGAAAGTAGAAGACGAAAAGGAGAGGACAAGGCGGCGCTTCCGCAAGAGACGTGGAAGTGACGTGGATGAGGACTCGGAGAAGGAAATGGGCACGGCCACCCCTAAGTGCACCAAGCGCGGCAGGGGTAGGCCGCCCACCACTGGAGAATACGTGGGCTTGGCTAAGGCTCAACAGGACTATCTCGACGCCAAGCAGAGAGACCTAGAGTTCGAAGCCGAGCGTGAAATACTGGAAGCGACCAAAAGGATTCCACAGCTACGGTCACACCGGCTGTCGGAATCCACCAATACCTCGGAAATGACTTTGGTGGTAGAAGAAGAGGTAACGGCCGCGACACTGAGCTCGGTGATAACCCAGAGCCTAGGGGTTATCACCAGTGTGGCCTCAAGATCCAGGAACCTCAAAGGACCCTTCGTTAAAGCCCTTAAGTTATCGGCGAAGGAAATAGAGAAGGCTTGCGCGGCTCTGCTTAATAGAACGGCAACCGCTGAAACTAGGGCCCTGGAGGCGGCTAACTCTCGCCTTTCCAAGGAGCTCACAGAAATTAGGACCGAACTCGCGACCGTTAAGCGCGAGCTCGCTAGTGCGCGACCGCAAGCCGCTCTTGAGGCATCTTCGCTCAGCGTGGAGGAAATGTTGCAGCGAGCGGTGCGCGAAGCGGTTTCCTTGTCGAGTGCCCGGATGGACGCGCGGCTGGAGATGTTGGAGGCTCGGCTTTTACCAGAGCAGCGCTTGCGACCTCCTCTAGCTGCGGACAAAAAGAGGGAACGCGCGGCCCCTGCCCCATCACCTGCAGGGCCGTCACAACCAGAGAAGGTGAAAAGGACGCCGCTGCCGGAGCCATCGGTTTCGACATTGATGCCCCCGACGAACCCCGGCCCAGCGCCGAAAAAGGCGAAGAAAAAGAAGGCGCGAAAGTCTGCTGCTGCCACTGAAGCAGCAGCTGCAAGAACCGACGCAGCTATAACAGCAGCGACTTCGCAGGCCGCTGCCACGTCGGAGTGGACACAGGTGGTGAAGAAGGGAAAGGTGGCTAAGATGACAGGAGAAGAGAAAAAAGCATCCAAGAAAAAGAAGAAGAAAGGAAACAACCTCCGCGCCCCAAAGTCTGCGGCCGTTGTGCTCACGCTGCAGCCGGACGCGGTACAACGAGGCGTCACTTATAAAGACGTCCTCGAGAAGGCTAAGCAGCAACTTGACCTGGCTGCGCTGGACATCCCGGCTGTGAAATTTAAGCTGGCCGTTACCGGGGCTCGTATGTACGAGGTCTCGGGCACGGCCTGCAAGGAGAAGGCCGACGCTCTTGCGGGTAAATTAAAAGAGATAATGGGAGAAGGAGACGTGCGCATTTCTCGGCCACAAAAGTGCGCCGAGTTGCGAATAACTGGGCTGGATGACTCTGCCTCAGCGGCAGAGATCGCAGCAGCCATAGCAAGACCTGGCGGCTGCTCAGTCGACGACATCAAAGTCGGCGAAATCCGCCTAGATCGGAGTGGCCGCGGTACGGCCTGGGTTAAGTGCCCGGTCGAGGTCGCGAAGCAGGTGACGGCGCCGAACACCAGAGTGTACGTCGGGTGGACCGTAGTACGTGTGATTCTCCTATCCACACGTCCAATGCGGTGCTACCACTGCCACGAAATAGGACACACGCGGGCCACTTGTCCCAGTGAAGACGACCGCAGCCAGCTTTGCTTTCGCTGCGGCCAAGCAGGACATACGACCGCGCAGTGCAAAAACGCGCCCCATTGCGCGCTGTGCGCTGCTCACGGCAAACCGGCGGACCACAGTGTGGGGAGTAAGAACAAACCCTGCGGGAAGCCTGCGCCCAAGCCGAGGAAGAGTTCTAAAAAGAACAAAGCGCCCAAGAAAGCCGCCATATCATCTACGGCGGCTCCCAGCGCCGGAGCGGTCCCCATGGAGGCCCAATAACGGACATCCTACACGTTTTACAGGGCAACCTGAACCACTGTGCCCAGGCGCAGGACCTCTGGGATCAGGCTATGTTGCAGTGGAAAATAGACGTCGCCGTTGTTGCCGAACCGTACCGAGTTCCAACCAGGGACAATTGGATCGGGGATGCTGACACGTCGGTCGCTCTAGTTCTCGGCCCCAAAATCGCACCTCCGTCCCCCGGAAATACGACTAGGGGTCACGGATTTGTCGTGGTCATCTTGGGGGCCTTCACCGTAGTGGGGGTCTACTTCTCCCCCAACAAGCCGCTCGCCGAGTTCGAGGCGTTCCTGCTTCGGCTGACCGCCTTTGTCGAAGGAGCATCTTGCCCGGTAGTCGTCGCCGGAGACTTCAACGCGAAGTCAACGCTTTGGGGATCCCCGGCGACGGATGCAAGAGGTCGCGCGGTCGCGGACTGGCTGGCGACTACTGGCCTAGTGGTGGCTAATCGAGGCGATATTAGCACGTGTGTTCGGCAACAAGGCGAGTCGATTGTGGACTTAACTCTTGTCAGTCCAACTATCGCTCGCCGTGTCATAAATTGGAAAGTCATGCGCTGCACGGAGACCCTCTCGGACCATAGATACATCCGATTCGACATTGTTACCCAAACGTCGGATCCGGGCCGCCCAATTCCATCTGGCGGTGGCCCAAGGTGGTCACTGAAGAGGCTAGACCGCGACCTGCTAGAAGAGGCAGCAATCGTCTCGTCGTGGGCACCTCTGCCTGCCGAAGGAAGAATAGAGGAATGGGTAGAGTGGCTGATAGAGGCGGCGCACAACATCTGCGACGCCTCGATGCCTCGCGCAGGGCCTTCCAACCCTCGGCGCCAAACATATTGGTGGCGCCCCGAATTGAGATATCTTCGACGGGCCTGTGTGGTGGCTCGGCGCCACTACACGAGATACCGAAGAAGGCGCAACAGGGACGTAGACGAAGAGGCAGCCATCTACGACGGCTACCGCACGGCGCGCCACAACCTGCGCGATGCCATCCGCGCAGCGAAGAAAGAGGCCTGGGATGAGTGGCTCGAAACACTGGAGCAGGACCCTTGGGGCAAGCCATATAAATGGGTGAGGCAGAAACTCCGCCCTGCTGCCCCGCCGCTCACCCAGAACCTACATCCGGAACTCCGCAACAACATAATTTCGGCCCTATTTCCATCTAGGGCCGAGTGGTGCCCACCATCCATGGCTCCACCTACGGAGGAACCCGACGAAGACGAGGAGGTGCCACCCGTAACGGCAGGAGAGTTGGCGATAGCGGTCCAGAAAATGGGCCTAAAAAACACGGCCCCCGGTCTTGACGGCGTGCCCGGGCGGGTCTGGGTGCTTGCGATGAAACAGCTGGAAGCACGTGTACTCGCCGTTTTGACCGGATGCCTGGTCCAGGGACGAGTACCACGTAGGTGGAAAACTGGAAAGCTCGTGCTGCTGAGAAAGAATGGGCGGCCGGAAGACCAGCCGTCCGCCTACCGTCCTATCGTGTTGATCGACGAGATTTGCAAGACGCTTGAGCGGATCATCGTGGCGCGTCTCACTCGCCACCTCGAGAACGTCGGTCCAAACCTGTGCAACGCTCAGTACGGGTTTCGCTCTTGTCGATCGACCATAGACGCGGTGGCACGGCTTCGGTCAATTACGGAGGAGGAAATATCTCGGGGTGGGGTAGTTCTGGCTGTCTCGCTTGACATCAGCAACGCCTTCAACTCCCTGCCCTGGGAAACCATTAAAGAGGGACTCAGGTACCACCGCGTGCCGAGGTATCTTCGCAACGTCATCAGCGATTACCTCTCGGCACGCTCGGTGCAGTACCCCACAAAACAGGACTGGGAAGAGCAGGAAGTGGTCTGTGGCGTCCCGCAGGGTTCGGCTCTCGGTCCGATTCTGTGGGACATAGGATTCGACTACGCCCTTCGCGGCGCAAACCTACCCGGAACGGAACTCATCGCCTACGCGGACGACACGCTCGTCGTCTGTCGGGGCAAAACTCACCGCGACGCAACTATCCTCGCAACAGCGACGGTTGCGCAGATCGTCCGGCGAATCCAGGCACTGGGTCTGACGGTGGCGCTAAATAAGTCCGAAGCCCTAGCATTCCACGGGCCAAGAAAAGCGCCTCCGCCCGGTCTAGCAGTAATAGTGAGTGGAACTAGAATAGACGTAGCGTCTTCAATGACATATCTCGGCCTGGTCCTCGATGGCCGATGGACCTTTAAGGATCACTTCCGTCGCCTATCCGAAAAGGTCAGTAGGTCAGCGGGAGCCCTGGCCTCACTCCTCCCGAACCTCGGGGGGCCGAGTCTAACGTGTCGGCGTTTATACATGGGCGTCATCCGATCCATGACGATGTACGGCGCGCCGATCTGGGCCGAAGATCTGTCGCCCACGAATCGGCTCGCACTAGGGAGACTCCAGAGAGTAATGGCAACGCGGGCAGTGCGTGGCTACCGCACCATCTCAAAAGATGCGGCATGCCTGCTCGCCGGAAGCGTCCCATGGGACCTGGACGCTCGAGCCCTCGCCGATGTGTACTGGCGTGGCGCACCGATCCGCGCGGGGGGCAGCAACCCCCTACCCGACGCCGTACGTCGGTGGAGGGACCAGTCAAAAGAGAGGGCCATTGAAATATGGGAGGAAAGACTGCAAGAGCCACAAGTCAGCATAAACTTGGTGCTGGCCATACGCCCAGTGCTGAGAGAGTGGCTGAACAGGAAGACCGGCGCGCTCTCATTCCGACTCACACAGGTGCTGACCGGGCACGGCTGCTTCGGTCGGTACCTGTGCGAGGTTGCGAATAGAGAGGACAACACGCGATGTCACCACTGTGACAATGACAGGGATACGGCCGAACATACCATCACGGCGTGTCCCTCCTGGATTGGACAACGTGCGGTACTCACAGCCGCCATTGGAACAGACCTCTCGCTGCAAGCACTACTCCGTGCGATGTTACGCAGCGAACAAGAGTGGAGAGCGGTAGAGGACTTCGCCAATGAAGTCATCTCCGCAAAAGAAGAGGCCGAGCGTATAAGAGAGAGGGAGGCGCTCGATCCTCGTCGAAGGAGCCGGCCGAGACGAAGACAGGTCAATCAGGATGACCGTAATGTCCCGCCTTAGCCGGGGAACTCGGGGCGGCGGTATGGGGATGCCGTCGCCCATTGCACCGAGTCCCCGAGATGGTCGCGATGCACAGCGTACTCTTCGTGCATCGCGACACCAGAGAGAAAGGCCTACGCAAGCCCTCAGAGGGCCTCTGTTCGGCCTAAGGAGCCCCTAAGTGCTGCTCCAAAGAAGAAGGGCCTGCTAAGACAATGCAGGCGCACGCTCGCCGAGTCGCGGAGCAAGCTCACGCGTTCCCGTGGCACGGCTTTAGCGGTACGTGGAAGAGTACCGACGGGTTTTAGTGGGTAGGGCTGCGGTCAACTTACCATCTTGACGGCCGCAGCGAGTCCCACATACCCGATGGGGGGTCCCCGCCCCTCTTGGGATGCGTAAAGGCATTCCCCGTCGCAAAAAAAAAAAAAAAAAAAAAAAAAAAAAAAAAAAAAAAAAAAAAAAAAAAAAAAAGGTTAGGTTAGGTTAGGTTAGGTTAGGTTAGGTTAGGTTAGGTTAGGTTAGGTTAGGTTAGGTTAGGTTAGGTTAGGTTAGGTTAGGTTGGGGGGGGGGGCGAAACCGGTTCCTCCAAGTTGGTGTCCCTGGGCAACGCCTGGGTGCGCCACTCCGCTCTCTACACGGGGTGAGGCACTCAGGCGGCTGATCGCCGGTCTTTTCACTATCTTTCACCACCTTTTTATTGTAATTTTCTTGTTTTGCTTTATTTTATTTTCTTTTACTTCTTTTCACCATCTTTTCTTCTTCTATCTTTCTTGTTTTTTGTTAACTCTTTGATGGGGGAGCTCACCCCCGAAAAAAGAGACCGCGACCCGGGGTGTCGGAGTTATTGGAATGGAAGGTCGTGATGTAAAAAGTTTCTCCGGGCGGGTCCCGACAACAGTCGGGGAATCCCGCACTGTGCCCGAGGCTTCGAGCACAGTCTGGCCCACGTATACGGAGGGTGCCAACATCGCGAGGGCGGATGTGGAGGTCGTCGTAGGAACGGAGGAGGAGAGAGGCGCGATGGCGCAATCGGATGCGAAGCTGGCGCACATTACCGCGCCGGCGGCGGATCTTTTAACGGATGAGGACACAGACTTTTCGCAGCCTGTGGAAAATGGTCGGGAACGGCTCCTGCGGCTTCTTCATCGGAAGAAGCTGCGAGGAGACACGGAGGGGCTCGCGCGCGTCCAGCACGAGCGCGAGCTAATCCTCCCCCCGTCCATTAGGAATGAGACAGCGGCGGCTGGAAAGACCAGCGTAGCCTCACCGCGCGTACCGCTTGTGGTGCTCACGCGCGACGCTGCGATCCTGCCGCCCCATGGACGTGACAAGTCGAGAGATAGTGACGATCTCTCTGACTCCTCGGTATACAGTGCCATGTCGCTGGAATCCGGGGAGTCCACCGGATTTGACAAACCTCGAAAGAGGAAACCAGATTTTGACTCGGTACCGTCCTTCAGTAAAGGGGCGGTACCTAAGTCGAAGCGAGGACGTGGACGCCCGCCGACCACGGGCCAGTACGTTGGTCTGGCGAAGGCGCATGCCGAACTCAACCGGCAGAAGGAGGAGGCTCTTCGGCTCCAAGCTGAGGAAGAGGTGGCTGAATCGGCGAGGATAGCGCGGCAGGCACGCGCGTCAACCTGCGTAAGCCCCGCTAACCTAGCTACCGGAGAAGACAGGTCAGAGCAGACCATCGCCGCTCTGGCCCAAAGCATAGAGGCATCGCTGGCGACAATCACAATGGTCGCCACGAAGTCCCAAAATTTAAAGGGGACTTACCAGCGGTTCCTCAAAGAGGCGACCGCCAATATAAAAGCGGCCGTCGCCGAAATGAGGGGCCGCGGGCAATCCGAAGAGATAAGGGCCCTTGAAGCCCAAAACACCAGGCTGCAACAGCAAGTGGACGGACTCCGCTGCGAGCTGGAGGAGCTGCGGCATCGGGAGACAAGACCCGCCACCCAAGACCTGCAACAGCTGTTGTCGGAGGTTTCGCGCTCCAATATCGAAACCTTCGGCAACATGCTAAATGCAAGGTTGGCTGGACTCGAGGACCGACTCCTCCCTGAACCAAGGAGGAGACCACCGTTGGCGGCGGATAGCGTCGACAATCCTGTCGACGCCCCACCGACTAAAACGGCACCGAAGAAGGCGCCGAAGCCCAAAAAGGCGACGGCGCCCACATACGCGGAGATGACGGCGTCAACTACAGTGGTCCCTAAAGAGGCACCGCCTGCACCGCCAAAGGCTAAAAAGCCGATAAAGAAGAAGAAGCGGCCAACAATGGCCGCTCAGGAGGCGGCGCAAGGGGGGTCTAGTACTGAACCCTCCCCCGCCAAGGCCCCGTGGACCACTGTGGGGCCACACAAGGCCAAGGAAAAGAAAAGGGCGGCTAAAACACCCAAGGCCGCCCCAAAAAAGAAGAAGGCAAGGCTTCGCCCCCCTACTACGGCTGCAATCACCCTCACTCTTGAGGCGGGTGCTGCGGAGAAGGGGGCGACCTACGAAAAGGTGCTGCGCGAGGCCAGGTCGAGGATCGATCTTGGGGAGCTAAATATCCCCAGGCTCGGATTCCGCCTAGCCCAAACGGGCGCGCGCATCCTGTCGGTCGAGGGAGAAGGGGCGAGCGATAAGGCGGACGCTCTGGCCGCGAGGCTGCGTTCGGTCTTCGGCCCCGGCACGGTGAAGATCGCCCGCCCGGTGAAATGTGCAGAACTGCGCGTCACCGGGCTGGACGACGCGACGACGGCCGCCGATGTGATCGAGGCGGCCGCAAAAGATGGAGGTTGCCCGGCCGCCAATATCCGGTCGGGCAAAGTCATCGTGGGCCCAAGAGGCTCGCGGAGCCTCTGGCTCGGCGTTCCAATCGCGGCCGCCAGGAAGCTCACCGGCTCTGGGCGGCTGCAGATCGGTTGGATCGAGGCGCGTGTAACACTGCTGGCTGCGCGGCCCAAGCGGTGTTACAAGTGCTTTGACACCGGCCATGTGGCGACAAAGTGCCCGAGCACGGTCGACCTCAGCGGAACATGCTACCGCTGTGGTGGACGGGGGCACAGGGCGCAAAATTGTGAGGCGGCTCCGAATTGCCTGGCCTGTGAGGCCGTAAGCAAGCCAAAGGAGCACGTGCTGGGGAGTAGGGGCTGTATCGCAGCACCCAGACCAGCCCCCAGCACGAATAAGAAAACGAAGGCTCCTTCCAAGGCCCGGCTTAAAAAGCCCAAGGCCGGCGCAAGGGCGGTTCCGTCCGCCCCCGCCAACATGGAAGTAGAAGCCTAGACCCGCGGGTGGCGATCGGGGGATCGTCGCCCGCACTATGGGTCCCGAGAGAACGGCTCCCTCTATGCCCGGGGAGCCCTCGGTGAGGCATGCGGCGGCACTCCATCTAGCCGCCGCAACAGAGAAGGGCCGGAAGCGGCACGCGCTGCGGGGTCGTGGAGCCATGCTCACGCGATTCCCATGACCCCGCACCGGCGCAGAAGGAGGCATGGAGGGGTTTTAGTCGGTAAACCCCGGTGCACTCCATCTCGCGCCGGGGGAGTCCGACATACCCCTGCTGCCTTCCCCCGGGGGCGGCGGGGGATTCGTAAAGAATTTCCCCTCCTAAAAAAAAAAAAAAAAAAAAAAAAAAAAAAAAAAAAAAAAAGGTTAGGTTGGGGGGGGGCGATACCGGTTCCTCCACGTTGGTGTCCCTGGGCAACACCTGGGTGCGCCACTCCGCCTTTTACACGGAGTGAGGTACTCAGGTGGCTGAACGCCGGTCTTTCTCTATCTTTCTTTCTTTTTGTAGTTTACTCTTCTTTTGCTTTTATTTTATTTATTTTTCAATTTTTCAACACCTTTTCTTTTCTATCTTTTCTCTTTTATTTTATTCTTATGTGTGTGTGTAAGGTTGTATGAATGGACGGATGGGCTTTTACGGCCCCTAATCCCCGGTTTGTGGTGCCCGGCCTTGGGATGCGTGGCGAGCAGGTGGCTCGTCCCGAGGGCACCAGGGTAGAATCTCCCTTAATTGATCAAAATATGGAAAAAAGCAGATTGAAAAACATTCCCCGGGTGGGTCCCAGCAACGCTGGGGAATCCCACCCTCTCGCTTCGGCGGGAGGCTGCCCCTTGTATACGGGGGGGGCACAAGCTGCTAGGAGGGAGGAGGAGGTCGCTTCGGCGACGGAGGAGAGAAGCGCGATGGCGCAATCCGATCCGAAGCTGGCGCACATTACCGTGCCGGCGGCGGATCTTTTAACTGACGAGGAGACGGACTTCTCACAGCCCGTCAAGAACGGAAGGGAGCGGCTCCTGCGGCTTCTTCATAGGAAGAAGCTGCGAGGAGACAAGGAGGGGCTCGCACGTGTGCAGCACGAGCGCGAGCTGATCCTCCCTCCCTCCATACGGGATGAGACATTGGCGGCGGGAACAAGCGGTGCAACAACACCACGCTCACCGGTCGTGTCGCTTACGCGCGACCCGAGAATCCCGTCGCCTCACGGACATGACGAAAGGAGAGATAGCGACGACTATCTCTCCGACTCCTCCGCACTAAGCGACATGTCACTGGTGTCCGGGGAGTCTACCGGACGCGACAAACCTCGCAAGAGGAAAACCCCGGACGACGACGGGGTGCCATCACTTAGTAAAGGGGTGGCACCAAAGCCCAAGAGGGGCCGCGGCCGGCCGCCAACGACCGGCCAGTACGTCGGGCTTTACAAGGCCCAGGTGGCCTTAAACAAGGCCAAGAAGGAGGCCCTTCGGCTTGAGGCTGAAGCCGAAGTGGCAGAATCGGCGAGGGCAGTCAGGGAGGCGCGAACGTCCTTCCGCGCAGCCCCCGCCGTAACCGGACTGACTGTGGCGGAGCAGACGAGTGCTGCTCTGGCCAAAGCGGTGGACGCGTCCCTGGAGGCCATCATGATGGTCGCACCAAGTCGTCGAACCTTAAGGGCACCTTCCAAAGGTTGCCTCAAGGATTCAGTGGCGGCCATCCGATCGGCAGTGGCCGAAATCAGGGATCGCTCGGCGAATGAGGAGTTGGCGAGGCTGGAGGCCCAAAATGCGCGGCTCCAAGATCGAGTGGCCGAAATGGGCCGGGAACTCGAAGAGCTGCGCAGGCGGGCCGACAACCATCGCCAACCAGAGCAGGACATACGCCAGCTGTTGTCGGAGGTTTCTCGTTCCAACATTGAGACCTTCGGCAATATGCTGAACGCGAGGCTGGCCGGGTTAGAGGATCGCCTTCTGCCGGCCCCACGAATGAGACCACCGCTGGCGGCGGACAGTGCCACTATAGGCACCCCGCCAGTGGCAACAAAGACGAGGGTGCCGAAGCCCAAAAAGGCGACGGTGCCCTCTTACGCGGAAGTGGCGGCACCGACTCCGGCGGCCCCAATGGCAGCGCCTGCATCGGCCCCGCCAAAAAAGAAGAAGGGCAAGAAAAAGAAGCGGCCATCAATGGCCGCACAAGAGGCGGCGCAAGGGGGAGCGAATGCCGGCCCCTCCTCTGCCGAGGCCCCGTGGACCATCGCTGGTCCACGTAAGGGCAAGAAGAAAGGGGCGGCTAAACCAGCCACAGCCGCCCCCAAAAAGAAGAAGGTAAGGCTTCGCCCTCCTAACACTGCGGCAATTACCCTCACTTTAGAGGCGGAGGCTGCAAGAAAGGGGGGTGACGTACGCGAGGGTGCTCAGCATGGCCAAGGATAGGATCGACCTGGGGGAACTCAGTATCCCCAGGCTCGGTTTCCGCCTGGCACATACTGGAGGACGCCTTCTATATATAGAGGGGGAGGGGGCCGCGGAGAAAGCAGACGCACTCGCCACGAGGCTGCGTGAAGTCTTCGGCCCCGAGATTATGAGGATCGCCCGCCCGGTGAAATGTGCAGAACTGCGCGTCACCGGGCTGGACGACGCGACGACGGCCGCCCATGTTATCAAGGCGGCCGCAAAAGAGGGAGGCTGCCCGGCCGCCAACATCCGGTCGGGCAAGGTCGTCGTGGGGCCGAGAGGGTCGCGGAGCCTTTGGCTCTGCGCTCCAATAGCGGCCGCCAAGAAGCTGTCCAACTCGGGACGGCTGCAGATCGGGTGGATCGAAGCGCGGGTGACGCTGCTGGCCGCGAGGCCCAAGCGGTGTTACCGCTGCTTCGACACCGGTCATATGGCAGCGCAGTGCAAATCCTCGGTGGACCTCAGTCGGAATTGCTTCCGCTGTGGAAAGCCGGGGCATAAAGCACCAGGGTGCGAAGCGGCTCCGAGCTGCCCGGTCTGCGAGGCCCTGGGCAAGCCAAGAGAGCAC